>CM023457.1:23525283-24222335 GCA_013339765.2 Haemaphysalis longicornis
TCGGTCATCGCGCTCCAAACTCCAAGTCCAAGTCATCACGCTCCAAGAACCATAGCGCGATACAAATTGCAAAAGAAATTTCTGGTCCCTTGCACTCGTCTAAGCGACTTGGCTTTTCAACACCGGTCGCAAACAAGGATATTCGGGGAAGAGGGAATGCTGCATTTCACTGAACAGAAAGTGATGCTTACGACCGCTGCTCATCTGCATAACGAGTGGAATGCGGATAGGGACTGAAATCTTGGTCCGCGCTCTTAACCAGTTTTAATAAACCTGTGGTATAAGAACTGCCTTTTGTGTAGAATTATGCAAAGCGATTGGCAAACTATCTATAGAAAAACAGTGCTTCCCCCTCGGAAGTCATTATTGTAAACTATAAATACCAGTGAACACAACGATGAGCCTTGGGGACACCTTAGTAAAATAACTTGTATGAAAAGCGCCTGGTATAGCGGAAATATATTAAGTGAGTTGTTGAGACACTAATGAATCAAGGGGACTAGCATTATTAAAACTCCCAGTGAAGTTATGTAAAAATGAACGCTGTAATGACGTGCAAAGTGCCTTTGCGAGTCATTTGTTAGGGGAGCGACTGATTGAGAAAGGCCTGTCATACGACGCCCAGTGTATATAAATAGGAGCATGGCAGAGTAATCGATATGACGCAGGCGACATGCAATTTCGAGTCACATACAATGAGGTACATTCTAGTATTAATCCTGCTTTGTGGGAGAATCTGAGGGCGAATAGCTACATGACCGATCATGACGAGTTCATTTCCGCTGCGTTCCACCTGGCACCTGCGCGACGGGTTAGCTTCTATGATCTGATAATGACCAAGCGGAAAAGCTCCGGCGGAAAAACAAGGTACCGACGGGGGAATTAATGTTGTGCGGGCACAAGTAGCGAAAGAAACTCCTTCCTGACGCGAAAAGGAAATCGATTAAGACGCGTCATTTGGCGCTAAATCTTTTCCGCTAATGGAAAAGTCCCAAACCTGTCTCTGCTTTTGATATAATTGCTTCGTTTGCAACCAGGTCCCTGCGCGAAAGGGGTCATTTGTCCATCGCTTCCGCGGACTACTACGGATCAGGTAGGCCGGTTGGATCCCAACATGCTAGTGGTGAACACTAATGAACCAGGCAGATGTTCAGGCGTCTAGAACTGAAGACTGCTAATTGATTTTGTTAATAAAGTTGTTCATTCTCTTCGTTTCCTCTTCCTTCACAAAAAATCTCTTCTACGCTGCCACACCCACCCGCCGTATCCGTAATCGCCGTCTATTCGTTTCGAAGGCAAGAAAAAAAAATCCCTGGCAATCTCCACTAATCTGAAACCTGGGAAGGGGCGAAGCATGCAGTGTATAGAAGGCGTATCCAGGAAACTTGACTAGGAAAAGACGGGATTATGAAGAAACGGGAATACTTGAGTCATTTGAGGCTTGCCGACAGCATTGTCTTCCGAAACGAGTCCGCAAGACACCTGAACAAAATGCACGAGGAACTAAACACAGAAAGAAATGCCATGGGACTAAAAATAGGTATCAGTAAATCTAAAGTAATGATGACTAAACATGCCGAAAGCGTTCTGTTCAGCCTATGTAAGGAAACGCTAGAACACGTACAACATAACTACCTCGGTTAGGTCATGTGTGCTGATCCCAACCACGAGAAAAAAATCTGGAGCAGAAATGGTATCATCTGGGGTGCGCACGGTAAACACTCCAATAACGAAAAGTAAGCTACCTTAAACACTGAAAAAGACAGTATCCAACCAATGCGTTTTGCAAGTAATGACATGCAGCAAAACCTTGGCACCTGACTAAACAACTTGAAGGCAAACTTGGGACAGCTCAACGGGCCATGGCACGAATAATGATTGGCGTGAACTTAGTGACAGGAAACGAGCTTCCTGGATCAGAGAACAATCTAAGGTAGAAGACACCACCGTTCAAATAAAGAAAAGAAAATGGACTTGGGCTGGTCCCGTAGTTAGATGAAATAACAATCGGTGGACTACCAGGGCGAAAGAGTGGACAGCGAGAGAGGGGTCTGAAAAAGAGGAAGGCCAGTTACTGGATGCGGGGATGAAATAAGGCATTTCGGAGGCACAGCACGGACCCTTGAGCAGGGTGTCGAACCGGAACCGGAACCGAACCGAAAACCGGAACCGAACCCGAATTTTCACCCGGAACCGGAGCTGAACCGGAACCGTATTTTTTCCGCCATTTTGGAACTGAACCCGAACCGGAACGAATTGAAGGAACCGTTCCGAACCGGTTCCGGGGCGTCAAAACTGTAATTTCTAGTTTTCGATTGTGGTGCCAACTTTTGTTTGAAGATATTTTTGCCACTCGCCCGACAGCACCACAAAATATTTTGCATAGTCTGCAGTAGCACAATAAGCCACCAGGTTCTGTGCCTATATTATTAGCCTCATTTAATGTAAAGTTGACTGTATATGCTATCAGTTTGCTTTAGATACTGCTTATCACCCTAAGTTTGGTTTTTCATTCAGAAAAGTTAAGCTAGAACGTATATCCGAAGGAGCACATCATGGCTTGTTCCTCATGACTTCTATCGGCATGGTGTTTATATTGTGTAAACTTGTTTATGTGTTGTTAATTTGAGTGAATTCCTGCCCCCCTATGAAGGCATTCTGGAATATTATCAACAATAAATCAATATCTTCCACTCATTCTAGTTTGAATAGGCAGTTATATAAAAACAGCGGTGGAGACAAACACTCCCAGTTCTCCAAGTCATCGGTGCCGTTTCTTGTAGAGTGCCGTTGTGTACCTTCTGCTCCCAGAGAGCATGAGAACTGAAAAAAAAAATTGGAGGGCTTTTAATTTCCACTTTCAAAGTAGATGCGACCGAATTTCTGTATTACCTTGAGTCTTCTCTACCTTTGAGTTAAGGGTAGCATGAAAAAAAGTCGGATAATGCAGATTAGTAGTAGACTGGAGTGGATTTGTGAGATGACTGGATGAGCTAGTGAGGATTAGTGGGATTGGTGTGTTGAATATTTGGATTAGAGGAATTAGAGGGTCGTTAAGGTGAACTAGAGGGTCGTACCAACCACGATCCTTTTGGGGTCCTTGGTATTTGTAAATATTGCGGCATCTCCTTCTCGACCAATCAGAAATTTAGTTGCGCAGAAAATAGCCGGAAAGTTATGTGACGACCACCTGGATGCTATAAATGCCTTTCTTTAAGCACGTTTTGCGCTGTTACAATGTTTCTAGTGTAAGAGTGACATCTCGATCTGACGTTAGTAAATAATTACCTAACGCATTTTTTATACTCATCTAAGGGTTCTCAAAAGTATACAGGGTGTTACGACGATAGTTGGAAAGTTCAAAAAAAATTTCGTCAGCGAATTGCTGCTCGGTTCGCGCTCAAACTTCACACAAAGGTCGCATTTTGTGGTCTATTTTCTTTGACACCGGGAACAACGACGGCACTTGCCTGCTTATTGTGAAAATAAGTAAAAACGATTTTCGCCTAGGGAAAATGGCGGCCGAGGAAAATGGCGGTCTCAGGGTCCCAAGCTGTGTCGAGTGCCTGGGACCCTGAGACACCTAGTGGGCGGCAGCAACAAATCTTCTTCAACCCCCCCCCCCCCCCCCTTAAAACCCTCACCTTTCTACGGAGCTTTGGGAGAGACCCTTGGCCAGCTCAGGCCTCGAAGATCAGCTGCGCCTGATCGAAAGTGCTGTCGACTCGGCCCGAGATCAAGGCGTCCTTGAATGAGGACGCCTCTCTGAAACTTTTCCTCGATTTAATTATAGTTCATTCTCTCTCTCTCTCTCTACAAGCGACCATTACCACTGCTTGCGACCTCACTAAGTTACTACCTTTCCTAGAACCCAATCGCTGCCACCTGTGGCTGAAGTGTCATTAGCAAGTTGTAATCGCTGGTCAGTGAGCCCTTATCCTTCCTTCTAACCAGCATGTTAGCAGATGGAAGGTGTGGAGAATGGCATCCCTTTAAACGCCACCTGCAATGGTTTACAGTGGAGGCTGATGCTGACGCGGGACATTTTTCGACTTCTAGCATTGCTAATGATTTCGTGTTAAAGCTAAAACGCCGTTGAGACTATGGGTAAGTAAAAAGTGTAACAGACCAACCAATTTATTTTAAATGTGAAATTTTTTTCCCTGGCTGTGCGAAAATACGTGCGCGTGCGCACGTGCGTGCGTCGACATCTGATGTTAGCGAATAGACAGCGGGCGCACAGCCTCTCTGCTACCCAGATAAGTTTCCTGCCCCAAAAAGACGCTTCCCGCTTGCCAGTAAACTACCTGTCTGCCTGCCTGCCGGCCAGCCAGAAGATTCCGACGAGGTTGGGGGATTAGGAGACGAGGGGCGGCCCGCCGGCTAGTGGGGTGGGGGGGGCTGGTGTGGAAGGGCGCGAAGGCGCTCCACGGAGACACTCGAGGGTATACCAAAAAACGATGGTGTACGGACGGGTCGTCTGGTTAGGGGACGGACGGGGCAATGGACATCCTGCAAGGAGGCCGTACATTGCCAGAAGGTTATGGCGAGAATGCCACACCAAGGAAGATGAGGAGGAGGAGTCGGAGGCACCGGAGTGCTGCCAACTGATCAGGAGGCTACAAGCTTGCCTTCCAGAAGACTGAGGCAAGGATACATCATTTGGAAACGAGGTGCGGCCCGTCACTCGTCGGCGAGGGGAGTGGATCCCAAGTCGGTACAGCGACGGCTAAGTAGAGCCACATTTAGAGCGCAGCTTTTAGGCGCCCGCTCCTGTGGTTTCGCGTACTCCCTTAGAGTCGCCGTCGTTTTAACCGAAGAACGAAAAGGCCACCGAAGGTAGAATAAGCATTAAAGCGGAGGAAGAAATTACGGCGAAAGTGTGAGGGGAAGGGACATGCTCGCCGGTGGCGAGGCGCAACGAGATAACGACGAAGTATAGCGTGCGTAGTCGTACGTTCGCTGATGACGCGATAGGCTTCCTGAGACGCAGCAGCTATGCGCCGTCGCCAATGAAGCTGCAGTTCGCGCCGCACTCAAATTTCGCATTAGCGAGTATCGTAGTTGTCAGCCATTTTTTTTTTGTTTCCTCAAGAAAACTATTGGATATGAAACTGCGGGTTTCTGAGCCAAGAATAAAGTTAAAATAAGTTCTACAATAAGTGAAACCAAATAAACAAAAATAGACCTGCGGCCATAAAGACTACTGATTTCACCTGCACACACATATGCAGCCTTAAGTGTCCCAGCGAACCCTTTATCTCGTTTAAGTTAGTGTTGTAATCGATGACCTACCATAGAAAACAATTTGCAGTGGATTGTACAGTTAACAGGACTCTTCAACGCTTCCTATAAATGTTTTCACTTTTTACGTCACTTCTGGAAGCGCTGAGAAATCTATAGCCATTGCCAGCATGGGGCAGCACTGCGTGATTTTCACGTCGCAGCGGATACGCCTTCGTTTCTGCTTTGATTTTGCGACCTTCTTTTTAAATTGGCTATCAAGTGCGTTCTTTGCTGTAATTTAAGGAAAGCCGGCAAATAGCCGCTACACCCCTGTAATGACGTAATTCCAGCGGTCGAAGAACGCCGATAGTGGGAAGAAGAGATAAATATTTTGAGCAAGTTTCTAAGGTCTCTGATGGGCATAGAGCAGTAATTTTTGGCTGAGGTACTTCGCGACCCCGTAACATAAGTACAGGATGTGTTGGTTGTCTACGTTCTGCAAGCATTCAAGATGTAGAAAAAACGTTGACAAAAGTGTTTAGGGACCCTTTAAATTGGCCAAAGCAAAACATTTCCATAAACAAACCTACATTGTGACTTCATTTTTATACCGACGTCACAGAGAAGTGAAAACCGAGCGCACAAAAAAAACTGCCTTTTTTTTCCTGAACCCGTTTGAACCGTTTGAACCGGTTCGAACCGGTTCGAACCGGAACGGAATGGTGCTCCGGAACAGAACCCGAACCGAACCCGAAAGGCTTGAACCCGAACCCGAACCGAACCCGAAAAAATACCGGTTCGACACCCTGCCCTTGAGACGTGGCACAGGAGCGGCTGAAGGTCGATGCGAGGCCTTCGTCCTGCAGCGGACCTAGTGGGCTGTTAATTGATTGATTGATTGATTGATTGATTGATTGATTGATTGATTGATTGATTGATTGATTGATTGATTGATTGATTGATTGATTGATTGATTGATTGATTGATTGATTGATTGATTGGAGTGTTTAACGCGCCGACGCAACGCAGGCGATGAGGCCCACCGTAGTGGAGGGCTCCGGATCAATTTTGACCACCTTGGGATCTTTAACGTGCGCCGAATTCTCGTACACACGGGCGTTTCTGCTTTTCGCCTCCATCAGAAAAGTGGCCGTCGCGTCCGGGAATCGACTCCGCGTCCTCGCTCTCAGAAGTACAACGCCTCAGCAACTGAGCCACCGTGGCGGGTTCGGCCAGAGTATTGATAAGCCTTCCTCAGTACTCTTAACAGTTCATAAGAGCATCTAATTTGTAATTTTTGTCATTACAATCACTGTCATCAATGAAAGCATCGTCATTATTGTGTTACAATTACAGCTTGAAGTGCTAGCGTAGAGTTGTCCATTTGTCTACGATTATTTTAAAATGATTTTTCAATCTTCGAGGTACGTCGCTGCAAGAAGCAGCTCAAACAAACCTTCGTTTTATCTTCTTGTGTATATTTTTCGGTGACAAAAATATTTCTTGACTGGAATTTCGCACAAAACATTCAACGACTGCCCAGGAAAGCCATGTTATATATGCGCAGAGCCTTAAGCCTTACGCTCGAACGCCAACTCCAGACACGCTAACACGAAGCACCCATAAAAAGGAATGAAAGCAAACAGAGCGGAAGGAAAAACTGTCCCGTTTATATAACCCCGTCAACTCGCGGAAGCCATGTTTACGGTGGAAATTTAGAGGCGCGGGTCGGAGCGACGGCGATGCGGAGGTCGTCCAGGCTGTCAACCTGTCAAGTGCGGGAAGGCGGTTGTTTTCAAATCCTCATACGTGGAAAGATTTCGACGCACCGACAGTTCGGCTGAGAACGCAAGCCAATGCCACCAACCTGAATATGCCTCCCTACTGGTTAATACCCCGTATGTATGCGCCGCAAATAAGCCCAAGAGCACTTGGTCAAAGCTGCTTAACGATGGAAGTTGAAACCAGATGTATAGCCCTTTTCTGGATGCGAACGATGTGGTGATCACGTAGCTTCCAGGGCATCCTTTACTAGGTGGTCCCAGCTAAAACGTCTCAGAGATTCGCGAAGAGATCGGTGAAGTCAGGAAGAGCGACCCTACAGCGCTCACGCTATCGGAAGCGGGTGCGTGGACACCGATGCAGTCGCGATGTTTACGCAGCGCACCAAAGTTGCCCAGATATTTATGAACGTCTTAGGAGAGACCGTAAAGCCACTCGCAAAACTTGCGGCGTCGTTAAGACCATGGAAAGTTCGCGAGATTTTTTTCTACCCCGTCGTCTCCATTGTTTCGCGGTAAGTCGAGTTTTTCGAACTGTTGTCGTAGCTCTTATATGCCATCGCTTTGTGGAACACGCCTTGAATTCGGAGTTGTACTTAAGAGATAATTTTAAAACCTCCTTTTTAATATGCTTGACGTCGGCATGCTTCAAGAAGTTTTTCAAAGAAAGGGACGACATTAGATTAACGGGGCTGTCCATGGGCCGCAGCCTGGACGAAACTTTAACGAAAACAAGTCTGTTGATCCATCGTTTTGTGTAGCCCAAGAAGAGAATTACAACTCCCGGTTGCTTGTTTCCAAACGCTCCGCTACACAGAGTACCCATGTGACATGTGTGAGGCCACTGCGCGCCTTATTATTTTGTGCCGCCGCTAACAGGAGCCCACGTTCGGGCTCTGTAGCCTCGATGTAGAGAACTACGTACTGGCTCTGACGGCTCGGTATCGATCCCAGGAGGTCTATCTCTTAGTCTTTTTTTTTTTTTTTTTCATTGCTTACCTGTTTTTTTCTATATTTATTTTTTTCTAAGCTCAAATCTACATGTCGTTTTTGATAATACTAGTGATTTGGTATGTTTTTGGTCGCTTTAGGTTTGGGGCGCAGCCAATGACGACGTTTAATTCTCGTTCTGCATTGTGCGAACAGGCATGTCACGTGGGGGCTGTTTGCAGCGAAATCGTTCCGATTTCTGCCACAGAGCATCCAGACACCCTGTGGTGTAAAAAGAACATTTCAATTTCAATTAAAGAAAGACATAACGATTTCGATTGCATTAGACCGAATGTCAATATAATCAAGGAATGTTCCCTTTTCGAGACGGCAATTTATCGCCACCGAAATTACACAGCTCGACATTCAGTTTGCCTTGTCGGGGAATGGAGAAGTCGGCCGTTCATGCCCACACGAGCGAGAATATTACCCGCGAAATTGATGTCTGTAGAGGTAAAACCGCGCCTTCGCGTGTTTTATGGCACCTTCATTTTAGCGTGAAGTACGGCCTCCTGCTAGGCGGGATGGGCGAAGGCGCTATTCATTGGCGATCCATCTAAACAAGTTTGATAAATTAAGAATCCCCCACACCGTTTCTGCTTCCCTGTCATTAATACCGTTCTGGGGACGCTGAGAACAACACTTAATGAAGCTTTTTTCCCTCCTTAAAATGACCTGTATCTTCGGATGTAGGGCGCTCAGTGCTCACCCAGACGTGACCCAGCCGAAGTATGCAAGGACAACAGCGCACAACTGTTTGCGCGACCATTGCGAAAGCCGCGTTTTTCACTGCTCTAGTTTCTGTCTCCGGCGAAGGTTGTTTTTCATTTTTAATACATCCCTTCCTCTATGTCGACACATTAGGTTGCGGTGGCTGCCTCTACGAGAAAAAGGATAAAGTGCAAAGGGCTCGTCTGCATGCGCCTTGGGTTATAAGCAACCGCTGCGTTCGGGTGCAATGAAGTTGTGCGCACTAATAGTTCCTTCTACTCGGCTGTAAAATACAAAAAAAGAACCAAACAACCACAATGGCGCATGCGTCATCCCAAAGCTCCTGCCTCAAAGACATTACATTTTGTGCTAAGTCAAATATTTGCAGCTAGCGTCATCTTTGCTTTCGAAGTAATGGCTAACACAGACGGAAGAATGTGATTGCTATGCGCACGCACGCACGCACGCATGTACGAACCCGCATGTCTCAGAGATGCAACAATGCTGCGTAACTGGTCATGGCTTTCCACGTTTCCCGCCGCGCCGCTGTCCCAGAAGGGCATATACGCTAAGAAGTCGCCGCAGGTGGGCTTCACCACAACGCTTCATATTGACCACTCACCGCAAATGTGCGCTTTCGTTCCAGCGCAGATTATATTTTCTACGCCAATCACAATCTGGGCCTTGTCATTCGCCAAATTGAGTGGCCTCGTCATTCGCCAGGCTGAGTGGTCATTACGAAGCATTGGGGCGAAGCCCATCCACGGCGGTTTCTTACAGTGTAGAACTTCGAGCAGACCAAATACGTTTCCCGCGTTCACCACGTTATCCAGAACCGTTATCTTTCCTGTGCTTACAACAAACAGCGGCTTGTGTCTACGCACGTGAAGCTAATCCAACCAACGGACATTCACCATTCAGCCGGTGCGACGGGAACGCAGTTCTGGTGCTTGGGAACTCCCGGCACTGCCTGGCAAGTGTACCGCAAGAGGGACTCTCTGGGCTAACAATATCCCGCCGTCACACTCGAGTTAAGAGCGCCGGGAGGAAATGAAATCATCTTCAATCGCCAGCCCCGAATGAGTTGGCCCGTCCCTTATTTCGGCAACCTCTCTTCCCCTACCTCAGACCCACGTCCTTGTGTGTCTGGTAGCCCTACTCCAAATGCGTTCTTCGGAAGCACCATATCGTCAAAGGAGATATGTTTTCCTTGTGCACAGTGAGCGTCAGATTTTGTGAATGTTGGTCTCCTCTGTGGTGGCGATGCACTGCGTCTTCCCGGCAGAGTGTCAGCCAGGATTGCGCTCATCACTCTTTGAGTGTCTACACAAACAAGCCTGCCGCTGGCTTTCTGTTTCTCCTAAGAGCGCTTGCATACTTCTCAGAAACATGAGTGCGCCATGCTTGAAGTGTTGTACGTAGTTTCGGTAAGAAAAAAGTGACGTCCCGTGTACGAGGGCCTTTCATCCCGCCAAACAGTGACGTGACGTGTGGGATCACGATTCAACTCTTGCTGTCATTGATTATTATTCAGTACCCCATAGCCAGCGGCATCATGATGGGACCACGCCCTGGACGTTCTTGCCCCATGTGCATGAAAGACTCTATCACTCTATCACGAGAGCCCTGACGATGCTTTGAGCGTTAAAAATACGCTATATTTTATCGTCGACTGAACAGTCATCCACCATCTCAAGAGGAGGCACGTGTGTTCAGGGTGTGCGTGTCGCCTTCTATACACCATTTTCCTTGCTAGAGATGGGCGCCGCCATTTGCTTTTTCTGACCGGACGCTAGCGCCGTCTATGAAGCGACCGCCGAAACTTCCGCGCTGGGCTGTTAAGTGCTCCGTTCTTTCCGTGCGTCTGCTCGTACCCGTGCATTACCAAGTGAACCGTAGTGGTTTGGCGTTAAGTTAGCGGTTGCAGTGCTAGTGTGTGTGTGTGTTTGTTTTGTTTTCATCATCTGCGGACGGATTTTAGGTCTTCATTTGCTGCCAGAGCGGAAAATGCCGATCCCGGCTGTTGCGAGCAGCAGTAGCAGTGTGGTGGTGGTGCCGGTGGTGCTCCGCAGTTCCGCGATGCAAACGTACCGGTATGGCACCGACTGACATAGAAATCGATATCGGGGAGTAAATACGTGTTTTCAATGCCACCGTGCTCGTTATGTTCACCGATTAGTCATGTTTACGGAAGCGCGGACGTCGAATGCGAAGCGCGCACAGCATATGTGGGTCACGGTGATCCGTGCTCGCGATGGACTTTCGACGAGGCGATTGCTACGCTGTTGACTTGCAATGTCAATATAATCTTCTTAACTAGACTTATGACGGTTACTGACGAAACGAAATTACTGGGCGGAAAAATAACGCGACCGCACAACCAGTCAAATTACTATTCGAAGGTTGAGCAGAAGGGTCGACGTTCGGGCGAGTTAATTCTGGTTGATCATGATCGTGATTATGATTGACCTAACTCTGCGCAGCGCATGTGGCCTGTCGCTCGGAGCCCACCTTTGTGAAACCGCCAGCTGCTTGCACCACAAATGCTTTATGCGACCAGCAGTAACTGTTTTGTAATTGTAATTAGATTCCGTGACAACGCAAAAGGATTAGAAGCTTTTCCTTTGACCGCGTTGTGAACAGGTTGAGCTATTTTCCAAATGCAGCGTTCACGCGCACCTCGAGCTTCGTTTCCACATTGGGGCCTGCTGCTTATCCTGCTATCGACCAGCAGTGTGCGAAGGAGAAAGTTATCCTTTCATATCGTTTGGCAGTGTAATGCGTTGGCCTGAAAAAAAGTAAACAAAACGCCGTGATTTTAATGTTAGATTAGATGAAAAGGGTATTGTTTAATGCCAATCGGCTGTAATGACCAAACAATATATGGTATTTTAAATTGACTACAAGGAACCAGAAGTTATTGTAATGTTGTATTGTATCGGCGCTCGTGAAAGATCCTCAGGTGGTCAAATAACCCGGAGCCCTCCACTACGGCGCGCCTCATCACCCAGAAGCGTCGGGCGTTAAACACCATATGAATCAATTAATCAATCAACCAATCAATCAATGCTGTATGGTAAAGGATAAAGTTGCTTCTAACATTTCAGGGGGTTCCGTTCCCTGTCGCAGCTGTGCGTGTGATAAATGGATTTTGCTCCGTCTGCTTGCCGTCCAAGTGCACCCAACAAACCCTGGAGTTGGTCGTTGGTACAAAGTCGTTGCGATTTATCAGCGGCATCCACCAATATCTCAACTCGGTGTGGTGGGAAGCGATGCAGCAAAAACACGCCGCAACCGCACTGCATTTTCTCCAGGCAGTGTCGTGCACATGCGTGCTGTCAGCGACTGTTTCTCGCTTTCTCTGGTTGTTCATAACCCACCACCGCGCAGTGCTGACCAAGTGACGTTTGCGCCTTGAACGGCATCGCAGCATTGGCTAAAACAGTTGAAAGTTCCGCAAAAACTAAGCACGCGGTGCGAAATACCCCTGTATACGCAGCGGAGCATACCGCGCCGAGCGATGTTAACAGCCCAGCGCGCACAGGCAAACACTGGTCGGCCGCCGAGAGAACTGGTTTGAGAGTATTTTCCTCCTTTCCCGGCTGCTTATGGAAAATGGTGTATAAAGAGCGACCAGCTAAGCACAAAACAAGGGCTGGAACTGTCCTAAAGAAAACAAAACCATCCGAAATTTGGGCTATCCGGAAATTCGTTTAAACAGGACTAGCGCTCGTCCTCTGTAACTGTCTCTTCTTGTGTCCCCGTATTGTAGCGCTTTATACCATGTCGAATTTGTTTATAATGCACAATCTGCCATAAATAGGTAACACGCGTGATAAACATAAATGTGCCAGGTAAACCCAACAGCTAAGCAAAAAAAAAACTCCTGCGACTTTTGAACCTCGTTTATGCGAGTGACTGCCAAAAACGGACTTCAATACCACAAAGTTGGAGAGACCAGCGCGTTTAAACAAAATAAAAAAACATGCATATATGATCAAACGAGCCTAAAATGGCCCCACGCGTCGGGGTCACGTGTGGACTCCTAGGTGGTACGGTTTGTCAATGCACATATACGTAGCGTCGGCTTAGAATGGTGGTTGAGTCACGTGTATTCAGTGCTCCGGAATCCACATCACGCAACGAAGTGCATGTGTTCTCGGCACCGCTGCAGCGGATGCCTTCGCCCGGATGGAGTGTATTGTCGTCAAAACTCGATAACAACTCCGCGCACGGCCCCTTGGCGCACTACCCTACCATAGAGTGCCGACGACAAAATCACTGGAGAAAACCAAAGTGGTAAATGATGTGTCCAAACACTTAAATATGTAGGAACAAAAACGATGGGCTTCGCGCCTATGTGGACGAATTTTGAGCTTAACACTGAAATATCAAAAAAGAAAACGTTGGAGCTGGTCGCTCATTTCAATTGTTCTGGGTGGCTGTTATTGCAATGCTTACAAGGGACAACGAAATGTACATTTTCGTTAATAGCAGCGTTTTAAAATTCACTGAACCGTGATTCCAAACCGAAGGGATGTCTTTATGGTGAACGTCAAGCGTGTTGAAGGTCAGCGCGTTCAACATTGGGCGAAAAAGCTCTTGAAAGAGCTTCCTACCGCTCCCCCCATTGTCTATGGTAAATGGAAGAAGGAAATACGCAAACACCCCTGGGTAGTGTTTCGAAGCACTTACTAAAAGCATTGACGAAACTGCGCGCTAATATGTTCCTTTACTGGCCACTGCGGGATCGCTGGGCTGTACAGAAACCCGTAAACACGGGGCGCAGCGACCTGTCAGAAACACGCAGCTTACGGGGCTTGGGTTGGCGTACGAGTGTTGCGAAAATAGTTTCCCGCCTCGTAAACGGGCAAAGAGAAATCACTACGTGAAGGGGAGCAGGACCGTTAGAGGGAAACCTGCGAAACAAACAGTGCCGCTGCCAGTTGGCAACGTTTTGTTTTGGAAGCTGGGAAAGTTCAGAAACTGCTTCCCGGCCGACAATTATTTACTGCTTTACTTGCAGATTTCCGACAATAGGCATGCCTCACATATTCCGGCTTCGCTATAAACCGGCATTTCTTGTAGGGTTGTAGCCGGTGGTGGGTTGTCACGTTGCGTCTGCTAAAGCGAAGCGTATCTTTGAGAGGAAATAGCGAGATTTATGCAGTAGCTAGTACTCAGCTGCAAGGTGCTGCCTAGGTCTGGCGCAACACTAACATGCCAGTTTCTGTTTAAGGGTAGCATACGACACGGTTGATGCATAGTAGGAGCACTGCAGTTTTTTTTTTTTTTTTTCGGTAGTATATTACGCCCTGCCTAAAAACCAACGTGAACTTTTAGCCCGGCAGTTAAACCGGTTCCCTGGGTAGACATGGGGGGGGAGAGGGCAGGTCGGGTGCGGAGTAACAAGACTTACGATCGGGTCAATGGGTTAGTCACCGTCACCAGCAAATACCGGGGGCCCATTTCTACCTAGTATCCCTTCCGGAAAACAGCTGTTGCTGTTGTGTCATAACCTTGTAAGCTGTCGAGGTTTGGAAGTTTGAACTATAAAAAAGCGTTACTCTATTATTTTTAAGTGCACGTTTGCCACGAAATGACTTTTTTTGTGGAAAGCTCTAAAGTTACCAGCCCTGTCAACGGGAAACGACAGAGGCAAGATTTATGTCAGAGATGTTGACACATGGGGGAAGGGCGTGTGTTCCTACAGTTCGTTTTCTTTGCACAGAGGAATAAATTCAAAAGAAAAGCATTAGTCGGGCTTTCTTGAGCCTCATCCGGCGTAAATTTCCCCGATAACGAAGGAGATGTCTATACAAAAAAACGGCCTGCATGCAGAACGTCGCAATTTCTGACGATGTCAAGGTTAATATGTTCAGAGAAAGGTCAGTGTAAGCGTCATTATCATCGTGATAGATAAACTGCATCGCTGTGCATCATTACTTACATTGCTTCACTGCTTTTGAAGAACTAGGGTATTCCTTGTATGTTATTAGTGGCACTTTCATAGATAGAGATATATAATGCGCCGAACAGAATCATTACGGTGCACAGAATTGAAAAGGAGGAACCGAGCACCTTAACATCGTCTTTACTGGATAAATTTGCTTCTGTTTCCCTACAGTAGAATCCCTTGCAAAATGTAATCCATTTTTTTGTCAAAATTTTATCGGCCACGGCGACTGCGGCGGAGCAGGCGCACGGCCAACTAGGAACGCTGCGGTTGCCGCTGTCGACTGGTTGCGGGTTTAGAGAGGGGGCAACTTTAGTTCTTGCTTTCGTAGTGGGGCTGGGCGATGGGGGCAGCGCGACAGTTTCTCAGACCGGCGCTTAACTTCAGTGCAGTCCTTCGCGCCTCTTGTCGCGCCTTGCGGCGTGCGTGCGGGGCGCGTGCGCGTGTGCGCGTGCGGTGTTGTGGTTTGTGTGTGTGGTGTGTGGGGGGTGCGTCGTGCGTGTGGTGTGGCGTGTGGGGGCGTGGGGTGGGGGGTGTGGTGTGCGGTGGTGTGTGTGTGTGTGGTGTGGGGGTGTTGTTTGTGAGAGGAGAGAGGAGAGGTAGATTTTATTGAAGGGAGGATAATTTTACATGGCGAAGTTTTGCCTCTCAACAGAGGACACAGGTCTCGCCGGGAGGAGGGAAGATCTATGAAAGGAAGGGCAGTGAGGGCAATGAAAGAATACCGTATAAAGGCAAGAAAGAAAGTTCCCTTCCCTCTGTTGTAGCCGCGCAACCAGCCAAGAGCGGAAACCGCAGCCCCCCAACTGGCCGTGCGCCTGCTCCAGCCGCGGCCTCCGTGGCCGACAAAATTTTGGCAAAGGCTGCACAGCATAAACATAGATCGCCAGAGTGGATGCGGCACAGCATGATTGTTCCTTGAGGCTCAAAAAGTAACCAGACAGTTAAAGATGCGCGGCTTTCATCAACCGTCAACGGTAGTCGAATGTGGATGGAAATATAGTCGTACACATCAGGTTTGGTGCACCCAAGAAAACAAGACTCATTCCGCGGGAATTTTGGAAAAAACCCTTTCTTTAAGAGCGTGGGACACCACAGGCACCACCCGAGGCGCGAGCGCCCTGCTGTCAAATGTTTCCCTTCCTTCCAGGGGGAAAAGAATACTCAGGAGGGGCCCCCTAGCACCCAATGCATTGCAAAAGTGTGGAGGAGTTCGTCATTCTTAATGAGCCCATACACGGTGTTCCTTTTTTTTTTACCTGCGGCGCTAAACCTTGCTTAATGCCAATTTTTACGGCGCTTTTACTGTGGCCCTCGACTTGGCAACACAGCGCGGGTCGCTGGCGCGTCATCGTCTAATCTGGCAACAGCTGATTTCGCAGCGTTTCTTCTACTGCCGTTTCCTTGGTGGTCTAATGTTTCTTCGAAGGAAAATCCCATGGTTAATAATTGGCGTGGGGTGACAATTTTCCGTTCTCTTGCGGCGATATTTCGTCGATTCCGCCAGTGGTTTTCCATACAAATCGGTCGGCCGGTGAGTAGGTGCGCGTTGGCAGCTTCGGCAAGTTTTGGAAACCGGCAATCCGGAGCGAAAGTGAGGCTATACTGTTAGCGAGAAGCAGCCAAAGCTTCTGCTATTTACACGCGTAAAAGTATCTCCAAACTTAATGCAGACATGCGCAGTAGTTGCTGTTCTCAGAAGCCTGGGGAATTGTGAAGACGGAGTCAGATGACCGTAATGGCTGCCGGCCCAGTAGTGGCTCAAGTTCAGGGATTTATACGCCTTATAAATTAGCTCTGAACTCAAGCGGCTGCTTGAAAGGCGAGGCGTCACATTCTCTGAGCTTTGCGTTTCACCCTGTTTTGCCGAAACGTCAAAAGTAGAAAGCAGTGCGCACTATTTTTTATGTCTATTTCTTTTTGAAGGATTAGGTTTTCTTTCTTTTTTGACCGTTCATAAAGATAAATTCTGATTATAGCGTTGAGATGACACGCAGCATTGCTTTTCTTTTGTGCAGAGGCCGTCGATTGAGGTCATTAGAGGAGAAGGGAGCATGTTTAGACAGGCGGCGTTGTACTGGATGATCCTCTTATACAAGGAGGATTTAACAACGGCTTTCACTACGAAGGCTACATTATCTCACTCTTTTTTTATGTCATTTTGTTTACAAAATAAGGAAACAATCATAGGCCCCAAATAAGTGGGTTTTCCCTCAGCTGTCGGCACCCAGGGACAAAAAGAATAACAGGAAGAAAAACATTGGCGTTGAAACTGAAATCATTGAACACAAAACCCACTGAGTGAAGGACAAAAACGCACGCGACCATGCCGGCATGTACGAGCATGTCATGCGTGTGTTCCAACGAATGTTCGCTAACATCAAGACTCTAAGACGTCGTTGAAAAAAACTGACGCGTGTACTTTTTTGCATCAGACCGAGTAACAATATACAAAAGAAAGTACCGGGCTAATTAAAGCGTAGTTCACCCGGCCCCCGTAAACTTGCATTGCCACTGTCGACGCAGTCGCAGGGCCCAGAGACCGCATCAAAGCAAACCCTTACCACACGAGTATTAGAGAAAACGTCAGGGAGCAAGAACGACATTTCCTCTTTCCTCGCGTGCCCCTGTCCAATTACGGCGCGGAAATATGTTCCATTTCCTTTGCTATTTCGTCGGTACCCGGCAAGAGGATCAAAAGGAGTCTTCATCCTGTCCCCGAAGATTAGTGTGAGATCCGGAGTTTGCCTCCTCTTGCCTGTCTTTACTCATCTCGACGCTTGGACGCGTTCTCATACGAGAGCGAACAGCTTCTGTGACAAATTTTAGCCAAATGGAGCTTTGGCGCCCTACAGCGGCCCCCAGAGGCTGTTCGCGTGAGGTCAGCCTAAGGCAACTGCGAAAAAAAAAGGAATTCGGCCACATTCGCATTAGAGGCGCAAAGACGGAGAACGGCGGAGCTAGTGATCGTCACAAGCTTTATCTTGGCCTTTCTGGGATCCACCCAGCTTATCAGTAGATCGGACAGTGATGCTGCCGAGCGGACGCCGTCTCTTTCAACTAAACCGCCTGCTTGTCAAAGATTGCGTCATCGCTAAGCTCAGCCAATCCCCAACGTGCGTCTCCCCACCCTAACATTTTGCGCCGCGATACGCACTTCCCACATGCGATTTTCGGCTCCTTGCCTACTCGCCACCTTCACTCACACGACTAGCATTTTTCTCCTCTCTACTTCGCTGCGCCGATTTCTGAGCAACGCCCGGCACGGCTGGATCGCAATCTTAAACTGCTCCGCTGTTAAAAGCGGAACTTTCTTCGTGCAAACAGAGTCAAATCAAAGTCCACAATCCACACTCCTAAAGTCCGAAATCCAAACTGCTGAAGTTCGAATCCAAAGTACACTTCAACTCAACCAAAGTCCAAAGCGAATGCCCGCGCTACGAAACCCAAAAAATTCTGAGCGCCCCGAATGCAATGATGGCGCAATCGTATAGACGCCGGTTTCATAACTCGAGAGACCCAGGTTCGATTTCGACAACGGGAAGCGGTTCTTTCCTTAAGGCGCGCACTCCCCACATCTGCTCGTCAGCTTTTTGCCTCCTCGCCCCTTTCCCTCACACTTCTTGGCCTACCATTTTCCCCCTTCTCTACTTTGCTGCGCCGAGTTTTGAGCGATGCCAGGCACGGGTGGAACTCAAGCCTAAACCACTTGGCTCTTAAAGCGAAGGGATCGGTAAACCGAACCTTGGCGGTGTTTGTCAGGCCACTCCTGCTTCAACGTCAGTTCGACAAATGGTGCCGTTATCGTAGCCCACGATGTTACCTTTTTTTACGCAGTAGTACGCGAAGGAAGTGTTGACACCATAATGTCAACTCAACCAATCTTGTGGTTAACTCCTGTAAAAAGAAAGTTCACGTGAAAATGAAAGGAATTCAAGGAGACAATGTGATGTCGTGCGAGGATTCTAAACAGGAGGATTATTGGTTACATGCTACTCAGCATACAGCAAATTGCAAAATTCGCTCCCTAAATGGGAACCGTATGCCGTTTCACCAGAATGCAGTAACATACGCAACACAATTACCTCCTTTGTAACTTCATTACGGCACAAAACTTGTGAGATGCCGGCGACGGTTTCCTCTGTCACGCGCGTTTGAGCGAACAACTTAGGCAAATAATTTCTGTTTTAAGCTTGATCAAGCCACGTCCAGGCTTTGTCCAAGATTCCACGGTTGACTGTTGCGCAAGTTTTGAAACATCTATCTCCGAGGTTATTTAAGGTATTGTAATTTTTACGTTTCAGTGTAGTGCGAAGCTTTTTTATTTTATTTTACCAATCCAGCAGCTCCATGGTTTTTTTGTTTGTTTTTGCTCGCGAAAAGTTTCTTCTTGGGAACGAGAGAGTTTGTTTAGGCCTCACTACGTAGGCGATGGTCCTGTCTTCTCCACCCACAAACACCACGTGAGTGCGGATGATCACTGGAAAGCACTTAGAAGGGCCAGGCTGCCGTGTGTTCGATCTGACCGCGAAGCCGGACACCTCTATTCGCAAAAAAAAAAAGCCCACTTGCTCAACAATGTGGATTGTGATGAATAACACGGACATGTTTGAGGTATCCAGAGCTATGTCTGTGCTTAATTAGCAAAGAGGAAGAAGAGGAAAAGGGTGTTTCTTAAGCACAAATTTAGGGACAGGGGAATATAAAAAGCCCTTGCCCTGCACCTAACTTGAAATAAATTCAGAGACAGGACACTGCGAGCGCAGTTTCGTGGCGATTCTGTGCTACGTTTTTAAATTATCCTCTCCCCCCTCCCACCCTATTATTCTCTTATCTCTGAGAAGGTAGGAATAAATTGTAGCTGCCCTTCAATATTCGTGTTTCGAGATTAAGACAAGCTGCACCCAAACAATTATTCCATCTGATTTAACCGAAATGTGCCGGTTTCACTTAACGGTGTAACTTTGATGGAGGCTTAAGCTTCTTTTTAGTGTATTTCACGGTAAGTACTCTGAGTGTTAAGAGGCGAAAATGTGGGCAATCCGTTTTTTTTTTGTTTTGTTGGCGCGAAAACTAAGGAATGTGCTGTGACCTGCGCTACGTCTAAATTTATTCCTGCACACACACCATTCGTTTTCACTGTTACCGTGGGATTGTACCAAGATACGTAGCGGACAGAACAGTCCTTTTTGTCGCGAGGAAAAGGGAATACTGACCTCACAGCGGCGAAACACACATTCCTGGCATTCGGGTCACCATACTCGCCGTGAAGGAGCACAAACTAATCGATTTCCTTTTTCGCGACAGGATGTTGGCGTTTCTTTGTGTACTTCTTAGCGCCAGGTTTTTTCCGGCCGAGGTTTTCCCCTTGGACGCCATCAGATGATCAGTGGTGCTCCACAGTGCAACTGTGAGATGGAGCACACCTATGGGGCGCCAATGGACACACCATTATCGGTTTCCTCCGTTACTCGCCTCCAGGGAGAACCTCTATTTTTCCCAAAAAAAAAGGATCCTTGGGGGTGGACGTCCCCGTAACATAGCACGGTATGACATGTCCCGAAGTGAGATCGCCTCCTGCAACTTGCCCTTTATCTCTATCTCCATTTCTAACCGTAGCGTGCCCTCACGTTTGTCACCCTTTTTAGATGCGAAGCATCTCATGCTCGGGGCTGTGTCCCTCCCTCCCTCGTTTTCGTTGTCCGCCATCCGCACTCTACTGCGCATGCGCGTCTTTTCAGCCCCGTCAGCGTTTGGGCTGACGTCAGCACAGTCCACTATAAAAAGAAATAGTTAGGCGGCGCCTTGTTTCGATCGCACACTCTCTGACCGCAACGGGGGTACGTGGCGCTCTTCCCACTCCGCTACAAACCGCGACGGGAGCATGTGCTACGAACGCGCCTTATGTCCTTCACTCATTCAAACTACGTGAAGAAGCTACTGATACAACGAAGGCACACGAAGCTGAACGTCAACGGAAACGACGAACTGAAAACTAATGGGAACTTCAGTCGACCCCATGGCTGCTTCGCATACTACTCAGGGTTCCCCTACGGGAAGGTGGTGTAATTTTTTGGATGGCTTCGTGTTGCTGTTATATCCATCAGGGGTTAACTGACTGCGCTTCTTCATTTGGTTGCGGTGACAACGAGTAAAGGAACTTGTCCCAACATTACACGGCTTGCTTCTCCATAAATTTCAGCTAGAATTACAAGAACACTGGCCCTTTTAAAGACGATAGCCTTTCTTGGGCTACTTAAACGCAGAAATTTTGGTCTGTCTGTATGTCTGTTTGTCTGTACGTCTGTGACTCCATCCAACCATTCCGCCAAAGTGAAAGAGAAGCTGCGCAATAGTCTTATATACTCACAGAAAAATGGGAACGCTTAAGTATGGTGGAAATGCTCACACTTCTCAATATTGTTAAACAAGAACACTACATTACCCCAATATGAGGCAAAAATCAATACATAAGGGATATTTTCAGTATTCCTTTATAACAAATTCATGAATGCTTGATTTTGCGATAGCAAATTCTACATACACTGCAAAAAAAAAAAAAATTACTCTGTCGCCTGCTCTTGTTCGCGCCATTGTAGCTTCTGGTGGCATTTTATGAAATCAAACGGCAACAGTTACGAAAGGTTTCATTAGAAAGGTTCCACGTTTCCCTCGGAACGCACGTGGAGAAGAAAAGGACAAGTGGTTCTATAAACCATTGAAGTATGGCGCCTTGATTCATGCGTGTCTCCGCCATACGGCAGCGCTTGCATAGAGGCACCCGACCTGGAGAACTGGAACGCGGTAAATTTAAATTACGCAGTTTCAGCACATCGTTACTGTGTTCACGTTACCGTTTACCGTGTTTGCGGGAGTAGACTGCGCAGCGCGAGAGTTACCGCGAACGGTAACTTACCGGCACAGGCTTCACCGTCGCCAGCGCTTCCGGTAACACGGTAAACGGTAACGCAAACACGGTAACGATGTGCTAAAACTGCCTATTGACTCGAGAAAACCTCTAGCGTGTTCACCTTGGAAGGAGCGTGACGGGAGAGGAACAGCATGAGAGCTGAGTGGGAAAGAGAAGGAAGGCATTTACTTGCCTGGGGCGCCAGTCGACAATCGTCTTTAGGGCGACATTTGCAATGACCGAAGAGTATACGCGGCCAAACTTTTTAGCTCCTTTATGACATTTGAATTGATACGAGGTACTTCGCTTTGATATCTGTAATTTTAGTGAAGCGAAGTATTTCCGTGGAAGTGAAGCGGGTCTGTGTGAGGAAGAGGCTCTTGGGGAAAGAGGATGATGATGATGATGGTTGGGTTTTTTTATGGCGCAAGGCCGACTAAGGGCAAAGAGCGCCAGAGGAAAGTTTATCTAATGAAGTGAAGTGGTTACCACAAAAAGGTAGGTAAAAAAACATGTCAACCGAACATAGTAAAATCAGTTACAATAATGGTGATGGCTGGTGTATAGGGCCAGATTTGATTATGCATGATAGGAAATGAGGTTTAAAAACTTAACGTCTGACAAATACTCAAACACACGTTTAACAGAAACAATGGCTTCGTCACCTAGAAACAGCGATGGATGTAGTGGGATATGTTGTCTGTAGAGTTCTCTGAAGTGTTTGTGTCTTGTTGTGTGAAGTGCCTTGCATGTGATTAGTATGTGCACTACGGATAGGGCCTCTCCGCACCTGCTGCACAGAGGTCTTGGAGATGCAGTGAGAAGGTGCGAGTGCGTTGCATGTGTGTGCCCTATCCGTAATCTGGCCAAGGCGACTTCAGAGTATCTATTGCGTGTGTCGGTGGTGTATGGTCCCAAGTGAGGTTTTATTACGTGTAACTTGTTGTCTGTTTGTTCACTCCAGTGTGTTTGCCATGTTTTGCGGAGTTGTTGTCTGATGTGTGGTTTCACGTCGGTGTAGGGTAATGTGGTTATGTCTACTGTATTCGAGAGTGTAGCAGCAGCAGCCATTCGGTCCGCTGCTTCGTTCCCGGCTATACCACAGTGGCCAGGGACCCAGCAAAGGACTAGTTCAAATTTGTGGACATACACAGACATAATACCCTTGACTATTAGATTTACAACGTGATTTTTTGAAGACTTTGTTGACGACAACGCCCGCACGACACTGAGGGAGTCTGTATATATAATGGATTGTGGGATGTGACTTTGAAGGATATGATTAACAACAAGAAGTACACCATAAGCCTCTGCCGTAAAGATACTGGTATTACTATTAAGAGTTCTAGTGACTTTAAAGGGCAGGGCCCATGCGCCGCGCAGGACACAGAGGTGGCAGTTTTAGAGGCGTCCGTATAAAATTCAGAAAATTGATACTTCTGCTGCAAATACAAGAAGTGCTGCAGAATTGCACATGTGGGAGCTCGGTTTTTATCTACATGTGTGAAAGATGTGTCGCATAAGACAGGGCGGAGATGCCATGGTGCTATAAAATCTGTTTGAGAACTTTGCATGGTGTCAAAAAAGGAGACAGAAAGCTCTGACGCTTCCTCTCTAACTCTGTAAGAGAAGGGCGCAGAGAACGATGGTCGGTTTAGGAGTAGTGCAGTCATAGATGTATCATAAAAACTGATTTAAAAGGATGGTGGGCATAGATGAAATTTTAAAAGAAAAAAGGAGATCTGTGTATGCCCGCTGACGTTGTAGGTTCCACTTATTACACTCCACATAGAGGCTTTCGACGGGGCTAGTCCGGAAAGCGCCACATGCCAGCCGGAGCCCCAGATGAAGCACTGGGTCCAGCATTTTGAGGGATGTCTTACTTGCTGACCCATAAACAACACTTCCATAGTCTAATCGTGAACCTATCAGGCAAGTAAAAACACGTAAAAGAAGTTGTTTGTCAGCACCATATGAAGAGTGGGAGAGAACCTTCAGATATTCATTGTTTTTAAGCATTTATGTTTTAGTTGTTTTATGTGTGGGATAATGTGAGCTTTTCGTCAAAGATTATACCTAAAAACTTGTGTTCTTTCTTGACAGGAATTGAGACACCATTGAGTTTGATGTCTGGATCCGGCCGAATGCCACGCCTTTTCGAAAACAAAACACAAGTACACTTCACTGGATTAAATTTAAAAACGTTGCTATCTGCCCAACCAGCTAGCTTGTTAACACCAAGCTGGACTTGGCGCTCGCAGATAGACAGGTTACAAGACTTAAAGGATAATTGCACGTCGTCTACATAGATTGAGCAGGAAATGGTTGGTGGCAGAGCCTTCCGAAGAGAGTTCATTTTTACAATAAACAAAGTGCAACTCAAAACTCCACCTTGCGGAACACCGTTTTCCTGCACATGAACTCTAGAGAGTGCAGTTCCAACTCGCACGCGAAACGTTCTTTCAGAGAGGTAACTGGCAAGCGTGTTCAACATGTTACCCGACAACCAAAGGACTTCAAATCGCTGAGGATGCCGTACCGCCAAGCAGTGTCGTACGCCTTTTCAAGATCAAAGAATACTGTCATACAGTACTGCTTATGGAGGAAAGCATCTTTAATATATGACTCTAACGCAACGAGTTGATCGTTCGTAGATCGCCCGCCCTAAAGCCCGCCTGGCAGCTCTCGAGAAGACCGTTGTACTCTAAGAAGTACACGAGTCTCCTGTTTATCATCTTCTCGAAGAGCTTACACAGGCAGCTTGTCAGGGCAATGGGGCGATAACTAGCGGGAGAGGAAGGGTCCTTCCCTTCCTTTGGAAAGCCACTACTATGGCCTCCCTCCAAGAGCGGGAGAAGTGCCCCGAAAGAAATATTTTATTGTAGAGGTGAAGAAGTGTTTCAAGCGTGTCTGCATGTAAGTGTTGTATCATTGTGTATGAAATCCTGTCTGCACCTGGAGCTGAAGGTTTACAAGTACCAAGTGCGACCTTCAGCTCATGAAGTGAAAAGGGGGTGTTATAGGATGAGTTCGACTTATTAGTGTCTCGCAAGGACTTCTTCTCAATGATGCTTTGTGTTTAATGAAAGTGTTGGTGTAGTGGGGAACTGGAACGTGTTCGAAGTGTTGTGCAAGCGTGTTGCCTGGTCTTCTAGTGTGTCCCCTGTTGTCTAACCAGGGGCAGGCTGTTTTCTTTGCCCTTTTTATTGCGTATTCGTGTCCAGACTTTGTGAGTGTCGGTGTATGAGTTGATAAAAATGAGGAAGGGTGCCCCAACTCTCCCTTTTCGCCTCACGACGCACCGCTTCCCAAAGCCTTTGCCCGTTTAAAGAAATGAGTTACCCGACGTGGGGTACCGGCGAAGGACACCCCACGCCTTGTTCTGGCTCTCGCGCCCCCTGCAGTCCTCTTCCACCAGGGCCTCCTTGGGGTGGGGGACCCACTGGAGGCCTGGGGAATGGACTTTTGGCGGCGTCGACTATGTGCGCCGTGACGAGTTGGGCTGCTTCCTCCACGTGTAGGTGTTTTATGGTTGTGTG
This sequence comes from Haemaphysalis longicornis, assembly GCA_013339765.2. Classification (NCBI taxonomy): domain Eukaryota; kingdom Metazoa; phylum Arthropoda; class Arachnida; order Ixodida; family Ixodidae; genus Haemaphysalis; species Haemaphysalis longicornis. Next base: position 23,550,397 of record CM023457.1, read on the forward strand.
GTGTAGTTTAGATTTTTTTCGGGAATGTGCTCCAGTTTGCTTTTGATTCTTAAACCTTTATGGGAAGATGGACTGCAGGGCCTTTACCTATTACTTTAGGGAAGTGGGGAAAGGTCACTACCATAGGGGTCTGTGCCCACCCCCACTCAAGACATGGAAAGAGAACTGCGGAACCAATCCCCAAAGTCAAGATGAGAGTATGTATTGTGTCCAAAGTTTGGTATGTAGGCTGTTTTTTGTTAAAAGGCATGCTCCGGAGGATGTAAGAAACTTCTCTATCAGGCGACCTCGGGCATCCGTTCTGGAGGAGCCCCAAAGAGAGTTGTGCGCATTAAGGTCGCCTGTTAGTATGTATGGTTCGGGCAGCTGGTCAACCAGTGCCTCGAATCAGAGCTCAGAAGTGCAAAATCAGGAGGAATGTAAATGGAGCATACCGTTATCAACCTATTAAATATTATTGTTCGGATCGCTACAGCCTCAAGGACAGTGTTTAAAGAGAGAGGGTGGCATGCTAATGATTTCCGGGCGATAATGGCCACACCTCCTGAAGAGTGGGTGCACCCAAACCCCTGTCCTTTCTGAATACCATGTACCTATTTAAGAAATTTGTTTAGAATTGAGGTGGGTTTCCTGAAGACACATGATACTTGGCTGACTGGCATGCAGGAATCTCATACACATCGTCAAGATTTTTAAGGAGGCCTCTGGAGTTCCATTGGATGATGTTTTCTGTTCCCATTATTTACGTTAAGAATGACTGGAGTGTGTGTGTGTGTGTTCATGTGTCGTCTTTCGGGGCTGTTACTCTTGGATTAGGCTTTTTAGGCCTTTCTACTGGCTTGGCCGTCGAAGGCCGCTCCTTGCGCTGCGTTGCAGGCAGGAACGGCGCGACGTCCATATCGTCGTCGGATGTCCGAGGGGTTGCCCGTCGAACCGGGTCCCCCGGACTTGGCCCCACTTCGGGAGCCCTTCGTTTGAGCCGCCACCGCCGCCACCGTCGTGGGCGCCAGAGGTGGCACGGGCGGTGCGGTGACGGTGGGAGCCGGTGCGGGGCCCGTGGTGTCCATCACCTCGGTACCCTCCAACACACTGGAGGACGGGGAGACATAGGCGGGAGCGGCACCGGTCCCGACAGAAGTGGTTTGCACCCACAAACCGCTGCTGCCTCAGCAAGCGGCGTGGTGCCGGGTTGGGCTGCGTGAGGCAGCCCAGTGGGGGGCGGGGGCGGGACCAGGTCAGACTCGCTGAACTGGGTCCCTGTGGAAACCAGACGTCGCTCCGCCTCCCCGGCGAGCTGCGTCGGCGTACCTCCCCAGGGGGAAAGAGGCGAACCTCTTCCGCGCCTCTGGAAGGTGATGTTCTCAGTTACCTTGATGTTGATTATCTTTTTTTTCGGTTTGAAATTTTTCGCACTTGCCGGGAATAGGCTGCATGCGCCCCCCCCCCCCCCCCACCTCAGTTAACACAAGAGAGGGTGTCGGATGGACAGTTGTCAGTCGGATGATCGTGCGCCGCGCATTTTGCACACGTCGTTCGGCCACGGCAAGAGTTTGTACCATGCCCAAAACCGCTGGCACTTAAAACAGCGCCGCGGATTCGGGATGTACGGACGGATGGAGCAACGGATAAACCTGCATGTATGTGTTGTGGAAGAAACTGCGCAGTCAAAAGTGAGCGATAATGTGCTTGGTGGGAATCTCCTTGTGGTCTCTGCGGATGTGATGCGTCTCACGGCAGTGACGCCCTGATCCTTCAAGCCGGCAAGGAGATCCGCATCCGTTTCATTCAAGAGATCTGTCTCGGATATCAACACCCTGCGAGCTGTTGAGGCTCCGATGGGGTGTGACCCTGATGTCTAAGATCAGCCAGTCTAGTCTGAGCTAGAAGCTTCGTGGACTGCTGCTTGTCATTTACCTCGATTAGTAGTTCACCAGACCTTTGTTTTTTGCACTTATATGATTTTCCTACTATGGCTTCAAGATACTTTTGCAATCAAGATGACTGACTGAGATGCTAGAGGGTGGGTTGGATTGAGCGATTCCATCACAAGAAATCGAGAGAAATTATCCGGTTCAGGAAATGTCAAAGATGGCAATTGGGGAAAAGATACTTCGGTGCGGCCCCTTTTCAGGGACCGATCACGTTTGGGGGGGGGGGGGGTTTAAAAAATGCCATATAGCATAGTATAAAGGGGGGAGACTGGGGTTACTTTCCTCTTCTTTGAACTTACCTTACCACTGAGAAGCATATAGTCATGGAACTGGGGTACTTTCTTCTTTGACCTTACTGGTGCCAAGAGGTCTCGGAGCTCTCTGCCTGGTAAACAGACAGGAGCCCATCCGCCGGAGCTTGACCTGGGCTCCGACGGCCACCGTTTGAGGTTTCTACCCTCCACCATAAAACACATCGCCCACGGTTGGATCCAGCTTATGTTTGGGGGCTCGGGGTCCGCGGTATCGCCAGTACCGTCACCAAGATTGCTCAAGGTGCCCCGTGCGGGGAGGGAAAGAGGATGGAGAGAAGGATGGATGCATGGGCACAATTAAAAACCAGGAAACTTTCTAGGAAACGATATTCAGTCAAGCCTTCAACCGCTAGCTTTGAGATACCCGAGTAACAGCCCGAAAGTTTCCCACTCAAAAAGGCTTCTCTTTTAAGCTTGTTTACATTCGCTAGGGCTGTGTCTGTTAGGCTGAGTCTTCATTCGCTAGGCTGAGTCTTCAATTCTGAAGGTGACTTTGCATCCACCACTCACCGCGAATAAGACGACGACCTCTTAGATGCATATGACGACGATTACTGGCGCCGCAACTATGCAAATAAACAGTGATACTGAAACTCACCTACAACAGCTTCGCCATTAAAGTGTTGCGCCTGAGTGCAAGCTTCCACTGATTTTTTTACTCCTCATTTATATATTCGAGCGCCAAGGTTTGTTGCTGAAGAGACCCTAGAGCTCCGATGCAATTTCGGGCCCGGAAACGCACCCCATCTCAACATTAATAGGATGTGGCATGTCTGTCCTTCCCAACCTTCAAGCGCCCTCTCTGGCCGGCTGGTTGGCTCGTTGCCTGTGCGTGGAAGCTTGAACACGTCGCGCTGTTCAAAGCGAATGAAAAGAAAATAAATAGACGGCCACTTCGAGCACCAGATAGTGGCTTTATTTGCACTAATTGGATTAATATCTCCATCGCCGACGCGCTACCCCTTCGTTTACATTAACTCACTGGGAGAATAAAAACAAAAGCGTTTAACGAATGGTCAAAACACTCAAAACACCAAAAAAATGTTTTGCAAGCAGTATCTTTTCAGGTGGAGGTTCGACCCGAAATTTATGCACATTTGTGGGGCCAGGACAGAATTTCCGTCTCACCCCGAACAAATAAGGAGAGCCAACAATAGCCAGAAGTTCAAAAAAAAAAAAGAAAAAAGAAATAACCCCCCGCTGTAATGGGATATCTGGTTACCTTTTCTCCATGGGGTCTGTGGAGAAACACCGTGGTTCATGTGCTGTGATGCCTCAGCTGTTCCCTCTCTTGAGCTTTAATTTTTGTTCGGAAGGGTTTTAGGAAGAAATTACCTTTTTTTTTTGGGTCTATCACCTCTCTGGTTCCAGACGTTGTCAAGGCTGCGATTACTAACGTCGTCATGGTTCGGCCCAGTTTGGAAGTTCGTCAGCGCCGATTTTTGTTACAAGCACGGCCTGTTGCTGGCTGAGTGTTCAACACTTCAGTGTCCGTATAAACAATAACCTGTACATGTTCGTTATTACCTACGCTTTTACGAGTTCACGTGATACTTCTGATTTCCCATTTCCGACCCGTCAATTAAAAATGGCATTTTGCTTGCTACCTTTTTCGCCTAGTAGAGATATTTCCCGGCTTTATGTTATTCTTCTTTCCTTATCTAGGCCTCGAGTCTTCTTTTTTTTCCCCCAGGAGCGAACATCATTGTTTGTTATGGTTGGGAAGAAAATACGAAAGAAGCAAAGCGAAAAAGAATCAAGTTAAACTAGCGAAGTAAAATGAGGTTGTTTAATGTCATTTTAACTTTTGCTGGGGACAAAATGTATATTTTGTCCCGTACAAGGTTGGACAACATCATGGAGCCAACTGCCGTCCGAACCTATCTTCTTTACTGTGGCTGGAAAAGTACTGTTGTGGTAAGCGAATGCACTCCACTCCGCGAAAAACAAAGATTCAGAGAAGAAAGGTATCGGAAAGCGGAAGAAACGAAAATCGGTCGGATACGTTTCCCCCGCGAGAAAACGCGGCTGCCGAGGTCATAACAAAAATACTGTCAATTGGCGCTCCTGTTGTCTTCAATTTCCAGATTTAAAAAAAACGCAAATTTTACCTTGCATTGTTGAGGTAATGTAAGAAGGCCAATCACCGGCTTTTGAATAAACCCAATCTCTGCTGATACCTAAATAGCTGCTGATGGAAAATAAAATCAGGCTTGGCGAGGTAGACAACAATGAAGTGTAGAATGATGTGTACGTGGTATTCACTGAAAAGTTAAGCAGTCAGTTCCTTCGCTCGGAAACACTGAAAACCGGCCACGGACATGGCCGAAGCGCCACGGACATGGCGCTGCTTGTGCTCCTGCGCCCGCATGCCGCAGCAAAACAAAAAACACCGGCGTGTGTCGTCTGCTCCGTTTCAATACGAATTCTCAACGGTGGTGTCAACAGAGATGTTATTAATCGCACTCATATTGGAGTCGAGGCGTTACTTTGCGTTCGGTGGGGTAGAGTTTGGTACGCCCAACACACATCATGTACTTAGCACGGACAAGTACCGCTATCCGCGGAGCTTAAAGTAACCAGTGACGGCGAACTTGCATGGTTGCCTGCGTGCGTGCCTCGCCAATGAATACAACCTATAGCTTCTATTAAACGTTCGGAGACTTGATTTCCCGCTACATAGCCAGAGAGAGCCGTGTCTCATCTTACCCATTTCTAGCAGGGTTTTTAGACCGATACTACTGGAAGCGGCCCGTTGTTTATCCTGCTCTGGCTAGCCAGTTGTATAATGTTTTGTTTTTTTGAAGATGCGGGCGAGCACTTTTTTCCTTTAGAGGGCAGGAGGACGGCACAGAATGGCTGCCAAGCGTGTTCTTTCAACAGTAATTTGTAATGTAATACGCTTACGTAATGCAAGGTACTTTTGCCGGCAAAGGCAACATCATTGACCAAGTTTATTCCCCCTATTAGAGGCTGTAGGTGAAGTTAGGAACAACTCAATGAGGAACGGGGCAGGAATGGCGCCAGACTTAATCCACGAGGTAATTTTGGCTTGTTGCTGCCCGTTACGGGGTAAAACACACCTCTGGAAGATCGGACGTGACCCGGTGGCAAATGTTCGCGCTGGCCGTGTGGTTATTCCTCCCGAAGCCCCTGTTATTGCCATCGCCGTAGGCTTTCGGAACGCCGCTCGCCACCACGATTTCCAAACGACAACATTTACGAGTTCACGCCCCGTGTTTTAACCGGGTGACCGTACGGCCGTGTGTGCACCCTCATACCTTCATGTCCTTCAGTGGAGCTCGTTGGAGGATGCTTATTCTAGTCACGCTTATTCTACTCATACACAGTCCAGAACACACGCTCGTAGCGCTCCCGTCCACTCGTTACTAACGTTTGCTCCTTTTCTATTCGAACCCAATGTAACCTTGTTGCACTTGGTACAACCAAGGCTAACTGCCCCGAGGGCAGAGCCCTATTTTTTTTAACTCAAGCTGAGGACACTGAATGAGGGAACTCGTGAGTTAGTCCACCATGGGCACAGTGGCAGACGGTTACATTATTTTGTCTCTCTGTTTACGGAGGTGTTATTTTCCAATGGCATTGAGGGCTGGAACCTGCCGCACTACAAAAAACGACGTTCACTGAAATTTGTAGTGAATTTTCGAGGTGTTCCGTAATAGGTTCTACCTTATCGCTATATCCTTACATAAGAGCGTAGCAGCTTGAGGACGAAGGCTCCGTATGTGAATCTTGCAGCACAGCAAAGGTCTGTCAAAGAAGTCGGTCAAAAGACATGTAACGGGGCACAACCAAAAGTCATTAAAAGAGGACTTAGGGTCGGATCTATGATAATTTTGATGATGACGATGGTTGATAAAATGACGATGACGACGTAGGTGATGATGTTGGTTACCAATGATGATGCTTAATGTTGTCTCTACCTTACTGGTCTGGCCAGAAGGGAAGTTTTAGCTGCGTTACTTGAATAATAATTGCCTCGTCCCTATCTTCTCTGACACATCAAAAAAATTTCGCGGAAAACTCTCATCGCGCCGTCCTTCTCTGTCGTCGTAATTCCTGTTTCATTCGTGCACTTTGTCATTGAACCTACGGCTCACAAGCCTTATCGTAATATGAGTTGTAACTATACGTCGCGTATTCTCCGCTATTTCTCTATATTTCTGTGGGCTAATGCAGAGCATAATATTTTCATCTTGGCCGGTTATGATATTTTTTCCTTGTTTTGTGCAATAAACTTAGAGTTATTGTTTGGATCGTTTCCCGCGTCCAAGAGTATGGCTTTCATTCTAACTTCATTTACTGCCATTAACAGAATCATTCTGAAACCGTCATTCTGTGCTGAGGCGAGGTGTCTAAAGCCGCTTAAACACCTTTTTGTCTTAAAAAAAGATGTCAGGAACATAAATTAACAGCTGGGAATGGACACATGGCAGCTCACCCGCTGTCGCACACATTTATGCATGATACTTTTTAAAACCAATTTTTCTTATCTTAAAAGCTACCGCGAATATACCCAACTTACCTATATAGCTTAGTTGAACACTCTAAATAAGTAGAATGCCATGCAGTTGGTTTCAGCATTTCTGAGTGACAGTTGTATTTCCCGCACAGCTTTTAACCCTTAAACCTACACTACCCAAAAATGACGCTGAAACATTGCTTCTGCGCATTAGGGCGAGAGCCTCGGAGTTTTTTCCTTAATAGTTTTTCTTTAATTCTGCTTTTTTCCCTAATACTTCTGCTAAGGGAACTACTAAACTCAAAATTCGGACGAGCATGTAAAACGTCACTTTCTATTAATACCGTATTCAAGCCTTTTCTCTAATCCCCAAGGACGTTACCTTCTATGTCCGCTAATCCTCTTAAAAGACCTATTTCGCCGTGTCAACAGAACTGCCGAAATACCACCCCGCGCCCAATACTCCCGACCGCGTCTGTATATTAGGTTTCCTCCGCTTTCTCGACGTCCGGCCACTTTGCAATATTAGGGGGATTAGGTTGTGACGTCGAAAACCACGTAGCCTCTTCTGCACGGCTCGATCGCTCTTTGCCTTCGTGACAAGTTTTCATCCAGCTTGATAAAACAGCTGCGCACACGTGCTCGTCGTACATGTTGGTCGCTTGCTCAGTCGTCGCATACACCATGAGTTGAAAAAGAAGGGGAAAAAATAAAAAAAACAAGAGATTCATGTTGAACACCTCTAAACCTAGTTCTTACGAGTGAATGCATAGATATGTGTACTCGGTGTTTTGCGAAAGTTTGCCTTCGCTCGATATTTCACAGCTTGCCGTCTAGATATATCCACTGCAAGATAGGATCATCCTTATACTTGCGCTGAAGAACACACACAAACATACCGACAGTGCTCTAGACTGATGTACTACCTCGGCAACGCCAGGCTGCCAAATTGACCTTGCCAAAGACGCCGTTAAAGGGACCCTGCAGCACTATCTTACAACTTTTTAAAATATCAATGCTTGCAGAGTGTAGCCACCCAACACTTCCAGTACTTAGATTAGGGGGTCGCAAAGTACCTCCCAGAAAATTACTCTTTATGCCCATTAGAAAACTTGTAAACTAACTTGTAACGATTTAGTCCCGCGTTCGTGAACCTGGGAGGGTAGGGGTACCCTCCAGCCGAGAGACGACATGCAGCGTGCTGGTGGTGACGGTGACTGACCCCCGAGCAGCCGTGCTCGGCGGTGTTTATTGCCCGGCCACACACAATGTTGCCCACCGAGCCTGGTGGGGCCACTGAACTTAGCGGCCAACGAATATCAGGGATGGGGGGCGCCACACACTTGTCACACCCTTCACCCCCAAGTTTTTTTGTCCTACACAAACACGAAGCAACACTTGTCCCCCCGGCGAGTAACGGTCTGGCGGTCTCCGTAGTCTCGCACTCCGCCTGGTGCACAGGTGTCGATGCAGGTGTGGCAGCATTGGGTGCCACCTGTGTCACTCTCGCACCAGCTGTCAGCCTTCCCGGTGTGGAAGGACTTGCGCGTGGCGCCACAGTGGCGCGAGTAGCACCAGCCCCTGGTGCTGTGCTGGCAGCGGTCGGTGAAGCTGGTTCCCCTTGAAGGAGTCAGGCTGAGGCAGTGCAGCGGGCCCGTGGCCAGGCAGCCTGGCTGCGCCAGCAGGGGCGCCAGCACCTGCTCGGGCGCGTACGGGTCCCCGCACAGCATGCACAGCATCAGCCGCAGGTCCGGCCGGGGCCCCGCGGCCAGCGCCTGTAGATGTGAAGCCGGCCCGCCCGCCACTCGATGCTCTCCACCAGCGCGCACAGCGCCTGCTCCAGCCGCACGGGGTCCAGGCCGCCGCCGTCGTCCACGAAGGGGCACTGCAGGCTCTTGGCCCGGTTGATGCCCTCCTCGCGCAGGAAGTCCCCCTGGCCCGCAAACACCATGACCAGGGGCAGGCCGTGGAAGGGCAGCCGGTCCTCCTGCTCCAGGTTGGCCAGCAGGGTCTTCTCGAGGCTCTCGCGGATGTACTCCAGCCCCCGGCTGGCTGGCGTACACGCACAGGCAGCCGTGGGCAGGGGCTCCGTGCGGAACGAGTTGTGCGGCAGGCCCACGTCGCCGTCGATGATCCTGAAGTCCAGCGCGTACTGGGCCTTGTGGTCGAGCCGGAAACCCTGCGAGTGCGCCTGCCGCATGGCCTGCGCCACCTGCTGGGCGCTGCCCCTGGCACCCCAGCACCACCAGGTGCAGCAGGCGGCCGTTGGCGCCCAGCACCCCGCCCCTTGGTGCCGGCCTTCGCTCGCCGGTGCAACAGCTCTCGATGACGCCGTCCATGCAGTCGGGCTGGGCGGGGCAGTGCTCCCTCTGGCACCTGAATGCTTGCCGCCGTGCCGTTGAATGTCCCCCACCTCGGGCTGGAACAGGGCCTCGAACTTGGTCAGGCGGCTCGGGGCGTCTTCCACCACACGCACTGCTTCCTGGTACTACCGGCAGCCGCACGCCCAAAGCCTGGATCCAGTTCCGGCCCAGCAGCGTCGGTGACGACCCCTTGGTCAAGTACAGGGGCAGGGTGGCCTCCCTGTCGCCAAGGCGGACGCTGACCTGGGCTTGACCCTCGACTTGGGCGAGCTGTCCGGAGTAGCTGCGCAGCATGACGCCCGACGCCTCGACGGCCACGCCAGGAAAGGTGCGCTTGAAGGCTTTCCCGGCCATGACCGACACACTGCCCCTGTGTCCAGCTCCATGGCGATGGGGCGCCCGCAAACTTCGAATCGAACGGTCAGCCAGTATGGTGTCATATTCCGTTGCCTTGTGAGCCGGGAAAGCGTGCCACATGTCAAAATCTGCGGGTCTTCGGCGAAGACGTGAAGCCTAGCCGCTGCACCCGAAGCTGCTGCCGCACGCCCCCGCCGCCTACCCTTTTGCAGCGCGACTGGAGCGGCCGTGGGCTGGCGCGAACCAATGCTCGACGCCGGCTGCTGCTTCCGTCCTTCCGCCGTCGTCCCCCCTCGCACGCCCGAGCAATGTGCCGGTTCTTCCGCACGCAAAGCACTCCGTTTTGCGAACTTGGCACTGTGAAGGGGGTGGTCACCACCGCAGCGAACGCACCTCCATGCCGTGCCGCCATCTTGTTAACCGCCGCCTCCGCCGACGGTGAGCAGGCCGCACGCGCTTTTTCGTTTGCGTCCTTGGCCGCGGCCTCCATCGTCAGCGCTGCGTTCACGGCGTCGTCCATCGACGGGTCGGGAAGCTGAGGAGTTTTATCTGCATTTTTGGGTTCCCTTGATGCCTTTCAGAGAAACGGTCCGTGAGCAGCCACGTCGAGCTCTCCCCGAAGGCGCAGCCGCTCGCGTCCCTCGCAGCGCTGGACGAACTGCCCGAGTGTTCTCCGTCTCGGCGGCTTTAAAGTTGTTGAAGCGAAAACGATCCATTAGCGTCGACGGAATCGGGCTGTAGTGCGAGCGTAACGTCGCGAGCATCTCACCCAGCGACTTCTCGTTCGGCGTGGCCGGCTTGAGCAGGTCGAGCAGGAGACTGAAGACGCGGGTTCCGCAGCTGGCCAAGAAGGTGTCTCGCTGTTTTGCCCGGGTGTACCGTTGGCCCGGAAAAACACGCCGACTTGTTCCTCGTATACCGGCCAGGCTAACCCTTGACCCTCGAACGGATCGAGCCTGCCGTACAGCGGCATGGCGTAATTGCTCTGGCTTGAGGGGCGGTTCTCGGCGTTCTCGTTGGCGGCGGGCTTCACGGTGGCTTCGGCCGCTCCGCGGGCTTTTTCCTCGTCGCCGTGTCACGATATAGTCCCCGCGTTCGTGAACCTGGAGGGTAGGGGTACCCTCCAGCCGAAGACGACATGCAGCGTGCTGGCGGTGACGGTGACGGCCCCCCGAGCAGCCGTGCTGGGCGGTGTTTATTGCCCGGCACACACATGTTCCCTACCGAGCCTGGTGGGGCCACCGAACTTAGCGGCTAACGAATATCAGGGATGGGGGGTGCCACCCCCTTTTCACATATAACCAAAAACGCAAAAGATTTCTCTTTCTGTTCCAATCTTGACGTTCTTGGACGGCTCGAATTGCGTCAGAACGGACGTAGCGGCTGTTGACCGGTTGTCCTTCAGTTGCATCAATGAGCGCTTTTCGTTAGCACTTAAAAATAGCACAAAACAAGCATTGAAATGGAAAGGCGGTATCGTGCGACGAGCAATCACGCACTTGCCGCTCCATGCTCGCGATAACTATGCCTTTCGCAGTGGTTCCAGACGCGAAGGAAATAATGAACCGCTTATCAAAAGTGTTGCAGAATCCCTTTAAAACGCTCTGCTAGTGACGTTGTTCGCTGGAGCTGAAGCGCACGAGCAGACGGCATAGTTCGCGCTGAGCGGTCAAGAGCAGGCGAGGGAGCCGAGTCACCCTCGCCTTGTCTCGTGTAACCACAGCGGCGAGGGTCTGAGCGAGCGAAGCGATACGAAAGGAAGGCGCAGCTTGCGCGCTGGCGGCAGCCGAAGGTCACTTGCGACGGGGCGAATGACCTTGAAAGACAGGCGTAGTAGAGCTTTCGATCTAAAAATACCCACGTTGTTGGGCGTCCCCATTCGTTAGTGAGTAGGGTTCTGGAAAGCATTCCTCTCATGTCAATTCGCCTTTCGCCTAAGCTGCTGGCGAGAACAGCGCCCTACGCGACACGTTTCGCCACCTTTGAGCAGCGCGATTGCTTTAACAGTCAACTTTCGAGTGCACTGGGACGCAGGGAGGGTGTATACAAATAGGCCGCCTATTATGACCATCATCAGGCAAATTTGGACTGAGATAATTAGATTTTTTTATTTTCCAATCTACGCGCCAGCTATATCAGGCTTTGATGTCAGCACTCAAGATGACAATCACGCATTTTGCAGTTTCCCCCTGGAAGAAAATGAACCAAACCGTCTTAAGGCCGTGTTGAGTACGGCCGGCATCCCGAAGTTTTTATTTGAAATATTGAATCTATTTTTTCAGGAGTCCTTTGCTTTCTTGTTTGCGTGTTTTCGTACTTCAATGGTCCCCCCTTGTCTCCCTGTGTCGCGTTGTGACAGTTGTGGCGATGTCGGCTGCTGGTGGCTTTATCTCCTTTTTTTGTTCCCTCGCACATCTTTCTAGAGTATATTCCGTGGGTGGCCACGTTTCCCATCTGCCACCGAGGTAGTCGCGTATGCGTCCATCGCAGTAGAGAAAATACCCGCATGCAGAAACGTGTTCAATGGTTGTTGCACGCTTTAAAGGGACCATTAAAGCAAAATACGAGTTTCTTTTATTCCAGAAATCTGGTGTTTTATGGTGCCCCCAGCGCTATTCCGGCAGAAAACGATGCCTAATGCCTCAAAAAACAATTTAACCAAAAATACGATCCCGTTTCGTACGTCTGCAATGACGTATTCAGGGCAGGTTCTTAAACAACGTTATTACGTTGACTAGGCTTCTGCAACGGCGAAACGCTTGTGTTGGCCGTGAGTCCTCCTAATTGCCGCTACGCTACCGCTCGTGACCGCTGACCGCACTCGCTTTGTTTTTGAACGGATTTGTACCTGGCTAATCTTTGTCGCGGGTGGTAGCTTAAACTTTGGGTCTGCTGGAAAAACAGGGTGACATAAAACAATATCGCTTATGCCAGTTTTGGCCATGCAAGCTCAACGCGTCGGCTGCTGCGCAACTACATCCGGCACAGTGCGCGCCGTACGCACTGGTGCTTCTATGTTTAGAACTTTGTTCGTAAATTTTATTATTCACCCACCACCATTACTGGTAATAAAGAATGCGTGCTAACTTTAGGGGCAAATTTCTCGTTCTGCAAGCTTATAATCCCTGTTTAATGGGTGCTGGATTTTTCCGGCCGATCCAATCGCAACCAGCGCCCATAATACGTCATGAACTCAGTGGGAGAAGTAGCTAGGATGCGCATGCCTGCACTCTATTTTCCTCCTTATACCGCCTTTTTGAATGAATTTTGCGTTTAAAGTTATGTGAGTGTTAGTCCAACCAGGCAATCTTTTGAATGAACCAAACTGAAATTTGGTCTTCATGCCCCTCTAATATAACGGAAGGCACTTGGCCAGCATGCGGGAGAAAGGCGGAAGAGAGAAGAAGGGGCTTTAGTCCGTGTAGAGGTCGTATTCAAGAGGCATCATTTATAAATACCGTATAAACGGCTAAATTGCGCGTAGTAAAGGCTGCTTTACGTGGCATAAATGATAATGTCGCAGTCGGTGTCGTGTGACAGTGATTGGGGTCAATGTAAGTTGTGGTGTCTCGGTGCCCTGAGCAGCCACTTGGTGCCCAGGAATGGTTGCAATTAAACTGCGACTGATTCTTAGGACGACAGGACGACATATTTATTTTCTCGGGACAACTGTATAAAACAGCTTTATTTTCTTCCGTGTTCTTTACAGCCAATGGAATCTTCGTAGTGTCACTAGGCAGTACCATCTTTTTTACAACGTCACACCGAGACTCAGTGAGTGTTATTCTTGAGTTGTGCTGAAACTTTAACTGCTGCAAAATGCCACTGTAATCCATCTGTGAGATCCTTTTGCAGGCTGGTGGGCTGCTGAGCGGCGTTCCGCCATTTAGGCAAGGCGAATCTTCAATGTGAGGGTCAACATGAGTGTAAACTACAAAAAGCCCGCTAAACTCCGAATACCTTTCCAGACGCTGGGCTCCTTCAAAGAGTTCTGTGCGCTTCGACCGGTCGAAAGGCAAGAAATGGAAGCCAAAAACGTGTAGAGGGGTTTCCTTCCTTTCATTCCGATACGGTCCGGGTCGTCGCTTGTTTGGAACTGTTGAATCGCTCTGATCGTTGGCATGACGACACGAAACAGGACTTCGTCAGGCAATTTTCCCTCGTAGTCGTGCACACCAAAACGTGTGATCCCTTCTTTGTAGTAATCTTGCACTCGCACAATCCAGTAGACTTAGCAATTTGAACGCCACGGAAGCTCCCCCCTCGGTCTTTCTGCAAGCCTTCTTTAAGGTCCACCAACGTTGTGTGAATGATTCTGCTTTCTCTCTATGGCGCTCTTGATACCGCTATACGACTCTGAAAGCAGAAGCAGATGCGTGCTAAGTCGTCCCGCAATTAGTAGCCTGCGTTTTTTTAGATGCAGAGCATCTGATTCACTGCCTTGTCCCTCCGCGTCGTCGTCGTTGTTGTCGGCGTTGTCACCCCTCTGCCATTCTCCTCGCCGTGCGAGCTGCGCTCTCCGCCGCTCTCCGCCGCTCACACCCTCTCCTCTCCGATACCGAACACTCTCTCGCGAGGGGCATTGATGGATTTGATTTGATTGATTTGATTGATTGGATTGATTGGAATTGGATTGGATTGGCTTGGCTTGGCTTGGATTCGGTTGGATTGGATTGGATTGTATTGGACTGGATTAAAGTGGATTGTGTTGGATTGTGTTGCGTCATAGCCGCGGCACGTTGCGTCATAGCCGCGGCAGACGCGCTGGGGCCGGCGCATGTGCAGTACTCTCTCTTCCGCGGTTTCCGTCTCCTTCGGGCGCGCTGCGCATATAACCGTTGTGCCGTTCTCCGGCGAAGCAACATCCACGCTTGGCTCAAACACCTAGAGTCCACGCCGCTTTACAAGTACGCCAACGTCGTCATCGACTGGGACAGCTTACGCAGTCCCCTCAACGTTATGCGCGCTATAAACGCGTTCCCTTCGCCGCTCCGCCTATGCGTCGCATCTACACAGGGGTCCCGCGAGGGGAGGTGGGGTTTTGGCTCTGTTCCGGCGAAGCAGAAGATGACGGAATCTGTCCCTGGAGTCGTCGTCGTGGTCGTCATGGTCGTGGTCGTTGTTGTAGTATAGTGTTCCGGCGAGCAAAGATGACGGTATCTGTCCTGGAGTCGTCATCGTGGTCGTCGTCGTCGTCATCGTTGTTGTAGTTGTAGTTGTTGTTCTTGTTGTTATTGCTGTAGTTGTTGTAGTCGTTGTCGATGTAGTTGTAGTAGTAGTAGTTGTGGAGTTGGCGTCGACGGAGTGCTACCCGTGCTAGTATTTGGAGGACGATGGCTACCTGGTTCAACCGTCACTTTCGTGTTGGGGACGTTGGTGTAGCTTGCCGTCGCCTTCGTGCCATATTTCGCCGTCACTGGTGTTCCAATTCCACCCATGGTCTTGCGCGTCTTTGCAGTCGTGCTTACTTTCTCTTTTGACGTTACCACGAACGCCATGAGTAGCACCAGAGCCAGCAAAATCAGACAAAAACGGGCTGCAACGGCGGTCACTTGAGGCCGGGTGGTTGCTCTCCGCCTGCACCTGCTTCTCGGCGGTTTCGGCCTCGGTTGTTCCCGAGACTGAGGACGGTCCGGTCGTTGTTCCTGCGGACGATGATCCCAGCGTCGAGGCTATCTCTCTGCGGTTATCAGAGACGTTTTGCGGCGAACCGCTGGCTCGAAGGATGCGATGACCCGACGAAGCTCTAGCTGCGACCAGCCACTGCCGCTGGGTCGCGGGGACGTCTCGGTCCGGGGCCCGACTATCACCTTCCATTCACCCAAGGAACAGGGGCGAGCTCAGGCTGTGTGGCTGCCGGTCAGAGCATGAAAGGGGATCCAGTCAATGCGTACGTGATAGCCTTATGCTTGGAGTGCAGTGATTTGATAAGTTACGCAGTGGTGCGGTTGTTCCTTCATTACCATTGCCGTTATCCTTATCTGATTACGTCGTTCTCTTTTCTATGCATTACCATACCTCAGAGGATTGGACAATCGCACATTGAGCAACAGATACACGCTATTAGGGTACATGTTTATCGCGGTTTTTGTGATAAGCATGCCTAGCTAACCCATGTATAGACCTGGTGTGGTCATATTGTGTACGCCTACTATCCCCTTTACGATCCTTTTTTTTGTGTCGTTTCCTCATCTCTAGCTGTCAACATGGCTGAAAGACTTTGCCAGTCACCTTGTTAGTCGAACAAATACTCTCTTACTGTAAACCCGCTTTGTACTTTTGAAATTCGCATGCCTCAAAATGCCCCTATAGGCCTCCGGTGCGGCATTGCGACCTCTGGTTACCATTATCATGTTTCGTTTTCCCTTCGCGTCATTTTTGTTGTTCAGTACTTTTCTTCTTTTCTCCTTCAGGGCTATTTGCGGATAGCCACAGTGTGGGATTGTTTACTTCTACTAATTTATTGCCTTTTCGGCCTTGTAAACTCTGTACATTCGCTATTAGTGTAAACGAGCTTTGCACATTTTGTAATTACAGGGCGTTCAAACGTTTCCAGCATTGACTCCCTACATGTCTCTAACCAACGTTAGAAGCCTTAACGTTTCAGTTTCAACTTTGTTTTTTTTGCATCTTACTGGCCCAAAAATATGAGGGAGGGGGACAGAAAGCTGGCTATATATTCTGAAACGTATATAAAGCCTTAACGTTTATTATGGGTCCAATTTGTTTTCTAAAGTGAAGACTGGGCTATGGTCGTTGTGGTGGAGTCGAGGCGGTTAAGCGGGGCTACTAATAGGGATCATGTCCCTGCCAATTCCGACTGGCTACAAGAAACGTTGTATATGCAAAGCATCTCTTGTCTCGGCACCGTCGTCCGTCGGCCGTCCGTCCGCACCTCTCCCCCTCTCCTTACCACTGTGCGATAGTGCGCGCGCTTCTCCTCCTCTCTCTCTCTCCACGCAAGCTGTGCGCGCTCTGATCCTCCTCTCCCCCTCTCCACGCCAGCTGTGCGATGAGCGCGCGCGCTGCTCCATCACCGCAGCTGCGCGAATAAGCGAATGTGCGTCTCCTCTCTCTTCCTCTCAACTCCATCTGCTCTATAAAAACCCGGTCCGCGCGCCGCTGCCTCAGTTGCTGCTTCGGTGAGTCACGCTGCGCCCGTCCGGAGTCAGTCATTTTCCGTTATTTCGATACCCAATCTCGTGAACGTTTCGGAACCTCCGAGATGCTTCGCATCAACTCAGGGTTCCCTCGCGGGAAGGTGGTGTCATTTTTTCTTCCGGTTCCGCACTGGAGTTTCCGGTTCCGCACTGGAAGGAGGAACGTGGTTTCTTTCCGCCGCGTGGTGTAGGATGCTCCTTGTATGGGAGCCGCACTCGGCGGAGCTCGTGTTGCACGTGAATGCAACGCCGCAATTTACCTCTGCGCCGAGCTGTAGTGTTTTCTCGGCACCCGCTGGGCATTAGACTGCCCTGGGCTGCGCTACGTCGGCGTCCCGAGAGAACACTCTGTGTTCTACGAATGTGTGCTCACTCTAGGCCACTCTAGGCCTACACCCCCTATTGCGGGCCCTGGATGTGGTGGAGTGGGCTTCCACCCCAAGCCAGCCTAGCGGCATTTTGTACAGATGATCAAATGGACTTTGAGCGCGCTGGAGGCAACCGACGCCTACACTGAACTGTGCCAGGCCCCCGCGCGCTGCTGACATGCCACGGTTGCCTTCAAAACAAAGGAAGCAGAATGCTGTAGGGTGACCAGGTTTGGGTATCGGACGCTTCGTTTTTGCAAAATCGAGACGCTTTCTTTGAGTAATTTGGATCTGTGAGTTCTGAAATATTGAAAGAGTGCCACGTTGTTCTCTCCACCTGAACCTCTGTATAAGCAACAGAATGTATTAAAACATAGATTCATCTCACCTTTAATTGTGTACTGAATACTTATTATTATGCGAATAAACTTGTTGTTGGTAAAAACAACCTTGGCGGTGTTGCACGGATTCTGTGTTGAATTCGCATTCCGTATTTTCCGGGTTCGAGTCCCACAGTCGTCTGATTTTCCTTTCTCTGCTATTATTCAGGTTGTACATCCGGTCTTTTTTGGACCATCCCTGGGTCGCGGCGACGCCGGACGCCGCCATTTCCTCTACGGGGAATTTCGTGCTTTCGCGTAAATAAAAACCAAAGCACCCTTTATTAAAAGGAAATGATTAATACGCAGTGATGCATCGACGGTGTCAGAGCGGCTCAATTGGATATACGTCCCCTTCATAGCGGAGGGACGCTGGTCCAATACCGACCACGGGAGGAGGAGGAGCAGGAGGTGGAGGAGAGAAACGTTTATTGGAGCGGAAAGTGCTGTTGTGGGTGGCCTTCCTAGTCCGGATAGCCACGAGGTCGTGACATGCATTTTTTTTAAAGACGATAGTCTTTCTTGGGCTCCATCACCCAGAAATTTTGTCTGTCTGTAGTCTGTCTGCCTGTCTGTCTGTCCGTCTGTGTCTGTGACTTGATTCAGCCGCCGGCCAAAGTAAAATGCATACGGCGCAATAGTCTTATATACTCACAGCAAAATGTGAGCGCCTAAGCCTGGTTTATATGTTCCTACTTGATAACTTTGCTGAACATGAACTAGACATTACGCAAAAATATGGACCGAAAATTAATACACAAGGGATATTTACAGTGTTCCTTTATTTTGAAAAAAAATCATGGATGCTTGGTTTTCGGTAGCAAATGATATTCTACATCAACGGCAGTAAATCGCCGCCTGCTGTAGCCCGCGCCACCTCCTGGCGGCTTTCGAGAAATCACGCGGCAACAGCAACTAAACTTTCCACTAGCTCGGTTCCACGTTCTGCTTGGAACGCGCGTGGAGCACGGCAACGCGGTTCTATAAACTTTGAAGTCGGCCGTCTCGATTCACGCGCGTCTCCGCCGTACGGCAGCGCTGGCATCGAGGAACCCGGCCTGTAGCAGTGGAACGCGGTAAATTCAAATCGCCTGAGCAAACCTTTAGTGTTTTACCTTGTGATGAGCGCGACGGTACAGGCAAGCATGAGAGGTTAGCGGGAAAGCAAAGGGGGCATTTCCTTGACAAATGTCTACAGAGACTATCGTCTTTTGACGACATTTGCAACGAAAGGAGCAGGTACGCGGCCAATTTTTTTGTAGAGGCGCTTCATGTGTCTTCGCTTATCATCACCATCGTTTTCCGTTTTCTTAAAGTGATTGTGTAGTCAGCTTTCAGGCAGTGTCTTTTAAACGGACTAACGACATTATCAGTAAGGCATAGAATGCTTCGCTTTAATAGCGTATTCGTATTTAACGAAAGCATGACACGCAAGCGTTACAGCGAGACAGACGGTTTTTCTCGTTAAGTCCACATAAAATGTTTCCACTTTTAGCTGATTACGTATAGACACGCGCAGGAACATAGAACAACCGAACGATATCCCATTTAGCTCCCTTTAGTGGCTCCATGTGTCGCCAAACGCTTTGCGCATATTTTCAAATCCTCCGCTCCAAGGCTATCTTTCGCTAGAATATATATATTTTTTGCCTTCAAATTCCGATGTGTTTTCTGTAGGAAATATGCTCTGTGCATGGCGCTGCCCCATGCGGAGACAATTTTACCCGAGTCGTTTGCGCGCGTTCCCATTTGAACGTGCCTGCACTTTGAGCATGCCGAGTGCGCCGCTGACAGCAACTAACCAATTTTGTCGCCGCGCGTTTCAGTAGAGCAAATGTCGAAAGAATATTTCGAAAGCGACCTTTCCTAACGGCGAAAGTTGCGTCGTGTGCGGCGCACGTTTAACGCTAATGGAGTGCTCAGCCAACTTCATCCGCTTTTCAGCGTGTCTGTCCCAGCCAACTAAATCTCTTTCGCTGAGCCCAGATGTTAACAGCCAGACGAAAATATATTTAGGAATTTTTACTCATGTCTCATGCAGCGGAAACGGGGCAGTATGGATTACCCAACCACGCAGATGTCTGGGAGAATGACAGGAGACGGTAAGAGAGGAGAGGAAGGGGGTTTCGTGAATTAAATTGAGCTCATAAATACAAATATATCACGCAAGTGGCTTTAATGCCACTGAGATCGGATATCCCGCCGCATACCGCATAAATTTGGAAGATCGCTCCGAGATATCTACACACGGATACGCCATCATGCGTTAAGAGCGCACGCGTGTGGTAGCACACCTATTTTAGTAGCGACACTTGTGTGGTAGCAGTTCTTAGGTAGTCCTACTTTAAATAGAGGTAGAATAGTGGCTACCTCCAGTGGTAAAGGGGGGGGAGGTAATATCGCGTATTACATATACCTTAACCAAGGAAACAATCTTAACTTGTTTTGCGTAGATAATGATCCCCGGAAGGTCACTGCTGGGTCAGTTTTTTTTTTGCTTTACTTTACCTTATTTCCCAGCGGTTGTCAGTTTGTCTCCCGACATGGCTAGACCAAGTCCATTTCCTTCACACGTGGTTGTACTAAATCAGATTTTGCAACAAGGCCGCCAGATTTTTGGGATTTTCTTTTCTCACTTTCCTATTGTGAACGCCTCGTGCTGCCTGATTTATGTGTGCCTGTATCGAATATTCGCAGGTTTACGTGATTTGTAGCGTCGGGTGCGGAAAGGCGGGGAGGAAGAAGGGGGGGAGGGGTTGGGAACAAGTCCTGCCGAGTCTGAAGGGTGCACAGTGTTTCGCACGCATATCAGCCGCAAGAAAATAGGTACAGGGCCCTTTCGTTTATGTCAAAGCGAACGGTCGCTCTTGGTTCTTTAAATCCGGCAGTGCTCTGACAAGGAGTAATTATGTTATAGACTATTTCCGGTGCTACAGTAGAGACACAGGTTGCCAGAACGGACGTGCTGATAGCCTGTACTTGTTCTGAAGAACTAGGAGAGTTGTTCGAGGACGTGCCGATAAGTTTGGGTCCTTTCGTTGACCTCTGGCTCTTCTTCAACAGGTTAAATTGAAACGAAGGTAAACAAACTAAACAGGGCCTCGTATCCGAACAGATACATTCAGACGGTCTGTAAACGAGAACGGTGAAACCAGCCTTAAAGACGCGAACACGAAGAGAGCAGACACACACACGCTGAGGCTAGCAACAGTTTAATGAATAAATCCGAAGGAAAAGCAAGGTCAGGCATGCGCCGTAAAAACTAAAAAAAAAGCAAAAGGTCAGCTGATAACGCAGTTCAAAATCGGCTCTTCTTCAAATATTCAGATTCTTTACGTGATTACTGTTAGTGAGGGGACACTCACGCACTTATCATAACCATGCTTACGCATTTGGTAAGCTTCGAAAAGCTCCCGCTCGCACTTTGTTGCTAGTCCCAGCGTGTGTGTGTCTGCTCTCTCTCTCGTGTTCGCGTCTTAAGGCTGGTTTTCACCGTTCTCAAGTATGTACCAACAGGCCCAACACCAAACTCTTCGACGATCTGTAATGAGGATTAAGTTTTGTGGCGCAAAAGACATAGGGATACAGACTACACGATGCAAATATCTGGGTGTCTTCTTCCAAGGATCTGCTCTGTAAGTGGGTAACACTGTGCTCCTTGTCCCATAAAGCAATCACAAGCAGCCTGATGGGATAACCATGGCGGCGATTTGTTCCTTGATTACACATGCTCTCAGAATAGCACATACTGAGGTAGGGCGTGGGGGCTCTGGCACTTCCGTCTTTCAGTCCCGCTCTCTCCCCTTTTGCTCGGTGATTAAGCTAATTGCACATATTATTTCCAACGCCGCTTCTTGGCGCCATTCGGGACTAAACGATAGCGTGGGGGCATTAGGGAGAGCATACTCGTTCTAATAGTTGTAATTTCTTTCCTTAAGCGATATAAAAACGCACATCTAACCGAACAGCAGTACCCGCACAAATGTGTCATTTGATTTTGGTGGTGCTTCTTTTATATGGCACCCGAAAACAAATACGGTAACATACAAATATTGGTTTCATGCATGTGGAATACGATCGAGCCCTTTTGACAGGTTATTTCTGAACACTGCACAGGAAAGTGTCCAAACTTCGCTCTTGTTGCACTTGCAAGATAAACGACATGATCTCCCTTCTTTGACGTGGTATTCAGAATCGCGATACTGAAACGTAAAGTTACAAGGCCAGAAATTATTTCTGTGGAACCGCTTTTCTGGTAAGCGCCATCGTAGGTAGCAATAGACGGTTTTAACATAGCGGCGAGCGTGAGCTACAATAGCGGGCGTCATTGCACCAGGACCTGTCTCCGCATGCGCGTGGGCACGACGTGAAATACCGCCCGTCCACCGAAAGAATGCCTATAAACGCATTCGTTCCGGCACGGTGGAGCGTTTCCGGACGAATGCGAGTACCGAGTTGGTCCCGGTATGCGCCGTTGTTAGCGTAGCGTGCACTAGCGCTCTAAACTCTCTAATGACAGGACATAGCAACCATCTCAATACACTGAATTACAGTAATGGCATAAAGAGTTGGCGGTAAGTCCGCACTGCTCGGACGGGGGAAAGGAATCAGCATTGCCACTGGCACAGCATCAGAGGTGGGAGACAAGGTCACCTTCTTGTGAAGCGTTTGGGAAATTCGTGGCGAAGAAATTAAGAGCTTGATTACTTACTGAGTGCCTTCAGGCGTGCCCGGAGGAAATAGGCTGTGGAAGAATTCAAATTGAGCTGCTTATGCTGCCAACAAGACAAACTAACCTGCTCTTTCATGAATTTTTTTCGTTTTCGTGAAGCCGTCTCGCCTATGTCTAATAGCTGTTCCGCAAAAGAATCATTGTTTATTTATTTATTTATTTATTTATTTATTTATTTATTTATTTATTTATTTATTTATTTATTACATTCTGCTGGCCCAGTTCAGTCACAAGCAGGAGGGGAAATACAGCGCATACAACACATGCAAATAAACAGCACAAAAATATAGCCGCACATTATGGCAAACAAAATATCAAACATGGAAACAACAATACATAAAGAACAATTCACTACACAAATCAAGCAACCGCTGGTTAAAGAAAAGAACTGAATACGTAAAAACAGTTCACTATACAAATCAAGCAACCGCTAGTAAAAAACAAAATTACTAAATTAGATCTACGCCATGAGTAGACTGTAGTGATGACAAAGGCAAGCTGTTCCAATCCGTTATCGCACGGGGAAAGAAGGAGTTTTTAAAAAGTTTAGTCTCTGCCATTATAAGGTGTTAACGATTTTTAATGTCGATGTCTTGTTAGTCGTGTCACCAAAGGTTGTAGAATGGCTCAGGATCCAATGAAAGCTGCCTGTTATACAGCTTAAAAAGAAACTTAAGTCTGACAATTTTTCTCCGCTTTTCAAGGAATTGAATGCCAAGTGCCGTCATTAAATTTGTGGTCGAGTCGCTGTTACGATATTTAGAAGTGACAAAACGTATTGCTTTCCGCTGATCCTTTCCAATGCCTGAATATTTAGTTTATTATGAGGGTCCGAAACTCTGCTGCATATTCAAGTCGGGGTCTGATGATGGAAGTATATGCTAGAAGTTTAGTATCTGACGGTATCATTTAGTATCATTCTTAAAAGTCAGTTTTAATAAAGTTTTCATAGAAATGCTGCATCAAGTTCAGTGTTTCAATTCAGTACAAATCCAATTCAATTGAGACAAATCCAACTTGATCATCCTAATATTGCTCGACTTAACCGCACAATTTTAAATTACTTCTGGCCATAAACGTTCCCTAGCTGACATGTAAAACATATCATGTAATAGCTTTGACATCATTGCATATAGGTCAGTAACAAACACGCTTTTTTCTTAAATTCACATTTTTGTGGATTTTGCTCATTTGAAGAAAAAAATGCTCCTCCTATTAACAGCGCCCCGACATCTTGACTGAGCGGGTAATTAGTCGCCGCGAAAGGTGTTGCAGGATGTCTGTGCACCGGGTCACAGGGAAGGCGATATTTGTATAGGTATTCGTATCATTAAACCTTTCCGAGCTTTCCAAACATTTTTTTTGGAAATATGGTTAAAATAGAAATCTTGAGTAAGTCTACTCCCAAAATTTCACATATTGTTCACTACCAGCTTGGTCAGCTGAATAGTAGGCACAACCGTTCCGGCAGACTCTCAGTAAAAAAGAATACGCTTTACTTTCAATCTCCTTGGATTTACAACAGCGTGTTTTAATTTATACTTATACTATTACACACTCTTCCTTGCGTTTTTGTGGCACTGTAACATGAACTTACGGCCACTAAACGTTTCAATCTAAGCCAACAATGAAAGTAAAGCGAGTGTACGGATAAATGGCGGCCCATGGCGACACGGACGGGCTTGATGTGAGCTGCATAGACGCTAGCGCCAGATTCCTGTCTAGTGTACTCGTATATTGTAAGAAACTCTGTGCTTGCAGGTACGTCGTCTGGTGATGTGGCTAAAGTTTAAAAACACGTCAGAAGACGTCATTGTGTCGATACCTCTAATGGGATGCATCTAGCTAATCATAAGACGGGATAAGGTATTGGGCGCTAATACTCCGGCCTCCTTATCAAGGTGGCGCTTATCCGCGTAAAAGAAGACATGCCCAGGTATAAGGCGGTCAACGTGGCGAGGCAAACGTTTATGGGACATAAAACGACCGCAAATAAATAGCGGCTGGCGAAGCAACGGTTTATAGGCTGACAGCACAGAGCCATAAAACTGATGTCGCATTTAAAATCCTGGTTTTTAGGAGAACTCTCGCGTAGCACTTTACTTTATTTGTTGCCACTATTTAGGTCACCGGGAAGCATACTGAATAGCGGAAGTCTATAGAGCTTTGGTACATGCCACGCAGTCACAAATGGGCACTGCATCTTTGGAACGGTCTGATCATGTCTGATCATATCTAACGGTCTAATTATCCCTTCAAAAAAAACGTTGCTTTCAACAACGCTCCAGCTGAGTGTTTACGGAAGTTAATTGACCGTAAAGCGTTATTATAATCGTCGCACGATACGTGACCCACTGATGAGAATGCCCCGGCCAGTGGCGGCAAAATTTTTACCTAATAAAGCAAATCCGTTTTACGCTCATGAGAATACTGGATCTGATAGTGTTATTTGTACTAGCAAATGAACAGAAGTTTTCTTGTTCAACGGCGTATTATAGCTTTATTTTTTGCTTTAAAATTCCGAGAGGAAGAAAGTCATGAAAACATTTCAGAATAAACTTATGTTCACCAAGGCTTCTGACATAACTCCGAAAGCCGCATTTATTCGCTGTAGTGGTCGTTTTTAGTGGCCAAACGTCAATATATCTCTAAAAATGTCGCTAAATGTCTCTGAATACTGACATGACATATCTTCCCTGAACTTAAATCAAAGGTCCGCCTCCGTAAGCACTTCCCCAAGCCAGTGAACGAAGTGAACGCGCATTTTTTCCTTAAGGATTCTATGTTGTTTCGGGTGAAGGTGGAGTCCGCCCCTGACGCGTCCCGTCTGCACATGGGGCACGTTCGGTTTCTTCTCCGCAGCAATTTTCGACACATGTGGCATAGATTCGTGGTTGCATGGCAGAACACGGATGATCTCGCTGCTCCATGTTCCAGGATGATCTCCATGTTCGACATGCAACACTCCGTAATACATAAAGTCAAGCTCAGATCTCTCCGGATTTGAAGCGGCACGTCCAGAGTTTGAAAATTTCAGCTTGAAAAAAACCGAAGGCACATGACTCTTGGAAGCAAGTCGTGGAAGCTACTAGACTCGTGGCGCTCCTCGGCTTCTGGTGGCTCATCTAGCCATTTCGGGTGGATATGGCGGGTAACAAGCGCCCAGCCCATGGTTGTAGGGGAGCAACTTTAGTGGGTGGGGGATGACGACACGATGGCCATCGAGAACGGCGTCGGCCTGGAGGCAGGATTAAGCTCGGTGTAGTTAGCAGGAGCGATGGCGAGGGTAGCCTGAGGCCTGGTTGGGGCGCAGAAAAACTACGCCATTCACGTACGTCGAGTCTGGTATGCCCTAAAGGGCGTCAACTCGCAGTTAGATGATGTCGAAGGCAAGTTAAAAGCCCAGTTCGCTAGTTTGGCTGGGAAGGCGAGGCAAGCCGTCAGAGAAGCCTTCATCTGGACGCAGATCTTGAAGCAGTTCTGTTTCGTACGAAACGTGTGAGTCTGACCAAAGCACGCCTTCCTGAGTTGCGGCCGGACAGGCTAATGGTGATATTGCGGTGTCGGTCAGCGTGCGCTGGTCCGGCGTGTAAGGAACGACCGTTGAACTGGTCATTGCGGAAGTAGCCGCCAGAGGGCGCCTTCGGGGGCCCCGCCGCGTGCAATGCAAAAGGGGGAGCTGGTCGCGGCAATCTCCTGTACATCGGTTCTCTACGTGTGGAGGGTGGTCCTCAGGGCTGCTACGGAGGAACGATCCTGGAAGGAGCGAGTTGCAGCCAAACAGGCTGCCTCCATGGGATTTAAGCCCTCACAATCACGGCTGACGAACTCAGCCCTTATGGACACGTCAGGTCCGTCAACGCAAGTTGTCATGTGGAGACTTGTAAGCTGATGGGAGCTCTTGCCCGCGGAACTTACGTACCACGCCCCCTGAGTGCAGCTACGTAAATCCTGGGACACTGTGTTTTGTGTTGGGCATATTCCATCGAACTTGTTCGAGGTACCGTACAGAGTCGAAGGTATGGGTTGCCCGGTCTGGGGAGTGTCGGTCCGCGGCTGGTGGGCGGCTGCGGGTTTCCGATGAGCACCGTCAACCCGATGCGAGAGCCTCGATCCCTCAAAAGCTCGATGAAGACCCGGCATAGTATGCGGAAGCATTCATCTTCGAGGCTCGTCGCTGAGAGCTGTTTCTTTGGAAAGGGGACTCGGGACTGGGTGCACATCACAAGCGGTATAGGCGCAGGGTGTGTTACCGGGCGACAAGGAGGGGCAACTCTCTTGCCGCATTCAGGCTACCGCGCTGTTTCCCATAGATGGTGACCTGAAGTGCTGGAGGGTGGAGCGTCTGGAGTCGGGCTGGGGTGGCCAAGCATAGACGCATCGCCCGCCGCTGCTGATGGCGGAGATGCAGGCGTCCATAGTGTGCCGCACTTGCTATACAGTTGGCGAATTCCCGATGCTTTGGCGGGCACTCCACTTACGTGCCACCAGTTGTATTGCGTTGACGGTCCTGCTCGGAGCAGTTCGCTCGAAATCGCTGAGAGTCAGACACCACCGCTAATTTGGCGGCCGTGAAAACACATGAGTCACCCGTCGCCACTCGGGCAGAGCGAGCGTCTCGCGCACTTCTTTTTTTCACGTGTCTGCTTGTCACGAGCTGATGATTAATATCATTATGAGGTTTTTTCTTTTCTCGCAGGTTTTTCTTGCGTAACAGAATAATAAATATCGCACAACATAAAATAACATTACCCTGAAATCACTCCGCTTTAAGTTGGTAATTCGATCTGTCGAAACACGTCGTGCAAACTACCGGGCGTATAGACACCTTGTTTCTGATGGCTGAAAATATGCCGATTTGGTCGGATATGGCAAGCAAACCTCCCAGCCGAGGATATAGGAACCTGCTCTTGCATTGAGGTGGTCGGTGTAGGACGAGGCGATGACCATGCGGTGGCGAGACCAAGAGGCAGGCTTAAGCGCGATCGGCGCAATACTGAGGGTGGTGGTGGTATCGTGGTGTCAGGTTGTGGCGCACCAAAATGACACTGTCCGTGCATTTTAAGTCTGGGATACGCCAGCGTCGTCAAGAGGGGGTGAGATCATGTGGACTGCAAGCAGTTTTCCAGGCTACTTGCTTGAGGCAATCCTTCTAATGCGCCTCCATTTGGACGCGGCTGAGAAAGCAGTGCTCTTTCCGACGAAACTTTACTGTGTGGCCATAGCGTGGCATGTTGAGTTGTGGCCTGATGGACAAATGGTAATACTGCATCGTTAATTGGTGACGCCAGCTGCCTTTAAGGTTCGTCCCCGTAAACCAGGCGATAGAGGAAGTAGCCGCTGAAGGCTGACATTTGGGGGCCGCCACGCACATTGCGGATGTTGGAGCTGATCGCGAGAATTTGCTCGGCGCCTTGGTTGGCATTGGTTCTCATGTGCCCGGGGTGGCGTTCAGAGCTGCGACTGAGTAACTAATTCTAAATGAGCGATTTGCAGCGGAACAGGCT
This sequence comes from Haemaphysalis longicornis, assembly GCA_013339765.2. Lineage (NCBI taxonomy): Eukaryota > Metazoa > Arthropoda > Arachnida > Ixodida > Ixodidae > Haemaphysalis > Haemaphysalis longicornis. The sequence continues at coordinate 23,577,992 of CM023457.1, forward strand.
GCCTTCAGTGGGGCCCAAGCACACGCCATCGAGTTCACGCCGCCAGCCAGTGCTCGTGGACACGCAGAGTCCGTCAACCGAAATTGTAGGTTTGACGATACGATACACTGCCGGCTGGTGATATTCATGGCCGCCCTGTTGTGAGAGCCTTGATCCAAAGAGAAAGGTGATGCAGCAGGCATGACCGGCGGGTTTTTACCTGGAGGCCCTGGATGGGAGCGGTTGTTTTTAAGGGAGGGCGCTCGCACGCACAACAATTCTCACCAGCCTCTTGAATAAAGGCACGCTGCAGTGAACGGGGGCACTATTCGCCTGCAGGCTGCTTGGCGCATCTGCCACAGAAGGTGACCTGAAGTTCTCGAGCACACATGCGTCACATGTTTGACTAGGGTGGCCAATTATCGACACGTCGCCCCCTTCCACTGCGGATGGCGCAGAGCTAGGCGTCTCAAGTGTGCAGCCTCGGGAAATCGGTTGGCGAGTCTCAGAAGCTCTTGAAGGGTAGGTAATTCATTTACGTCGAGTATTTCGTTGAGGGCCCTACACGGAACAGTCGGCTGAAAATGCCGAGAGGAATGACACAGTGGCTAATGCCACCACGGGACAGTGGAGCCAGCTGTCGTCATTTTTACTGAACGAGCGCCACGCTCTCGTCTTTTTGAAGGTTCTTTCTGCGTCATGAGCTAATGATTAACGTAAATGTCAAAGACAAAATTTATTTTATTCAAAGTTGCATCGAAGGGAAAAAATACATCAAAGGGACAAGGGAAAAAATCCCGGGCCACATCTCCTAACATAAAGCTTGGGAAAGGACGAATCATGCAGTGTATAAGTGTATTCTTGGCACCTTGGGGGTTTTGCCCACGTACATTAAACCTTTGTTGGGTAGAGGTATACAGCTTTGATGTAAGTCTCGTGTCTTTGAAGCACGAAGCGTTCTAGCACGAGGCGTTGGAGAACGAGTGTCTCAGTGTGTTTCTTTTATACGCGTTTTTCCCATGGAGATGAAACGTTCCAGCGCGAGGTGCTGGAAAACGAGAGTTCCAGTGTGTTCTTTCAGTCGCCTTCCGTTATAGCGGGAGGCATTGGAAAACAGGTGTTGCGGTGTTTGAGTACCATGGCTCCATGATACTACGACGACATGAGATGCCGGCAGCCCGGGGCTTCGCCCCTAAAAGCTGCAAGAAGCGTTTGCGCTGAGAGATTATATGTATAAAACACACTGAGAATAGATTTTTTTCATATATCAGAGCAATATCGAATAATAAAATGCAAATACGATAAAATAAGGTTGGCGGCACGCCAGGAGTACATAACAGTGCGCCTTACTAACATATACGTATACATGAATTGCGACAGTCAAAGCGAGTATAAGAATACTGTGTCGTTCACGTACTTTTACCATACGAGTGTTGCGAGCTTTATCGCTTTAACAAAAGAAAACACATCGTGTTAATAGCACTAAAATCACATTTCATCATGTAAAAAACATTTAAAATGCCTTCATTGTTTAACAATAAAATTTCGACTTGTTTTCGGCCAAACTTGTCAAGTACAATGAGCACGGTGCTCTTAATTCGTTGGCATCCGTAACCACCCGTAGCTGATGATTAACAAAATAGTGAGGTTCATAAAACCGAATGGCGGTGGCATATCCACAGTTTGTTAAGTGCACCGAGCAGTGACAACTTGCATTTTTTAGTACGATACTTTAAAACATATTGTCCTTGGCACACATACGTACAAGACCTAGCCACTTTACTTCGCGTGAGTACGGGCTACGTATTTGGAGAACGCTGCTGAAATAGACCACAGACGGAGGCGAGAAATATAGCGACCGAAGAAAAAGCACGCCATCCGCTGGCCAACCGTCTTTTTCGCCGTCGTCTGGACTGGTCTGTTTCAGCAGCGTGCCGCTCAGCATGGCACGTACCCCCATGGGAGATAGTGGCGCCCAACATGTTCTGTTTTCGCCCGACCCCGCCTAATAGGCTCATCGCCTAATTAGTAGTTCTCCTCCTTGTGTGAATCCCCCTCAGTATTGCAATTGGTAGGACGCTACGCTGTGTTACGGGGTGAAAGAACGAAAGAAACCATAGTCAAATGTCTCACAATATATTTGAAGATGTCAGAAATGAGTAACATTATTAGTGGCGGTTATAGGGTAAGAAAAGGTTCAGTGAACATGTTCTTGAGCTTGGAACGGACCTCACTTCCATTAGGCCAGGTGCAAGTGAGGGGCTGTAGATGGAGAGCGAAAGGCCTAATCTGCGCCGGCATGGAGGACTTTCTGTTCCCGAAGGGGCCTGCCGCCACTTAAGGGGAGGAAGTCTACGGCCAGTTGCTCCACTACCTGGAGCCGACCAGCCTCACGCAGCGGCTGTAGCTTGGACTGACGGCTACTGAATGATGTTCCCGGACTCAGTGATGTGCTAGCCTGACTTAGCCCATTTTTTCTTTACTCCTTCTTCTCTCTTTCTCGATTATTTTATGTCGGCCGTGAGACAGCCCGCGGAGGCTGCAGTTTCGTCTTAGTCGAAGGTTGGTGCCACGTCCCTGCGCTGCACTGCTCTCTTCGTAGTCTTCTACGTGACAGTATTCCCATATTCTTTAGTACTGCTAAGAAAACTGAACCTATCGGACGGGAGGTGTGGAGGCACCGTGCCTAGTTTAGTCGCCAGCGACCCGGGTTAGATTTTTGGCAATACTAGTTTGACGTTTTCATGGGTGAGCATGACTCAAACGTTGATCGGATCAGTTGGCGATAAAAGCGCGGTTCGTGAATTTGTACGGCCACAAAGTTACAATTGAAGCATTTATTTCCTTATTGGATTTTAAGTAAAAGGTGGCCGATGGAAAAACAGTTCGGCAACGGCTTGGAGATTGAGTTTAATACGGCTTGGAGATTGAGATTAATATTTTTCAAATAAAGTGTTCGCCTTTTTTAAACGTACTCCTGAGTTCCTATGTAATGTCGAAGCAGGCCTTGAGAGCTTCTTACTGCCAGAAAAACAAGCTTCGGCCGGGAAGATTGCACGAATTTCATAAGTGTATTTCTGTCAAGCTTGTGCGCTGAAGCCAGATTGATTTGACTGATTGATTGTATTGTTTAACGCACCGATGCTACACAGGCGATGAGGCGTGTCGCAGTGGAGGACTCCGGATTAATTTTTACCACCTGTGAATCTTTAACGTTCGCCGAAATCTCGCACACAATGGAGTTATTGCTTTTCGCCTCCATCAGAAAAGCAGCCGCCGCATCAGGGAATGCCCTACATCAGGGTTGGAACGAAAGCGACGAAAGGAGCTGTATGAATGTTTTAAATAATTTTGGTTTGTGTTGAATGCAGCGCCTTTATGCATAAATCTACTTACGTTGTCTGTCGTCCGTCCAGTGGTTAGGTCTGTCGTCTGGAACTGCCTGTTCCGGGCGAGCTAAGTACGAACGTATAAATGGGTGAATAGACGCAAATGTATCTTAAAGATACTGGCGGCGAGAGTTCAAACTTGCTCAGGATGATATTGGCAACCGCCATAGCCGTAGCGGCTAAACGCAGGACTACATAAAGCCCTACTTCAATGAACGGACCAGTCGATATCCACTATGGCGACTGTGCCCGAAATACAAAAGCTGTGGTTGATTCCTCTTTCATAGCAATAGGTAAAATACGTAAGTGAAATGTGCAGCGAAATCTGCAGCTGGCATGATTTGCGGTTCGGCGTCTGTCTTGTGGGTTCTGGCCAGAAAGAGAGAGAGAGATCAAACTTTTTTTAAAGCGGCGCACGTCCGGGCTGCCGAAAATGGGGTTCTGGAGGGCTTGGAATGCGTTCAGGCGGGTATTCCGCAGGTGTCAGGGCCCCGCACGTGGGCAATGTGCCGGGCGAGGCGAGGCCAAAGGATGTCCAAAGATCTGGCGGGGGAGCGGCCCAGCTTTCCCAAGAGTATGGAATGTGGGGTGGTAAAAGGTGTGCATGAACAAAGTGAGGTGATCGCCTGGAGCAAGGAAAAGTCCAGAAATTGTGTGTAACGTCGGGATAGGCTTCTTGGTGAGCGACGCCCTGTTGGCGGGTCGCTTCGGCAAAGGTGTACTGGCGTCATTTCTGTGACGGATATGACGTCAGTGAAACTTGGTGTATTCCGGCATAAAACACTCTCGTGTTAAAATATATAAGCTGAAAATGAACAACCCGAACTATAACGTACTTTTTAGTACTAAATGTTGCTTCCCCGCAAGAAGACCCTGCGTGCAGGCGTGCACGCTTTACAGGCCGCTTGCTTCGTTGTACTGGCGTCACTTACGTGGATATGACGTAAGTGAAATCTTCGTGAATCCCGGAATAAAACACTTTCGTTTTTAAAAAAAGTTTCCGCGGTAACCTAAGTCTGATTACATGCCTTGAAGGCGAAAGCCTGGCGATGATAACGACTTCCTCAATGCTACATTATGTATACGTATTTTTGTTTACCTTAGTTTCTTCGTGTTATGACTGAAGTTACTTCGGCAGGCCCACTATCCAGCCCCCGCACAGTGCGTACCGCTGTCCCTCTGGTCCCTTTCGATCACCTTATTTCCATCCCTATGTGTAGGATAGCCAACCGGACCATTCCGTGGTTACCCTCCCGGCCTTTCCTGTACTGTTCCTTGTATCCTTCATTCTTTCCTTCCTTCGTTCCTTCCTTTCTTTCTTTCTTTCTGTTCGTTTTTTCTTTCGTCTTTTCTCTCTCTCTTTCTTTCTTCCTACTTCCTTCCTTCCTTCCTTCCTTCCTTCCTTCCTTCCTTCCTTCTTCATTTATTCCCGACAGACACAGCTCTCCTTGACGTGCTCCTTGTTCTGCTCACAAGCCGTCACGTTCACTTGTCCCGCGGAACGAACGAGACTAATGGCGTATTTGGTTGGCCGCTCCGGTCCTCTGGCTCGGAGTCGCGAGATGCCAAGGCGACTCGCAATCAGAGCGCGAGAGGCAGCGTACGAACCGAATGCATCGGCGATCTCGGAGCAGCTAAAGCCTCTATATAGGGGCTTTAGGAGAATATAGGGGCTTTAGGAGCAGCGCGCCTGTAGCGCCACCGTGCAGCCAGCACGGGAAGCCGACGGGTAAACATTCCTGCGCTGCATCGACAAATGGCGCCGATCAGTTAAGCGGCCAAACCGCGGCGTTTTGTGTCACGTGACCTGTCCTCCCTGCCAGATCGCGCCAAGCTCTCACTTCGAAGTCAGAGCGGTCGGGAGTGCTCCGAGTCGGAAGCTGACGCTCCGAAAGAACCAACCCAAGGTAGTTCGAGCGCTCGAATTCTACCAACCGAAGGCGCGGCCGCTTTTCAGAGAACTCCAGAGCGCTCGTAAACGCCCAACCGAATACGCCATATCTCTTGTTTCCCGTCTCGTACGGTTAGAGTTAGTGCAGTTATAACGCACCAGTCTCCGTCTCATCAGACCAGGGTTCTGAAGAACGTTATTTGATCTCCTGGCGGATGGACAAGTCCAGTAAGTGTGTTTAACGTCCGGATAGGCTTTTTGGCGAGCGACGTCCTGTGGCGGGTCGCTTCGGCAAAAGTGTACTAGCGTCATTTCTGTGACGGAGTCCCACACAAACCCAAACGTGTTGTTGTTTATTTTTTTTTACAGCGGCAGCTATTTGGTACCATTCGTGTTGACTCCGACGACGACGACGACGACAACAACCACTTTTCGTGCGTTTGATGAGACATATAAGGCTTTCGCCTTCAAAAAGGGAGACCACCTAAACTCACGCTTCCGGCTTCACAAAAGGGCCTCTCCTAAGCTTCTCTTTCGTCCACAAACTTAACGGCGTTATGCATTACGCACAGGTGATGTGGACGCATGGAAGGGTCAACGTACTTCCTATTGCACGATGTGAGGCGACGCCATACACAACGTGGCAGTATATAATTCGCAGTACATGTTTTCAAGCAATTGAAAAGTGCGCTGTGTGAAGGGGGAACCAGTGAAGTGGGGCGACTTCTTAAAAAACAGCCTTGGATTCTCTGTACTACCTGACCCACGAAATCGCATGAACCCCCCTCCAGATTAATTTACCGACCTGCCGTTCTTCGACGAGCAGGAAACGTCACCTGCACGCGTCGCCTCTTCGTACTTGTCCTCCAACTTAAGTGCAGCCACCGCCACCCGGAAATGAAGCCTGGACAACGTGCTCAATGGGCATCGAACTAACCAACAAAGAGTGTCCGAGCACATGGACGACCGCATAATCCGTCATGCAGAGTCCGCTCACATCATGCGTTTTCGTTTCAGTGGTTGTAAGCTTGTTCCTTTACGTTGCTATGTTTTCTAGATGTAAGCAGTATTGCTATTTTTCTGAACGACGGAATGTTGTCCACCATCACCGGGTAGAAGAGGGGGGGGGGGGGGGGGCGTTCGCTTTCCTGGGAACCTATTAAACTACTACAACAGTTAGTATTTAAAAGTAATTCGTAAAAAATATTATTTTGTAACCTTCTTAAGGGTTTTTATGTTAGATAACGCCACTTTAGTTTAGGACGCATGCAGTTAAAAAAATTGTGTTCTTGCCCGGTCACATGTTGTGAGCAAACCTAAATTTCGTTCCACCTGATGTAGTCTTTCGTCTGTTAGTTTGTGGAGCGACCCCCCCCCCCCATCCCGTCGTTCCCGGAAAAAGGCGTCTCGCCGCGGAGCTAAAAATCGGGGATGATGCTCACAGCGCGAGGAAACCGAACTCCGACAAAGAAAGAAACAATCATCAAGGCGCTATCTCCCAATAAGCTTGGATGGAGAAAACACATGCTTAAATATAGATTCAAACAAAACTTCGCGGTCGGTCAGAGAGCTACTTCGCAACACCTAGCAAGAAAGTTAAGTGAATGAAGACAGCTGTCAGGTAGGCGGCATAAATGCACGTGGCCCATCAAGAGCAAAGCAGCAACGTTTTGCAAAGTTAGCCTACGTTAAATAAAGGCAGCAAACATAGCGCGGTAGAAGAAACACCGGAAAGTCTTTTTAGGGACGCGAACAGGAAATAAAGTCCAAGATAGAAAGGAATGGTAAGACCTAGAAGTGAAGTAATGGCCGTAAACGTTGGAATTGGCTTGGCTTGGCTTAGCACACTTTATTCGAAGCGCTGACATTCCGCCGCTTGGTTAGCTAGAAACACAATTGGACCGCGAGTGCCTTATCCCGTCCCCCTCATATCAACTTACTTGCTTCCTAGTTCATGCCGCTTCAGTACGGCTTAACAAAAGGAAAGAAGCGTGCTCACCAAATTTCAATTTTCGGCGGCTTTGTGGGAACGAACGCGGTCGTTCGGTAAAGATTATTAGTATAGATAATCGCTTGAGACGATTAAGGGGGAGGGGAGAGACGGATAATTTACAGTAACTTGCATTATGGGAGTACGGAGTTTCATAGTTCACGAGATGGTGCATCCAAGAAGTACCAATGAAAGTACAGTCCACGGGAAGATTTGAAATCGTTTCCGTGGTAAGTTCAAACGCTAAAGCTTTACGTCCATCCCAAATCTTCTGTGCGCTACATATATCTATTGTACAACCATACCAGCTTATATTTCTTTTCTTTAGAACATAGAATCACTTTGTGTGGGAAACAAATCGCGTCTCAGGAATAAAGGCAACAGTGTTGCTTTTGGGCACGTGACACTTATCCCTTCCGGTGCGTTCCGAAACAGCCTCTACGGGAATACCTCGGCGATCATCGTCAGCGCATTACTGGAATTTCGACGTCAACTTGTACCGACTGAGTCCTTTTTATCCTTTATTATGTCATTCTAGCCAGATATAGATAAGAAAGCAGCTCACTATGTTTGTTAGCTGAACCCAAACTACGCGAGGTTCCTAAGGGGAGGTGCTTGTTGAGAGCCGCAGCGCCTTTGCACGCATGACGAGAGCAGCACACGGGAGCCTAATGAATATTTGAGCACGGCACCGACAAGGCATTCCCGAAACCGTGTTTATGCAATATAATCTCCGTGTACCTGCGCATATATAAATCGTTGTTCGCACTATTTTCGCGTAGCGTCGGAGTGCCATCAAAGAGTTGTCAGTGGCTCAATTCATATTTGACGGGTCAGCAGGAAACATCTAACAAACGCTGATGTGCTGCCTCTGGCGACCGAATTCGCGTAATGCAGCGTCTATTTGTGGCTTTTTAATTATTTATCCAGCCTCGCGTCTTTCAGCCTTGTAAACGTTTCACCCGAGCTAGCGACGTATAAAACTGAATACAGTCTTGTCATGTCGATTTGTATTCACAAAGGCAAATATGCCAAATCATTGCATTTCAAAACCGCACAATTTGTTTCTTATCTGGCGCGCAGACTAACTGTGGCATTCGTTTTTCTAAGGCAAATCACGATCGTGCGAGTCACCAACCGTATCGGAGCCCAACACTCGCCAGTGGATGTCACAATAAATTGAAGGTTGCTCACGGGCGGAATGCGAGGTTATTGAGGGGCAATCACTCAGGGAAAGAGGGCATTTACTTCCATGCGGTCACATCTGGGGATGCCTTAGAGCGCCAAGATGCCAAATACGACAATGAAAAATAAAACCAGTAAACCACCGGTGTCGCCGAAAGAGCTGCTTGCGCGTTTTGAATGTAGCGATCAGTAATTTTACGTGACAGTGTTTAATTTTACGGCATGAATTTGTTATGCACACGTGCGAAAGATGGGGCTAACAACTAGTTTTTCGGGTAATCGTAAAAGAACAAACGCTCTCGGAAACATTTCGTGGGAATAGCGGGATAAATGCGCAAGCCGCTCTGCTAGCTATCCACTAATACTCAGAAATTGGCTTCACAGCTGCACACACGTGCATTGCTAAAAAGATGGTTTTTAGACACCTTGTAGGTAGCTTGATAACAATGTAGGAATGCTCTATGAGCACTTTATTGAATACGGCCACGAAATCCCATGTATCCCTATCTCTTTTGATGGAGAGAGAAAGAAGGAAATTTAAGGTCACTGTTGAGGTCACCGTGACAAAGGCTCCTAGCTTGCTAGACCAGAAGTGTAAAGAGAAACGAAATTGATGAAGTAATGATGATGACTATGATGACAATGATGCGACCACTAATGAAGCCTCGTTTAGAGAGTCTGATCAAGTCTTGTACGTTGGCAGTGAAGTCGAATAGCGCTTTCGGTCGCCCGGGAATGCTCTAATAGAAGTTAGAACCTATGGTGCCCTAACATGTCACTGTAGCGGTATAGTTCTCTGTTAAGCGGCTGGCGCTAAGGGAGACGAGGAGTCGCGCTCTAGATAGCTGGATACCGCGCCAACAAGTATTAGCGGGCGGTGCCAAGTGTTGCGCATGGCACAAAGAGTATCATGATGGGGGGAAAGTGGACCTGTTTCAGCTTGAAGCGAAAATTAGATGTAAGTAGAAATTGACAGTTAGAGCACGCACGCGAAGGTAAGAAACCGCGTCGTCATGATTGGGGCAGTACGTGAGGAAATCCTAATGCCCCCGTGCCGGGATAAAGACGCGAAAGGAGGTGGCGTGATTTGTGGTGCAGTATGCCCATCGTAATATTCTGAATACTTCAGGCCAGCCTTGGACGCAAAGGAACATAAGCATATCGTCTCGAGAACGTATGGTAACACTGGCCATGCAGACAGTGCGCGAATCGTGCCGCAGTGTCCGCCCGGACGTTCCCAGTTATACCGCAGGGGGCAGGAATCCACTGAAGCTCTACATGATGACGTGCACTTTAAAGCTTGTAAGTGCAACGCACTTAATTCCGAAAAAAAACTGATCTTACGATACGAGTGTTAAGCATTAGCGCCGCCCGAGAACCCGCGAAGATTTCCCACTGACATGCTGGCCTGCTCAATGATGCAGGCGAAAGCTGCGTACAGAGCAGGAAGATCGGTAGCCGTGGATGTTGTCCTGTGGCGAGCGTTACGTTTGAAGGTGGTACGGGAGGACCTAAGCCAGATACCTACAGCAGATGCATGGCGGTCACAGATCATCATGTACATATGAAGGTGGGCCCTGAATTTTGGTATATGCGTTCTAAGGCAAAGAAGATAATGGCAGGAGCTGGGATCGCCTTTACTACTATATTACTGGGATGATATTTTTTTTAATTCTGTATTTTTAAGTCCTATTTAAGTGTATGTATGCAACAAGGGCCTTTTTTTCAGGAAGCCCATAACACCCCTGTATCCCTACGAGAGGCTACAAACCGAGCCACGTCAAAGTGGGCTTCACTGCGAAACACGAATTCATTGCTTGAACGATATTTTGTCAGGGGCAATGTATGCAGTCTTACATGAAAATATGACGGCCCTGGTGTCTATTATTAATCATATTTTTGTACGCGGCGAAATAGGGACACATCAAACTTTACAAAACAGAAAGACGGATTGGTATGTTGAGTCCACATAGCAATAATTAACATAGCAATAATTAAGCATTCAAAAAGCTGGAAGAGCAAACAAAAGCGAATATTATCCGCAAACTCGCACGCAAACACATCTACGCATGCATTGTTTTTTCAAAGCACCCCATGCTGAATACACGCAACCTGGCGTTCCATCTTGTACCAGCACCAAACCAAAACAGGCCAGCAACTTCTTTTTTTATTCACGTTTACGCCCTTCGCTGACACACCAATGTTGGTAAGGCACAGTTGGCACATAAAACAGACGCATTTCAATGAGGTTCGTCAAGCGGTGGAAGGGCGCTTGGAATAAACAATGTTACGCTTCATCAACACCTTATGCTGCGTGAGCAAAACACGCTTCGTTGGTTGGCGCCTTCGTTCAAGGAAGTAAAACTTCCACAAGGTTGCCAGAGGACGGGTCAGTTTGCGCACACCCCAACATTGTAGGACGTGCCTTGCTTGCGAATACGTTTCGATGAGGGATGACTTCGCATCAAGATGACGGTGACCTTCACCGTGGCTACTGCTTTTCAGTGTTTTTTGCCATGCCAGCAGTTAACAAGGCGCCGCCACAGAGACGTTTGTTGCACCGACCACTGATCGAGACGCAGCCGGTTGGTTCATTTGCAGCTGATACGCTACCACAAAGGAGTGCGTCGGATACTGCCGCTCATAACAGTCAGCGATGCAGAGCTCGTTGTCTCTGGGTGCCCTCATTTGCTCAAAAAATGTGTGAACAGCACAAGAAAATCGAGTACTAGGGAAAAAGCAACACCTCTTAGATAGAAACGCTCTGCATGAAACGAGAAGATATGAAATCCACCGTTCTGAATGATTGAACCAAAAATGCCTGGCTACTAGAACGCTGCAGTGGTCAGTAGACTGCCGACGCAGAAAGGGGCGAACGAGGACTGTGTTTTATGCGAGAGGGCGGATGGGCTTTGTCCGCTATAAGATGGGACCATGGAAGCTTGTGTGTCTTGTTTATCCCTTTCCTAGTCTATTCATTATATTATTGGCCCCAGACTTTTTCCGCAGTCACAAAGGCTTTCTTTCGTTGCTTCGGCCGTTTGTCTTTCGCGCCTTTGAAGGAGCTGGGGTCCATCCCTGTGGCAACCCGCCTTGGCAGAACACCAAACCTGCCGCGCGTTTTTTTTTATTACGGGTCACAAAAACACTTGCGAGAGACCTTTCTTTTTACCAGCAGAGCTGCTGTTGCTGGCGGGAATGTGAGCGGCTTCATCAGACAAGCCGGAGTCAAGGGTGCTCCTGCCGTTTACTACGCTCGTAAGCACGCGCCTCACTATAGGAGCGCCTGGAGTCGTCCAGGCTCGCGGGATAGACGACAAGTTCGCGAAGCCAGTTGCCGCCGGTTCTAGCGCGTGCTGACACGTTCCACTTTTGGAGAAATGTGAAAATGTGAAAGCCTGCGGACAAAACGATCACGGCCCGCCAGTCATGCATGAGGAAGACGACGATATAGATGGATATTACGATGATCACAGTGAAAAGTGACGACGGAGCGTGCAAATAAACAATTTCAAACGTAATGCAATGCGAGGTGGCGTGTGTGCTTCCGGGCTTACATAGTTAGAAATCCCCCAGCTTCGCTCTGGTTCAATCAAGCCTTGCGTGACTTAGTCCAAGCTTCGCCAGTTTTTTTCTATTTTTCATGTTTTTAGGGCTAGGTGCGTTTAGTGGTGCGTCATGAGGTGCGTCCCAATTTACAGTGGTAGATCCGACAGTGTTCGCAAGACGTTCATGCTGCGTGCATAATTTTTGCCTCGAGTGCGAAACAACAAGGAGTAAGTAGGTAATCGCTCCTCAGAATCGTGCGCTGGTATACAACACCGTGAGAATGTAGTTGTTATCATCATCGCATCACCGGCTGTCGTCCACAGTTTGCATCCGAAGGAGAAAGGATCAAAAATCAAAGTGTCAGCTTAAATTAACGCCTTGCCAATGATTGATGAGGACCGGCTCGAAGGGGTTAAAAAGAATTTCCACTCTTTGATCTTGTAGAACGAAGGAAAATCCAGCAATCTGAGCGTTCAAGAACGCACAGGGGAAGTAGTTTGAGCTTAACTTATTTTAGAAGTAGGATGGCCATATCTGAAATGTCAGGCACGGGAGTCTTTACCATCATTTCCCAAAGAAGGTAAAGAGAAGCCCGAAAGCTTTCACACGTAAAACTGTGCCAAAATAGCGCCAAAAGCTTCGTTAAAAGTACGTTAAACCTTCGCTGAAAGTGAGTCCAATCGATCGCTACAACACCTCAAAGACACAAATCGCCAACGGCAGGACGAAACTAATGGGACCGATTTTCCCGCAATCACTAAACGAATCTTACGAACGAACTGAATGTACAATGCTACGTGTTTTAATGAGATGAAAGGTAGACTGTTGCACTCCTTCATATCGAATGCGTGTATTGACTTATCGAGAATGCATTCCTTTCTGCGCGAATTTTCAGGTAACCTTTTCGGCCCAATGGAAGCCTAGGTTTCCATGCGTGCGCCGAGTGTCGCAAGAGATCTTAGAGCAGTTTCGGTCGACCACCGGTCTATGGGGAAATGACATCAGTTTTTGACAGGACGCCATCGGTCCCCCTAAAAAAGCTTTCGCTTTAAAAACACATGCATCCGGGTAGAATCCACAACTTTTGATTACGTATCCGATATGCCTTACTATTGGCAACAATCCCAAGACACACAGTCGCATATCGCTTGTGGAATGTGGTAACACAGCCCACTCGTGCGACACGTGTTGCCAATCTCATTTTGCCAAACTTGCCACTGTTGCCAACCTTGCCACGCGACGTTCGCGCGTCGCCAAGTAGAAAAACACCTAAGCGTTGCGTGTGACAACTCCTGCGATGTTTATTTCTGAGCTGCGGTACAGAAATAATTCTAGCGGATTGGTCTTACGCAACGAAGCACACGCAAAAGACCGAGTCCACGCTTGATTGGGCCACTAAGCGTGCACAGATTGTGGCTCTTGGGAAACAGCAGCCGCTATACCTCACCGCCATTGTCCTGCCGTTCGCTGTGCTTCTAATTACTGGCCGCACGCTAATTCCGCCATCTAGGGGGGATAAGTTAGTCGTGCGAACAAAGGGAATCTGCTCTCAGAGGATATAGGAATTGCCTTGCGAGGTCGGACGAAAAAAAAAACGCGCAAGGAAGAGCGACGAAAAAAATGAAATGCCGTCTTTTCTTTTGGGAACAAGACCCAACACAGGGTTCATAATACGCTAATACGACTGAAGCAAGGACAGGGAAGAACCGTGCCTTAATTACCATCTTCGCAAGCCCTTGTTTCCGGATTTTTTGTTTTATTTTGCGCTGCTCGTATTGTGTTTCCTGAAGGCCGTCGTGTATGCAATCACATCAAGCAAGCTCAATTAAAGACCACTTGATATTTTTCGCAGCATGGTATCAAAGCAGAGTTGATAATGATGAGGATGTTTAGATTTTAATGGCGCAAGGCCAACTAAGGGCAAAGAGCGCCAGACAAAAGTGATTTCATGAGAGCTCAAAGCAGAGTTATCTCCCACACGAAATGTATACTATTCAAACATGAAGACACCTTCCTCGCCGTTGTGATCGCAAAAAAAAAAACAAATAATTTAGAAATAATTGCCGGGGAAAAGCGTGATTCGCGGTTTGCTGAACGCCCACACCACAGAAAACGTTTTGGGTCCTGGAAGATTAAAATATTCGCGCGATGCGAGCCAGCACCAGGCAAGGCTCGTTGCCGACGAACACGGTGTTGAAGGTCCGAACGGATCATCAGGTCGTTTCGGTCGCCAAATGTCAACGTGCAGTGGGGCCCACTGTTAAAGGGAAACGGCGAGCGCGCGCCGGCGCCGAAAAGTGGCGAGAATCGGAGACAGCCGGCACATGCGCACTGACCGCATGAGGCTGCATAAGCCGCTCTGTCGTCTGCTACGGCGCTCCGCTTCAGCGCTCACATCATTTGAGTGCGAAATGCCGAGGGATTTTGCCTGGTGTGGTCAGAGCGCATGTTCCGAATGTCTCCTATTCTCGCCACTTTGCACGCGGAACCGCTTTCCGCGCGACGCGCACGCCGTTTTTAACGCCGTGGACCCCCTGTACGTTGGCCGCAAGATGAGGCAAACTCAGTGAGAAATTACCGCGTGAGTCGCTATCGCAGACAGTACGGGCCTCGATTGAGAGTGCCGGAGGTAGAGGTAAATCGCAAATTAGTAGACCCAGTATACCACCCTACTGAGAACTGGAATCAACAGTGGGAGCTTCTAGATCCCGTTCCTATTGTGGGATATGACGCAGGAACACCGTTTTGTTCTTCGCTACAGTCTTGTAAGATAAGGAGTGCTTTGTTTCGACAGTAAGCGCGTCATTGGAGCACTCAATTTCAAATTCTGAGCAATGCATGAGGAGCACGATTTCGATAAGCCTTCAAGGGACCCTGCAACACTTTCCATAAGCGCTTTCACTCTTTCCTTCGCGTCTGGAACCACTGCGAAAGCTATTGTTATCGCCAGCACGGAGCGGCACTGCGTGATTTGCTCGTCGCGCCAGATACGCCTCCCATTTCTACTTTGTTTTTGTGGCTTTATTTTTAACGTTGCTATCGAAAGGCGTTCATTGCTGCAACCAAAGGAAAACCGGCCAACAGCCGCTACATGGCCTTAATGACGTAATTCGAGCGCTCAAAAACCGTCAAGACCGGGAAAGAGAGAAAATTTTTTGAGCGAGTTTCTAAGTTATCTGGTGGATAGAGCAGTAATTTTTGGCTGAGGTACTTTGCGGCCCCCTTATCTAAGTACTGGGTGTGTTCGGTAACTACGTTCTGCAAGCATTTATTATTTCAAGAAAAGTTGAAAAAAGTGTTGCAGGGTCCCTTAAAAAGCCTACGAAGACAAAATACAAGTTTGATTCTTTAAAAAGGCTGCTGTGATAGCTATGATACCAATTTTGCCGCAAGCTTCAAGCAAATAATCGAGGTATTAAAGAATGAAGCACTGGAGACTTCCCAGCCATTTATCTGCGATTCCTCTGTTTCGTCACGGAACCTTGTGTGTCCGATTGGCTACCGCCGAATAAGCCATCGGCGAAAAACGCAACTGAATAAAGATGCTTGTTGTCTCCCTCTATCGGCCTCTCGATCATACAGTAATTAAGATCTGATTAAACTCTGCTGCTTAACGTTTGAATAGCAGCAACAAAGGCACTAGTTTGAAGAGGAAAAGGAAGCGGAAGATGAGGGGTCGAGAGACAAAAACAATCAGTGAAATTGGAAAGTGAAGTGGGTTCATGTGGATGATAAGCCAATAAGAAATATAACGGCACAGATGATGGAAGCATGTGTGGGCTGTAAGAAATGTATAAAGGGTTGGCTGATTCGTTTCACTCAGTTAATGCGGGACGAGTCGATGGGGAATAGATGGATCGATATGTGTGCCGTAATATAGTTGTTTACCGTTCTCTCCACCTTCTTTGTTCTGATTAGCTTTTTCCGTTTCTTTATTTTATTTTTTGACCCTGCAAAAAAACAGAGTCGACCGGCCAAAGTGCGTTGCCGGAGCATAAGCCCTTCAAGTGCACGGTCAATAGGAGGACCAAGCCGCACGAAAAAACAATGAGGAGAACCAGAAGTCCTCCCAAACGGCCCAAGCCACTTGGGAGGCGACACGTGCCAAGGAGATCAGTGGACCTTCGAGGGATCAGATCAAACAAAATCGGCTTCGGAAAGGAAACCAGGCGTAAGAGAGCGCCACTCCATCCTATCCTTCTGCTACTAGTGGTTTGGTGCGACAAGTTTCGACGCCGCGGGAAAATGACTCTGGTATGCACTAATCTCCGAGTCAGCGCTCTCTCTCATTACGATGTGTTCCCAAGAACGAAACGTTCTCAGGTAGAGCTTCCAACAGGATCCGCTCCGAAACCGTGTCCACGCTACATCGCCTGACAAAAACAAACCAATGCATAACGCGCGTCAGCGCGCGACACGAAAGTATTAACGGTGAGCTGAGAATGGTTGCCAAGCTACCGTTGAGTGCGTGGCCTATGCTGATGTAATCGTTAGTTGAGGGAAGAACAGGCAGTTGACCTTTCCCTCTCGAGTGTCAGCGAGTGAATATAAATGACGCTCATTAACCTTCATTGCTGAAGCAAGGCCAGGGCACAACGAAAGCAAGAAGTCAAGCAAGTTACGAAGCAAGCGAGCAAACGAAGTTTCTCCTTTAAAGGCGAAATTTAACGTTTAGATATATCTTCCCCTCCTTCAAATATACAGGGTGATCAAAATTCAGGTCTCAGGTATTTTGTTAAATTCGGCGCTTAGATTGACGTGAAGACAACGTCGACAGCGAGGTTATTAGCCCAGGGAGGACACATAATTAGGTGGCAGTATTGCTGTCGGTGGCTTAATTAACTAAAATTGAATAATGAACTTTTTTGTGGCTGCACTAAGCAGGCTGTGTATTGAAGAGTTGAGGCAATCATGTTTCGACGCTGTTTCATTTTGGCAGAATTTTTCTAGCGCATCCGTACTCGGAGATATAGACCGTGAAGTTTAATTGCCGTTCGCATGATTACGCATGCTAGACAGCGAAGAACGACGCAAAGCTCCTCCATTTGTTCGTGTTTCAATAGCGGTTCAGAATACTGCAGATTGCGATAACGCGGGCCAAGGCTGAAAGGGTGCCAGTTATCACTTTTGCCTATGTCCTCCACCCCGTTGTCAAACGGAACACGGTACACAGAAGGCTCGTCACAAATGGAGGAGCTCTGCGACGGTCTTCGCTGTCTAGCATGCGTAATCATGTGAACGGCAATTGAACTTGCACAGTTCTATATCTCGGAGTACGGATGCGCTAGAAAAGTTCTGCCAAATGAAACTGCGTCGAACATGATTGCCTTCAACTCTTCAATACACATGCCTGCTTAGTGCAGCCACTAAAAAGTTCATTATCAATTTTAGTTAATTAAGCCACCGACATCAATATTGCACCTAATTATGTGTCCCCCTCGGGTGCATAACCTCACTGTAAAGCTGGTTTTTACTCATAATCTCAGCGGTAAATTCTAAAAAAAAAACATTTCGATCTTAATTTGATCACTCTAGATATTGTCAGTGATTATCGCAACCTAATAAATGTCCTTGGCCAGAAAGAAAGAAGTGAGAGAAGAAGTTGCCCGGTGTTTAGAATTTTCGTGTATGAAAAAGGGGGGCGAGGGCTGCATGTTGAGTAGTGATAAGTACCATTCATTTCTGCGATCTTTACTATATCTAAACCTGCATGGGCAGTATTCAGAAGAAGGGTTCGATATCGCGAAATGCCTTTCAGAACTAACACGCAGTCTTTTTGAGCTCAGAATCGCGCCCGGCCACCATTTCCAACGCCATTTCTGTAAGGCGTGTGGATTGGTGAGGTAGTGTGGCAGAATCAGCCCATTGGAAACAACGATGGCGGCCCAATTTCAGCTTTGGTTTGAAACAATACTGTTTACTTTAGCATGGAATCGTAACGAAGGAGAATTTTAACCGAACGCAAGTTTTTTTGTGCGTGCAGTCATACAGCAATAAAGCTAACAAGCACATCCTCTATATACTTACACCTCCATACCACGGGGTTGGCGGACACAAATGATTGAGTTGATTATCAGGTCTTACAAAGCACAAAGCGTCGCCTAATACTCCCCGGTGCATTTAGAGTTAAAGAAACATTTAAACTTGTGTGGTTTAGGATGTAAGCAGGAAAGCGTAATTATCATAATTTTCCCTTTGTGCCTTTTCCTTATTTGCGTTGGTATGAAGCCAGCCGTACTGGCTATTGTTAGCTTAACCTTTTACATTCATAACGTGACGTTTGACGACCCGTAAAGGCAACGTCAAAACTTCCTGCACGTGAAGCTGTGCTGGCCGTTTGACGACCTTGGGGTCTTAAAGCGAAACTTCACGGCTTAACGACCAGCCTGCACCTAACCCTCGCTCTCCCTCCTTCTCCGCTCCGGCACCAGTTGTTCGGATGGCTCCTCAACAACGGTGACCATTGATTTGTCAATGGAGAACGTCGGGTAGAACGGCTTTGGCACTAAAACGCACCAGTAACAACGCCTTTATGTGCAGAGCCTCTCAGAGGTAAACAAAAACCCTGGAAATATGGCATCATCGCAACTTCTCAGAATAACGTTATAAACTGCCACCGGCCGGCACGGAGAGGGTCATTTATCTCGCCTCGGAAGTGAAAAACAACCCACGCGAACAGAAAAACAAACTTCGAAACTTGAAAAAAAGAAGGAATAGACGAGAAAAGCAAAATGGAATGTTGTAAAAGTGCGGAGGGATTCTCAAATAAATACACGATGTTTTACATAAAGTTCTTACAACTAGTCAGCGGTTGCTTCTACGAGAAACGGCCTTCCGGTCTTGGCGACGCCTGTGCAAGCTGCGGACCATTTCTGCTAATCTCGTTTCGTTTGTTTTGTTCTTCGCCAGAACCCGCTATTTGCTACCTTCTGCGCAAACATACATTTCGCCATCCACTCGAAAGGAATTGATCGGTGTCCTAATGGTGTAAACACAGAAACCGTACGGAGGCGCTCATTCTTGTTGACGGGTACTTCAACCTTTCGTCTAAACATCATCGAAATAGAGCTCGAGTCTCTCGGGCTTGGTTTTGCCCGCCTCAACAACAGAGCGTAGGTGCCTTGTAGTGTAGAGTAATCTTATTATTTCCCTGGTATTTTTTGATTAGGACGAGTCGCACAATGAGACACAGAACCATCGGGGGAAGATTATGGCAATTCTTAAGGATATTTTAGTTGTAAGTTGAGATAGGCAAGGCATCGAGACATATTTTTATTTCCGGGGTTGTCATAAGCAAAACAAAAAACAATCCCGGGCCATCTCCACTAAGTGCAAAACTAGGGCAAGGTGAAGCATGCAGTGAATAAGGTGT
This sequence comes from Haemaphysalis longicornis, assembly GCA_013339765.2. Taxonomy (NCBI): domain Eukaryota; kingdom Metazoa; phylum Arthropoda; class Arachnida; order Ixodida; family Ixodidae; genus Haemaphysalis; species Haemaphysalis longicornis. The sequence continues at coordinate 23,597,347 of CM023457.1, forward strand.
ATTCAAAAAGATTGTTAGCTCTCTCTTGCCACACGGCCGCTCGCTGATTGAACGCCGGAGAAGCAACGGTGGGTGGAGCAATCGGCCGCTTGCTGAGATGGTGGCGCCCTCCCTTCACTGAACCGGATTTAAGCAATTAAATGAGACACAAAATGGCCGTATGAGTCTTCGTATCTCACTCCGCAGCATGCTAATAAGTGCGCTTTACAGGGAAAAAACCTTGCACATGAAACCAATTTAGAGGACAGAAATTAACAAATTTCTTTTTAATGCAATTGAAATTCTGATTATTGGTGCATTTTTAATTTGTTTAAGATTGTGTTGATTTATTTTGAACCGGGTTTATTCACCTTACACTTGCTTTCTAAGCATCGTTTGACAAATTGATTCACCGTGGCGACATGAACGACGACAGGAGATGCCGACAAGCCCGAGCCCCTCAGCTGCTTCGCCCCTTAAAAGTCTAAGAAGGAAAGATGCAAAGCAGCCAGTTATGCAGTGCCTCGCAGTCTGAACGTGAAACTTACAGGACAGATTTCTTGGAGTGTTGCAATACATCTGAATTCATGGGCGCTTACGCACCTAGTATACTCGCACGTCTCAGATAAAGGCAATTAAATATGTTTTTCTCAAATTAAACGGGTAATGGTAAAAGCGTTCTCAGGCACGATCTGTTACCGTGTCCGGAAGTATATAAATTTCTCAAATTATTGGAATGAACGAAACAGGCTGTCCTATAAGATCTAGAAACACAACAGCTTGCAACAGGAATTGAAAATAGCTGTGCTTATCGAGAGCGACTGCGGGCTGAGCGATAGTGACGATGAATGCAACCAGGAGGAGTGCGGCATTTCATTGCAGTCCCGGAGGATTTGAACAAGGCGATTGATTAATCCTTCAGTCTTTCGAAGTAGGCGTGTTCTTTTCCTGTATTTTATAAATTGAGAAATCCACATTGACAGGCCTTAGAGAAGTTGCCAGCGAGTAAAATTTGCAATTCGAAAGGTATCCCGCACGTTCAATTGCAAAGCAAAAAGAGAGATCAGATCCCCGCTATTTCCCAGGTAAACAATGCGAAAGGATAAAGTCAGTTGCGGGCAAAAACAGACTACATATATCTGCCCCTTTGCCGCGCGAAAAACTATTTCATTATTCGGTATTGAAACGTAGTTATTTCTGTTCACACCTCCATCTTGGAGTAACAGCACCAACAAAACATTCGTAATGAACAAATCAGAATTCTTCATGAAAACTTCCCCTGGAGTCCAGATATTCGTTTTCCTCTTCCACGTACGTACACGTACACGTACACGTACACGTACACACACACACACGCACACACACACGTACACACACACACACGCGTACACACACACACACACACACGTACACACACACACGCACACACACGCACACACGCACACACACACGCACACACACACGCACACACACACACACACACACACGCACACACGCACACACCCACACACGCACACGCACGCACACGCACACACACACGCACGCACACACCACACACGCACGCACGCACGCACGCACACACATACACACACACACACACACGCATAGTAATAAAAGTCCATTACTGGAAATCCCTTCGGTTCTCTGTGAGGCGGACTGCGATTGAATAGACTGATGAAGTAACTAAAATTGGGGATGAAGTACGGATTCAGGTAATTAAGAACAGGACGCAATCTTTTATAATCGCTAATGCGCACTGCGTGTGCACATTCCTTTATTTTAGCGCTGTAACGCATGCCCACCGCTACACCTCAAGAGTACAACAGCTGACGTCACCCGTGTGGTAGCCCGAGTTCCACATCTCGCGTGCACGGGTCGTTAATCGCTATTTCATTGTAAGGGCACAACGCAACGAAATATATCATGATCAAAAAAATTACAAATATCTCTGTTCTAATTATGCTATCGTAGGGAGTTGCCAATCCCACCTTTTTCTAGTGGCGATAGCGTACCTGCACTTCTGTGCATCCATGCGTCGGTGCTACATCGCGCACTTTTCTACAGGAAGCCTAAATCGACGCTACCTACATAGTATCCTTTCCAACATCGAATGACGGAAAGCCAAAGCTGTTAGGAGAGGTTGCTTTGAGGGGACTCTGCAACACTTACAAGCGCTTCACTGGTTCTTCGCGTCTGGAAGCACTGCAAAAGCTATAATTGTCGCCAGCATGGAGCGGCACTGTTTGAGTTTTGATCGTCGCAGCATATACGGCTGTTGCTTCCGCTGTGATTTTGTGGCTTTCCTTTTAAAGTGGCTATCAAATGTGTTCGTTGCTGCACCTAAAAGAAAGCCGGCGAATAGCCGCTACACCGCTGTAATGACGTAATTTCACCGCTCGCAGAACGCTGGGACCATGAAAGAGAGCAAGTCTGTAAATTATGTGATGAGCATAGAGTCGTAATTTTTGGCTGAGGTTCTTTGCGACCCCCTAAACAAAGCACGGGGTGTCTTGGTTGACTACATTCTGCAAGCAGTTACGATTTCGAAAGAAACTGAAAAGTGTTGCAGGGTTCCTTTAAGAATAATTCGGCTTTACAAGTATATATAGAAGGAGGGCCCCGGAACACGCGAGACCACGTCTTTCTTGCAGCTTTTCGTTCAGATGAGAATCCCGAAACACCGGGAGAAACGACGGAACCTTGAGATGTCCGTGCAGCCCGTGCGTACCGAGAAAAAGTGTTTGCGCAGGCAAATGGGTGGTTGTTAGAAGTTCCTTGCACGCTCATACAATATGGATTTTGCTCCTGACTGCATTCTAATGACAGGTTCGATTCAGAGCGGAGAGCATTCGAAGAATTGCATCTGGTTGAGCTCTCGCATAGAGGAAACTGCTCGTGAGGTTGCGCGCAGCTAATGCCGTTTGCACTCCATTTCAGGGCGCAGCTAGTCGCGGCCGCGCTGAAGTTCCCATTGTTGCCTCAAGTACGCATCTCATTACGCGCGCGAGAGCGCAGTTCCGAGTAATCTGGGCCAGGAACAAATTCACGTCCTATTTAACTTTCTTCGCTCTGAAAATGCCACGCTGAAAATGCCATATAGCTTGGAGGCGGAATAATCACGACTTGAGTCAAGTTCGCATGTTATGAAGCAACACCCGCGGATTTTCTGATGCATACTTCCCCAGACCATCTTCTCTCTCTCAGACACATAGTGGGCGGCTGCGATAAGTCTGTCCTAGACCCTCCCTAACATCCACCTTTCCACGGAGCTTTGGGAGAGAGCCTTAGCCATCTCCGGCCTCGAAGATCAGCTGCGCCTTATCGAAAGGGCTGTCGACGCGGCCCGAGCTCCAGGCATCCTGGAATGAGGACGCCTCTCTGAAGCATTGTCTGGATTTAATTAAAGTTTATTCTCTCTCTCTCTTTCACCGGCGTGATACATTCAGCCGTTTCATCATCATCATCATCATCATCATCATCATCAGCAGCAGCAGCAGCAGCAGCAGCAGCAGCGTGGTTGTATCCACTGCAGAACGAACGCCTCTCCCAAATATCTCCAACCACGCCTATCGAGTGCGAGTTGAGTCCATGTTTTCCTTCCGAATTTTCGCAACTCGTCTCGTCGTCATGTACTCGGCCGTTTTGCTGTTTATTTTCGTTTAAAACTCGTGTTTGGACGTGTGGCGCGCAGATACGCGTGCATACGCGAAAACGCGCGTGTGAACACCCTTCACCAACTTCCCGGCACACCCCTACATGCTCTACCACGGCGTACCAATGTTGTTACGTTCTACCACCGTTGTGCGAAGTTCTCAGGGTGAAGATGTCCAATCTCGTACGGAATAAGCACATCTACTAATATTAATTACTGAGCGGTGATTTCTTGGCCTGCAGTGTTATGTCTTTATTCACTTCCGTCCGCACAGTATGACGAAACACTCTGCCTATGTGGGCGAATTATTCAAAGTTTGGGCGGTTGGTTGATTAGCCGTATTTAACGTCCTTCGCTGAAACGCCCACAAGCATACACAAATGCACATGTGTTAGCCATGATGTTTAAAGCGGTCTTTTTCGGCAGGCCTTAATGTATCAACGTTGAAGCTTAGTACCTCGATGTATGGAACGTGCTTCTAAGCGTTGTCAATCAAATACAACTCCAGTTGTACTTGTTTGAAGGTCGCGGCGGTTCGTTAACGTTACGTCAAAGGGCACTTACATCGGAAGGTTTTAGGGAAACGACGTCTTGAAAGGTTCCCACTTATGCAGTGTTGAGCTATAAAGGTGGCGTTTAAACTGAGTGCTTGGAAAACGTACGGTACTATGAAGTGCTCTATTTGAAAACACCGCCACCATTAACGTAACTCGTCGTCCTGCTAACCGAAGCCAAGCCAAGGTTACAACCACCGACCGTTTCCGTCGAGTCTCATATTGCGGCGCCGGACAGAAGCATCCGCGTACGTGTCTAATGATTTTTCCGTGACCTATTTTGAAACACGTTCATCTGTGCCGTATTCACAAGAACAATACAATTTGCATTTTAATACAAGGCGCGCAGACAGCGTTTTCCAAAATTGGTAAGGTATTTTATGTTTAACACATTATTTCTTTGTGATGAAAGACAAGCATGGAGAAACAAGAACGTAAGTAGTAATAAAGGGAATGTTCCGTGCCAATAAATCCCAAGGAACGGAGGCCTTTTGCTTACAGAAATACCGTTGTGGTACGTTCGGAATGCAAATCCGCGATATCGCCACGCAGAAGCTCCCCCAAAAGGTGTGGTTTTAACTACCTACGATAGCATTAAGAACAGAGAAATTTTTAATTCTTCTGATTAGCATATCTGTCATTGCTTTGTGTTGTTTCTATTTGAAACACTGATTATGCCGATCAGGTCATCTCTTTAAAGAAAACCTAAGAGGAATGAGAACACAAGTGTGAGAGAATTGTCAACACCAGATAAATTGATTGATTGATTGATTGATTGATTGATTGATTGATTGATTGATTGATTGATTGATTGATTGATTGATTGATTGATTGATTGATTTAGTGAATGCTAAAGAATTAGTGTTGAATTGTGGAATGGACATGCTGGGTATTTTGTCCGCCGCCATATAGCGCAGCTGTTGTCGACGTAGATGGCTCAGAGCATCGCCGCATACAACAAACCGGTGCGATTTGTTCATAAAGGGTCACGAGGAAGGCAGCTCATTTATTGTTTGCACGTAATTATGTGGTACCTACAGCGACACGTGGTCATGCGTCCTTCCATATTACCATCGTACTTGTCTTTTTGTAACGTTTTCTTCCTCTTTAGATTACAGTGCGTCAGAGGTATTACGGTGCATGAGAGGGAAAAAGACTGAGGGAAAAATTCACAGAGCTTTGTTTTCTGTCTCTCACTCCATCGTTAGGGGACGAATGTTAGGCGTATTCATTCTTCCTAGATAGGCGAAGTCTTGCCTCACATAATTCAATTTTTGTGAAATATTACATCAAGGTTACAGAACAACATTAGAATCCTGTGCTCGCACAGGTTTTTCTTCGCGAGCAGTAGACAGCGCTCTATCCAATCTTTTTTATCAATTATAGTTATTCTCTGCTTTATTCACATTAAACATAACTCACCGAGTTTAAGATTTGTGGTGCCGTTCCGCCCTCGGAACGTTTAGGGCCAAATGTTTTGCAGAATGCGAATGGTGATATGTTATAAGCGCTTCAAAGGCGAATTCGAATTACCAAATTGCAACATTTAGGTTACCATTCTTTGTGATTGAAGCAAAGCCACTTAGATTCAAATTTCCGACCTTAGCGTCGCGCTACGCCCTTTCCAAGCGACAACACCGGGAAAGTCACCCTCACCGTAACTAAAAGTTGGCAACTGCGACGCGAAAGACAAAACGCTCCGCAGCAACCATGGCGACGTGCTACGCAGGCGAAAGCGCTAGGAGCTTTTTCGTAAAAAGATGCAATGCCGTCCTGCAAGGTTCTCACTTACGCGTGTGCGCGTGCGTCTGTGCGAATTTGCGGTCTCCGTGAATTTTTTTTTTATGCCCATAAGCTTTCGACGTGCCTACACGCTGCCCAAAATTTCCAGAACTGCGTGGGGCAACAATGGAATCCCCCTTATGCTGAAGAAAGAAAGAAAGAAAGAAAGAAAGAAAGAAAAAAGAAAGAAAGAAAGAAAGAAAGAAAGAAAGAAAAAACACATGAACCCTGTTCTACGAACTAAAGCAGAGGAGATAAATTTAAGCCGGCACGGTGCTGGCGACATATGTGGCCCCGCTGTACTGGTATACCCGTAGATCCCACTTCGCGGAAGCTCTGACAAAGGAGATGGCTTGGCGACACACAGTAATGGCGCTTCAGACCGCACTCTATTGGCGTCACATCCCGCGCTCGCTACATATAGCGGTGTCACACGCCGCCTGATAATGACCCAGACGGAAACCATCACCGGGGGACATGAGACACCCGCGGCTGATATAGAAGACTAAAAGTGGCGCAAAGCAAGACAACAACGACGCTTAGGGGAATCGATTGGACGCGCCTTTTGCTTCCTTCCGGTGGGATGGGGTTTGGAGATATCTTGGCCTGCTGTGATGCTGCGCTGTCATTGTTGGAAGTTCTTGTTCGTAGTAGTGATATTTTATCACCAATGTGCAGGCCCATGTTGCTACGTGATGACGGTACGGACGTTACTCTGACGAGTTGAATGTCCATTTGATGCGGCGTCGTGCAGAGAGATGTTTGAAAATAAGGGCAACCGAGATTTCGCGCATCAATGCCCTCCCATGTGATAAAACCGTTTAAACACTACAAAGTTGAAGGACAGCCTATTAATTATCATCATCTTCATCATCATCCCAATCCTGCTAGCTTCCACTGCAGGAAGACAGGCCTCGCCCATGTTCCTCAAACCATTCACAGCGTGCGAAGAGCTGGTACTTTCTATGCTTCCAAATTCAGGGATTTCCTTCCTCCATCAATTTAATGATCTTTTTTATGGTCCTAGTCCAATAACTCCGTAGCCGCTCTGTGACCCTAGCGCAGCACTCGCTTTCAGTTTTCCGCCTTACATGCCAAGAGCACGTTCAGTTGGTCCTCATTAACTATGATGTCGTTCACTCCAACATTTTGTTCTCTGATACGGGGTACCCGTTTCCTGTTACGCTATCTGTTACTCCACAGGTCCGTCGATAGTTCTAGCAAATGGCAGAAGCGTGTGTCAACCCGCTGTCCTTGCATGCTCTCTGGCGCCGCCATCGGCAGCCGACTCATTTACGTGCACCGAGGTATACGCGTGGCCTTCAGTTATACCCAGTTTAGGTTTTCTAGCTTGTGCTGCCTTCTATAGGCAAGTAATCTCAAATAATGAAAAGTAAACTACCCCTGCCACTCAAAAGGAAAATCTACAGCCAGTGCATACTGCCGGTGATGACATCGGGAGATGATACTTAGCGCCTTACGAATTAACTAGAAAGCAAACTTAGTTTGGCTCAGCGAGCCATGGAACGAATAATGTTAGGAAAAACACTCATGGACAAGAAACGAGCTGCCTGGATCAGAGAACAAACTAGATTTCACTATATCATAGTTCAAATACAGAAAAAGAAATTGACTTTGGCTGGCTATGTAGTGAGACGAACCGGCAACGCGTGGGCAATTATAGCATACCAGGAGATGGGTGTAGAAGAAGGGGGCGGCCAGTAATTCCGTTGGAGGAATTAAATAAGGAAATTCGGGAGTAAACTGTGGACTCGAGTGGCGCAGCGCTGGAGCGGTTGGAGGTCAATGGGAGAGGCCTTCATACTGCAGTCGTTTTGAGCTAGCTGAGGATTGATGGTGGGGATTATGATGATGATGATGATGACGACGACGATGACTTCTAGCGGAGGCCCAGATGCTTTCAGAAAGCTCCGAATAATTCACGAATTCACAATTACCAGTCACTAACCTCAAAATCTCTCCAGGAAGTAACGACAGAGAAGGAAACGTCGAAAAGATATCTGCGACATGATCTCCAATCACCGTGCCTCTCAGTTAGATGACTTTTTCATCTCTTTTGTAGTTACAAGTGACAAAACCATGGTTTGGAAGACGCCTGCCTTCTATACTTAACCTGTTCGAGCTCCGCCATCTGCGTGCACTTCAATTGGAAGAGGGCCACTAATTGCACTGCGTCGGGTCATACTGTATTAACTTTCCATGAGCGCGAGTGCTAAAAATGCGAGCTTCTTTCTGAAACTGACGGCTTATACAAAAATGGTGGTTAAAGGGGCTCGATTGCTTGACGAACGGGCCGTCAAGCGAACGTCTGTACGGCATGTTGGCTAAACGAACCGTAAAGAGGTGTGCAGTCCCCTTGGTTGGCAGAAGGCAACTCGAACACGTTTTGATAAACTACTGCTTCTGATTTGAACTCCGCCATGTTATAACCCTTGTGCCCCGGTTATGACAACCAATTTCGATAAGTATCGCTGAACTTAATGAACCGCAGCGAGCGAGGTAAAGGACCTAGAATCGCCAGAATCTCGGGGACAAAACCGTACAATTGTAATATTAAGAACGGCACAAGAAAATGTAGCGAATAGCAAGAAAAAATGCTGTAATCATTTGTGCATGTAGATGCCGGACCTAAAAATCAATTCGGTGCGTCATTTCGTGCGCTTCAAGTTGTATCATTATTTAAGATTTGAATGTGAACATCGACGGAACCCTGTCTGGTTGGGTCAAACTAGATGGATAGGAAAACACACCAACCGAGGGCGTTTCTTGAAGGCAGTCTCAACGTTTCGGAGCATACTCGGCTCCTTCATCAGGGGTGACTGTGTAAAACGAGAAGCAGCAGTTATATAACGTGTCACCTTTTCTTTTTTTCTATTAGCTGTATCTTGCCCTCGCGCGTCGGGGGCCGTGGGCGTAGATGGCGGGAAGGGGTCATAGGAATCTGTTGAGTCCTCTTCAAGACCCCCCACCCATGAGCAACCACACTGACCAGTAACATAATGTCGTATAAGCATTTTATAAACGGGTCTTGGTCAACAACTTCGGCGAAACTCATAATGTGCGCGGGGAATTCTTTTTTTTCTTTCGAACCCTGCCATTTACGTCTGCAGTGGGGTGCCGTACTGATGACCGGCCGCTAATGTGTTCTTATCAACGGAGCGCTGCTCGTGAAAGGGACGATGGGAGACAGGAAACGTCTACGCGTCGACGAAGCTAGGAACGACGCCTGGCAACACCTGCCGTCAGCGCAAGCGTCGTACATCATGCATGATGGGCGAGGTAGACGACCAACGACAGCGATAGGACGCGCACTGCACCTAATGTAATGCACACAGGGACGGCCAGAGACCAGATCGTTACAGCACAAACAGTCCAACGTGCACGCTCCTGTAGGGATCAGGGGCTAGAAACATTAGCGACACTGGCACTCGATGTAATCACCGATGCTACTCGGCTCCCCCTGTGCCTTAGCAATGCTGCATAGATGGGAGAAACGGCCTTAGTCACCGCACTGAAGCCGCACAAGCTACCGGCTTGCAACCCCCCCCCCCCCCCCTTGTTGTTTACATCTTAATATTTCAGAAATTTCAAATGCCAGTTCTTGCGCGCCGAACCTGCACCTTGGCTGTGACATATGAGCCGTAATAAAATGCTACGGAAGAATTCCCCGGGCACTTCAATCTGTTTATATGATTTTAATGCCGAAGCCAGCGGCGATCAAAGCCTTCTCCCCTGCTGCATCGTGTTTGCGTCTCTCTCTCTCTCTCTCTCTCTCTCTCTCTCTCTCTCTCTCTCTCTCTCTCTCTCTCTCTCTCTCTCTCTCTCAGGCGGCAGCAGCTTCCCCCTAGTCGGAGCTCCCCTCCATGCGCACCTGTCATGTTCACATACCGTTACGTTCACCTGTAACGTGGCACGCGCCAGGCTAGCTCTATTTCTATCCTGGCACTGTGTTGTGTGAGAGCTGTGGCCAGCGCAGTTGGCTGCTGCTATAGCGACCCGGGTTCAACTACCCCACGGGCCCCAGAGAGAGAGAGAGAGAGAGAGAGAGAGAGAGAGAGAGAGAGAGAGAGAGAGAGAGAGAGAGAGGAGAGAGAGAGAGAGAGAGAGAGAGAGAGAGAGAGAGAGAGAGATACTTCATTTAGCCAAGCTCTGTTACGGGAGCCTGGTGGCCACTGGCTTTATCCTGGCCGCGACAATGGCAGCCCGATTCGTCACAGAGGATTGAACCTCCGGACCGGAGCTGCCCAGCACCCTCTCCCGGTGCTGGTCACGGGTTATAGAGGGAAAGGGATCATTGGAACAAGCCCACAAAGTGCGAGGTAATGTGGCAAGAATACCACAAGATGGGCAGTTCGGGGTGGTGGGGGCGAAATACATTGGGGTTAATGCTATGGAGCAGCGCGCGACAGGGAAGGAGACCTTTCTGCGGTAGGCGCTACGTGCGTTCTTGCACGTTGTCGATACTGACGTGCGCAAGGGGGATATACGCGGCGGGCGAGGCGGAAATGTGTCGCTATGTCGTGATAGCTGAGTAGGCTATCTCTAGCTGACCTGGCACCGTGCGATTGGGACGATGCTCTGGCCGGCTGTGAAAGGGAACTCTCGAGCAGCACAATGGGCCGCCTCATAACCCCCATCCCCGTAAGAGCAGGGGTGAACAACCACGTGCTTTGCGCGAAAAAAGCAGCATATAAAGAAGGAACGGGGCAAGCGTTTTTGCACGCTTGCCCTTTTCCCGTTCTTCCTGTATGTACTGCCTTTTTCGCGCGAAGTTCGTGTTTGTTCACCGAAGATGCACCAACTCGCCCAACAACAAGTTCTTCTAAGAGCAGGGGTACACATCAGTTATAAGGCCGAGGGGGATTTTGAGAGAATTCTGAGTGTCTGTGGGGATAAGAGCCCCCTCACGAAATTTTGAATCGACTTTTTTGAATCGGTGATCACTACTGTACGAGTCGGCCGGTGCGGTAAATCAAGCGCTATTGCCGCCTCCTCCGCCGTTGCAGGGTTGATGGTGCGGACAGAAATGGAGTCAACTGGCGGGGTATTAGGGCGGTCAATGATTGCTACCGCATATGCTTCATGGTGGCGGCAGTCGACCATGTGTTTTTATCCATTTAGTTTCTGTTTCGCGGCGATTTCCGTTCCATTGGAATTGACATGGTCTAAACCGTAAATTCCGGCAGTCCCAAGTCGTAACGTTAGGGTCTAATTGTCTTCGTACAAACTAACAATGGCGTTAACAACGGTCACTGCCGGAACCGAACGCACCAAGCGTAGACGGCGGAGGAGAAATTATTACGCCCATTGTCCCGCGGGCGAGGGAACCGTAATGTGATGCGACGCATAGGGGGGGAGGGGGTTCAATTGGCGTTTCCATTGGGTTGATTCTCTAAATCACGTGAAACGTGTTGTGGACGGGTATGATGCATTCCATCACATGCGGGTGTTCTCATACGCGGGAAGATGGGGCAAAGTCAAGCGCAGTCAAGCGAACGCATTTGACTGAACCGGCGCAGCGCGCTCACCGCTTTATATTCAGCACTTGAAGGAGAGGAGACGAACGGAGGAGAGTTGCGCATGGGCAGCGAGAGCAAATGCGAGAGAGAAGCGTCAACGAAGCGCGCAGCTGTTATGGTAATCAGACAGAGAGAGTGCGTTGCACACAGCTGTTGGCGAGAAGAATGGAGGAGAGTTTGCACATGCGCAGGTGGTGTGCGGACAACGCCGCGACAACGACGACGACGCAGGGGGGACAAGCCCGAGAGCAAGAGATGCGTCGCATCTAATAAGTCCGCGTGAACTGGACAAACTAGATAGAAGTAATCGCACGTTAAGGCGAAAGCCGGATACGCCGCAAATTTCGACCGAGAAGCGGTGGCGAGGGCCGGGAGGTGGGTGCAATTTCAGGAAAAAGGGGTAGGAAATGCAAATCTGCGGTAATGGCACCGAGTCACGTAAGGTAAGAATAAAATGTCAGTTTTTAACTCCGGCGCTAGTTCCGATGCCAGGGTAAAAGGTCTATTTTTATCCATTGAGTGTGATGTTGCCACTTCGTGGCACAATGACAACTTGTCGTTATAACTTGAAGCGTGGGTTAACGGTAATGTTTTAACTCAGTAACTGTGCATGCTCTGCAACGGAGCAGAGGTAGAAGCACGCTTCAGCGCGTTCAAGTGTGCTTTCTTGCAAGACAAAGATTTACCAAATCATGTCTTGGTCATGCGTTGTGAGGCTATGATACCTACTGTGAAAAAGATGGGTAACAAAAAATTGGCGGATCCTACGTTCAGGTGAGGGTAGACGAAAAGAGAAGCTTTCATCGTGGCATACACTTTGGTTGAAATGGACTTGCGTGTGATATTTCTTAAAATGGTATTGTGCTGAGCATAGTTACGGATGTTTCTGAAGATTGAGCAGTGGCAAAAACCCGAAGAAATGCTAGACGTAACGAGAGGCGTTCAACGTTTCGAACTCCTCGGTGAAGTCCCCACAAGGGTCACGCACAGTGAACGCGATACACGCGCGAACTTAAGATTCCCTCAAAGCCCTCCCCCTCATTCCTTATGTCGCTTCCCAGGCGCGCCTCTCCGTTATGGTACGGTTATCCGGTGTTATCTGTTGTAACTTATTATCCACTGTTATACCAGTGTTATCTGGTGTAACCATTAACCGAACGAAACGCCTCTCCCGAGGTTAGTGTACCTTGTCCGTACCCACGAAACTTGACCTCGTGTCATCCGTTATCACCACGCCAAGCAACAACGGTTCACACAAGGAAACTACCGGTGGGCATGTGTGCGTCCATACCAACCTTTCGGGATGCCTGCAACTCCGGATAATGACATCCGGGCGTGACGCCAGACACGAAAGGAACAAGGAAAGGTAGAGGGTGAATCGGCTAACAGCGATTTTCATACAACCCGTGGACGCATGACGAGGCATAGCGTACTGATCCGGTAATTTGGCCAAGGGATCCGTCCATTCATCTCACGCACGCTAGGCTCTGCCGATCAATGGACAGCCAACCGTATTCGAATGTTCGACACAGGGCACAATGCGATCGCAGGATCAGCTGGATACTGAACCCTCACGTGAGGAGGTACGCGAAATTGGATGCCGTCTGTTCTTGGCGGATTTCATCTCCAGCTTGGGGTCAAGCGTGGAGGACAGATTGCATGAGGGGGTTAAAGGGAGTCCGGTCTTGCTCGTGCAGTTACTAGAGTGGAATTGAGGGGTGACGCAAGCTCCAACGCTCGCTCAGCCACAAGGAAACTAGAATAGCTGGGCGGCAATATTCCGCGATGAGATGTTATGAACTGAAGGATGTTGTCTCACCGTGCTGTGGTCCCAGCGTAGATTCAATTATTAGGGGCGAAGCACCTTAGGGGCTGGGGCTATCGGCGTCTCTTGTCGTCGTCGCCTCATGTCGTCACGGTAAATCAAGCTGTCAAACGATGGTAATAAAACAAGTGTATAATTGATAAACCCGGTTCAAAATAGACTAACATGATTTCAACTAATTCAAAATACGGAAATGATCAGGATTTAATTGCAATATAACTGAAATTTGTTAAATTCCGTCTCTAAATTGGTTTCCAACCACAGGGTAAGCATACTTTACATTATGCAACGTGTGGCACGAAGACAACTTACAGCCAGTCTGTCTCTCATTTAACTGCTTAAGGGCGACACAGCAGTTAACATTCCTATGGGACTTACTAATTCAATACCCACGGTCTTAAAAACCATCGTCCACGCGAATACGAAAGATACGTTCATATGTCGACAACGGCCTGGTTTGCTTATTTTAAACATATTTCACATCTGTTCTAAAATTTAAAAAAATAAAACTGTCGCATGGAAGACCGGTACCGCCATCTATTGAAAACTAGATAAACTAAAATGCATTTCTTGTTTATTTTTTTATTTTGGTAAAGAAGGGCTATGTTTTTAAAGGAAACGCACCAGGTCGAAAGTAACCTTTAGAGAGATTTTCAAAATTTTTGCAATGGCGCACGACGCGTTTTAAGTCCGTTGACCATGGATTAGTAAGTACCATAGGAACGTGATCAGGTGAGTCCCCCTTAAATACGGTTCAACTCAAGAGAGGGCGCCACCACCTCAGCAAGCGCGCGATTGCTCCATCTACCGGCGCTTCTCCGGCGCCCAATCAGCGCGCGTCGTGAGGCAAGGGTGAGACTTACAATATTTGAATATGCTATACTTTGCACGCTTCGCCCCTCCCCATGTTTCACGATAGTGGAGATGGACCGGCATTTTTTTTTTTACTTTAATCGCATGATGGACCTGGTCATTCGAGAAACTCGCGGGCTTGGTTACGCTGATTGGCTGCTCTGGGGCATTGTGGTGAAGCCCACCCACGGCAATTTCTGAGAGTGTATGAATAACATGGTTCAGTAATTAACACTTCATCGCGGACTGTAGCGGCCCAGCTATCTCAGTTTCATTGTTTGCCCAGCTATTTCAGTTTTATTAGGGTGTATAAGACATACAGTTAGCTGGGAATATATCCTGATTGGCTACGTCTGCATAGGTAAGTGATTCTAAATAACAGTTTGTGCAGAGATCTTTCTTTTTTTCAAATAAAATTACTGGCTGTTCCTTTATGACCTAACTTTACGCAAACTAAGCTAAGGGCTCTCGTCAGCGATGCAAGAGCTCGCGTGTAAAGTGCTCTACGCATGCCGACGGCTCGTGAATGTGTCGAGGCCCCGGAACCCATGTCTCTGCTAAGCCTCCATCAGTTATTAAGAACGAAGCGGGCTTCCTTTTTCGGAAGTCCTGGTCACAGTTTGGGTATCGGCACGACCGCCACATTCCATAAGCATGTCAGGAGCCGGAAAAGGTAGAACAAGACGACTATGCGGCGCGCTCTAAGGTGACCGCATGAAGCCATGAAAATGGCGGGGGGGGGGGGGGGGGGGGGGGAGGGGCGGGGGTGTAAAACATTTTTCTACGACTGGCTCCCCGTTTACATGTATCTTGTCAAATTACGAAGGTGTTAGTCTCGTTGCTCGGGATTTTCGTGGCATCCTTTTAATGAACTGGGTGAAAGCGGAAAGAGGGTAGGAGTGAGGCTAAGCAAGGGAGCCAGAAAACAAACAAAAAGAAATTAGCTGGCCTTCCGGGAGAAGACAGTACATGCGAACACCTGAACATTGAAGCTTTCGTGTGGCTGTGGCTGTGCCCGTGTTCGGGGTGTAGCATCCTACGCCCCGAACACGTACACAGATCCACGCCGGCCACATGGACACCACAGGCCGGGACGATGCAGCAACTGCAGCACGAGGAAGCCACGGGAGACGGAGGGTACAGAACGAGCAGCTTGGTACCTCACAGCTTAACTTAAATTCCACTTCCTAAACAGGGTGGCACCTTATTTTGTTTCCTCAGGGAACCTGAAACGATGCCGTGATCAAAAAGGTCACCATTCAAACGGGGCTGAACAAGTACGGGTCTCGCTTGTCTAACTTAAACAAAGCGTTGCTCTTACAGAAAGGTTTTGGCTGATCACTACATTTGTGACACTATGATCCACATCGCTCACTGGTCCACCGGTTACGTGATAACATTATTTCGCTATAATTATAATGATTTATCGTAGTTTATGATTACTTGAGTGAATTATTATAGTTCCTGCCCCAGAAGGCGAAAACTGCAAAACAACATCCACGCTGAATACTGAATAATCACGTTACACTGGCCAGGCCTAAAATGAAACGTCTTGAAAGAACTGGAGCGATATAAGCGAGAGTATGGGAAATATCCTGGGGAGGCTGCGTGCTGCAGTAATACGTACTATTTGTCAAAAACCCCATAATAATCAAACAGGCATACAGTTTTAAGCACGCTGAAAGTGTATTTTCTCTGCTTTTTGTTACAATCACTGACCAATAAACCCGGGGAGAAACGAAGAAATGCTTTTAAAGGTATTCATTGCGGCGTTCCTAGGCTCGTTCAGACCGCAGAATAAAAATATTCAACAAAGTTTTATTGTACTTTCAATTTATATCATCCACCCCAAACTCACAAACAAAAGTAACAGTGAAATAGGTAGGAAACAAGCTCAACTCGAAATGAATCGTCTAGCAATAAACATATAAAGTATTCTGTTCCGGGACATTGCTGCAATAATAAAAATTCAAGGCACGTCAAGCTTGGCATAGTAATATTGTCACGCTTGGAAGAAGAAGGGAGCTGTGGGCACAACACCTGGGAGAAGAAGGAAAGCCAGCTGTGCGTGCTCTCTCCTGGGCGACATCGTGTACATAGTGTAAATACATCACTCGCATCTTCAATGGTTCATTTCCCTGCCCTGCCACCACGCAACAATATTAACAAATTCTTCGCGTGTAGAAAATTGGTAGACGACGTGGCGGGATACGAAACCCTAATCA
Source organism: Haemaphysalis longicornis (assembly GCA_013339765.2). Lineage (NCBI taxonomy): Eukaryota > Metazoa > Arthropoda > Arachnida > Ixodida > Ixodidae > Haemaphysalis > Haemaphysalis longicornis. The sequence goes on from CM023457.1 coordinate 23,613,756, forward strand.
GTATATTGAAAAAAAAAATGAAAGGTTTACGTTCACGTACACGAGAAACATGAGGAGAGATTTCCATCGCTTCCCTCCTTTTGTGCCGCCTGTGGTGCACGCAGCTTTATCATGTTGTCGGTCTTCGTTAACGAGCTTATACATACCGATAGCGGGCATTAGAACCAGGCTGTCTTCTATTTTATTTTTTCTGAAATAAGCGATCACCCCAAAGTTATCAGCCCCAAAGTTCTGTCATGGCAACAGACGACTGTGTGCTTTTTGTTAGAAAACTTAGCGGGTATAGCTAAACGATTTTTCTTCAAAATTAAAAACGATAAGCACAGGTGACGATCAGGGCCGTATTTTAGAGACACTTATTTTCAATGTGTAAATTCGGGGACTTAATTTTGCAGACCACGCGAGCGCGTGGCCAAAGCCACCGATGCGCGCTCTGGAGGCCTGGCGCCTGTTGTCGAGACCGGCGCGGCGCGCATGCGCGTCCTGTTTTACTCGCAGGCACGCCGATTTACTCGCTTCCTGCAGCGGTGCTGCAATGGTCACTCAAGCACCGCATAGTGACGCCTTTGTAGCATTCATTTCTTCTCGATGGCACATTTGGGGCCTAACGTGAACATTGCGAGGGCTTTGGCGCAAGTGCTCCTCGCGTCCTGATAAACACTTCCGCGTAATGTTTTGTTTGTTTGTTTTGTGCTTTAGCGTTTACAGAGGATGAGACTAGCGGCTTGCGAACGGCGTCCCCGAATGAAGCGTGCACAAAGCGCAGTCTCACGGTACCACGCTACCGACGACGAAATGCCAGCTATATGAATAGCGAACCTTTATTCCCCTTGTTTATTGTGTAAGTTGGCCACTGAACATATATTCCAGCTCGGTTGTCCTTCCGCTCCGCTGGGCATCTGCAAGCTGGCCCTTTTCTGATGGAGGCGAAAATGCTCAAGTGTGTTCGGGATTTCGGCGCATGTTACACATTCCCAGGTAATCAAAATTAATCCGGAGCTTTCAACGATGGCGCGGCTTATCGGCTGCGTAGCATCGGCGCGTTAAAACCGCATAATCAATCGATGCAAGCCGACCTTGAAGAATTGCTCCGGCCTTGCAGCAATTAATTTCCGTAGGCATGAATTCCTCGGCTAACAGCATCTCTTGGCCGGAAAATGTAAGCCGGAAAATGTCCCTTTGAAAAACAGCTTCTCAAAAGTAGCGAATAATTTTACGGCATTCAATGGGAGCCCGAGGTGCCATTTTTACGAATGCGACGGCCAGATCGAAAAGACAATTTATGTGATCTATCATTTTTAAGTAATGAAGTAGCAGCGAAAACGCCGAAATAATTTCTTTTATCAAACTTGCAAATCGCCTACTTTATGGGCAGCGGAGAGCGAGCTGGATTATATGTTCAGTGGCCAAATTACACAATAAACTAGGGGAATAAAGTTTCGCTATTCATATAGCTGGCATTTCGTCGTCGGTAGCGTGGTACCGTGAGACTGTGCTTCGTACGCGCTTCATTCGGGGAAGCCGTTTGCAAGCCGCTAGTGTCATCGTCAATAAACGATAAAGCACAAAACGAACAAACAAAACATTACGCGCAAGTGTTTATCAGGACGCGAGGAGCACTTGCGCCAAAGCCCTCGCAATCGTCACGTTAGGACCCAAATGTGCCATCGAGAAGAAATGAATGCTACAAAGGCGTCACTATGCGGTGCTTGAGTGACCATTGCAGCACCGCTGCAAGAAGCGAGAAAATCGGCGTGCCTGCGAGTAAAACAGGACGCGCATGCGCGCCGCGCCGGTCTCGACAACAGGCGCCGGGCCTCCAGAGCGCGCATCGGTGGCTTTTGCCACGCGCTCGCGTAGTCTGCAAAATTAAGTCCCCGACTGTACATAAACGACATCCACGCGTCATTCCTAAAACCTTAACTTTCGCTAAATTGTTACGCAGACGACACCAGTCTCTTAGTTGAAACAATATCCAACAGCAGCAAATATCCGATCTTAAATTGGGCAAAACAAACTGCCTTAAGAACTAACCTAGCAAAAACGAAAGCAATTGTTTCTCACAGAAAAAATAAAATTGTCACCTCGGCTGAAAAAACACTTGGTACTGAACAAATTGAGGTAGTGGATTCCCCTAAAATCTTTGGGGCTCATCTTTCAAGTAATGTGAGTTGAGATAAGCATATTGAGATAAGCATGCCGCAGCAGTAAGTAAAAAGGTTTAGTAGAGTATGGGCATAATAAACAAACATAAGTTTGTCTTATCTGAATGCGTAAAACTATTTTTAATACAATTTTTATGCCACCCCATATAACATATGCCAGTTTGGCCTGGGCAAGAACTACTACGAAAAATTTTAACATGTTTTGTTATACGAAATAGTTGTGCGAATCATGGCATACGTGCCATTTTTGCCTCCTTCAGCGCAATTATTTCGCCAGTATCGTATTATTAAAGTGGATACTTTTTATGACGACCATTTAGCGAGTTCATTTTGCCTAGCAGTGAAGAATAATGACCTCCATTAGGCTGGTCTCTTTAAGATAAAGAATAAAACGGGTTTGCAGAATGCGCGCATTACGGAGTCATTGTGTATTGATACCACACATTAATTATGAATGTGAAGGAAAGTTTACATTTACGTTTACCTCGACCAGATTTCCCCTAAATCTGGTCGATTAACATTAATTATGACGTGCAATCACTATTTTACGTGCTTCCGCAATTATTGAACCCGTTTCAAGCGCAAAACATTCACACTGCTCTTTTATAAAAAGAAACATCTTCACATTCTTTCTTTGGTACGCTTTCATATTTGTTTTTTTTTTTCGACAAATTCTCACAAACTTACAAGACGGTGTGGCACAGAGGGGATTCTTTTCTTTCCTTTTCACTTCTTTTCTTTTGCTATCTGGAATAGGCAGATCACAGGTATCTTTTTATTTTCGTGTGGGCGAGTTCAATTGTTTTCCTTGTTTTTAAAGTGTGTGGTGTAATAGGTTACACGAATGAAAATTGCCGTGTGTGATTATGTATAACATCACTTTTCGGCTCCAATGTTCCAATGTTCGCCGGTCATTGCTGCCAGCGCTGGGCCTGCCACGAAGCTGTTTAAAACAGTAGCTTTTCGTAATTGGTCAATTCTTTGTAACAAAAGAAAATAAAGATTTCATTTGATTTGATTTGATTTGACATAATGGTTTTGTAACTTCAGCATACCCTTTCTACTAATTAATTCCAGTGGAGTAGTCAAGCACACGAAATAGAACTCTCAACATATACCTATCAGTATTGTAGCATGCAATGGCATGCACCGTCTTTTAAGTGCGAATGCACTTTATAAGCGACCCTGAATTCCGGTGACCGCCGTCCGTCCACATAGCAACAGCTGCGGGTGCGCGCGCTCCTCGTCTTCCTTGGCAACGGGGGGAGATGGGCGCGCGCTGCCTGGCCGCTGACATGGCACATACCCACGTGGGGGATTGGCCAGGAATCTCCTCGTCTTCCTTGGCAACGGGGGGAGATGGGCGCGCGCTGCCTGGCCGCTGACATGGCACATACCCACGTGGGGAATTGGCCAGGAATCGGGCGTGAGAAGGGCTAATGCACCCGCTTAAAGGAGTACTGACACGAAATTTCAAAGCTGAGATCCGCTCTAGCAATCAAGTACAACGACAACACAAATAGGTGTCTGTGAATAAATGCATCTTTCTTTCTTTGTAGTTGTGCGTGTGTGTGTGTGTGTGATCTCTCTTTCGCGAACATTACCGAACCGTGCAAATTCAACTCCTGCATTCGCACTTTCACATTCTTCCCCTCGGGGAAATGCGGGGAACTTTTTTCCTTCAGAAAACGCAAGTGATCCCTAAGGCGCTTCTTGCATGGTGGTGGTGGCAACACGCATTTATTTTATGTACAAGGGATACAAACACGCGATGCTACGCTTTAGCGAATTTTGGTGTCTAGGGGAGAGGGATTAGGAAATGGGAGTTGGGGAAAAAGTATGAAACATCCAATGGTGTATGTAATTAAAGGAAATGGTGAAGGCCCGAGTTCTCGACGAAGTTTCGTAGAGCGGTGAGCAGGCGCCGTTCTTCGCTCGGATTGGAACAACTTGGATAAAGCCAATCATTAAGGCTGGGTGGGCTTGCCAATCCTACGTTTTTGAAGGCTTGTTGTCGACAGTCGGCAAAGCGAGGGCAGTCCCACAGGATGCGAGCAATGTCCTTATTGGCTGAGCACTGCGAACACTAGGGATCACCTAGACAGCCGTATCTTGAAGCGCGAAAGTGTGGTGTTCTTGCCGACCCAGTTCTAATTCTGTGAATGAGTGTGCCATTTCCTGGGCCAATGCTGAGGAATGTTTGGACCATGGTTCTCAGTGCTAACTTGGTGGAAGCTTTCTTCTGAAGATCACTTCGTCCAAGAGCTTCAGCGGCTTTTCTTCAAATCACAAGCATATCGGAGTACCAAAGGCACTTCTATAGTCCATTTTATTGTTTTCTTTCGCGCTGGTTTTCCTTTTAAACATTTCGAATAAGCAGGAAAATAGCAAGAAATGATCGGGGTGGAAAAACAGGGTTGACGCTGACTTGCTGTCATTGTTTTTCCACGTGGCGGTTTCTGTCATCAAGTTCTCAGTTGTGCTGGTGTCTTCCTGTGGGCAAAAAACGCAGCCTCGGAGAGTGTGCCACCAAATCGTTTCATCTAATGATGGTGATACCTGCCTGAGGCAATATACGTTTGTACACAAAAGTCCAGATAAACTATGACTTGTCCTCACTATAGGACAGAACTTTTCGGGACTTGGCTTCCGGTAGCAGCTGCATCACCACTGGCCGAAGTCGTGAGGGCAATACGCTTTGATTGAGGAAGGGTTTCGGGGTCGCAGGAGTCACAATGGGAAGAGTTAACGTCCAGATGCAAACGATGTCGTATTCAGCTACAGAACTGAATGTACAAATAAGCGCTTGAAATGTGACGACAAAACAACAAAAAACACATGATTTGAACACGCAATACGCATCGCGTTTGATAGTGATGCTGCAAACTATACAAGCTTTGTTGGCACACTGAAAGAAAAACATCTTCGGTAAGGGCTGCGACCGAAACGACGTCGTGCTGACAGAAAAAGGCACTTAGGGGCCCATTGTCTTTGAGGCCTGAAAGGACGCCCAAAGAGGCGCAAGAAGCCTGGGTGTGAGGGGAAATGTGGGAGGAGGGGAGTATATTTATGACGAGCCGAGAAAACGGAAGAGAAAGCTCTTAACGCCCTAGTCGTGCTGTTTCTCATACTTCCTAAAAGCCTGAAGTGGCAGAAAAAGTTTCTTTTTCTTCCAACGGGATTCGAGGGTAGGGATGCTCCAAGATCGTTATCTGGCCCTAGGGCATTCCTTCGGTTGCTCCTTTTTTTGAACGAATTAAAAAAACGTAGCGTTCAAAACAATGTAGTCAACGCCCAACTCCCTTTACGAAGTTTATTGTTTTCTACACTCCGTACGTCTGGACTAAACAACAACGAATGCACCAAAAGCTGTCCTTATTTGGTGCGTAGATCAAACTTAAAGCAAAACTGCTGTTTAAAAGTGCAAGGTCATAATTCATGCTAGATATTGTTATTCCATAAATGTCTGTTTCTTCACTAGATTGCTTGTTCATTAGTCTTTGCATGGAATTTTGCTTGTAGAAAACACTGAATAGTCATAAATGAGCGCCACAGCTAAAAGTTTCAGCTTTAACATTTGCTTACAACGTGCACGAACCGTTATCACTCAGAGCTAACCGTGTTCATGTTATCCTGGCTCTTAAAGGGACACTGAAGTGAATTTGGTCAAGCTTCTGCTTTTGCTTGCGTTGCTTTGACTGCCTCAAATAAAGTCAGTTTTCATCGTTTGTATGGTCGATAAGGCGATATTCATTTTATAAAGCCTAAAATAATAAAAATCTACCGTGCGCGGTCGGCGGCGGCCGGAACTACTAAACCAGTGACATCCATACAAGAAGCAATGTGATTGGACGATGTCCAATATTAGAACTCAAAAACAGTTTTAGTTTTGCTTGTGTGAAACAACATGCTTTGCATCCAACGTTATTGCTGGCTGGGCATCCTCGATATCTTAGTAATCGGACTTCTGCCATGTTGTCGGCTCTAAAATTCATCAGACAAGCCTGCCAGCACAGCTTCGAGTCGTAACAATCACCAGCCGAGGCGTACTCAGTGGATGAACGTCCTCCGCATCACCGGAGACGCTCAACTACGATGCGCTTTTCCCTCACCTTTGGAGCTCGCCTGGTTCGTGCCTGCATTGTAAGAGGCGGACTCGCATCATTCCAAGGGTCGGGTAATTCGGGACTGTGCCCGCAAACAGTCGGGGCTTATGGCAAGCACCACGGCAACGAGAAATCGCCAGTGCGTCATTGTCAGTCCGCACGCTTTCTGCAAACTCACTCGGGAAGCAATGAATGTGACAGAGCAAAAATGGTGAATTCAGTATAGAAAACATTGTCCAAGAACAAATAAATGAACTTCAAAAAAAAACCATACGCTGCCGGAGATTCCAACTTGCGATTTGCCAAACAACGGACCTAAAGCTCCAGACCACCCGGCCATGAGCCAGCGCTGCCAGGAGAAGAAATATAAAGCATATATTGTATAGCCTGTTTACATGTTTGTTTAATTTTAGCTTTCCAAGCAGGGCCTAGATAACTATTGATTGAATAGCGCTCCATGCAGTAAGCGTCCCCCAAATTCCCACAGATATCTCATCTGTAGCGACTGCATTTCTTAGGCAGAAAAGCGACTCGCAAATGTGTGATCGTGCCTCTGGCGGCCGTGTTAGTCCACCCAGAGCAAAAAGGGCTCCCCACAACTTGGTTTTACGCTGTACGATAAAAGTTGCGGTGGAGGTTCATTTCTTAGTACCTATATTAACTTTGCTGACTGCTCCCGCCTTCAATTTGCCCGAAAGTTTTTTCTAGCGTACCTGTCATCGGAGCGACTTGGACTTAGAGCTTGATACAGCCTACAAACTAACCAACTAAAGGCACACTTTTAAAGACGGCACAAACGTGTTGTGGCTTTGTTTCAACAGAGCGAACGAATTGCGACGACCCGCCGGCGGCTGGCCGACTACACGCTGGTCTGACTGCCGTCGGAGGGTCGGCGAGCTGTGCAGTAGCGAAGTAAAGCCAATCCATCTTGTTTTGACGTTATACGAGACGCCATGGGAAATCGGCAAGGAGGTTGCAAAAAGGAGGACAGCACTTCCGAAATTTTTCTACTAAATAAAAATTCGCGTAAACAAAGCGAGAGTGGTGGAAAGATGGTCTGGAGACTCTAGACTGCAATTTGCTCTAGCAATCCCGCAATGTTTACAACTCCCTTCACTGTCCCTTTAAAACCCTCACGTTGCTGTCTACCATTACTACCCATACTCTTAAATGTTTGCTTAATAGCTTGATAGCTGGAAAAAAATGGGCAAGTTTTACGCTCTCACTTAGAGGTAGAGTTAAAAATATTCCGTTTTATATTAAAATTAAAACTCGAGAACTTTCCTGAGCGCACAGTGCCACAACAACACACATTTGGGCCGGCGCATCAGGAGGTTGTCAGCCACGATATATTTCAGTTCCGGCGAGTAACAAACGTAGTAAAATACTCGGTAACTACATTATTTTATGATTTTGGGCGGAATTTGGGCTTACACTCTGCAACTCTATCGCGTTCCGAATCTTGAACCGTCGTTCTCGAATGCTTTGTCTGTTTCGCCCCCACCAGAAATAAATTTATAAATTACACCATACGCAGCCGGCAACCAAACACGTGACCCCGAGCTCTTAGCAACAGGAGGTGTTAAGAACTGACCCACCAAGCCCTTTGCCCGGGAACATTTGAATTTCTTCATTCCTCATGGTTCCCCGTTTACACCGTTCTTCGCCCCAAGGAGTTTGTCAAATATTTCCCGCTAAAGCTGCCCCGTTATGATTCGACGCGAAAGTAAGGTTGTCGCATAAATTTAATCGAAAAACGCTCAACGATGGGTCAGAAAAGGTGGGGTATATATGCGAAAAGCCTGAAGCACTACGCTCGGACACCAACTGCAGGTACAAACAGAACCCACACGCATACAGCAAAAGAAGTGAACACCGAAGGCTGTGTGAAATAAATTTTCAGGCTTAAGCTTCGTCAAATTGAAGAGCCACGTTTACGGCCTAGATTTGGAGCCACGAATCCAATCCGCGCCGATGCAGGCGGGTGTCATTCGGGCTGTCAACCCATCACGTGCCGGTCGGCGGCAGTTTTCAAATCCCGATGCGCGGGAAGATCTCGTCGCACCAAAGGAATGGGAGAGAATGTATAAGCCCACACCGTCAACACGAATAGGCCTCGAGAAAGGATGAGTAGCCCCATACGTTTTGCCAGAAATCATTCATGATGCTTTTTTCGAGACCAGGCACTGTCGCAAGTGGAGGCCGGGTGGGAAATCAATATCTGTGTGTGAGCAGTGTAGTGGGAGGGAGTGTGCAGAGCATTGTTTACTGGGTGATGTTAGCTTATATCGCTGCAGCTTTTGGCGAAAATAGGCGGAAAGAGATGAAAAACGATGTTTAAGCACCCAGGCTATCCGAAGAGGGTATGTGGACGAGGGTGAAGTCGCCCTGTTTAAGCGCCGTTCTAGAGCTTCTGGGATGTTTATATACGTCTTAGGGAAAGCCGTGCACTGACTGGCAGATGAGTCTGCCAGCGTTTAGACACTGGGAACTCTACAATTTTTTCTGTCCCGTCGCTTTCATTTTTTGGCGTCATTCTTGTTTTGCTTTTTTTTCGAAGTGTCGGCCTCAGCGAAGAGAGTCTCACTCTGAGAGCACGGATTTGCGGTCATTTCGAGGAAGCTTCGAAGTTTGACGTTTACCAAAGCGATTGTTTAAAACGCTCCTTCAGAAAGCGTTTTTGATTATGTAATTTATGTGGAACTGTGTGTCAAAAAATGAAGTGATGTGTTCATAAACTCTGAGAACAATACAATTGCCCACACGTGCTGTATCCTCTAAAACTTCGTGGAAACAGATTAATGTTATTCATTCATTTGAGCCGCCCGAACCGTGGCGGCACTACCTGGCTGTAGAAGATTGAAAATGTATGGCGCGACCATATACATTGCAATATACATGCATACATGCATGAACAAAAACTAAAGATGACGGTAGGGACTCCGAGTTTCAGTCCAACAACTTCGGATGGATGATTCTGATAATTCGATTCAGTTACCGCTGGTGGCGGTGGGGAGGGGGGAGGAGGAGGAGGAGGAGGAATAAACTTTATTTCAATATTAGTCTTTGTAGTAGTGGCAATGGGGGGTCTTCTCAGTCCAGAAGTCCCTGGGCGGTCGCTGCCAGGCGGGCCCTTTCAACCAGCCGAAGCTGATCGCCGGGGTCCGGGCTGGCTAGCATGCCTTCCCACTGCTCATGGTTGGGGGAGGGAGTAGGGGGGAGGGATGGTGTGTGGGAGCACGCCCAAATCATATGATACAGTGTGCAGGGTTGGGGACAGTACTTGCAGGTGGCGGAGTAGGAGGTGGGATGAATGGCGTGGAGGAGGGTGCCGTGCGGGTAGGTGTTGGTTTGAAGGCGGCGATACATGGTGGCTTCTTCCTTAGTCAACTTGTCGTGGGGTGGGGGAAAGATGCGGCGTTCGAGGCGGTAATGTTCGAGGATGTCGTTGAATTTTTGAGGCACAGAATGGTGGACTTCCGACGGTGATGCTGGAGTGTTGGAGGGGAACGCCCGGTAGATATGCGCGCGGGCGGCAGCATGAGCCGCCTCATTCCCCTCCAGAGACTCATGTCCCGGGGTCCAGAGAATGTAGAGGTAAGGAGGGTTAGGGATGGACTGTAGAATGCGGAGGGCTAAGGGAGCTATGTGACCGGCGGCGTAATGGCGACAGGCAGCTTGCGAATCTGTGACGATGGTGATAATGTCTTGAGATGTAGTGGCGGCGAGGGCTATTGCGATTTCTTCTGCAGTTGTGGAGTCATTGCCAATTACTGTTGCGGAAGCCAATTCAATTCCTCGGTGGTCTACTGTTGAAATTGCGAAGGCTGGAGGACATTTTTTTCTGTTATTTCCATACATACATGCATACAAGCATGCATGCCACACATACATACATACATACATACATACATACATACATACATACATACATACATACATACATATATGCATGCATACATATATACATGCATGCATACATACATACATACATACATACATACATATACATACATAAATACATAAATACATATATGCATGCATGCATACGCGCATACATACATACATACATAAATACATATATGCATGCATGCATACGCGCATACATACATACATACATACATACATACATACATACATACATACACACATGCATACATACATACATCCATGCATACATACATGCATAAATGCATACATACACATACATGCATACATGCATGCATACATACATAAATTCACGCAGACTTAGGTTTAGTGTTCAGAAGTAGGGCACATTCAATCGAAAAACTGCAAGTCAGAACACTTGCACCGATCCTTAAACCTAGGAACAGGCTTGTGCTCCCAGTTTTCTCCCCTCCGCTGTTTCCGTTGTCGAAACAGGCATTCTATTATTGTCAGTAGATAAGATCTCAAAGGACCGTCCCTTTGGGGCGCACAGTCATCCAACGGCGACCATTTCTGTGTTTATCAGTGTTGCAAGATGGCCGCTACTATGGCCTCTCCACTAACTTCGACCGGGTCGTTTGCTAACAACACTGCCCGAGGGGGCAGAGAAACGGCATCTTCTGACGCACTTCTGCTGCTGAAATGCTGCGACGCGCGATATATTTGTTTCGCGTTCGGAACTACGTCCTCATGCGCAACCGCAGAGCAGGAAGACAAGCTGAGCCTACCAGAGTTTACCGACTAAAATGCCTAAATAACAAAATGGCGGCTCCCATAAATATTTGCAGTGCAAACAAATGTCTCATGATGCGAACTTCCAATGGATCCTGGCGGCGGCACGGAACAATAGGAGAAAAGAGTGTCCATACTCTGTAACCTTGTCTAGTGACACTACATTCTATATTGCTGCTTATAATCTCCTGAGCAACGTCCCCTATTCTGTCAGAACAATATGCCCTTTTCGCGTACTTCACACACATGCACCATTTTCCGGCAGCGTGACAGCACTTTCTGAGTCCTGGCCAAACACGTTCGCGCTTACCCTGCTATCCGGCGTGAAGGAACCGGTTACTATTCCGACAGAACGACAGGGTTCCGACCTGCTTTCGTGGACTCAATATTTATCATAACATCGAACAGTGCTCAACCAGACCAATACCACGGGGCTGCACTCTTATTACTCAATCTCCGGGCGCAGTCTGCCCTTCACAGCGCAAGCAGCACACACTCCGCTGGCAATATCCCCTCGTCACGCTTCAGGGCCAACTGCAGGTGGATGATGAGACCATTCTCAAACGTGAGGAGCGCGCAAGTTCGCATGTTCTTTACCCGTCCACAATGCCACCCGCTACCGGAGAAACACTTCGTTGTGTGTCTTGCAGCCCTGTCCCATATGCGTTGACTAAGGTCACCCCCTTGTCCCTTCCAGATTAACTTACCGGGCGCATACTGGCAATCATATTTCCAGTAATGTTCTCTTTGCGCAGAAGGCGCTGGCGTACTATACCCTCACTACTGAGTTTATATAACCACGTTTACCTTGTTCCTCGTGCGCTCCAAGCGGAACGTAGAACTCATCCAGTTGAACCTTTCGTCACTGTTGCCATTTGATTTCTTAAAATGCCGCCAAAAGCTATAGTAGCGGTGGCTGCAGCAGGCGATGGAGGGAATTTTTTTGGAGTGGATGTTGAATTTGCTATCGCAAAAATCAAGCATCCATGAATTTTTCTACAAAGAAACACTACAAATATCACTTATGTGTTGACTTTTTGCCTCATATTTGCGTAATCTATTGTTCTTGTTCAGCAATGTTGACAAGTATGAAAATTGCCACCGGTCTTAGACGTTTAGATTTGGCTGTGGGTGTATGAACCTACTGTGCAGCTTCTATTTCACTTTCGCCATCTGGCTGAATCGAATCACAGACAGACAGACAGACAGACAGACAGATATACAGAGCAAAATTTTGGCGTTTAAGTAGCCCATGAAAGACTTGCGTCTTCAAAAATCCCTAACGGTTTCCAACGGCGATCGTAGCCCCGAACGCTGCACAACTTTCCGGTAGAAAATTACCAGCGTGCAAAGTTTATTGCGCCACCTTAAGCTCCGCCACAAGCAGTTAAGCCGGTATCCCCACTAGAAACAAGAAAAAAAAAGTGCAAGCGACTTAGCTCAGCTAACTATGGATATGCAAAGCAATAGCTTCTCTTAGTCTGGTTGAGTCTTGTGTTCGCTTGGGTAACCTTTGAAGTAGCTGTATTGCCGACCACGGCTCAAAGCCGTTCGATCCCATGCAACGCTCACAGAAGGAGGCGGGGCCTCACTTTTATTCTCGGCGAAAGCGGCGTTTCTCTGTCACGGCGAACGCGGCTCAAGATGAATCACATCGCCCGAGACGCCGTAGAGGCGCATGCGTGGAAGGCTACGGGTTTGGTCGGCTGTCGATCAGCTGAGTGGCCGCTCCGTCACCACCGCGACGGTAGCGGCAGCGATGTGAGCAGAACAAATTAAAATGGGGCCTTGTGCGTAGCGCTGAGAGCGGACCCGGCGAATCACGCGATGCGCTTCGAGGGGTGTGTCGCCGGGGGGGTGTCTCCGGTCAAAAGGTTAACTTGTGCCTCCTCCGCGATACCGGCGAACGAAAGTAGTAAAGAGAGAGGATAAACATCTTTAATTTGGAGCTTAATGGTGCAGGATGGTGAGAGCATCACCGGTGGGGGGCGTCCGCTAGTCCGGGATGCCCTGGTCCTTGCTGGCTGCTCGTGCCCTCTCTATCAGCACGCGCTGGGTCGAGAGGTCCGAGCTGGACAGCCGGTCCACCCACTGCTCGTACGTGGGACGGGGATTGGGTGTGAGGGATGGGGATTGTTGGCACTCCCAGACCAGATGGTACAGGGTGCCTGCTTGGGGGCAAAAGTTGCAGGCACAATAATACTGGGTGGGGTAGATATGGTGGAGGAGGGTACAGTGCGGGTAGGAGTTGGTCTGTAGCCGGCGGAGTGTGGTCGCTTCGGCTCTGGAAAGGTGGGAGTTGGGTGGAGAGAACTGCTGGCGCTCGTGTCTGAAGTGAGCGAGAATGTCCGCGTAGCCATTCAGTGTGTGGGGGGCCTTCTCCGTGTCTTGTCTCTCTTCGGAAATGGCCCGGAGGGTGTGTACGCGGGCAGCGGCGTGTGCCGCCTCATTTCCGTCGAGAGACTCGTGTCCAGGGGCCCAAACGATATGAATGTCGGGTAGCTGCAGGATGGCATTCAGGATCTTGAGGGCGAAGGGTGATATGCGGCCGAGCTGGTAGTTGCGGCATGCTACTTGCGAGTCCGTAATGAAAGCTTTGCTTTAAAAATAAAGGTGAACAACGACGCAATTCTGATAACAATCATTTTTCCCCCCGGCTTTGACACCACCACTCCCATCGACCTGATCACACTAGACGAACACACTATCATTCGCCTCCCCCACTCCCGCCAATCTCCAGCACCTAATTTGGCACTGCCCGAAGTTCGCGCGCTACAGAACCTTCAAGCCTCCTCCAAATACAACCTCTCTTTACATCGACCCTCGTACACTGGAACCCTCCATGCTGGCTTTAACTGCACACTTTTCCCTAAAAAGCGGTCTAGCGCGAGCAGTCTAGAGTCGTGAGCCTGGTCTTCTCACCCCACGCGGCCTCTTCAGCATTCTTAAGGAGCCCACCTGTTTTGGGTCGAACTGTACGCATTTAAGATGTCCCAAGTTACAACCCCCCCCCCCTTCTACTTCCCCTTCCCCCACTTGACGTAGAGTCTTCCTGCCACAATAAATGCTACCTCCTCATTCAAAATGCACAATTCGGAGTCATGACCGCCTGAACACGAGTGGCATAGTGCTGGTCTACTACAAAGCGGATTACGTTCTTCAAGACCACTCAGTAGTCGCTTCACAGTTCTCAGTACTGATGAACTGCAATCTTCATTTGCATTTCTCCCTATCTACAACTACCCTTCGTAGGCCTAGTGCCTGCCTTGGTTAATAAAAGCAGGGGCGTAGCCAGTGGGGTGTTCCGGTGCCAGAACACTTCCGAAGTTTCCCGAACACTGCAGCCTCTTCCTTTCAAGCTCTTTAATGTCGCGCATTCTAGATACACGCCGCCTCCAGCTTCTAAAATATATAAACGAAAGTAAGAAGGCGTAATTTTATTAAGACAGGAAACTGACTAATATAATGTTTATGCGCCAGCTCTTTTCCTTCTTATTTTTTTACATGCGCCGTATAACAACCCCCCCCCCTTCCCCCGGAAAAATATTTCTGGTTACTACCCTAGACAAAGGTTTACAACCGCAGCAACAGCAGCATTTTGCAGCTGCCGCACAACGAGCCAAAGTAAGAGTGCATGCTAGAAACTGCTCAACGATTTCTTCATGCCTTTAAATTGATCGCCATTACTCCCGAAAGAAAAAAGCTTTTGAGGAAAATGAATAGAAAAACCACATAGATTTTAAGTAATTAAGGCCCCTGGGGCAATTATTTTCGCTGCCCTGGTAATTTCCGGGTTGCATTTTTTTTTTTCGTCGAACTTCCTTTGACATTTCCTTAAACATTCTGTTCGTTGCCCTTTTACTGAAACTCTTCACATGTGTTTCGGCGCTGGTGGCGGCCGGAGGTTGTGTAAACCCAGCCTTTTATCTGTGCTGCGGTTATTGTTGAATCGATCCCCGCAGGAATCTTCAATTACCGGGTACTGAGTCGGGATTACTCCATCTCTCTCGTCCTCTATCCACACTCTTTCCTCCACTTTCCCTTCCCACACACAGAATAGCTGGCCAGATATACTACCGTCAGGCCGACCTTTCTGTGTTTATTTCATTTCAATAAAATTCCTCTCTCTCTACTCCAAACTCCCATGCGCGGCCCAGTGGAGCGCAGCACACTTACTCTAAAATAGGAAATTTCTCAACCTCGTTGAGAATTGAATAGAGGTCAGTATATGCATGCATTGGGAAAACGCCTCTGGAAAATATTCTCGACGATTAATTAACGTGCCACAGCGTGTCATGTGGTGCGCTGATATACAGAAGTATAGCCCCGTGAAATTACCCTACGCAACAATATACAGTGTATAAAGTTCATGTGAGTATGAATTACATAGCACTGCGTTGAAAGCTTGAAAAGTGTCATAAGCCGGCTGTATTGAGCTCTATTTCGTATATCACCAGTAGGCATGAATGAGCGGACGACCTTAACAGTCCCTCGTCTCTACGAACAGAGTGGTCGAGTTTGTCAGCACAGCCATAGCGATAGAGATTTAGTAATATTGCCAACAAATCTAGATATGGCGTGTAGGAGAAGATAAAAAAACTGTTTGTTTCGGCCGATAATAAAGAAAAGAGAAGGGAATAAAAGAAAAACGGGTGACATCTTCTCATTCTAGAGAGCCGCGGCCTAACGTTGCTGCTTCGGTCGGTTTGACCAGGACACTCTGGTCCCAAAGCCGGGCGACGGTCATCGCGCTCTCCTACTGTTTTGGGGAAGGGTATAGTACAGCATGTTAGATTCGGGAAAGGCGTCACCAAACTGGGCTCCGTCGCCCCGTCATGTAGTGGTAGCGTAGTGGCGAGCGGGAAACAGAAGCAGCTGCCTTGGTGCTGACGACAAAAAGCCGCAGGCGAAACCTAACTGATTTACTGCATAGCGAGAGATGATTAGCGACGATACACGAACATCACGTTTCCAGACGACCTTTCAGCAAGACTCGAACAGAGCCACGGCGGGACCCGATTTTCTCAATCGAATGCGTTGTGCGGTCGGAGGAACCGCCTATGTATCCCCGAAGCGCTAACGGACATCTTTCCAAGTGCTTTGCACGTGGCACGAAAATAGTACAGACACACACAAGCACTCTTTCCCGTCTTCGTGAGAGCCGGCAAGTAGCGGTGCACGTTGAGCCTGGGAGAGGGAGAGAGGAGATCTCGGCTGCGGCGTACGCTTCGCAGGTGCAAGTCTCAACACAAAGAACAGTTTGTTTTGCATATTGCAGCCGCCGAGCTCGAGTCAACGACAGCGAGGCGCCACGCGGCGGCTGTTTTCCGGCGTGTCGTACCCTGCCAGAGGAAGGCAGGCTTCCTTACACAGCACCGGAGCACTACACAAACTTGCAGCACGCGCGAACAGGGTAGCGGCGCGCAGAATCGTAGCACCTTCTTCCCCGGGGGGTCCGATATCCCGATGGACAAAGGTCAGCAACTATTGTTCGGAGGAATGGTCTTGGAGAGGTGTGCTCGATAGGCGCCCGACTCTTGGCCTGGACCGAATGACGCTGTGCTGGAGCTCCACCAGCTCGGATATTGGGCGAAGTGTTGTCCCTCAGGAACGTCTCTGGGTGACTTTCTTTGGCATGCGACAGAACAACACTGAAAACTCAACCACATCGCCGGCAAGAGTGAAGACAATCCAAACTGAAGCTGTGCCATACTTGTAGTTGAGACAAATACTCACAATAATTGACTACAGTCATTCTATTTTATCCCATCAGTACTTTAGCCAAGCTTACAAGTCCGAAAAGGTGACATTTCGCGTAAATGGAAAGGTTGGACCCAAATAATCCCGGACTATCTCTATTAACGTGAAACCTGGAAAGGGTCAAAGCATGCAGTTGTAAGTGCATTCTTAGGGCCTTGGCACTTTTTGCCCACGGAGAGGAAAAACCATTGGGGTGTAGAGCTATACAGTTAAACCTGGATATAACGAAACTGAAAAAAATTCGCAGTTTTTGTTACATGCAGGTTTTTGTTACATGCAGGTTTCCAGTTAAGGTTCGCGTAACTGAAGCAGAAACAAAACCAAGGTGCTAGACATCAGTGACCGTGAACTCCCGATTCAGCGATTTATTCCACAGGGAAAACTATGTGATTTGAGCCCGCTGCTTTCCCACAAACTTGGTCACTACACGGCACTCCAAAGAAGCAAAGTCACTTACCCCCGTATTTGCAAACGTAACTTCAGTATCCCTTATGCATTTTGACACTTTTCGGTGCCTTATCTCATTTCAAGAACCAAATTTATGCCGAAAGGACACCTTTTCACGAACTTGATGCTCTTTTCCGGCTCAAAATTGTTAACAGGATGCTAGCTAGGATACTGTACCCGGCGGCAACGTTGCGACGGCGGAGGCGGCATTTAAAGTTGCAAGCTTGTGTTGAAAAGAAGCACTTTTCTTTCGTTTTCTGGCAGCAGAACTCATCACCAGACGAACCGGCATCACAGATATAGCAGTGAGGCCCGCGCATACACGCCGACAGGCAGGCCTACACCTAGCCAACTGCGCATCGAAACTGGAAACGCACAGTAGTTTGTGGTGCGGGCGAAGTTCGCTAAATTAGTGCATTTCTCCGGCCGATTTTTCAGAAAAAGTGAAAACAAAAACAATGGCTGATCAGCGTAGCGAATTCGTTACATACAGGTTAACCGTCGCAATACCTTCGTTACGTAGAGGTGGCAAATATATGGGTTTCGATGAGGCTGGTAATTCGGAATAAAAAAACTTCGTTAAATCCAGGAATTCGTTTCATAGAGGTTCGTTACATCCAGGTTGAACTGCACAGCTTTGCTGTTCTAGCGCGAGGCGTTGGAAAATGAGTGTCCGGGTGTGTTTTTAGTACGAGTTGCTTTGTAGCGCGAGGCGTTGGAAGAACGAGTGTCCCGGCGCTTTAATACCGTGACGACACGATGCTACGACTACATAACACGACGACGAGATGAGACGACACAAACATGAGACGGCGACTAAATTATACGCCGACAGCCCGAGCCTCTAGATCTGCGAGACCCCTGCACCCTCTATCGGTGGTTTTGGGAACCGGCTTCTGCGAGGTCACCGACGGGTCTGGGAACCGGCTCCTACCTCTACGTGACACGCGAGCGTCAGCAGACGGACAAAAAGGCTCGGCCTACAGCAGCTCCGCTGTTAATATCCTGGTTCTCACTAAAGCCCTAACACGCCGAAAGACCATCGTTGGGAATAGTGCAAGGTGAGCAGTAAACGTTAATCAGTTGCGGAGAATTGCGAAACCTTCCCTTTTGCGAAAACAATTTCGTCTACTCGCGCCAAGAGTATTGGTGTCGCAAGACTTCCTGGTAACGCCCTAATCTGACAGGCACCCTTGACGCCGAGCTTTGTTTTGTCAACACCAGGTAGAAAACCATTCTAGCAAAGCTCATCCGCCACACTCACCTGCGTTTTCCTGACAGGGCTTTTGCGTCATGTTTACGCACTCTGTGCAGCCTCCAGCCATTCTCTGACACGGGTATCCCATGAGGCGTATTTTTTTCAGTGTTCATAATATCAGATTTGGAGCGCCATATCATGTCCCTTAGGTTGCTGCTGTAGTTTTAAAGACGATAGTCCTTCTTGGACTACTTCAATGGGAAAATTGGTCTGTCTGTCTGTATGTCTGTCTGTCTGTCATTCGATTCAGCCACCCGGTTAAAGTGAAACAGATGCTGCGCAATAGTCTTATATACCCACAGGCAAATCTAAACGTCGAATTCCGGAAGGCAGTGTTCATCCTTGCGAACATTGTTGAACAAGAAAAACACCACGCAAATATGAGGCAAAAATAAATGCACAAGGGATATTTGCAGTGTAACCTTTATGGATGCTTGATTTTTGCAATAGCAAATGAAATACTATGTCCACTGCAAAAAAAAATTCACTCCGTCGCCTGCTGTCTCCCGTGCCACTATGCGGCATTTTAAGAATTCAAAACGCAACAGTTACGAAAGGTTCCACTAGATAAGTTCCCCGTTCCGCTTGGGACACATGTGAAATAAGGAAATGTGGTTCTATAAAAGTTGAAGTAGGGCGCCACGATTCACGCGCGTCTCCGCCAGTACGGCAGTGCTGGCATAGAGCGCACCCAGCCTGCACCAGTAGAACGCGGTAAATTTAAATTGACTTGAGCAAACCTCTGCGTGTTTATCTTGGGAGGAGTGCGACGGGAGAGGAACAGCATGAGAGGTGATCGAGAAAGCGAAGGGAGGCATTTACTTAACAAATGTCGACGAAAGACTCCCGTTTTTCCTCGTCATTTGCAACGAAAGGAGCAGATACGCGGCCATTTTTTTACTTTGCCGTCACTGCAAGTGCGGATGGTGAATAGATGTTGTGAATAGTTCGATCGCATTGCCCAATGTGGAACTTGCTGCACCTTAAACGTATGATGTCCACCGTAAACATGCCCCTGTATACGGTCAGCTTTTCAACGTCTGTTAGAACAAATTATTGGAAACTCAGCTGGTTTAAGAAGAATAACTTCCATTTCTCGGCCGAAGGTAGATAAGCAAGTGCATCATGACATTTCGTTTTGTATTTTATTGCACCACCGCAAGTTCTCCGAACACGGGCTAAAGTAAGAAGGGGATATCGGATCAGTTCAATCTTTTCTACAGTGCAACTGTTACTAAAGGGTTATTTGCACTCTTGTTCTGCCTGTGAAAACTCCCGTTCTGAGTCTGTGGCAAGGTTGCTTGATTCTATGCAAAAAAAAAATCCCGCCATCTTCACGAAGTGAATGATGATGAGAGGGGCGAAGCTAAATGCTTATCGGTAAAACTGTGAAACATTCGGCCCACAACATCATGTAAAGACTCGACCCGGTCAAGCTTTCCACCGGTCCGTTGACAAGCCCGTCGGACGACGTCGATGTTTGTGGTGGTTATGTAGGGGATGTTTTGGACGATGAGAATCTCCATGGGTAAGTTGGCGAATTCAGTGTGTGACATTTTAGCTTACCTTGGCCGTCAACCTTCTGCAGAGCGTCTTGTGTCGTGTACCCCACGGCACGTGTCTTGAGCTCGTAGGGCGACGAGTGCGAGCAACCTATTCTTCTTCCTCTTCTCCTTGGTTGGTGTAGCAAGGAACGCGTTGAACGTTGTTGAAGTCTTCGGCCAATCTTTAGTTGGCCAACTCCTAGGGAGATCCTGCCGCCATCATCATTATGTGCCGTGGCCGTATACAGCAGCAACGAGGGGACGGGACAGTGCCCGAGCAAGAGGAGCTTCGCCCCTAAAAATATTGTATGAAAGACTGAAGCAGAAAGGCTGGGCAATCTAGGGCACTGAATGAGCCAGTCGTCCCTGTACTTAATATGGGTATTATACATTTATTTATTTATAGTTTCGGTCTTCACCTAGTCGCTCTCATTTAAAGTAATGAAGAAGTTTTACAGGAGCTAGTTCACGGCGTGGTGGTAAAATGTCCACGTCATGTCCTCTAAAAGAAAGCATCAATGGATAGAGTGGGAAAGCGAGTATAACACTTATTTTGTTAACCTGTGTCTCTGTTTTTTCTTGTTTTTATACAGCATGATGGTAGTTATAACTTATTTTTAATGTTTCAAGCATCAGCAGGATGCACATGTTAGAGAATGCGAGCTTTTCCCCCGCAAGTGCAATTGAACACCACCACGGTCCCCACATTAGAAGCAAGATGGGAATCGCCTTTTAAAATGCTGCTGCTTAATTAAGACGTGCGGAGCATTAGCAATGCCATTGTCACTAAATACGTCATACGTCTTACCTCATGCAGTAGATGGAGCATCTTGTAGCAGGATGTAAAGCTTGCCAGTTCTTTTGCAGGGCAGAAACCAATGTAAGCCTCTTTTTCACAGACCACCAGCGATTAACGCGAACACTGCGACCATTGCTTGGTGAGAGTACAGTACATCGGCACTTTCTAACAAAAGGAACATTAGCGGAAAGATGGTTGCCTCCATGTGCACGGGAAGTTAATATGCGACATGGGCAACGACACAGTGGAGCTGCCCTACAAAGCACGCAACGAAAGTGTCTCCAGTAGCGGACGGTTAGTGCGGAGAACATGTGGGCGGCTGGCGCTTGAAGGCGATGTTATTTCCTCCCTGCTGTTGTCATCGGTGTGCGACAGCGAGTTATTGCCAGTGGAGGGAGTGCTGCCAGCTGTGTACTGTGGAGGCCGTTCCCGGAGCGTTAGCGTTACTATAGTCGCACCGTAAAAGAAGAGTCCCCTTCCCCAATAACTTGTGGAATACGCCGTGTAATTACTTAGGGCCGCTTTTACTGAATCCGTAGTTTAACCATATTATGAATATAGATGAGTAATAAGAGTTCAGTCGTCGTTGTCATTGGCTGAATGAGCCAGATGGTACGAAGAATATTGCGTGCGTAAAGATATGTCAGGCCCCTGTCCTCCTGTAGGAATAGTAACCCCTCCCTTCACTCCGGATAACACGGCGAACGCAAACGACATATTTGAGCAGCACCCGCAAAGTCCTGTCACACTTCCGGAAAGCGGCGCTTTCCATCAAGTAGACGAAAAGGGCCGATTGTCCTGACTGAATACGCTGCGCGCCGTGTCACTGCTGACATAAGTTTGAAGGGCCGTTGCAACTGGTCTTAACTGAAGTTTTTCGGTTGAACTGAACTGTACCCAGCACGCAATTACTTCATCTGAAAAAAGCTACATGTGTGAATGTGCGTGTGTACGTGTGTATGGACGGAGGGAAACACACTTGTCTATAACGAAGCTTTCGCACTTCCAGCCTTATCCTGTCTTGCTCGAAAAGGATTTGAATGAAACTGCTGCAGCATACTGAATTATAGGCGCACCTCTTTGTCCTCAAGGTATTTGTACAACGGTTGTGTCCTCAGTCCTCGAAAAAAATTTTGTGACTTGAACACGCAGCTAGACAAGTGTGTTGCTCACTGTATCTTTGACTTGCACTGCTGAGAGCCGCTCCCCTTCATTTTAAAATTTTGTACATGTGTGTGTATCTAAATTAATATAAGCGGGTCCATGTACAATCCTCAATCCCGTAAGGGCCACAACACAAAACGACGGTTCAGATAAATTTATCTAAAGAGACATTGCGAAAAAGATGGGGACGAATAAAGCAGACGAGACGAGCGCTGACTCAGAACTAGTTTAATCGTTGAATGCTCACAAAATATAAACGTTGGCATCAACAGAAGAAAAGCAAGAGAACACAGCATTCCACTCGATTACACACTCTCTCCCGCCTATCCTCGCCCCTACCCCGCGTCCACTTCGTCAATATCTTTTGAAACGTTTTACTTGTAACACGTGAACCTCCGACAACGAAACACTCGGGCTGATAATGGAGTTAAGGCCTAAAGGAGGGCAAAGCATGTTAAACCCCGCACTCACGTTTCGCAGAATATGCTGGACAGAACGTAAACTCCAGGTCAGAGAGCGCTATCGGCAATTGTTTCCGATTATGCGAATGCGCTTAGATTATTTCTCTGCCTGTCTGTTTAGCTTTCTGCAAAGGCTTGGCGAGGTGTTCACTATGTGGGTGAGGGTGGCGGGCGAGAGAATATGTTCGAGTGGAATGTTGTGGTCTCTCGTTTCTTGTGTAGGGGCCACCGTTTATGTTCTGCGCGCATTTAAAGGAGCCATGAAGACAAAATACAAGTTGGGTTTATTGGAAAGACTGCTTAGTCCCGACAACAATGATACCAATATCATCGCAATCTTCGAACAAATAACGGAGATGTTAAAGAAAATGTGTGAAGCAATCGCGTTTCCCAGCCAATTTACCACAACTTTTCTATGACGTCACGGAACCTTGTTTGTGCGATTGACGGCCGCCTAACTGACCTGTCGCGACGACACATGACTGGACGTCTGTAATGGGGCCTCTAGTTCCATTTGACCGCATAACTTCAATGCTAACGTGCAGTTAATCCACTGAAAATTATATTTTATTGTTGGCCCGTTCGGCGTCATTCTTGCTCATAACACGTCGCTGTGGCGCAAAATTTGAAAGTTTTAAATACTTCTTGCTTTTTTTCGTTAAAAAAGCAACTTTTGTGGCTGTAATGGAGCTGAGTGAGATACTGAATCCTAGTTCTTTCAAATTAAACGAAGTTGTATTTCCTCTTCATGGCTCCTTTACGATCAAACTGATTCTGAGTGAGCCCTTGTCTTGTCTGCCTAATTAGTCCCCGTCTCTCTCGAAATGTTGCTACTATTTTACAGATAAATTGACTTCCTTAAAATTTTGTGGAAGAACAACAACGCATGCACAGTTCCACTAACCCGAAGTTTTTGAAAACAAGATTACCCCTTCCCTTTACGCAGTGTCTATACAGCGTATTCGAAATTACATCGCAAAGTACGTTTGTCCGAAGGAGGTTTGGGGACAATCATTTTGTACGCCTCAAACGTCGAAGCTTTCTCGAACTGTCCGCAAATGCATGCCCTCAGGCTGATTCCCTTTTTGGCGTGGCCACTCCTTCGAAAAACCGGAATGATGACAAAGCAGTGAAGATGATGGGATGGAAAGAAAATTGCTAGGTTTGTAAGGTTTCAAACATGGCCGATTCACCTGGTAATCTGCGCACGGCCTTTCTACGTAAACAGCGCGACTTCATCAGCATCCATATACTCTCTTCGGGTAGCCTGGTTGCTTCAACGTCGCTTTTTCTCACTTTACGCCTCTTTTCGCCAAAATCTGCAAACACCACCTAGGAATGATTGCCCTGCTCACTGCCTACCACCACATTGCTCACAAACTAGACATTCACTATACATCTGACCTCCACTTGTGAGACGCGTAGCCTCGAACAAACCTCTGTGAAGATTTCTGGCAAAACGTATGGGGACATTCGATCCTTCGTCCTAGCCTATTCGTGTTTACGGTGTTGGCTTACCATCTTTCCGAAGCCGTCCGTGCGACGAAATGTTCCCGCGCATGGGGATTTGAAAACTGCCGCCGACCGGTAAGTGATGGGTTGGCAGTCTGAACGACACCCGCCCGGATCGGCGCGGATTGGACTCGCGGCTCCAAATCTAGGCCGTAAACGTGGCTCCACAATTTGACGGGGTTAAATAAGCCCGAAAGTTTGTCCCCGACAGCCTTCGGTTCAAGTTTCTTTGCTGTATGCGTATGCTGTTCTGTTTAGGTTGCTGCAGTTGGTGCTCGAGCGCTAGTGCTTCAGGCTTTTCGCATATATATAACCCACCTTTTCTAAGCCGTCGTTGAGTGTTTTTTTTTGAAGAAATACATAAAAGAATAATACTTTCCCATCGACTAGCAAGGTAGCAGTTTTAGAAGAAAATATTTGACAAACTCCTAGGAGAGAAGAACGCTGGAAACGCGGAAATGTGCGGAAATATGAAATTCAAATGCTCGAGGGCGGAGTGCTCGCTGGGTCATTTCCTACACCCCCAGTGGCTCTGAGCTCGGGTGTAAGGTGTGCGCTTGCCGGCTCCGGAGGATGTTATTTCTCGTGGAAGCGAACCAGAAAAAATGCTGAACAAAGCTTGAGCTTCGCCTTTGAGCGCGGAACGGATAGCGTTGTAGGGTAAGTTCCCATCTCATGAAAACTTTCACAAGGGAATGGCTAACGTAAGATGTAAAACGGTTGAGAGTTGGGCGAGTTGGTAATGATGCATCTCGAAAAACAAACTGCGCGCAAATTGACAAGAACACTAGACTCGCGTAATTTATTATTGCACAATACACAATTGTGCCGTCTTCATATGTTCTTGTCCTCGTTAATTTGCGCACAGTTTGTTATACGAGGTGTAACGTAAGATGTCTTTCACATGGATGTGAAAGGCAGTGCAGATTTTAGTGGTCAACCGCCAACGAAAGAAACAAGAAATTTAACAAGTCGCCCAATAGCTTTGGAGGAAATCTGAGGCACTCGAACGTTATTGCGTCTGCTTCGAATCCGAAATATTTTTTGTGACCTCGAACATTAGGCAACCCGGATTGCTGTCTCGTCTGCGTGACCATACGTAACTGAAATGAAGCCCACGTGCCAGCAGTAAGTCCGACACGTTGAGGCTCACCTGTCAATTTTAGGTGAAGACGACAGGAATGAAAATGAAGTCACCTGTCCAGTATCGCGAGAATGCAGTTTCTGTGGAACTGAACATGACCTCTTTTTTGGCGGCGGGTTTTCTTATCTCTCTCAGGTGATAACGAAGGGCGCCTATCAACAGTACTCACCCTTGCACGCACACAAACTTTGTGTGGGCGGTTATTTTAATAGCAGAAATTCAACATACGGACGAAAGGGCCCGACCTACAACTTGTTGTGGGTCGGGCCTTTATGTCGGTATGTTGAAGGTCGTTCGTCATGCACACATAGGAATGCAGGTTCCGAGACCTGCCGGCGGCCGCTATCGGTGGCTGGTGATTTCGTAGGTCATTACTAGAGGGCGCAGTGGTCTCGAAGGGGGGTTCCTTTTTCTCCCGCTAGGGGAGGAAGTTGGGATGGAGCCTCTCGCCGCTGCCGTTTAGCTGCCGATGCCTTTTTGCGCGAATTGTAGATTTTGCGCGGCAACGGTGCTGCCATTCTCGGGCGAGCGCCCGTTGACGTTCGGGCCGACACAAAAGACCCACAGTGTCGCTGTTTCAGCAAATTTTACACTGGGTGTGACTGGGTTTAATTTTTGAGCGTATGTTTGTGTGTGTGTGGGGGGGGAGGGGGGGGGAAGGGATTAGGGCCCGTGACTCCCTCGGCGAAACCTGAACTGTGCAGCTGTACTTATGGCGCGTGTTTTACGTTTTCGCCAAGCACGAGAACTCGTGATAAGCATGGGTACTTGCTATTTCGCGAAAACACCTAACTCTCTAAAGGGATCCGGTGATTTGATCTACATTGGGGCAATTGGTTTTCCATTTGGCTATCTCCCACAGAGTGCTACGAACGAAGATGAAGACGCGAACACAATGGCAACGCTGACTTCATACTAGCTTTAGCTTGAAGAATGGTGAGTTAATGAGCAAACTCAGCTCACCATCACAAAAGTGTAGTCGCCGAGTATTTATTACAATTTTTTTCTGTACAGGTCGGAGGTCTCATTAGATCAATAATTCCGGGATTAATCTTCCCGAGTCCGCTTGTTGTGGGAGGGCCACGCTCAGAAAATTGTTTGGAAATTTAGTTTTATTTGCAAACGCACAAAGGTGGAATTTTTAATTACATTTATCTGTAAGTAAGAGCGTAAACCCCCCTTCTTTCTTGAGAGCAATCAAGAAAATGTGAAGAGTGTCGCATTGATTTTGGGTTAAGCGTGCCGGGTAGGAATGGAAGACAGGAACAAGGGGTGTTCATTTAGGAGGGAAGATAACAGGTACACGGTTAAGCATGAATGAAACGGTGCGAATACGTTGTACGAAATTGTTTAAGCGGAAACTTTTGGTTATGGCACTCAGTTTTTTTAACTGTTTAGTGTTTACTTCAATCAAAATTTCTACCAAGGACTAAAGAACGAGAAGGCTTACGCGGAAACCTATTTCTATTAAACAAGTAACAGCCAGAATGAATCAAGATTTCTTATCTTACATTTATATCTTATCTGTATTCTAAAATAAATTACGTAGCAAATTCAGACAACGTTTCGTCCATTTGTTGTTTGTTACATGAAATCTTCTTCCTGATACTGCGCTTAGGAGACAATAAATCCGCGAAGCGAGTGCGACCTTAAACACCCTTCTGAATGAAAAGTTTTTGGCATTAAAAACAAGGAACCACTTAATGAAGAGACGAGAACTACATGGACATCTTGGAACGTTCATATCCTTCAATCCAGTTGGCGGAAGATCACGTTCTTTTTCTACCACTTCGCGCTTTTAGGAAGCCTTAAAAAAAGAACGAGAAGGCTGTTAGGACCTCGCTCTTGAGTTTTTTCGGCTCGGCATAAATCGCCCCCCCCCCCCCCTTTTCCCTCTGGTTCTCTCTCAAGACCCAGCCTTCTTGTGCCTTTTTGGGCTGCAAAGACAATTGCCCGCTAAGTGCTTTTCTCTGTCCTCATGGCGTCGTTTTTCTCGTAGCCATTATCTAAGATGCTTTCTGTCTCTGCACCATCTGTTGTAGTTTGCAGCGTCAGTAGCAAACGCGATTCTTCGTGCGTGTTTAAAACTTATCCAGTGTTTTCTTTTTTTTGTTCTGTTGTTATATCTCATCTGCTATTTGTACATTTCCTCCTCGACCTGAGCATATGACCTCGTTTTCTTTGTAACTCTGACTGTTTCTCTTCGTTGTTTTATTTTTGGTTGAAGTTTTTTTTTCTCCAAGACGAAGCTTTTAGTGCCGATTTCACCGGGATCCTTTTTTTACGTAAGGCGACCGTCATACACTTAGCGCCTCCACAATCAAAGCAATTTGCACTCACGAATTGTGCCAATGACGATGACACCGGCCATCAGAAGTTCCAGAAGAAGTCCAGATAAATGCTATCTCGATGAAGGCCTGTCTTAGCTCACACGGAGCTTTCTCAAATAACAGATATACCCTCAGGTAACTATCCCTATCAGTAAAGGACTCTCTCTGAGACGAGTTCTGTTCCCAAAGAGAAAACCAGCACAACTGCAAATGCGATAACAGAAGCCGCCCAGTGCAAAAGGTATGAAAGGGAATCAACATCAAATATGCTTTACAGCCGCAATCGTTTCTTGCAACCTTCCTTGTTATCAAATCTGAGAAAGACATGAGAAAAAAAAATTAAATGAATGAAAAAAGTTCTTATGATACCCGAGGAGGTATAAACTAAGCGAGAAGCCGCTGAAAGGGTTGGATTAGATGCTCTTCGTGAGACAGCTGGAGATTAACTTTGCACTGCGAACTATACCAAAACAGAAAATAGGCGCCTTAGGGATCACTACAGTACTTTAGGGGAAAGGTGGGTTAGTTTCACTTTCTATGACACTGATACGTGCATGTCAGTTCTTTTTGTTATGCTTGATTACTCCTCAGGGATTTATTCGCAGAAGGGGAATTCTAAAGTTAGAAAACTTAAAGTTGTTGTAAACTTTCGCGAGATAGAAGAGTCAGGACAGGAATCAGGCGGCGGACAATTCCAAGCTCATTGGTCTGTTTGTTAAAAATAAATAAAAAGAAAGCAGCAAGGTTCTCGTTTCCGCTTCAAAGATATATGATCGCCGTAAGAAAGACCGACAGCATGACAACGACGCGTGCACGGCACATGGTATAGGAGGAACAAGGGGTGCGCAATATCGCCTCATGTTTGTTGCGGACTTTAGCTTTTAATGTTCCTCCCTCCCGGATTTGTGCCTTTGGGCTTGCTTCAATATACTGCTTAGGGTTGTGAATCCTGCATCCTGTCTGAACGCCCTTCCACCTGCAAATTATCTACGCGCGGAGGCTTTCGTAATATCTAAATGCCATGATTTACGTAGTTCGTATTTTATTATTGCAGCACTTTCAAGAAATAGAATGCATTTTTAAAAACCATAGTATTTATCAGGCTGTAAAATTTCAGCATTATATCTTTTCGTCTGTATGCCTGTCCATCGATTAGCCCTTTACCAAAAGTTAAAATTATTCTTTAGCGGGATGTATGTCATATAGGCAAAACATTTCGAAACTACTAAATTGAGTAGCTTGTTTTATACTAGTCATCATTGTTGAGCGAAAAAAAACATTACTGGTATTTTGAGCCAAAACATACATGCACAACTGGTAGTAGATCTGTCTTTAAATTAAAAATAGACGTGGGCGTACATTTCGTGATAGCGAACACAAAAAACTCGCTCAAAACAATATTTTAACCACAAATATAAAATTGGCTATCACTCAAGCATAGACCTCGTGGCTCGTGGGCCAAGCTAAAGTGTGACAAAATGCCCAACATATGGAGCACCAGCAGTACGAACGCAGGAATATCAAAGCTAACTAAGAATATTTTAACCTTGATGGCATTATGCATGGGAGGTCCAAGACAGGAGTCAAACAGCATGAGAAGCAGATCTGGGAGAGAGAAGAAGCAAGTTACGTGGCAGCGGCTGCAGAAGACTAGACTTTCGATAACACGTGCAGTAAAGCGCGCAGATACGCAGCCGCATTTTGCATGTCTGTACGTTTGTTTTCTGTGTCCCTCGCGTTTGGGCTCTCTTTCTTCTTTCATTTTTCACACTTACGCCGAAAAAGTCCTACCAATGAGGGGTTACTAACAGCTTCGATTGATTGTTGATTGATTGATTGATTAATTAATCGATTCATTGATTGAGTGGTTGATTCATTAATTAAATATAATCAAATTATGCTGAATAATTATAATTTGATTGATTAATATTTAGTTACTTGATTGATCGACTGTGGACGCAAAGGACCTTTTCTATAGCATTCCTCGCGAACGCCTTCTGATCGCCGTGCAGAAATGCTTCCGGTATGTGGATTTGCTTAAATCCAGGCACTGACATTGAAAGTAGCGTCCCTCCAATCATTGCAGCATTTGAGTCTGCGCACAGGGCCTTGATTTCACATATGAGAAACCTGTTAATGATGCCATTCAATTATTTGACAGTTAACCTTGTGGGAACGCACCTCAGCTTCCTTGCTCATCGCGGGAACTTGCACAGCAAGACGTGATGTGTAGGATGTCCAGTCTGACTGCATAGGCATAGGCTCATGTATAGCGCCAGTGATTTCTGACATATTTTTGGCAAAACGCGACCGCATTTGGGAAAATGTATTACCGGATTTGCATGTGCAGAAAATTATCCGGTATGTGGATGATTTTTTGGTTTGCTTAAATCCAGGCACTGATATTGAAATGTTTAGCATCCTACAATGAGCGAAAACACTTGAAGCTTCCTTTGATTCTGCGGCAGCGAGCAGGGCCTTGATATTTCGAAACATATGAGAAGACCTGATTAAGCATTCAATCTACTTTCCTCTGACCTAAAGACGGGACTATCACACACGTGCTGGTGCTATCTCACGAGAGGAGAGAAGGCACTGCTGCCATACGATTCGGCCCACTCAAAGTTGATTAAGAGAGCCATAGCCAGCTCTTGCATGTCGCAAGCCATCGAGAAATCTGTGAGCACAGAGTCGCTGGAAGTCTGTCTTTTCAAATTTATCGCCTCACAAAAAGCTGGTTCTCTAACCAAGTACTTGTCTCTGTTGCAGAAAAAGTGTTAAGAACAGTGGTGAAAGAGATTAATAAAGAGAAAGACAGCAAAAACCAAAGAAGCGGCCGATCGTTCTGCAGTACATCCACAAAGTTTCCCACAAGTTAAAGAAGTTATGTCCCGGTTGTTTTTTCTGCTACCCGCCGCGGTGGCTCAGTGGCTAAGGCGTTGCGCTGCTGAGCAGGTCGCGGGTTCGAGGCTTTTCATGGAGGCGAAAAGCAAAAACGCCCGTGTGTGTCTCGTTAAAGTCCCCAGGTGTTTTTTCTGCTGCGTCCGCAAAAACTAAAAATGCTGTGCAAGATGACTAACAAAACAGAGATACTAAAGAAACAGATGCGTTAAACGCGCACGTTTGTGGCATGCTGCTCCGGGATTGTCTATAGGATACCTAGGTCGTGCAGGAAGGCTTACATGGCAATGTAAACGCTGCGTTAACGAACGACTCAGAAAACAAAAAAAAGCACTTAGCTCGAGCAATACGTAGCATTGTCGCTGGTTATTCTTGCTGCTAGGATTCTGGTTATCGCTTACTGGCTAAAACTATTGTCCAATTCAATCCAATAGTTCAGATACTGCTCCTCGCCTAAGCAGCACGACTCTCTAGGAGCCACGCGAAAACGGCTATCAAGCGTCCGGCGCAGGAAGGCTTGCGCAACGGAGCCGACAGCTGGGCACGCGCCGGCGCCAGTGCGTCTGGCCTATGACGTCATCTGGAATGGACTGGTGAATGTGGGGACCCAATTCTCTACATACCCGTATTACAATATGATTAGATTTACAATACAATCTAATTTTCCAAGCCAAGCCAACGAATGCTCGTCGTGCTTGCGCATTACGGCCCTCACGGCCCACGCGAAACTGCTCAACCTCGGCTAGTGTACTTACGTTACAAAAATATGTGCAAACAAGTTTCAGCACCAGGGCACTTGGCTGCCCACTGCGCCAGACACGGGTGCTCTGCGCAATTTGAGCGCACTACGGTTCTCTTTAAATCTGCGGGCACTATCGCCCGCGAGATATGGGAAGCCTATGCAATTCAAAAAGAAAACGACTATCAGTTCACCATCGATGGTATTGTCGACAAGAAAGATGGAACTACTCGACAGTTCGTAGGCAACGCATGCGCCATGACAAATATTGTATATATTTTCATCGCGACTGATTAACCCTTCCGGTTACGTCATCTGAAATTTTCCTTATAAGTTGTGTTTGTTGTGATTAATAAGTCAGTTGTTAGTGTGCGCTTCACGTCTGTGTATAATTCTTCGTCTTTGTCCCCCTTGCGCCAGCGATGTTCCGAGTCAAAAACCAACTAGCCCCATTTCAAGCTTTCATTCCTTTTCATGGCATTGCACGCGCAATTGCCGGAACCAGCACGTGACTTCCAATTAACCGAAAATTCCAATTAGATGACTTCCGACCGAGACGCGACTGTATGTGTAAAGCCATTTCATGAATGAACGACAGGCAGTTGTAATAAAAAATATGGGTTCTTTCCAGGACCCACAATATTAAATCATCGACTTGTAAAGACACAGCCAATCAGCGCATTAACCTACTTGCGTGTGCGTGTCTCCAATAGGAATAACATCGTGGAGTTCATAGCATCGAGATCCCCGAATGTGCCTTCCAAGCTAATTGTTATTTCGGTGTTGCTTAGCGAGCATCGGGCTAGCGCCATCCCCAATTCCTGCCGTATAAGTGCACGAGCAAAGGCTGCACTGTCTCTAACCCACTCTCGCAATCTGCTCTCGCGCTCCAAATAGGAACAGTAGATTGGATCCGCAAAAAGCAGGTGGCGTCCACTTCCACCTATCCTTCTACCGAAGGGCGTAGCATTCGGTTCTCTATGTAACACTTGAATGCTGTTTGCTACCATGATAGGGAAAGGCTAGCGTGCGTCAGGTGAGTGGGCCTCTTGATCCAATTACCAGATAACTACGCTATGTCTCGCCTTGCCTTCTCGGGGGGTATGCCCCGCACTCGCCTCTGCCAAATAACCCTCCCGTTCCATGGTTCCTTTCGTGTTTGGTATTGCGCCACCGAAGACTATTATCAGTAGTTGTGCGCTTCGCGACGAGTTATCCTGTACGCGCAGGTACACAGAGGTAATTTTCATTTATGAACTTTTGTTTCTTGGCGTGGTATAAACGGAGAACCGGAAGTAACGTTTTGTGGGTACAGACAAAATAGACTGAACTTACTAAAGGCGTTTTGTTGTGTTTGAGCACTTTGGTTGAGGGTATTTTTTTGTGTTCTGCAGGCGCTCAAGTATACCTGCTTCGGACACGTCGCGCTGCATGACAGGTGAATCCAGATAAGCAAAGAGGGGCCGAAATTTAAGTGGCTGTTTTCCTAGGGAGTCTGGTCTTATTTTCGTGTTATGCTCGCTTTCATTGACAGAAGGAATTAACCTGGTTTTTTAAGCAATGCTCCCTTTGGTTCTATTCCTAGCTTTACGGAGGGGGGCCGCTGCGGTTACTGATTTCTAGCCGGGTGAGCCGCGGTTTCTTATCGTGCACAATATAGCTGTGGTTTCGTGCACTGCACTCGCGCATCCGTGACAGCGACATCGGTAGGGGAGAGTTAGGGGAAGTTGCACCAAATAACACTGTTCTAACACTGGAAATACGTATAACACCAAATAACACCAGATAACCATACCGCGCCCGAGGAGGCGGCGTACGAGGTGGGGATGGGGTGGAGGCTACGCCCGGCGACATTTTAGTTCACGATTGTATCACGTTTCAAAGCGCTTGGGCTTATGGCGTCCTCGCCAAGGAAGTTTGAGACGTTGATCGCCTGCGTTTCTTGAAGCACTCGCCACTGGTCACTGTTCAGAAAAATCAGCCCCTACACAATACACGGTCACACTCTAAAAAATGCCACACGCAAGTTCATTTCAACCCAGGTGTGCCAGAATGAGAACTTCGCGATTCGTCGCTTCCCACCTGTTCGTGGGATCCCACCAATTTTTACACCGGAGCTGTTATAGCGCTGGCCCTGGCGACGGTCTCTGCTGGTATCATGTGACGCTCTCTCTCTCTCCGCCGCGCAATCACGAAAGGAATTCATAAATATAAACAAAATTTCCCCGGGGCCTTCATATTTTTCTATAAAACAGCCTATATTGCACCTAGAAAACTGTCTTCCCTGCAATGCATTTCTGCCTAAAGATGAAGTCCATTTAAAGGGATCGGTGCAATCTTGGTCTTTGTTAGCTGGCTCTTCCCCGTTCTGTGTTGCTCAGTGAAGCACGGTCATTTACGGAGGGAGCATGGATAACGGAATCGGCTCTTGTTTCCGAAAGTATCCCGGAACAAATGTATGACAATTAGCTGCTAAGGCGACTGTTACGCCCCACAGCTTCGCTGTCCATCCTTCGCTGTCTCGAGGGAACACTTAATTTTTTTGTTGCCCACTATTTTCGTGAAAAGTGTCATAGCCTGATAACACGTGACTGGGACATCGCCTGGAAAATGTTTATCTCGCCAGGGCGCACACCAGAACACGCTGAGGCGTGCTTGCCTCTCTGCTTCAATGCAAAGTGTCAACAGTTAATGGGTTAGTTAGCACATGATGGTTACCTAAGGCATCAACTCAAGACACGGAGTTGACATGGTGACTACGGAGCGGTAACACTTCCCGCGGTTGATAAAATAGGCCTTTCTGGGCCTGTCATTCGGAACTGCCGCCGGTGCGAAACACCGACATTTCATTTCTGCGTTACGTGACCCGGTGCCATTCCTCGCTTCTCCTCTTTTTCCTATACCCTTTCACCGAAATTACCGCCCATCCGGAGCCCTCCCCTACGGCGCGCCTCATCACCTCTGTAACTCTGGCGCTTAAACCTCACGATCAATCAATCAATCAATCAATCAATCAATCAATCAATCAATCAATCAATCAATCAATCAATCAATCAATCAATCAATCAATCAATCAATCAATCAATCAATCAATCAATCAATCAATCAATCAGTGAATCAATCAACGAAATTACCGCCCGCCGCTCCTCGATCGATATTTCAGGCGCACCCGGCTTTCACCTTGACCTGCGATGGTGTCTAGCGAGTTTGACCAGACCACGCGTACTCAACCCCCTCCGTGTAGGCATGGCCCCTCGGATCTGCTATACCGACCGCTGTAAAGGACGTCGCGTGAGGTATCGCGAGTTTAAACGGAGACGATACGCTGATGCTACACTTTGGGATAATTGGGATTTGACACCTCTCCAGCGCCAGGGTGTTACAGTATATCCCAGTTAAAGAGAACCCGGTTTTGACGAAATAGCGACTATAATGAATAAATATTCGCTTCCCGTTAGCATTTGTATACGTAGATTTTGTGTCCAGATATAACGGAAAGCGGTCATAACGAACTGATTTCAATTTCCCGATGTGTTCGTTATAAGCGGGCTCGACTGTACAAATTATACTGTAGCTTATCACTACAGCTTAAGCCATAACCACGCTGTACCTTAAGCGAGAAAAATCATCTAATTTGGAATTTTGTAATAATATGATGTGGACAACAGAAGGACCCATCAAAACTTTTTACCTGTCAGAAAAGACGTGAAAATTGCTGCAAAAAATTGCCACGGACAGGTGAAATTTGATTCGGCATCTCTGTACGTTGATGAACCCGATTCGCTCCTAGAAGGAGAGCGGGCAATACTTCGGAGATGAAAGGAAAAAAAATGGCGCAGCTTGCAGTAGTAGTGCAAGGCTGGAGAAACGGCAGAGATGGCGGTCCCTCTCCATTCGTCGGATACCCGGCTGTTGCACCTCCCATGGATTTCCGCAACTTGCCGCTGAAGAATTCTGCTTTACTTGCGGGCTCGGATCATTTCGTCCGTATGTATTCACGTATCTCCCAAAGTGGACCGCGTTAGCCCGCGCTAGAACCCGCGGAACAGTCCAAAGTCTAACACCCGCGCTACAAACCCAAACAACATTGTATACTCCCTCATTGCGATGACAGCTCAATTGCATAAACACCGGTTTCTTAACGCAAGGGACCCGGGATCGATTCCGACCAATGAAAACATTTTTTTCTACTTTCCATTTCACTGCACAGGTTATTGTTCCCGGCCTCTGCTAACCGCGTACCCTCGGGCCTTTGGAGTGGCCCAGCAGTTAGGTTGCCGGTTTCACGGGGTAAATGTCCCGGGTTCCGGTCACGGGGCGTCGCTAAGCACATTTTTTTTTTTCGTTAGGCTTTGAGGTTCTTTGGTGCGACGGACGAAAAAGGCTCGACCTAAACGGCTCGGCTGTTAAACTAGCACGACCTAACTTTATCATTTTATTTGTGTTTTACTGTGTGATTGTTTGGCGTCAAAAGATCTCAAGTCGGTAGCTAGAGCAGCTTCAGTGTGGAGACAAGGGCCATGCTGCTATTCTAAGCTGCATTGCTAAAGCAGGGAGGAAGCCGAGTAGCCTCGGTAGTCACATTGAGTGGCACAGAAGCTAATGTTGCCAGCCCTCGATCGCTTCAGAAGGGTGAACGTTGGACTGTTTGTGCTGTAACGATGGGGTTTCCGGCCGACCCTGCGCGCACTACATTAGGCGCAGTGCGCGTGCTATCGCTGTCTCCGGTCGTCTACCTCGCCCATCGTGCATGATGTACGACGCTTGCGCTGACCGCAGGTGTTGCCAGGCATCGTTCGCAGCGTCGTCAGGGCTGGACGTTTCCTGTCTCCCATCGGCCCCTTTCACGAGCAGCGCTTCTTTGATAAGAAAGCATTAGCAGTCGGTCATCAGTACGGCACTCCATTGCAGACGTAAATGGCAGTGCCCGAAAGAAAAAAGAATTATCCGCGCACATTATGAGTTTTGCCAAAGTTGTCGACACAGCCGGTTCATCATATGCTTATAGGACACGTTCACTAGTCAGTGTGGTTGCTCCCAAAGGGCCGGGGGAGGAGGGGGGGGTGCTGGCACTGCTGTAAAACTACTTCGGCGTCTTTTCATGTATGACCGAATGTCCCACTGCCTATCTCGTATGCAACCACCCCACCACGCTGCTTGCACTTTCACTGCGGCGTTCCCGTGCTTTCTCCGCTTGTTTCGTCGATCTCCCTCCACTGACCTAGTTCATCATTCATGGCTGTTTCAGTAGCACTGCACTCACGTCACGGAGATTGACGTGACATCATCACATACTGTTGGGCTTGTTCTTCTGTGTTGAAGACTTCACCCCTTTCCCATAACGGAACTTTTCTAGGCCGTTCTAATGCCCGCCCTTGTGGTCGCCTTGACATGGCCCCTTGCGCAAAGCTTCAATGTGGTCACGTGATGAAGAGGCCCATGTCAGTTATCGCTGCATGCGCAAATTAACTAAGGTTGCATGATCATTTGCTTGAGTAGACATTACTGGCTTTTCTTTAGTGTTGGCTTCTGTCATAAAGAGCTTTGCCGCAATGCTGTTGCAGTTTTGTGCGGAAGCCAGGAGACAATGATGCACAGAGTTCCAGGAATGCCCCATTCATACAGACAGTTTTTGCCATGACAAATTTTCAGCATGCCGCGGAGATTTTAGGCGTGGCCGCGCGACCAAAAAAACATTTGGAATAGATGGAGTTATTCACGCGGCTCTTTAATTGCGGGGGCATCCAACTACATACCATACGCCACACCAAATTTGTGTTTTTATGTATTTATAGTCGTGCTTTCATGTTTGAGCTGAAGATTTTGTGAGTACTAAAATACGTTGCTTAGTACGCTTACATATTATTTCAGTTTGTTATCACTATCCCTATCACTATCATCATCATCATCATCATTTAAGTTCAGAATCAGAATAAGGCGGCCAGGTTGAGTTTGTCCTCTTACTCAACATTCAGCAGTGTTTCACTTATAAAAAAAAATCTTGAATGCTACAACTTCCAGGAAGCATACGACATGAGCACCAAACTTAATTATAGGCCCGGCATCTATATATAAAAATGATTACAGCTTTTTTTTTCACTTGCTGTTCGCTACATTTTCTAGTGGAATTTTTTCATAATATGAGTTTACATTTTTGTCCCCACAATTCTAGCAAGATTCTAGGTCCTTTACCTCGCTCGCGGCGGTTAATTAAGTTCAGCGATACTTATCAAAATTGGTTGTCATGACCGGGGACCAAAGGTGTAACATTGTAGAATGCAAATGATAACCAGCATTTCATCAAAACTTGGTCGAGATGCTTTCTGGCAACCGCGGGAACTGCGCACCTCTTTACGGTTCGTTTAGCCAACGTGCCATACAGCCGTTCCCTCCACTGACCGCTCCCCGACCAAATAAGCCCCTTTCACAACCCTTTTTGCATAAGCCGTCAGCCTCACAACGCAGCTCGTGTTGCTTAGCGCTCGCGTTCACGGAAGCTTAATATGACCCGACGCAGCGCAATTAACGGCCAGCTTCTAATTAGAGTGCCCGCAGGGGACGATGCTAACCGAAGGGCTTGAACTGGTCAAGTATAGAGCGGCAGGCATCTTTTGACCCAAAAAATCATTGTTTCGTCACGTGTGACATACCAACGAGATGAAAATGATATTAAACTGAGCGGCGCGGGGACTGGAGTTAATTTTGGACGGATCAAAGTTTTCAAAGTTTTCTTCTGTGTCGTCACTTCTTAAACAAAGTCCAAGTTTGGGAATTCGTAATTTCGGATGTGTGGATTATCAGGAGCTCTCTGGTAGCATCTGGGTCTCCGCTAGAAGGCAGGGCAAGGTAGAAGAACCTGCACTGTAGAGCGGAAGACCAGGCTTCGCGCGGAACATGTAAATGCGTCGCCTCTATAGATAGTGATTGATTGATTCTAGGTTTTAAACGCGCCGACGCAACGCAAGCGATGAGGCCCGCCGTCGTGGAGGGCTCCGGATTAATTTTGGCCACCTGGGGATCTTTAACGTGCGCCGAAATATCGTACACACCGGCAATTTTTGCTTTTTCGCCTCCATCAGAAAAGCGACCGCCGCGGCCGGGAAACGAACCCGCGACCCTCATTGCTCAGCAGCGCAACGCCTTAGCCACTGAGCCACCGCGGCGGGTACTCTATAGATAGTAGCGCGAGAGAGCATACAAGCACAGCGGTTCGACAGATGCTGCTGTGATTTGCTAGCACTGTAAACGCGCCTATGAAGTAACACATAGCGATAGAGAACGGGCATCACGTATCAGCGAAACACAGTTTGGGGGGAGGGGGGACGAAACGACACCATATTTCAATTAACGAGGACGAACTGAACGTTGGCTTGGCGTGTAAGGCGAAAAACTAAAAGTGGGTGTTGCACTAGGGTCACAGAGTGCCTACAGAGAGATTGGGCTAGAAGCAGAAAAAGACTAGTAACTCGATAGAGGAATGAGATAACTCAATTCGGAGGGAAAGAGAGTACCAGAGCTTCGCATGATGAGGATGGTTTGAGGAACAAGGGCGAGGCCTTCTTCCTGCAGTTGAAACAAGCAGGTTTATTATTATAATGATGATGATGATGACAATGATGATGATGAATGGGCCCTCCTTCAACTTTGTGGGGCTTAATGGTTTTATCAAATGCGAGCGCGTTGTTGGAATTAATCTGGGTATTGTTTTGTTTGTTTAATATCAAACTGGCCGTACGAGGTATCAATTGGACATTCAACTTCCCAGTGTGACCAGCCGTTCCCTCACCACGTAGCCAAACTGAGCGAGTACACTGGTCACTCCTACCAAAAAGAACTTCCGATGGTGACAGCATGACATCGCAGCAAGCGGAGATGTTTCCAAACTTCGTCCCGCAGCAAAGAAGCAACGGGCGCGTCCTGATCGATTCCCCTTTGCGTCGTTGTCTTCCTCTAGTGCAAGCACTGCGTGCTTTTATTTTAGCCAGAGGGTATTCGATGTACGCGATGATGGTTTCCGCTCTGGGTCATTATCAGAAGACGTGTGATGATGCCATATGGTGGGAGCGCGGGGTCTGACACCCGTGGAGCAGAGCGGACGGACACGCCATTAGTTCGTGCCACTGAGCATTCGCCTTTGTAGCAGCTTGCGTTCCCGAAAAATGGTAGCTACTGGAATGGGGGCCGTGGTACAGCGGGACCACATACGATGCCCGCGCCAAGAGGACCAAAGTTTGTCGCTTTTACTTTTGTGCCTCGTGCGCAGTCCTTTTTCTTTCTTCTACTTTCTTTCTTCTTTCTTCTTCTTTCTCTATCTTTTCTTTCTTTCTTTCTTTCTATTCTTTCTTTATTTCTTTATTTCTTTATTTCTTTCTTTCTTTCTTTCTTTCTTTCTTTTTCTTTATTTAGTTCGTCCTTTGAGGGGCGAAGCCCCTTAGGGGCTGGAGCTGTTGGCGTCCCCTGTCGTCGTCTTCGTAATCGTCGTTCGTCTCGTGTAGTCACGGTACTCAAAAACCGGGAAGCTCGCTTGCGCCTCGCGCTAGAGCGTAACGCGTACTAAAAAAATTTCCCCGCATTTCCCCGAGGGGAAGAATGTGAAAGTGCGAATGCACGAGTTGAATTTGCGCGGTTCGGTAATGTTCGCGAAAGAGAGATCACACACACACACAACTACAAAGAAAGAAAGATGCATTTATTCACAGACAAATATTTGTGTTGTCGTTGTACTTGATTGCTAGAGCGGATCTCAGCTTTGAAATTTCGCGTCAGTACTCCTTTAAGCGGGTGCATTATCGCTTCTCACGCCCGATTCCTTGCCAATCCCCCACGTGGGTATGTGCCATGTCAGCGGCCAGGCAGCGCGCGCCCATCTCCCCCGTTGCCAAGGAAAAATGCTGGGCACACCCATTTACGCCTCGCACTAAGAGCTTCGTGATTCAAAGACGAGAAACTTCTACAGCCAAAGCTGTATAACCTCTACCGCCGAATGGCTTCATCTCCGTTCTTGCAAAAATGCCAAGGCGCCAAGGAATACAACTTATGCACTGCATGCTTCGCTCCTCCCCAGGTTTCAGTTTGTGAAGATGCGCGCGGGGATTATATTTATTTATTTATTTATTTATTTATTTATTTATTTATTATTTATTTATTATTATTTATTTATTTATTATTACTTTCTTTTTCCTTCCTTCCTTTCTTCTTTTCCTTCTTTCGTTCTTTCTTATTTTTGAGGTACACCGATTACACCGCCGCCGCGTTGGCTCAGTTGGCTAAGGCATGTGCTGCTGAGGCACGAGAGGTTCGCGGGTTACGCTTCCCGGCCACGGCGGGTAGCTTTTCCGATGGAGGCGAAAAAGCAAACCATGCCATTTTGTTTGAGATTTACGGCGCACTTTTACAAGATGCCCAGGGTGGTACAAAATAATGCGGAATTCATTGCAGTCTACGGCGGCGTCTCATCACCTGCGTTGCGTCGGCGTTGTTAAACCCCTTACAATGATTTCAATCAATGAATCAATCAATGAACCAATCAATTATTTTTGAGGGCCAGGCAATGCCATACGTTGCTCCCAGGCACTTACAATTTCGGGCTTGAACGTGTGTCCGTATTTATGGACACGACAAAAATTCGGAGAAGCCGCATATCCACACGCTCGCACGCACGCACACGTATACACGTATGAGAATCAGGTAAGACGGCATTGCATCTCTGCAAGATAAGATTCATGATCCCGCTTGTCGCGCTTTCTCCTGAATGACACATCATTGTGGCTGCTGCGGAGCGTTGCGTCCTTCGCGTTGCATTTGTCAGCCTCACAAATTGCTTGCCAGCCTTGCCACCGGGTCCCATTTGCCAGCCCATGAATTCAGTTTCCCGTGGTGGGACGTGCAAACATCGTACCTTGGTGGGACGTGCAAAGACAGTAGCGCACAGCTCATATGTGAAATTTCAGTCTAAGCAGCTTTCCGTCAGTCACAGGAAAGACTACTCTGAATGTTTTAATTTGGTGCTGCAAAATGGCCTCCAAAAGTTATCGTAAGCCTCTCTCCAATCGCGCCATACAGAGCACCGTGCGTTCTTTTACCCGGCTAACTCTCCCAGGGCAGAGTAACACTACCATTTCCAAATAAATCCAGTCCCGAACTTCACTCGAGGAAAGGGTCGGGAAAAAATGAAGGAAGCGCACACAAACGCGCAAGACTTGAAGGTAGCGAAGCCGTACACAACCTGCACGACCATCACAATAGCTTACGTCCACGATTCCGACGGTTGCAGCCGATTTGCTTCTTCGCTGCCGCAACCACCTTTACTCCATCATTCTTGCTATAAGTGTGAGCTTCCTTCATTATTTTGGAACTGATAATCATGGGACATCACCTTGGAGGGCGTACGCTGTGACGTGTCTTTCTGGGTCCGAACAAGTGTTGCCACGATTACGGCGAACGCTTCAGTTTTTTTTTTTTTTTTTGCAATCTTGGCCAACCTCCCTAATTGGGCATGCTTGGCCTAACCAACGTGCGCCATTGAAGCTGGGCGGTTGCCTCGAGGCAATCTTGGCCAATGTCCTTAAGTGGGTATAGTTGGTCTAACAAACGTGCGCAGGGGACGCTGGGTGGTCGGTGCGAAGCACGCACACACGAGCGCTATGCATTTTCTCGGTTTTGTTAACTGCCGGGCGGTTTCCGCAAGGCCCGCGGTCACGTGTGCGCGCTCGTCGATTTCTTGGTATTTTTGACTGCGGACACGAAAAATGATGATTTTCTAAACAGCTTCGCATGGTTAAAATGATCCCACAAAACCGCGTGCACTTTTCCCAGAAATATCCTTTGCGAGTAGGGAATTCTAATAGTGTTCTGTGGTAAGCTTGATTTGCCCTTTCACATAATTCGAGCCGTGAAAAGTATATTCACGTATATTTCAACCTGTATTAGTGATGGCGCTTAACTGCAGAGGCGAAGCAGCAGGTCAGGTCTAAGCGAAGATGGCTGAAGAACGTGGCACGCCAGCGCGTTGGCATACACTTTTAACGCCGTCGTATTCGGACTACCCGGCTGAATAGAAACACGACCTCAAGTAGGGGATTGCAAAACATGTCCAGCAAGACAACACGCCTAACACATCTCCATTAACGGTGAAGTCATAGAGAGAGAAAACAAACCTATGTGAAGCCTACCTGTCGGAACTCGGCCTTAATACAACAATTCATTTTTTTTCTTCTAGGAAGCATCAAATATATTTACACGATTCGCAGGATCGATGCCTGTAGATAACTGGCAAATCTGAGTGCGCCAACTTACCAGCGAATCGAATTTCACGTTCTCAGAGTGTAGGACTTTCTGGTTCATAGAAAACGAAGCGCTCGAATTTCTGCTACTACACTCGGGCCATAAGTTTTCTTGCGATTCATTTGCTGTGGGGAAGGATTAGATTAATCGTCGACTTTTTATCCCATTTTTTCATAAATCAGCATTCTTTTGCATGAGGAAAAGGAAGCCGCTTTCGAATGCCGTTTGGCTGCTCCTTACCATCTTGAAATCGCGTATGCATGCGATTGATCTGTTTCCATGTTTCTAAGCAATCGATATAGGAAATGCACCAGCTGCGCGCAAAGCAACGCATATTGACAATCGATAGTTTTGTTTCGTTTTTCAGACTGCATCTGCCCTGCAAACGCCACCTGCATCCATCGCATCAAGGCTGCTAGAGGCCCTAACAAATAAAGGGTTTCAGCATGCCGCTGCTGCAGTTTGTAAACTCGGTTGCATTCTTACTTTTGCGGAAAACGTTGGGTGGCTTCTTGAAGGCGAACAGATTTCAATAGCAAGGCCTTGACACGTGCGAGTATAGTCAGCAACCAGCAGCAAGCTTCCAGTTGCTATTTCTCAATACGAAAACAGGGACATCACTTAATTACGCTCGAACAGTGGTGTGACCTTTAAGTCTTATTATGAGAAATCGGTTCAATCAAATCCGGTGGTTAATTGAAGAACGTTTATTTTTCTGCCGCGCTGTAGCAAACAGTTCACCGTTTCTGCTATGAGTGTACGGCCGGATACGGTGCCAAGTGGCGTATAAGCGGCTTTCCAGCACGGAAATCAGCTGAAACGTTTCTCAAATCAATCTTTCTTTCCCTTGGAGATGTTGCCATTAACGGCGGCTCACAGACAGTACCGGAGGCGAAACACTTTTGAACTGCTGCGTACGACGAAGCACATTATCTCTATAATAACTCCGGGGGAAAGAATATCCCTTTATGATTGAAAAAGAATGTCACTGCCTCTTTTATAACACCAAATATTAATCCTTTCAAAACTTTAGCATTCGTTTTGAACATTTTGGCAGTGATGCAAGTAGAGAATTTATGGTGCTTGAGTTAACTTTTAACGGGAGATTAAAAAGGGAGAACAGATTTTTTCGTAAGAATCGTTGAGCAACAGCCGGGTAACCACACTTACCTGGCCTGTTCACTGACATAGCCAGTTCTTTTTTCAGCTGTCGAGTTCGCCCAGCCCTGACAGGCGTTGTTCGCCGACGGTGGCGCTTCACTTATATTTTCCTCCAACCTCTGCACATGTTGCTTGGCATACCGAAGCTTATTTGCCTACTCAGTATGCGACTGGCTCGCAGCTGGCTGCTTGAAAGGGAATCTCGATTACTGGTTTTCGCAATCTTAGGCTGAAATGTTCAAACGTGCCTGCGTAGGTGGATTCATCTTTTAAAGAGTGCATCCACGCAGCCTGTGCTTCTTTTTACTAACGTTCCAATCATTGCGGGTATTTACAGGAAAAGAGAAAAAGTCTTATCATGAGAGGTTATTCCTGTATATACCTAAGGAAATTTTGTCTTTACCATATCTCTGCCCTCACCAGGATGTGTATAAGATGTCAGTTTTTTTCCTCACTGTAGACGTCTCAGAATATGTAAACTTATAAAAAAGACGACATGGGTGTACAACTCATGCAAGCAGATTTACATACTGCGGGCAGCAAGGCTGTTACTAGGCGGTTGATTTTAGGCGGTCGCACCTACGCAACGGGGGGACTGAAATCTCCATACAAAGCCTCGACGACTACTGAGGCTTGTATTTCGCCGGTATCCGTAGACTGTCGCGCTGAGTTAGATGCGCCTATTGAGCGGCTTCGTTGAGAGCCGTGTAGCATCTGCAGTGATAATAGCAACAATACATTCCGCAGTTCCCACTCGTCCACCACCACATCACCATCACCCTCTCCTCCCTGACCCATGTCTTTCTGCTGCACTTTTTTGCCTTATTCTTCGTCCTCACTTGCATCCTCATTTAAACTCCCTGTTCCCCTACTTACATTCCTTTTTGTAAAGCCACCGCCATCACCAAATATGCTTTCCCTTCCCCTCAAAACAATAGAATCGCTCTCATCCCCTCCACTTTCACTTCCGTCGTTTACGTGTCGTCCTTTACCTATCTCCTTCCTGCCACACTCGTTTCTTCAATGCTTCTATTCATTTCTTTGATTTCACCCTCTCCGCTCCCTTTTTTTCATCCTCTTTTTCCTATTTACTTTCCCCCTATGCCGCTCCCACTCCACCCCTTCACGCTTCGTTGGAGTTCGCTTCATTTTTCCCTCTTAACTACATTATCAGAACGTATTCCCACATCCCCGCCTCCTCCTTTTCACATCCCTACGTGAATCTCACCTCTTCCACTCTGCTTCACCATTTCATTCCGAGTCCCTCCCTCCCTGTCGGAACTCCGCTGCATTCTTCTACACCTCTCTTCAGCATTGCACGTCACTGTCCATACCCCCTTTCCTGC
Source organism: Haemaphysalis longicornis (assembly GCA_013339765.2). NCBI lineage: Eukaryota > Metazoa > Arthropoda > Arachnida > Ixodida > Ixodidae > Haemaphysalis > Haemaphysalis longicornis. The sequence continues at coordinate 23,658,556 of CM023457.1, forward strand.
CTCCTGTTTCCCCTTACACCCTCGTATTCCCCTGACTCACAAAATCCTCGTGGGTAAGTCACCCACTAGTGGGCAGCCTCACCGGAACATTGGTGGATGGTTCGAATGACAGACAGCTAGACGGTCATACCCACGGTCGGACTGGCTGGCGGATGGACGGACTGACGGACCGACAGAGACAGAGAGGGGCAGACATACAGACAGAGGGGCAGATGGAGGGCCGTGCGGACATATGGACGGACAGACAGACAGATGGACGGATGGACGGACGGACGGATGGACGGAACTACAGACAGACAGACAGACAGACAGACAGACAGACAGACAGACAGACAGACAGACGGGCAGATGAACGGACGTACGAACAGATGGACGGACAATATGGACGGACGGACGGTATTACAGACAGACAGACAGACAGACAGACAGACAGACAGACAGACAGACGGACGGACAGACGGGCAGATGGACGGACGTACGGACAGATGGACGGACAGACAGAGACGGACGGACGGATTACAGACAGACAGACAGACAGACAGACAGACAGACAGACAGACGACGACGGGCAGATGGACGGACGGATCGACAGACAGACGGACGGACGGATACACGGACGGACGGACAGACAGACAGACAGACAGACAGACAGACAGACAGACAGACAGACAGACGGACAGACAGACGGACGGATGGACAGACAGACAATTGCACTTTGGAGACGCATTGTGTGCCTTGAAAAAAGGCAGAACGTGGCCAAATGTGTCTTCCTGCGTGCTCTGTTGTTTCCCCCTGCAATAGCCGTGTGGCCGAGCGTGCTACATGCGGTAGCTCTGACCATGTCGCGTAGTGACAAAGTACAACCAAGGAACAGCTTCCCCGAGAAAAACGCTCTTCCCCCAGCGTTTCGTCAATCACTCGATTTCGGCTGTTTTCTTGCTCTCGATGCTTCGCCGCTTAAAGGCGGCAGAAAGTCAAAGAAACGTGAAACGCGCGCGGACATACGGTGGCACAACAACTCGTCGGGGCGAAACTTGTGTTGTTTATAAGTTCAAAAGCTGTGTTTGCCTAACTGTCACACAAGCCCAACCGCTTCACGGGCTTTTTTTCGCATCAGTTCTTCTTTTCTTTTTCACCCAGAGTGAGGAAAAAGGAAAAAAAAATACACTTACCAAAGAAAGATCAAATGACAAAGACGCCCCCATAACCTTCATATCTGGTTCCTCTCATGGAAACGCGGAAGGGTAAAAGCTCGTGTTTCTGATTTAAAAAAAAGCGGTTGTTAGGAGCGCATGCCCGCTAGTATCTTTTTTTTTTTTTGCCCCCGTTCGTGTAGCGCGCAGTTTCACGGTGAAGCAATTCTTCGGAGAAACGTCCTCTCTTACGTGCTGCTTCCAAGTTCCGTTCAGGATTTTGGCTGTTTACCCTCTCGTGTTTCATAAAAGTTTATACGTCAACAATTCCATCGATGTCACAAACTCTTTATTTTGTTTTTCACACTGTTAGGTTTTGTGTTTTGAGTTGCGTTTACCCTTTAAAACATGCGCCTAACAGCAATTGCCATCGCATTCTGACTCCCGTCATGTGCGCTTGCTTTGCTGGATTGCGTCAGAACTTGAGTATTGTGGACGTTGTCACTTCGTTTGCATCAAAAGGCGAAAATCGGGTGCGCGTTCCCGACGATGTTTACATGACTGTTTAACCTTTAATCTTTGGCGTTACATGCTACCTCATTTTGCCACCGGTATTCCTGAAAAGAGCGAGAAAAATGCATTTGATTCGCTTTTTTCTTCGGGAACGCTTGTGTCCTCATGGAAGCGTTTCGAGTGTTAGTTGTGCTTCCTCATTTAGTTCACGTAACGCTGTCTCAGGATTAGATCATTTGTTTTTCTCGCGATGACAAAACTCCGGGAGGCAGCGAATAAGAATAGGAAGGAAGCAAGGACACAACATTTGATACCCGCTAACTTAAAACCAATTAGTGAATCGAGAAGCTTCCCTTTTTAAATGCCCCGAGGATCCTGAATCGAAAGTGGGTTGTGGTATCAATCGCCAGCTTCTGTAAAAATACTCCAAACCAAAACAAGAAACTGAAAAGAAGTATCGACAAAAACCTGAGAGGCAACGTTGTTGCTCGCAGCGCGTCCAGAAGGAAATAAAACAGTTTTATTAAATCTGAACTCCCTTCTTGTTATCTTGGCTTGCACCCCTAAATCTAGTGTTGGCATAATTTAGGTTCGGATGAGATGGTTCTTAAATCTTTTTAAACCACTGTTTTGAAGCGAGGAGGCATAACAAAACCAGCCCTACCAGTCAAAGTACACAAAGGGACATTTTTGTCGGAAATGATGGAAGACTCTGAAAATGCTGTCTGAAAATACGCGCCTTTTGATTACTCTGAAAATTATATTAAGCACTGTGCATGTATTCCCACACAGAAAAGAAATTCGGCCGATACAGTGAATACTGTTGACGCGTATGCATGCTACAGTCGTACAGCCCCACGGGTGGAATTTTTTCAAGTAATCTCGCTGCGATCATTCTGTGCGCTCCTGCACTGGTAATAATTTTATATGAAAGGAAGAGGAGCACTTTATGACGTTCTCAAATGTATTAGAAGAACACACTCGCCGATACAACGCTTGAAATAAGTAGCAAGGGAAGGAAAGAAGCATATAAGAGACACAAATGTTTCGGGGGGTGGGGAAGGGGCTGCATGAGATTGGCGGCAAAGTTTGTTGCATCAGACAAATATTTCTTTGAACTCTGGATGGCTTTAGAAACAAGAATTCCACGAGAATTCAGTGGTTGACTGTTTTCAAAAACAACGAATATGTATCTGATTTCCTTTCATTTGTCCATCCAGCAGTACCCTAATCAATCTCGACAAGGTCTCTTCTACTGACTGATGCGCTTACCCGCACGAATATATCGAATCAACACACCATAGTTCTATGCGCCTGAACGTTATTTTAACAACAGCAGCACGTTTCTTTTATTTTCTCGTACCGTTTTGTAAGCACAAGACAGTTCCTCCGTGTGGCCGCCACAGCGAACTAAAAGTGGCAGCTAGGCACGGTCTCAAGTCTGGCTTTCGGAGAACTCCTTCACAAAATATTCTCGTATTGCCTGCACCCACCCGTCACCCGTGCGTTTAACATGAATGTCTTTGTAGGAGGTGCACCTTCCCGTGACTAATCAGCAGGGGTCGAAGCGCCCCTTTTTAACACCAAAGTGTTTTATTCCGGGATTCACGAAGATATCACTTACGCCATATCCGTCAAGGCAGTGACGCCAGTACGACGAATCAAGCTGCCTGTAAAGGGTGCACCCCTGCACACAGTCTCTTCTTGAGGAGAAGCAACCTTTAATACTAAAGGTGGTTTGCTTTCGGGTCTGATATTTTAACACGAAAGTGTTTTATGCCGAGATACACCAAGATTTCACTGACGTCACATCCATCACGGAAATGACTCCGGTACACCTGTGCCGAAGTGACCCACCAGCAGGACGTCGCTCGGCAACCACACCCAAAAGACAGCCGCCGACCCGCAAATCATGCTCAGCTACAGATTTCGCTCCCCATGTCATCTTCGTGTTTGACCAATTCCTATGACAGAGAAATAAACCACAGTTTTCCTTTTACTTTTTTTTCTTTTCGTTACTTCCTTAATTGTAGCCATGTGCTCGCAGCGTGGCCAGCCTCGAACGTTTTTGCCCCTTTCATTTGGAAGCTTTCTTGCACGTACGGACTCACCGCGAACTGTCGAAAAGGTAGAAATAACTTGCAGTTCGAGAAAGCACAGCTGCTCCCCAAGGCGCAAACTGAGGGGCACCCCGTTCTGGTTACCCACACATATCTGTGGGCTGGGCTTTCGTCGTCACGAAAATTTTGCTGGGCAGTACAGGGTGGCGGGCTCGTGCACTGCAGCGCTAGCGATAAATAATTTTTTCTGGCTTTATTGGTGCCTCATTTATTCGCGGTTTTGTGCTGGCTTGTTGGTAATGCTTTATTGCGCCTTAACCTTGAACTAGTTCCGCAATTACCTGTGATAATAATATTAATTATAATTATAATTATATTAAATTATAACTTCACTATTATTTATTTTCACGAAATCCTATTTATAATATAAGTACTTCTGAAAACAATATAAAACCTTATAAACGTAAAAATGCAGTTTTCGTGCGCCTGATGCCTTTTTTAAGGTATTCTTACTAACCGCAGATCATACGAATAAAAGCCCAGCCCACACATATGTGTGGGTTTGTTTTCTGTGTGAAATACTCTGAGATTTCCATTTTCACTTGTCGAAGCATCATTACCAAAGGGATAAATACACAAAATTATTTACTTGTGGCAATTTTTTCTAAAATCTTTTTGTTGGGCAGGAAAGGGTTAAACGTCGATCTCTATAGCTCCATGGAGCCACGAGGATAGACCCATCAAGGCGTCGTTTATCTTAAGCTTCCCGATGTATGTGCCCCTTGACGTGACACTAACGACCGCCTCGATCTTCAAACCAACTGCTAATACATCATGAGTCCCATTGCTGACAAACGCTTAGCAAACCAGTACGTCTCCAAATCTTTGAGGTAGTAGCTTCAACGCTGATAACGTTCAGCTAGCCTTCCTGGAAAGACCGATGGATGATTCATCTTAGTCACACATGCGCATTTGCGTCAGCCTATTGCCGTTTCGGACGAACGGGGCGCGACGATGCTGTTTCATCAATCGGCAACCAAAACTTTTAATTATTCGCCGTATAGTATTCTATGGTTTCATCTTACTTGTGCGACCGGAAGTGTAATAAAGACATAACCCTGCACACCAAGCAAGCAGCTCTGGTAATCCATATTATTTGATTGCACTTATCCAGTCCGAGATTCAGCATTCTAACTTTGAAAACTTCACACAACGGTGGTTAACGTAACAAGAGTGCTAAATCAGTGTCTGAACATGTCGGGTGTGGTGGGAAGGTCGGGGAGTGGGAAGGGGGGGGGGGGGGGGAGGCTGATCGCACACGCGCGTATTCACGTGTGCGGGCGTATCTGCGGGCACCACGCTTCACCATGAGCTTTAAGCGTACATAAAAAGCTGCATTTGGTAACGTATTCACTGCATCACACCGGCAAGAGAAGACGAACTGGCGAAGTATACAGCGGAAAATCCGCAGGTTTGGCATCGAAACCTATGGGCGCTTAGCCCAAAATTTGATGATCCCGCCTCCATGTCGCATAAAGAAAGCAGCAGAAATACTAGCAAAATTTCTAGCACGTAGAGAACTCAAATCGGACGCGGCTTTGTTCCGGGCCCTGATGAGTACGAACTGCGCTCTCGCGCGCCTAACGAGATGCGTACTGAGGCAACAATGTAAACTGCAGCGTGGCAGTGGTGACGTGCGCCCTGAAATGGAGTGCAAACGGCATTACCTGCGCGCAACCTATAAGCCGTTTCCTCTATGCGAGCAGTCAGCGAGATGCGATTCTTTGGATGCTCGCCGCTCTGCATCGAGCGTGTCATCAGAATGCAGACACGGCGCAGAATCCATTTTGTATGAACGTGCGAGGAGCTGCTAACAAGATCCCATTTGCCTGCGAAACGAGTTTTCATCGGAATGGATGGTTTGCACGGACAAATGAAGGCTTCGCCGTTCCTCTTGGCGTTGCGGTATTCCCATCTGAAAGAGCACCTGGAAAAAACGACGTGATCTCTCTTATTCCAGATCCTTCTATGCTTGTAAAGCCGAATCATGCATGGTAGCACGCTCTCCTAACTGCTTTGCCCATCCGTCATTCGAAGGTTGAAAGGATACTATGCAGATCTCGTCGATTGAAACTTTTTGTTAGGAAAGTACGCGATGTAACAGCTAAGCATGGTTACAAAGAAGCAGAAGTAGCGCTACTTAGATTCAAAAATTATTAGCGACGCATTCACGCGACCGTTGAACTCGGCTACCTTACGGGTGATGTTGTTCTATCCCTGACGTGTAACAGCGGTGATGCATGACAGTTCTAAAATAACGGAATGTGCACACGGAGTGGGCACTAGCGATTATAAAGGATTGCTGCCTATTCATAACTAGCCGAATACATTCTTCGTCACCAATATTTCTTACTGCGTCTATCCAGTCAAATCTCAGTTCTTAGACAGGGAACCGCACGGGCTTCCAGAAAAGGTGTGTGCGTGTGCGTTTTTGGGTGTGTGCATATGTACTTGTGTTTGCGCGTGCCAGTGTGCGAGTGCATGTGTGCGCGGGTGCGTGCGTACACACACACACACACACACACACGCACTCGCACCCCACACACACACCCACACCGCCACACACACATACGCACACGCACACACACATACACACACACACACACACTACACACGCACTGACACGCACACAAAATGACACGCACACAGGCACACAGACGCCGGCGTGTACCTGTTGTCATCCCCGGTTGCCGTGATAAGAGTCTGATCTCCCTACATCAAGTAACGTTTTTAACCATCATAGTTCGGTGGGAAAGATCAGTCGCCGCATTTATGCAGCCTGAGGTTATTTTCCTGCCTTAAAAGGCTAAGACAACCTGGTGAGCCGCTAATAGCCCTTTGTAACGACGTCGGTGTGTTGCCTGCTGAATTTTTATGTCCATTGAAAAATAATTAAAATCAATGCACACAGTAAACTCACAGCGGCAATAACGTCGATGTATTCGTCGGACCATGTTTAGGCCACCACAAAGGTGTACGAAATGGTGTGCGAAGTCGCTACCAAAATACACCCACTTCGTCGTTTACCCAAAAGGAACTTTTTTCTGGCACCTATACAGAAAAAGGAACGCTATTCATTCATTGGGGTTTCACACCAGCTATGACAAATGCGCCGAAATCTTACGCCAGCGTCTGCTATCCGTAGGCATAAGCGCCCCGTAATTTTATTCACTCGTATGTCATCAATGAAGCGTTTCTAGCATCATTCGCCATCCATAGCGCACTTAATTGGGTGATTTTCCACTACGCAGAAATTCGTTTTGTTCAAATCAGACTCCGCCCATTTTTTTTCCGATAGAAGCGAAGGGGAGTATGCCGCCGTGTAGACCTCCACGTCAAGAGAGGGATAAGAAAATTGCAGTCGTGAATTGCAACATGACCTATCCGCTGGCACGCTATATCAGCAATCTGAAGATGCTTCTGGGAAATCATTCATCTAGTTAAGTATTACCTTTCGCTTCCCTTTCCGCCACCCTCTCCCGCGAATAGTGTTTCTATTTATCATAAAGCCAAGAAAAGGCTACATGGAATTAACGAAGCGCGAACCGCTTTTATTCTATTCCACGCATCCCCGCGAAATCTCAGAAAGTTGTGTCGCTTTACTTTTTCTTTTTGGGGTTGCGAAAGTCCATTGGGTGTCTTTTAGCGTGTCTCTCCTCCTCCTCCTCCTCCTCCGTTTTCTTTTCCCGCTTCCTTTAATGTTTTGGTTTCCAGGTGTCCACGCTCGCCAGCTTGAAGTAAAGCTGATCCAACGAAGATAATGAAGCCGATTGTAATCCAGGCAAGAAGACAACCGGCGAAAACTAACCAGACCCTTAGCAATTGAACAAATGGCCTGTCCTATGTTGCCTGGGCCATCTGTTTTCCGAACATTACCTGATTGTGTTCGTGTGCTGGGTTGTGTACAGTGCTAAGGGTGTAAACAACTCATCACTAATATCGAAATCACTGAACAAAACTATTAATTAAATAATTAATTAATAATTATTAACCATGTAATGTTCTATGTTATGAGAATTATTTGTGCATAGTATTGTTTAGAAATAATTTTGATATATAAAATTGAACCATTTATTTATTTATTTGATGAATGTTTAATACATGAAAAAGACATGCATTTATTTTTTAACTTAAAGAAACTGCCACCGGACACTTGCTTCACCCTCCTCCATATAATTCTTACTACACCCTCCTCCTACGTTCCTTGGTTGCTGGTCTTGTGTCATTTTGTTGTGGCTCCCCGATGGCGCTTCTACCTCTCCCTTCAAAAGTCACGCCTTCAAACTCGGCCCAACTTTCCATCCTAAAGCAACGCACTAGAATTCCAGTCCGCACAGCGGACCTTTTTTTTTTGTTTGTTTGTTTCACGCGCGACACATGAACCACGAACTTTTCTCCCTTCCGCTTATCAACGTCCGGAATAGAAGTGCGGAAAACGAGCTGCGACTCGCCAAGTGCTTCGCTCCTAAACGCTTCGTGATGACGAATGGCCCCTCAAACTTCGGTAGTGAAGTTTTGCCCGCTCCCTCCATCCCTCGTTGCCCCCACACCGCGTCACTGACAACGTATCGCCGTCCGCGTCGATGTCGCCGGTCGTAGTATACTCTTTTGGTTATTTCGTGAATCGTTCGGGCTCGTCAGTGACTTTCTTTTTACGCTGCTTCTCGTCACCGGCCGACGACGGCTTCTCCGACTCTTGTGGGAGTGCCGCATCTGGCCAAGATGTGCAGCTTCGGAAGTTGTCCCTGAACGACTTCGCGTGTCGCTGTTCTCGTCGTTCACTGCTTCCGAAGTACGGGTTGATGGAGTACGCGGGTGACTGCAAGCGCAAAGTCCTCTCTTCTTTTCCTTGTTCGTTGTCCCATAAATGGCAATCTTGCTTGAGTGGTTGGGTCGGTTATCGCTGTTAAGACCTGCTTTTCTCGAAGGTTAATGTAGTACGTAGAGAAGGAGCTTAGCTACATTTCTCCAGTAGACTGAACAAAAAAGTACATCTTCAAAAGTTAAGGCAAAGAAGGAAATGAGGAGGAGGAGACGGAAAGAAGCAACAAAACAAGAAAGCAACCAAGCATGTCAGGAAGCAAAGTAAGCAAGCAAAGCTAGCAATCAAGCGGGGACAGAAGAAAAACAGGAAGGGGATCCGAACGTGAAAAGTAGTGGCAGAGGGCTTGAGCTTTAAAAGAAAATACCGTTAGGAGCCACTTCCACGCCTTTTTATGTTGCTAAACCATGTAATTTCCTCTTAGACCGAAAGTCTCCATGTGCTGTCATACTTCATTTGATGCTAAAAGCACCATTCTAAGCAATGCGTAGTTTCATAGTCTAAATCGCTAAGTGGACTTGCCGAATTCATCGCTGGAAACTATGGAATTTGCCCAAGAAACTAGGGTACGTGGAATTATGGTAGACGGCCGCGAGAGCTTTCACCACGAATTATGACCTATTCATTAAGCATGTTTCGTAGACGCACTTACTCTACCATGAAGGCCTGGACAGAAATAAAGACGTTTCAATACAAAATAACGAAATAAATTTCTGCGGGGCAAAGGGGCAGATATATGTAGCCAGTTCTTGCGCGCAAATGACTTCCATTACTCACATTGTCTCTAAAGCCTGTCAATGTGGATTTATCAATTCATAAAACAACGAAAAAAAAAAACGCGCCTCTTCGAAAGACTGAAGGATGATCGATCGCCTTCTTCAAATACTGAGGGAGTGAAATGAATTTGCGCACTGCTCGTCGCTGCATTCATCCCTCAGGCTCAGTCGCTCTCGACAAGCACAGGCATTTTAAAATTCGTGCTTGCAAGTTTTGTGTTTCTAGATCTTTATGGAACTGTCTGTTTCGGCCATTCGAATAAAAAATTGTGGTTGATTCTTCTGTCATAGGAATCGGTAAAACACGAAAGTGAAATGTGCAGCGAAATGTGCAGCTGAGCATATTCCGGGTCGGCAGGCTGTCTTGTGGGTGTGCTTGGCGAGCGACGTCCTGCTGGCGGGTCGCATTGGCAAAGGTCTAGTGGCGTCATTTCCGTGATGGATATGACGTCAATGAAATCTTGGTGTATCCCGGCATAGAACACTTTAGTGTTAAAATATAAAACCCGAAAACGAAACAACCTTAAGTATAACGTAAGCCTTTGGTTCTAAAGGTTGCTTCCCCGCAAGAAGAACCTGTGGGCAGGGGTGCACCATTTACAGGGCGCTTGCTTCGTTGTACTGGCGTCATTTCCATGACGGATGTGACGTCAGCCAAATGTTCGCGTATCCCGGAACAAAACACTTTAGTGTTAAAACTGAAGAAATGTGACATACTTTACGACACCGTGACAAATCGTAACCGAGAACACTTTTACCGTCACTCGTTTCATTTTTAAAAAATAAATTTACGTTAAGTAACTACCTTCATCAGCGCGTGCGAATTCACTAGATGCGTAAACACCCATGAATTGGTAAGTACTGCAGCACTTCAACAAATATCTATTTATCTTTACGTTCAGACTGCGATACGCTGCATAGCTAGCTGCTTCGCTTTTTGCTTCGTAGACTTCGTTGTATATAAGAACACCGCAATGAAATATTTTTCGATGTCTGACCTATTCAACTCACAGATAAATATTCCTAGAGGTGACAACAATCTCCTCCGTGGTTTTCTCTCTCATGTGCGACTTCGTCCTAATCAAAATAATATTAAGCAATAGGAATCTTACAGTCTATACCGCATCGCTCTCCTGCCGAGGCGACAAAACCAAAGCCCGAGAGTCTTGAGCTCTTTTTCCATGAAGTCCAGAAGAAAGGTTAAAGTACTATCAACAAAGAATGAGCACCTCAGTACGGTTCCTGTTTTTCCGCCATTCGAACACGGATCAATTCTTTGGAAGCGATTTCGAGATGTGTGTTTTCGCAGAGGTGGCAAACGCGGGTTTGGCGAAAGAAAACAAACGTAACCAGGTTAGCAGAAATGGGCGCAGCTTGTACCAGCGTCTTCAAAACCGGAAGGCCGTTTCTCGTAGAAGGAACCCATGACCAGTATACGGGCTTTATATAAACATCGTTTATTTATTTGAGAATCCCCCCGTTACCTTAAAACATTTCATTGTTTTCTCGCCTATTACTTTTTTTCAGTTTGGAAGTTTATTTTTCTATTCGCTGTGGGATGTTTTGACTTCAGTCTCGAGATAACTGGCCATGTCGGTGCAGACGGGCAGCAGTTAATAACGTTATTGTGATGAAATTGTTCTAATGCCTTATTTCGAGCGTTTCGTTCGCATCGGAGAACCTCTGCAAATAAACGCGTTGTTACTGGTGCGTATTAGTGCCAAAACAGTTCTACCCTACCTTCTCCGTTGATTTAGAGGGTGTAGCAAGTCTTAGAAACGACGTGTTGCTCCGAGCAACGCTTTGACGCAAGTGAGCTGTTGGTATTTCTTTTCTTTTCGTCAGCGATGTAACACGGTGGCGGTTTCCGAGCAAACAGTTTGGGAAGCTCCGCCTGAGACGTTCGTTCTCTGGGGACAGATCGTAATGAGAGAGAACGCTGACTCAGAGATTAGTGCAGATCCCAGTCATTTCCGCGGCGTCGGATTTGTCGCGCCAAACCACTAATAACAGAAGGAAAACGTTGGAGAAGGGTGGGGGAGGGGTGCAGCCTTTTAGGCTTGGTTTTCTTTCCATAAGCGGTTTTTATATTTATTTGTTCGCTCGAAGCTCCTTTGATCCTTTTGACACGTGTCGCTTCCCTGGTGGCATGGGCTCTCCGCAAGAACTTCTGCTTCTCCTAATTTGTTTTATGTGCGACCTGGTTATCCTATTGACCGTGCACTCGTTGATACCTCTGCTCCGGGCAACGCAGTTTAATCATTCGCCTCTTTTCACGGGGAAATTCAGAACATTGCTTCAAGTAGATAGTTCCGGTTCTCAAGGAAAAAAAAAAACGAAAGGAAGGAAAACAGAGAAAATTCGGTAGCACGTAACCAAAGATAACCGAATCCGTTGATTCACCAATTGACAATCGCTTCATCGCTCAGAAACTGAACGAAACAATCAGCGAGCAATTTGTGGATTTTATTGCAGCCCGCACGTGTTTCCATCACCAGTGTGGATTCATTTCTAACTGGTGTGTCATCCACTTCACACTACTTTCCAACTCAATTAAACTTAATTAATCTTTTTTCATTTATATGGGGGCACATCACTCAACATTTCACTCAAATTCACTTTCTTTTTCCTTCTTACACCGATGACTTTACGCTGCTGTTCTTCTATTAGGGGAGTTTGGTTAATACATCTTAATTATTGCATGACCGAGATGGCGCTAGCATAAGGTAACAAGCATCTTTTTTCAAAAGCGTGAGGGTTCCGGCTAGTTGGTAATTCCATTATCAACACAGCGCAAAAAAGATCAAGGACGAGACGGAGACGACAAACAAGCGCTGTTTGTCGCCTTTGTCCTTGGTCTTTTTTGCGCTGTGTTGCTAATCTTTTTTCAGCCATGTTTCTTGGCGATGGCTTAAATCGACGGCAGCCAATCGGACAAACGAGTTTCTGTGACGTCATAAAAAATCGCCAGAAAGTGGCAGGGTCGTCACTACTTCACATGTTTTCGTTAATATCTCAAATATCTGCTGAAAGCTTGCGATAACATTGGAGAGTCATTGTTATCCGGACAAGGCCATTTTTTAGGGAAGTAAACTGGTATTTTGTCTTCCGGGCCTTTTAAAGGCTTATCGAAATCGCGCCCCCCATGCACAGCTGAGAATTTCCGCCTGACTGCGCCAATGATGCGGTTAGTGTCGAAACCAACCACTCATTTACTTAGAAGACCGTATTGGGGAACGCAACCGTCGTCCATCGTTCTATCCTACTATAGGAACGGTATCGCGAAAGTATCTCTCCTGCTTCTATAGTCCTTACTAGGCTTTTGTTACGATTCAGCGCGAGGTTCATTGCGGGGAAGGTCCGTGTCTGACGGTGAAGCCAGCTCATCAAACAAGTTTCACAGCAGGTTAGAGCAGGTTGCTTGCGAACTAAGAGCTTTGTCGGGAAGTATACACAAAATGATGGGGTAGGCGTGGTCTGCGGGAAATAAACAGAACTATGCGGCACATAGTGTTAGAATGCGAGCGTATCCATTCAAATCTACACGAGGGAAATATTCGGCTTCCAGGAGCCCTAGGATTTAAGGGTAGCACAGAAAAAGTTAACTTCAAGGCTGTCGAGGCGACGAAAAGAAGATTAGAATGCTGGTGGACGGAAAGCGGAGATGGGAATATTGCCTATGACAGTTACCACCTGTAACAGCAAAAAAAGTATTTGTGTGCCTAATAAGTTTTAAATGCAGAGCATTTTAGTAACTCACGATGTCACCCGCGTTGGCGTCCGTAGTCCGCGTCCGCATCGCTCCCCCTACACTATATAAATACTTGCCGGCGCCAGGTTTCGATCCTACGACTCTGCGGGCGGAACGCAAGGTGCACGGTACTCTACCAACTGAGCCACAAAGCCGACACAGAACGGAAGGTTACGAACGTGCCTTATATCCTTGACTCATTCAACCGTCGGCCAGAGGTGCGCCCTCTCCCCCGCGTCCTCCTCGCCTTCTCTCCGCTCGCAACGCCCTCTCTCGCCGCGTTCGGTTCGGGCGCACAACAGGTGGGGACGTGCGCAACACCCTCTTCGCCGCGTTAGGTTCGCGCGCAAAAACAGGTGGGGCGCTCGCATCGCGCTCTCTCGCCGCGGTCGGTTCGCGCTTAAACCACATATGTCGTTCGCGCGCGCTGCGGTCGCTAACATCTGTGGCGTGATCGTGACGTCAGCATCACGCGTTCGCGTGGTGGCGATTTCGGCGCTATAACACTCTCTCGCGAGGGGCATTGGATTGGATTCGATTGGATTGGCTTGGATTGGCTTGGATTGGATTGGATTAAGTGGATTGTGTGGATTGTGTTGCGTCATTGCCGCGCCACGTTGCGTCATAGCCGCTCCACGTTGCGTCATAGCCGCGGCAGGGGGTTCACGGCACGTTTCACCATCGACTTCGTCGACAATGTCTACGCTGGAAGACAACAGTTACAACAACAACAACCAATACGTAATCCATACGACTTGCAGGCGCGCCCCGCCGCAGAAATGCTCTGCATTTGATCGTGCCCCTCGCGAGGGGGATGTTTCTTTTTAATGTTTCGGTTTCCAGGTGTACACGCTCGCCAGCTTGAAGTAAAGCTGATCCAACGGAAGATAATGCAAGCAGAAGTAATCCAGGCGAGAAGACAACCGGGCGAGGAATAACCAGACATCTTAGCAATTGAACAAATGGCCTGCTTCCTCTGTTTCCTGGGCCATCTGTTTTCCGAACATTACCTGATTGTGTTCGTGTGCTGGGTTGAGTACACCGTGACGGGTGTAAACAACTCATGACTAATCGTGAAATAACGAACTAACAAACTTAATAAATACATAATTTTTTGTGCCTGCTCTAGGCCGAGCTAGTATTAAACGAAGTGTAATAAACATAGGTGTATTAGTTTATTTTTAGTTTTTTCGTAAGATAACGCGTCATCCCCCGCTACAAAGGGGATGCCACTATCAATTATCACTCATCATCAGCATTCAGCACGTTGGAGCCCACCTGTCGCACGGACCCTCGTTGCCGATGATTCACGCCAGAATCCGGTTACCAAACGCGGAAGGTATCATCACAGGCCCGTAATACAGGCAATCGACGGCAGCCGTTGGACTCCTTCTTTCCCGCCGTCTCTCCGAGTGTTTAAAGCAAAGCTTCACTACTTTCATGCAGTGGTTTCGTTGCGGATGCGCAAGTTCACGTATTGACCACAAACACACCCCCTGCGACAGTCCCTTTGAAGCGCACCGCGGGATTCGCCGGGCCAGTTTTCGGCAGTGCGCACAAGGCCCTGTTTTCAGTAGTTCTGCTCAGCGGAGGCCGCCGCACGTCGCTGAGTCATCTCGGGCTACGTGACTCGGCTTGCGCTTGACGAAGAGGAACACCGGGTTCGCCGCGAATGAAAGTCAGGCGGGCCTCCTCTTGTAAGCGTTGCACGGAACGAACGGCGTTGAGCCGTGGTCCGCAAGCAGCTACATCAAAGGTTAACTAAGCGAAACCAAGATTCAATCAGAGCCATTACATATCCAAGGTTAGCTGAAATAATCCGCAGCCATTTTCTTGTCTGTTTGTACTTTTTCTACCGTGCGCAACATGCCAACATGCTGAATGCCTGTTTTGACCGTTCGGACGTGTGGTTATAAACAGGCGTTTCCACGAGCGCCCCGCAGTGCGTCATGGACCACGGTTGAGTACGTTGCTCTTTCCGTTCGAGCTGTAAGCAAGCCAGTGTGCTGCACCCTGTGTTAGCGCTACCCTCTTCTCTGCATGCATTAAACAACTCAAGTTTTGCTCCTGGCTCTTCACCGTCGAAACGGAGTCAACTTCTCTGGAAGCCATTCGTCCACCATACTACCAGTGCATCACGGAGGTCGTTTCATGGACACCTCCCCCCATGTAACCGTGTTAAACGGGACGTACAAATTTCCCATCCAGCTCCAGTAATCTCAATTGAGTAATGTGCCCTCTGCGATAGCGACGCACGCATTCATTGCTCACTGTGTGCGTCATCTTGCGGCTAACATCCATCGACATTCGGCACCGTGTTCGCCGGAAACGAGTCTTGGCTGGTGTTTGCCTGCATCACGAGAATATTTTCATCTCCCAGCCAACAAAACGCTGTTTTCCGCAGATGTGGTGGCTCAGGAAGCCACGAATCAGGCGCGTCCCCAGCAAATTCTTTCTTTAATTTTCCTTCTTTTCGAAGAGGTCGGAATGTTTGGACAACCTCTACATTGACAGTGGGACAAACTCCGCTCAGATACGATGCAGAAAAAAAATATCAAGTTCCCTTTTAATAGCTTTGCTTGGTGTGATTGCAAACACGACGGCCGTCAGGCAACCCACTACCAGACAAAGGGAAGTAAAAAAAAATGTCGAAGCTAAGGTATACGTAGAAGGCAATCAAGGCACCGTTCTTTTCTGTATTTGCCTCAGTCGTATTACGAGCCCTGCGTTGAGTCTTGTTTCCCAAAAGACCGCATTCTGTTTTTTTTTTTTTGTTTTCCCTCTTGTTTGTTCTTCCTTGTGCGTTCTTTTCTTCCCATCCGACATCGCAAGGCCTTTCCTAAATCCCCTGCGAACAGATTTCCTTTGTTCGCACGACTGACTTATCGCCCCTAGATGGGGCAATTAGCGTGTAGCCAGAAATTAGGAGCTCATCGACCGAGACGACAATGGAGGGGGGAGGTATAGCAGCTGCTGTTTCCCAAGAGCCACAATCTGTGCACGCTTAGCGGCCCAATCAAGCGTGGATTTGGTCTCTCGCGTGTATTTTATTGCGTAAGATCAATCCGCTAGAATAGAATTATTTCTGCACCGCAGCGCAGAAATAGGCGTCGCAAAAGTTGTCCCATGCGACGCTTAGGTGCGTGCCCACTTGCGACGCCCGCAAGTCGTGCAGTGACTGGCATCTCGTGTTGCACGAGTGGGCTGTGTTCACACTTTCGGCCAGCGATGATGCGACTGTGTATCGTGGGATTGTTATCATATTATTAAGGCATATCGAACACTTAATCCAAAGGTTGTAAATTACACCTGGGGCATGTGTTTTTCTCCGCTCTTTTTCCCGCCATTTCAAAGATCGCCATCTTTATTCTAAAAACAGTTCAGCTCCAACTGCTGCCCGTGTGCTTTCTTAATTGCTGGGTTTTCTTTCATTCTGCAACATCAGGGAGTGGAAATTCTTTTCAATCATTTGAACCGCCAGTCATCGATAATTGGTAAGGCGTTTATTCAAGCTGAAACATTGATTTCTAATGCTTTCCACTTCAGGTTCAAAATGTGGACGACAGCCAGTCTTGCGATGATGAGCAGGATTTCCCGGAGCGATTAAATGCATACTCCTTTCGGATTTACTACTGCAAAGCAGGTAAACTAAACGCAGCCACATGACGCGACGCACCACTACACTAACCGAGCTCTCACTCCATGAGAAAAGAAAGGTCTCTCAAACGTCTTTTTGCGACCCGTATTAACAAACGCGCGGCAGGTTTGCTGGTGTACCAAGGCGTGTTGTCCCAGGGATGGACCGCAGCGCCTTCAAAAAAGGCGCGAAAACCAAACGGACTAAGCAAAGAAAGATAGCTTTTATGACAGCCAACGAAGGCCGGGACCAAACAGGTAATGAATAGACGAGGAAAGCAATAAAAAAAACACATAAACTTCCATAGTTCCGTCTTTTAGCGGACAAAGCCAGTCAGTACCCTCGTATAAAAGACTGTCCCCGTTCTCCCTTCCTGCGTCGGCTATCTACTGACCAGTGCGACATTGTACTAACAAGGCATTTTTAGTTCAATCCTTCAGAATTGCGGAATACAGATGCTCACGCGTCATCCAGACATTTAGTATCTAAGGGAAGTTGCTTATTACTTTTGTACTCCTTTCTTTTTTTCTGGTCACAGCTTTTCAGGAAGATGAAGGAATAAAGGTACTGCGAGCCCTGTATCGCTGACTGTTATGAGCAGTCGTATCCGATGCACTCCCTAGTGGTACCGTCTTCAGCCGTAAACGAACCACCCGGCTGCGTCTCGATCAGCTGTCGGTGCAACAAACGTCCCTGTGGCAGCACCTTGTTAGCTGATGGCATGACAAAAAAAAAAAACACAGAAAAGAAGTAACCACGGCGAAAGTCGCGTCATCTTGATGCGAAGTCATCGCTCATCAAATCGTATTCGCGAGCAAGGCACGTCCTAGAATATCAAGACGCGAGCAAGCTCGCCCGTCATCTGGCTACCCTGCGGAGCTTTTACTTCCTTGGACGAAGCCGCCTACCCAGAACGTTTCGCTTGCGCTGCATAGGGTGTTGATGAAACGTCACATCGTTCATTCCAAGCGGTCTTCAACCATTCGGTGAATCTCATTGACATGCGTCCGTTCAATGTGTCAGCTGTGCCTTACGCAAATTGGTGTGTCGGCGAAGTCTAGACATATACGGATAAAAAAAGTTGCCAGTTTCGCCCTACTAGAGCAGCGAAGGACAAGTTGTGTGATTTCAGCATGGTGCGCTTTAAAAAGAATACTGGGCCATCTCCACTAACGTGTAACCTGCGGAGGGGCGAAGCATGCAGCGTAATCTATAAGTATATTCTTGGTGCCCTGGTGTTTTGACAATGGCCATAAACTGTTGGCAGGTAGAAGTATACAGCTTTGCGGTAAAATTATCTTGTCCTTCAAGCGTTTTACGAAGCTCTCTAGCGCGAGACGTATACGAGTGTCCCGGTGTTTTTTTAGCACGCGTTTTGAAGCGCTCCCACGCTAGGCGTAAACGAGTGCCCCAGCCTTTTAGTACCATGTCAACATGAGACGACGGTTAGGACGACAACCTGAGACGCCGACAGCCCGAGCCCTTAAGGAGCTTCGCCCTTAAAAGCTCATGGGGCCATCCTACTTATCTGTCAAGCTGACTACATGTTACCTAAAACAGTGTTTTCAGCAGTGTTTGTGTGTTCAGTAGTGAAGCCTGTTTATGAATGAATTGGTGGATCGCTAGAAGAGAGGCGTACGCATTTATCTCAGTATTACGATTAGGAGTTTCTGTCTTATAAAGTGCGAATAAGCGACCCCAAGGCGAAATAGCGACTTTATAAGCGACCCAAACCATCCACCGCCGGCGTCGGCGGCGGCGGCGGCGTCGGCGGCGTCCGCAGTGCTCCTTATAAAGAAAAACAGCATCCGGCGCCAGGTTCGATCCGCGGACTTTGCGGCCGCATTGGTGTGCGCGAAGCTCTACCGATCAAGCCACGGACGCGAACGGTGATATCAGTGTTGACGCGCCTTATATCTTTAACGCATTCAAACTACGTCGTCAGCGGCGTGCGTTGGCGACTCAGCGGCGTTATAGCGGCTTGATAACTGCGTGGTGTTTTTTAGACACGTGATACTACAAACCCGATGGAAGAGATGTCAACAGAGAAGCGGCGAGGCGGTGGGCTGGGGGCCGAGCGCAAGCGCCGCTAAAAGGGCCGACAACCGTGCATTCGCACTTTCACATTCTCCCCCTCGGGGAAATACGCATTTATCTCAGGGGAATTTTTTTTTTCGCGATTCCACTCATACAAATAAAAACACGTGAATATAGCCCTACCTTTCACACACACGCAGCATAATGGGTTGACGCCGCAAAATAAAACATTGCCACGTACAATTACTATCGCACCATTCAAAACACGTGAGCAGCTTTCTTTCGTCGACATCGATTGTCTGCTGGTTTTAACTGCGTCGTTATCCTATTTTCGCATTTTAGCGGTCTAAGGAATCCCCCGGATGTGACCGCTATTTTAGTAAATACACCCTTCCGTCTGGACTACACGCACCTCAACAATCTCGCATTCCGTCCATGAGCAACCTTCAATTCATTGTGACCTTCCCGGGCGAGTGTTGGGCTCAGATACGATGGAGACTCGCATGATCCGCGATTAGCCTACAGAAACGACTTATACAGTTAGTCTGTGCGCCAGATAAGAAAACAAATTATGCGGTTACAGTTCTGATTAGGCCACATTTGCCATCCTGAATACAAACAAACAGGAAAAGAATGATAACAGTTTTTGTACGCTGCTAGCTTGGATGACAGGACTACAGCGCTGAAAGACGCAAGGCTAAATAAATAAACAAACAGCCACAAGTTGACGCTACATTACGCGAATTTGCTCA
The DNA here is from genome assembly GCA_013339765.2 of Haemaphysalis longicornis. Lineage (NCBI taxonomy): Eukaryota > Metazoa > Arthropoda > Arachnida > Ixodida > Ixodidae > Haemaphysalis > Haemaphysalis longicornis. Next base: position 23,678,097 of record CM023457.1, read on the forward strand.
CCCGGGGCAGCTCATCAGCGTTGGTTAGCTATTCCCTGCCGACTCGTCCAATATGAATGTAACCCCTGACAGCTCTTTGATGGCACTGCACACTTTATGCTGCGCGAAAATAATGCGAATGACTTTCTCTAGTGCTCAGGTACATGGTGTTCATATCGTTTGCACTCAGTTTAGGGTATGCCTTGTCGGTGCCGTGCTCAAATATTCATTAGGCTCCCATGTGCTACTCTCATCATGCGCGCTAATGAAACTTTGAAAGACGCCACATAGAGCGACACCACACTCTTGGGAGGAGCAAACACAACTGAATTTATTTCGATGGTGTTTCTGCCTACTGAGCGAGCTCGAGGCCAATATATAGTGTTGCCAGACGGCTACAAGAAAGAAGCCGATGTTTGAGGTTTCTACGACCGCGAAGGCGTTGCGGAATTCATCAAGCACCACAACCGACGAACCTCCTAGTTTGGGTTCAGCTAGCAAACATAGCGAGCTGCTGTTCTTTTGTATATCTGGCTAGAATGGCATGTTGTAAGAGGAAATAGAACTGAGTCAGAACAGATGTACACTCATAGACAAATTAAATGAGAACACAAAAAACGAACCAGAACACGTAAAATCAAAGAATGTAGGTAGTGGAGATAAAATAATGGCTCGCTAGTGGTATATTTCGAATTACAGATTTCCAGTCCTTGTGACGGTAACAAGAACACGCTGGAATTTCTCTTGCACTGAACAAAATTGTGTCATTTGTGTATTCTGGCTCATATTTTCCTGTTCGCATTTCATTTGTTAATGACTGTATGTGGTGATTGCAACAATGTGCTGAGGACTATCCCCGAGGTATTCACGTAGAGATCAAGTTTCGGGACGCACCTGAATTGATAAGTGTCACGTGCCCAAATGCAACAGTGTTTTCTGTATTTCTGAGACGCGTTTCGTCTTCCACGAAATATTATGCTATGTTCTAAAGAAAGGAGTTATAAGCTAGTGTGGCTGTGCAATACCTATACGTAGCGGACAGAGGTTTTGGGGTGGACGTAATGCTTTAGCATTAACCTAACACGCGACCGTTTTCAAGTCAGCCCGTCGACTGTACTTTGATTGCTACTTTTTGGATGCCAGATAATCTCAACTACGAGAGCCCGTACATTCCAGATAACGCAGGGGACTTTACAAATTCCTCCATCCCCGTCGCCTTCCTGTGACCTGCCATTATACCAATAAACACAAGTTGACGAGCCGAGTTGCCTCCCCTCACTGTCACGCTTGCAGTGTTCGTGAAAACGTTGAACGTGCACCGTGTGTGACCCCGTTTCGACATTCTACGGGTAACCATGAAGGCATTTTTGGGACTGCGTGCTGACGCACCCCTGAAACTTAACGACGTCACGGAACTGCCAACGGGAACGGAATACACGGGCCTTGGTGTCATTTCTCCGTGATTCCGGCCTGAACGAAACTCTGTAAGCGTTTGTCTTAACTTTACTACTGTGTGCGTGTTCCTGCGTCGGTCAGTTTATGTGTAGTTATCGGCGTTTGTTAGTGCGTGTATAATTTTTCTTTTGTGTCTTCGCTTTCTTCGCTCATTTTTCGCCCCGCTCACGTTCTAATGGAGTAGCAAGCCAAGCTCGCTGCCAGGCAGACATCTTTTCATCATTAAAGGCAACCCTCCTCGATCGACCGACCGACCGTATTCGTCCCCACAATAACATAGAAAATTGGTATTCGGAAAATGCGCTTCTTCGCTTTTGTTGAGCCGTACTAAAGCGGCATTTTTCGGGAGTTTAACTTCAAGGGTATACAATGGGCTGGAATGGGTTTTCGGAGATATCCCAATATGCTTTATTGCCGTACAGTTAACGAATTTCTTTCAGCGTCATAGAAACTCATAAAACGTCAAAAATACGCAGTTCAGTATTTAAATAAACGTATCGCGAAGGGGGCTAAATGAATAAGACCAGTTCGTGTGTGAACATCGTCCAGCCATACCACCGCATCTAGACTAAACATGGAGCGTGCATTCTATCTTTGACATGACGTGATTTTTACTATGTTATCTTTTAGTGTATAAGCGAAGTATAACCACGCTTTTTTTTTAATTCGCTATCAGCTATTGGGCGAGTTTAGTGGTGCTTCTGAGTGAACTCCCGCAGAATCCTGGTGATCCACACACTATAGAAATCGTGTTTAACAAGAAGTTCTTAATTATTAAACTGGGGCTATTTTCCCTAAGAGTTTCATTGAGTTATCACATGGCATTTCTTTTATACATTAGGTTGACCGAATAGCCTGCACACATTTCTCCAGCCTATCTGTAATACGATATTTGCGCGATTCTAACGCGCTCCTGAAAAATTCGAAAAAATAGTTTGATAGCAATTTTATCGCGCGGATGTAAATACAGCACACCACGTACCTGGAAGAAGACATGTTATTTGACGCACCCAACTGCGGCAGCAAAAATTCGTTGCGCTTCATAAACATATTTATCTAGCTCCTGCTGGAATTAGAACTAAAGTTGGGACCACTGAAAGCCTATTTCGAGTTTCAGCCTTATTCTAACGCGCGCGCAAAATTTTTGGCTGCATTGAGCAAAAAAAGGTGGACGTTAGAATCGTGCGAATACAGTATTAAAGACGTACGGGTAAAGTCTGGAAAAAGTGCTAGTGGAAGCATACGTGCGGTTAGATATCAGTGTTGTTTTAATTCAGAAGAGGGAAATAGATTATTAGAAAAGCAGTTACGCGGATAAATGCAAGAAATAAAGTATACGAGCTTCGGAGACAGTTCCTCATAGGAAGTGCGAACATTTCGTTTTTTGTTCAGTTTTGGAAGTGAGCTGATTTTGAAGACCATACCAAACCAGCAAATAAAACGTATCTCCCCACAACCACCTAGACATCATAAGAGAAGCGAATAAAACTACTCAATATCCCGAAAGGTTCAGGTCTAGTATTGTGACCAAGTTTTCCCCATGCCGTGCATGTCGCTTTAGGACAAAAAAAAAAGAAAGAAAGCAACGACTTATTCTTGCCGACTAAGAAAGTATTGTAATGTTTATTTTTCATAAAACGAGTACAGGGACGCCACCACTGTTTCATCTCCTGGAAGTTCCCAATCCCTGAAACTATCTTAGAAAGGCATTTTGCCCGGTGGTTTAACCTAACATCACAAAGATAGACCGGATTCTAAATAAAAACAACGCAGAAATAACGCATCGGACTAACTTAACCTTTCCTACAACGAAATTACAAAACGAAGCCGGATGGGATGTTGCATGTACGAAAAAGCGAAGCAGTTGAAGTAAGTGCGACAGGAAAGGAACTCCTGGTTCTGTTGTCTAACCGAGCGGCGGAAATTCGGGGCTTCGAATGGAAGGGGCAAAGCCAAGCGAAGCCAATCCCAACGGTTGCGGCTGTTTATTTACTTTCTAGGCACCGCCATTCTATTTCATTGCCTTGCACTTCATTTCCTGACCTGCCCGGAAAAACACATTCCGGCGTTTCCTCTACGACGCTAATACTTCCTACTCTGTTGTAACGTCAGCTAGCTTAGGAAGGCGTTGATGCTTTGCTCGCAACGCGCAAAATTTCTTTATCGCTTCCTGGCTCCGTACGTGGTGACGTCTTATGTTCCAAATAAACAACGCGGACCTGCCTTGTCGCGTTTGTGTTTGGGATTGCACACAAACACAATCCCCAAGTGAACTCTTCATTATTGTTGCTCTGCCGCCGTCCTGACAGCTGTGTTTATTGTGTTCACTTTCTGACCGACAATATTTTATGTAGCTGTGTGGCCTGCCGTAAACGTATATTTGTGTGTACATTGAAGTATGTGTTTTTTCTATAAAATTATTTGGAAAAAGCGTTTGTTTGTTGCCGCTTCCGCTGTGTGTTTTGCGTTTCATGTTTATTTATTATTTATTTATTTTTTTGCTTGCTTGCTTTTATTTATTTATTTATTTGCTTATTTATTTATTTGCTTGCTTGCTTGCTTTGTTATGCTTGTTTGCTCTTGTTTATTTGCTTTTATTGCTTGCTGCTTTGCTTGCTTGCTTGCTTTTGTGCTTGCTTTTGTTTGTTGCTTTTGTTTGCTTGCTTGCTTGCTTGCTTGCTTGCTTGCTTGCTTGTTGCTTGCTTATTTGCTTGCTTGCTTGCTTGGCTTGCTTGCTTGCTTTTGCTTGCTGCTTTGCTTGCCTTATTTATTTTATTTATTTATAAATAAATAAATTATTAGAACCACTCCCCGTATTGGATTTGGGCGGGACCGCGCCCTGAAGTACGGCTTTCTGTGGTCCAGCGTTTGGCCCCTACGGCTACCATGGTGTTGCCACTGGCATCCTGAGCATGTTCGAACTAACGCCTCCGGTGTCTTTGTTTGAGACCTCATTGGCGTATGTGCGACCATATGTACGCTCATAGTAAGCTCGCCCGGAACATGCACTCACAGACGAGACGCCGAATTACTGGACCGAAAACACAGACACCTACGAAGACATGGACCGTAGGTGGATTCACTCACAAATGCGACGCATCCAATACACACCAAAATTATTGGAAACCTTCATGCAGTTCCAGTTGTTGCTTTCCGCCAAACCCCGCCATAGGGGCTTCACCGCACGGCCTTCCCGAAAATACATTTATGGAACATTTTAGAATCTTTCCTGCGGAACTTCTCTTTTTTGTCAGCAAGGATCTCTCCAGGCTGACTTGGACATTACATGGGAACACAGGATAACTTTCAAAAAGACGAATAATTTATTTAAAAAATATTTAGCTCAGGCCTCAAGCCATCACCGAACTGTTTTTACAACGGCCATCTTCACTCTCCCACAGGAACAGAAAACAACTTTATCAAAAAGGTGAAAAATTTATTTTAAAAATACTGAACATAGGCGTCAAGGCATTGCCGAAATATTTTTGCATCGGTCGCCTTTCACCCTAACAGGAAAAACCCATAAATAAATAAAATGTTTGAATTCTAACTTTGTTGTTGTACGGATTCAGAAACAGCACCCGTATCACCAACTGAGCCGAGTAACACCTGAGTCGTGTCCTCCCATTAAAACCACAAACTAGTATTGCCAAAAATCGAAGCCGTGTCCCTGGCGAGCAAACGAGGCACGGTGCCCCCGCATCAGGCATCCGATCGGCTCGGTCATCTTAGCAGTGCTGAAAAATGTGTGCATATTGTACGTACAAGTATACGAAGAGAGCAGTGTAGCGCAGGGCTGCGGGACCAACCTTCGACGAAGAGGAAGCTGCAGCCTCCTCGGACTGTCTCATGAATGACAAAAAGAGATGGCGAAAGAGAGAAGAAAGAATAAAGAATGGGCTAAGTCAAGATACCGCATCAGTCAGTCCTGGAACGTCAGTCAGTAGCCGTCAGTCGAAGCTGCGTGAGGTCGGTTATCTACTGGTGGTGGAGGAACTGGCCGAACACTTCTTCCCATTAAGTGGCGGTAGGACCTTTCTGGAATAGAAAGTCCTTCATGCCGATGCAGAAAGGCCTTTCACTCTCCCTATACCGCCCCTTTCTTGCACCTGGCTTAATAGAAGTGAGGCCCGTGCCGAGCACAGAAAATACGCGCAGAGCACTTCATTTCCTTTTCCTTGTCCTCCAACCACTAATAATATTGCTACTCTTGGCCGAAAATCTTGAAAATATGTCGTGAAACCTTAAACTATGGTTTCTCTCGTTCTTCCGCCCGATAGCATTGTGTTGCGTCCCACCAAGTGCAGAATCGAGGTGGATGCACGCAAAGAGGAAAGCTATTAAATAGGCAATGAGCGTATTAGGCGGGGTCGGGCGAAACATGAACATCGTTCATGTTTCAACAGCGTTCCACAAATCAGAGCCGAAAACTTAGAGAGAAAATATGGGCAACAACGCAGGGTGGTGTACACAGACGCGGTAGACTACGCCCGAGAGCATGCTATGACGGCAGTGGTCACTGACACGGCGCGAACACTCACAAGCCTGACACTCAGACGCACCAATACACTGCAAGCGGAAGAAACAGCCATTGCGCTTGCCATCTCTCAAACTGAAGCCATGACTGTAATCTCAGACTCACAGGGAGCATGCAGGAATTATATAAATGGACGAATTTCCAAAACCGCCCTTCAAATCCTCCAGCAAAACCCTCCTAGGAGAAATGTGACTATCCTCTGGACACCTGCCCACTCCAGTCTTCGTGGAAACCTCGTCGCTCACACGAGTGCCCGAGAATTAGCCGGCCGGGCTCCACAAGAAGACCAGCAGAGGGTTACTTAACCAGCCGTTAGTTACGTATAGAGAGATCACTCAACATTATAGGCTTTCCCGACAGATATATCCGCCAGGCCATAAATCCCTCACAAAAGAGCAAGAAACCTTACTTAGGCAGCTACAGACCAATACTTTTCCGCACCCTTCCAGGGTCCATGATATATTCCCCACAATGTATATATCCACTTGCCCTCACTGTGGAGAGCTCTCAACCTTATATCCCATTGTGTGGGCTTGTCAACATAATAAGAATATAGACAGAATACGAAATCCAACTTTAGAGCAGTGGGAGCGAGAGCTGGCCAGCTCAGATCCTGATCGTCAGCTTCGGCTCATCGAGAGGGCGAAGGCGGCAGCAAGCTCTTCTGGGGTCCTGGACTGAGGACTCCACTCACAGCGCTCTTATTTGATATATGAATAAAAGTTTTCCTCCTCCTCCTCCACAAATACGGAGCACACACCCACGCGCGGAACAGCGGCTGTGTCCGGTACGTAGCTGAGCACGTGACAATGTATTTTGAAATCATCGTTATAAAATAAAGTAACGCAAGTTGTCACTGCTCCGTGCATTTAACAAAGTACGAATGGGCCACCAAGATGCGGTTTTATTACACCTACATTATGTTAATCATAACCATGACCATGAGCTCGTGATGCACAAAAATGTAAAAAAAGAAGAGCGCAAGGCGCTCGTTGATTTTTTCACAATCTCTAGATAGGAAATTACGTTTAACAGGATGGCAAGTTGGGCGAGTTGGTGCTGATTCATCTCGAAAACAGGCGCGTAAAGACGTAGACGTTTTCGAGATGAATCAGCTCTAGATAGGAGTTATTCGCTACGAATCCCGGACGACACACCCATATTTATTGCAGAATTTTTCTCGATAGATCTCGCACTATGTAAATTACCGCAGCATTGCATCAGAAATCATCATATTATCCGATTCGATGTCAGTTATATCGGCATTAACTTCCTCTTCCGACTCTCTATTGTACCCCAAACTACTGTTTTTTGTTCCAAGACAGGTGAAGGAGGTACGTTTGGCTTGGGTCCCTGGCCATACGGACATTAGGGGCAACGAGCTAGCGGACCATTTAGCTAATCTCGCTGTCACAGCTCCCGTTCAATTTGGCATACCAAACATGTTCAAGATTAAGACGATAGCATTTAGATACTGCAGATTCACCCCTATCATTTTGTACTGACACGAAATTTTTATGTTACTCGCTGCTATGCGTGCCTACCAGCCCACTAATCATAGAATGACAAATTAGACGGTCGAGCGCAGCGTAAACATTCATTATCGTTTATTCGTGCCAGTTTCGGTTTCGACTGAAAAACGCTGAGCGGCCGCCATGACAGCATGTATAACTCGTCACCATTCTTGCCGTATCGCTGCCTCTTCAGACCGGCTGAGGTTTTCGCCGTAGCATGACGTCAGTCCCAAAACCATGATTGGCCAGCGCGTCGGCTTCGTCACGGGAACCTTCGGCAGTTTGGGGCACGTAGCAGATGATGTCACGTGCGGGCGTCGCTGAACGGTTGCTGTTGAACTTGCTGGGAGATATCTCCCGTTTTACATAGTTATCTCAGCATTTCGTGTCAGTACTCCTTTAGAGTACGGACATATAAAGTTCGGGGTAGAATGTTCATTTCTGTGGTTCTCGGCAATGCCAAGTTACCTTCACCGAGCTGCGCTGCAGGATTCCAAGGCTAAATTTCATATCTGCTCAGAACAGGGCTTTCACCTATGGAACCATGTGTGCGGTGCCAGGTCCCTGAAACAATCGAACATTTTTTTCTCGCCTGTCGCCGTTTCTCGGTAGCTAGACAACTGCTTTTGAAGGACCCAATGGAGCGTTTGGGGTTGACTTTATCGATACCACGTATATTATCTATTGGAGCAACATATTTGGGATATGCAAACAGGGTGTAGCGACACCATCGCCATCGTCATCATGAGCGCCAGGATCATCATCAGCAGTGCCTGGCCAGCGTCAGCAGTGCCACGCAGGAGATCGAACACGACTGCGCACCTGGGCGGTAGCCCGTCTTCACCGCTCCCACTTCTGACCGGGCCTACGCTCTCCAAATACATGTAGGAAGCCGCATCAGCCACACCAACCGAGTCTGCTTTCCTACAAGGGATATATTTCAATGTATTCAAGATTTTCTTTCTGCTTCAGGTCATTTGAATTGCTGAAGGGTGCTAATTATTGGGTAATTCGGGTTTTATTTATAACGAAGTTTAATTTTACTGCCTCTGTCTTTCTGGAAATAAATTAGTATTTTGAGGTCCTCACGAATTTCAACAACCGAGTTAGCCCTGGCCAATCCCCCCTTGTGGGTACGTGCCAAAAACGTTGAGTGCATCATCATCATCATCATGACGGCGACAGCTGGCTTCCCTGTCCCGTTGGTGGCATTAGTGGCGGTGTCCTCATCTCGGCATTTTCAGCTGACGGTTCTGCGTAGGGCCCTCAACGCGAGACCCTACGGAGATGGATATGTCTTCAAGTGCTTCTGGGATTCGCCAACCGACTTCCCCGGGCTGCGCACTTGAAACATACGCCTAGCTCTGCGCCATCCGCAGTGGAAGGGGGTGACGTGTCGATGCTTGGCCACCCCAGGCAGACGTATGACACGTGCACTCCAGAACGTCCGGTCACCTTCCGGGGAAGACGCGCCGGTATCCTGCAGGCGAGTAGTGGCCAGCATTTACTGCCACTTCAAGACGCTCGTGAGGAGCGCGGTGTGAACACCCGCCAGGAAAAACAACAGCTCCCGCCCAGGTCCTCGCAGAGGAAAACCCAGCTGGTCATGCCGGTTGTGTCACCTTTCTTTTTGGATCAAGGCTCTCACAACGGGAGCAGCGATGGATATCGCCAGCCGACAGTGCCTATCGTCAACATGACAAACTGGGTTGACGGATTCTGCGTCTTCATGACGACTGGCGGCGCAAACTATGATCGCCTCGGGCCCCAAAGAAGGCAGCCTGTTAGGCTGCAACACGGGTACCCATTCCAGTATCACTCATGCGTAGCATATCTGAACGCCGCCCTGCGCACGTGATAACCAATGCCACTCAGCGGAGCGAGCAGATCACCACTACCAGCAATGCAAGCTGAAACCCCGCAAAGGCACCCTCCAGCGGTTGCGGCCGCAATCACGAAGGTTGTGGCACGTCCCTTGTACGAAGCCAGCGCCCACCGACGGACGCTGCAACACCATTTTCCCGTCAGGCCGCAACTCAAAAAGGTGTGCTGCGACCGCACACTGACGTTTCGTCAGAAAGAGAACGGCTTCAACAGCGGCGTCCAAATTGAGGCTCCTCCGAGGCCTTGACCGGCCCTTCCAGCCAACGACTGGCACTGCAGTCTTACTTGCCTTCGACATCACCTAAATACGAGTTGGAGCCTCTGGCACATCCCAGACTCAAGTCCATGGACGGCGGCATTTTGGTGGGCCCCAACCGGACCCAAGGCTACCCTATGCATCCTTCCTGCTACCTATGCCGAGCTGAAGCCAGCCTCCTGGCCCCGTCACCCGATGGAAATGATGTGGTCATCCTCCGCACACCTCGCAGCTGGAATTGCTCCCTACACCATCGTCTGGGGGCTTGTTCTTGCCATGTCCACCCTAAACTGCAACGTTTGAGCCACCCGAAGCGGAGGAGTACCGTAGCCTAGGTGCCTTCTACGACGTGTTTCGAAGAATAGTGCGCCTTGGATTACTTCACGCTGCCATGGAGCGACTCCATTCACACCCTTCAATCCGGAGTTGCATGACCCGGAACAGGTTTATTTTTTAGTGTCCATGTCAAACATGGAAAGCAAGCGCTCGTTCGTGTTCTCGCTTGCATCACGAGTTCAATGTAACGTGCGGCGACAGTGGCTGCGGAGAAACCGGACATGTTCCATGTGCAGAAAGAACGCGTCAATGGCGGCTCCACCTTCACCCGAAAAAACTTGGTGAGCTGGAAAAATGCAGGATATTTTTGTTCAATTGCCTAGGGTGGTGCTTCTACAGGCCGAGCTTTCATTGAAGATCATGACTGAAATATCACTTCAGCATTCAAAGACATTTTAACCACGTTTTAGAGGTATTTTCGACGTTTCGCCCTTTCGAAACGACAATTACAGCGAATAAAATGCCTTCGGTGGCGGAGTTGGAAGCCGCGGGGCAACCAAGTTTATACCGGAATATTTTCGACATTTTGTTTCCTGCCAGCAATTACAACAAAAAGAAAAACTGGAACGCACCGCCTGTATAGGAAAGCTATGATTGATATCATTAAAAAAAGGAATACTCAAATCCATCGTTCTTGGGATGACCAGAAAATTAATTTGCTTGATTGGAGAAACATATTTCCCGCTACCGTACCGGGGCCGTCTCATTCGAGAATCGCGTACCGCGCGTTCGATACAAATTAGAATTCCGGTAGTCACTTTCATAAAAATGTGCGGGAAACAAAGTTTGGAAGCAACGTTCATTTTTGTAAAACGGATGAATAAGTGCCACCTTTACTAATATCGTACCAGACACACTGCGCGTTTTCGACAGTTCCAAGTATCCAGCAAAGCCCTGGATAACTAAATTCTTTATAACACCGATAGACGTCCGCGATGTACGTATGCACCTCTTTAGCGATCTAAACTTTTCGCGACTGAAAATTGCCTAAAGTACTACGCCAGGGTTGTCCTAAATGGGCGGAGTTTAACTACGACGCGGTTATATAATGGCTCTTCGCTGTATCGTCATATCGAGCGTTGCATTGCGGCGGGGCGAATCAGCCGCTATTTATTAGCGGCCCCTTTTATGCCCCATAAAATCTTGCCTCCTCCCGTTCAAGCGTTCATCTCTGACCATACTTCTTTTACGCTGCTTTCTTTGTGGGAGTTCGTTTGCTCCACAGGCGTTTACAGCCGAAAGAAAACTATAAACCTGAGCTCCCTCCCTCTTTTCTTCCAATCCCACGCAGACCAGTGCGTTTACCCTCTTTAATAAACGTTATTATACGCTGGAACAACGCCACCTTTATGCGAAGGCAGAAGTCTTTACGCCCCTCTCTTCGCGAGATGTAATTGGTCAAGCGCACATAAGGTGATATTACAAAAGGCCCGACAACTCGGAAGACACGAGCTCTAGTGACGCCCACGTAACATGATGGTAATAATTCTAGGTGAGATTTAAGTGCTTTGAAAATTCGATTCATGGTATTTGATGATTATTGAGGTGACGTAACAGGTATAGGGCATCGCGCTCCAAGGAGACGCGACTTGGGCGTAGCGTATTTTTCACTGCGTTCTCTCAATCGACTGTAGCAATTGGGGGTGTACTGCAAGCAAGCAAATCCAACTACATTACTTTATCGCGCTTTTAGATGCGGAGGCATCTCATTCACCAGCCTTATCCCTGCGTCCACCCCTCCCCCATTTTCCTCGCCGCGCCAGCTTCGCTCTCCGCTGCTCACCCCCTCTCCTCTCCAATAGCGAACACTCTCTCGCGAGGGACATTGGATTGGATTTGATTGGACTGGCTTGGATTGGATTGGATTGGATTAAAGTGGATTGTGTTGGATTGTGTTGCGTCATAGCCGAGGCAGACGCACTGGCGCCGGCGCGTCCCCTCACCGTTATGCGCGCTATAAAAGGCGGTGCCTGCGCCGCTCCGCTTCATCGTTCTAGCGCCGTTCCTCCGCTGTCCAACGCTGCAACGTGAACCCCCTATGCGTCGCATCTACGCAGGGGTTCCCGCGAGGGGAGGTGTGAGTTTTTATTTTATTAATCCGTATTTACCTCCGAAACTCATTTTTTTCATTTAAGGCGTTCATATCAGCTTTTATGTTTGAAGTTTTTCGTCCTAAGAAGCAGTTTCTGCCCATTGCTGCCGTCGGTGGCCGACACTTTAATCACTTGACTAAAGCCGACTGGCAAAAAAGAAAGCGGGAGACGGAAACGCGCCACATTCAAAATAACTGCTCCTTGGTGTTACGTTATCGAAACAGTTCGTCTGCTTTTCGATACAAAATTTCCTTGGGGAACTTAAGTCTGCTTACGTGCTCTGAAGGCCAAAGCTCGGCGATACTTATTAACAACGTTTCAACTGATACATTGAACTTGCGTCTTTTCCCCCGCTTTCCTTTCGGTGTTTTTGGCACGAAATACTTCGACTGGCTTCTTTTCTGCTATACCGAGTTTGCGCCAGTTGCTTCTCTTTCATTTCCTAATGAACTACGCCAGCAAGCAGACTGGCACACGCTACCACCTCCACAGAATCGGGGTTGTGCAAGGCTGGTGTGCACCTACTACTACTGCCATGCCATCGCGTTGAGGCGTCACGCGGCACGCACTATTCTGTGACTTTTAATTTTCAAATTCTCGTGTGATCGATTTTGGCAAGCACGCACATTAGCTCCTCGAAGCTCCCAATTGCGGGCTAATACCCCAAGTGGGCATGTGCTACGAAGGAAGGAATAGCTACGACAACAATCTTTTCAGATTTGTCTGCTTTATTTCCTTTTTAAATGCAGAGCATTTCTTTAACTCACGATGTCACCCGGCGTTGGCGTGCCTCGGCGTCCGCAACAGCCGTCCCAGGTGCGCCCTCTCCCCCACTCCTCCTCTCCCACTACCCTTCTCGCTCTCAACAACAGGTCCGCACCCCTCCCCCTACACTATATAAAAAAATAATAGGTACTTACTGGCGCCTGGTTTCGATTCCACGACCCTGCGGGCGGAACGCAAGGTACATGGTGCTCTAGCCACTGCGCCACAAAGACGACACAGAATAGAAGGCTACGAACGCGCCTTACATCCTTGACTCATTCAAATTACGTCAAGAAGCTGCTGATACAACGCATTCACTACCTCTGGGCGGAACGCGAGGTACATGGTGTGCTCTTCACCGCTCTTTCTCGACGAAGAACTTGTCTTTTACTTAGTTCGTTGAGCTGGAATGGGTTGGCTTGTGGGGACGAAGGCGCTATTAAAAATTTTTGCGGACTTTATATAGTATCTTGATGTCTCCGTACTACATTCAACTCAAGTTTTGGTCAGATGGACATTGAGTCCCAAGGCGTTGTAAAAGAAGTCTCGTATGGCTTTTGCCGAGGCCACCGCCAGGAAGTACAGGCTGACGTTTGTATGCTTCCTAAATGTTCCGCCGCTTTCAGAGCTACGTTACAGAAAGAAATGCACGTAACATTCAAATCGTACATTCACGCTCTGTGAAAGTTTTTCGACGAGGATTCTTCTGTTTCGAGAATGTAGCTGGGCGATACATTTTTTTTTACTGGGTTGAGCAGAAACCACTTCGAGAGTTATATTGAGAGAGCTTGCTATTTCCTTCTATTATAGGGTTTTAGCATAGCGTAGGCTAGCGATGGCGGCTACCGGGACCAGACTGCGCATGCCCGCAATCATTCCGTGCATGGTCCGCCTTTGCAGGAACGAATGCGCGCATGCGCATTCGTTCCGAGGACGGGCTGTCTCCCGCGCTGTACGCGACGCGCACATGTACAGTTGGGTCCAAGTACCCGCCGTTACTAGCGTAGCGTGCGCTAGCCCAGGGGTGTAGCCAGAAATGCTTTTCGGAGGGAGTTATGGGTTTTCGGAAGGGAGGAGTTTAATTGCCGAAAGGAACACTAAGTCATGTTTACTAGCAGTCTTAAAAAATTTCGGAAGAAGTACGAGCACCCAATGCACCCCCCCCCCCCTCTCCTCTCTCTCTCTCAGGCTATGTCCCTGCGCTTGCCGCTAAGCCAAAACTCTCTATTGCTGTCTACGGTGCATTGAACAGAAAAGTGCTTCCACGTAAATAATTTCTTGTCATTCACGCATAGTTTTCAACCGGGCAATTCTGAATACTACATCAAAGGAGGGAGAGGATTTCGTTCATTTTCCAAGTTTACATACTTTACTGGATAGTGTTAAAACTAACCTCCCAAAAGTGCCCTGTATTACCAATGATATCTTTGTGTTAAAGTTTCCGACTAAGAAAACCTCAAAACCAAATTTCACTTCCATTTGTGCGGTTGGTGTGTTCGGTAAGTGCCCGATGGTATTACCAATGTTGTCTTCCAGCGAGCATCGACGAAATGAAACGGCAATCTTTGTTGATTCCAGCCAACCGAATCCAATCCATGCCCCTCGCGAGAGAGTTAGCGCCGAAATCGCACCACGCGAACCGAGCGCCGTAAGAAAGCACCATATGTGGTCACCGCGCGGAAACCAAGCGCCCCATTTGCGCGCGAACCACGCGGCGAGAGAGGGTGTTTCCATTTGTGCGGTTGGTGTGTTCGGTAAGATGGCCATTCTTTTATGTCAAGTATTATTTTTTATATAGTGTAGGGGAGCTGCGGACGCGGACTACGGACGCCAAAGGAATCGTGAGTTACTAAAATGCTCTGAAAAATTTGATCAAGCATGCTTTTCTTAAAGCACCTACGCTATCTTTTGGTGCTCTGCGGTGCCAAGAAGTGGCATTGGGATGACGTGCAATGAGCCGAATTACCAAGCAAGAGGGGAGGTAGCAAAACAGAGAGGCGAAAGTGCCAGAGCCCGAATAATGCGCCGCATCCTGCAGTGCTGGCAACCAAGAAACCAAACCGCCGCCATGCTCATCCCATCATACTGCCTGTAATTGCTTTATGGGGCAAGGAGCACAGCATTGCCCCGCATACAGAGTGGGTCATTGAAGAAAGCACCTGTATATTTACATCGTGTGCTCTTTAGCCCGCTGGCTTATGCGCCATAAACATTATTCATCATTACAGACCATCTGAATGGGTCTGTCTGGATACGGAGGCCCTGTTTAGCGTGTCCCTCTTGCTTTCAATTTAACCCCTCGAAAATGAGCCAAAGATCACTGAAAGGGTACAAACCCATTGGCATGCGTCTTTAAAGAAAGGTCTCTCGGGGTTGATTTAGGCATTCTGTGGCGCTCTTTATGATTTTTCTGCTGTTCGACAACATTTATTTATTTATTTATTTATTTATTTATTTATTTATTTATTTATTTATTTATTTATTTATTTATTTATTTATTTATTTATTTATACTGATGAGTAGTAACCGCGCGGACAAAGCAATCGGCATATTGCGGTGCGAATTGGTGGTGGAGAATGTTATGCATTGTAATTTTTTCATTCGACTGTGTACGAAGTCATTCACGGGGCTTAGCGTGGGCGTTGGTGGCTCAGTAGCCCGACACCGCTCCATTGTTCACAAGCTCGTGGCTTCGTTTGGAGGGACAGAAAGGAATGTACCCCTGGGCACTAGCTTTCAGCGGTCATAAACTATACTCAGACAGTGTAAATTAATGCGTAGCCAGGTCGAGGTTTAGCGCACTCACCCCGATTTTAAGGCTAAGAGGGAGGAGCTATCAACATTTGTTTTATTTTTAAGGTAGGGGGTGAAGCCACTGGTACATAGATGCACGGAACACCATACTTTTATCGGTTTTGTTTTCTTCTGTGAGTGTCCCGATTTGTCGGCATAAATATGTGGTTAGGTTGACTTGTGCGTGTTACCTTGTAAAGCACTAGAAACAAACACTTGGAAAGTACAATAATACGAGCTCTCATGTAACAGACTTTCCTTCTGAGTGTCTATTCATAATTGCTTCATTCGAAACTTCTCTTGTTTCAGCTCCACCTAGCGTAACGTGGCACACCCAGTTTTTTCTAACATGTGTAGGTGCGATTTCACAAGTCGATACTATTGGCCATGAAAAAAAAAAAAACCATTGCTTGTTCCTTTCTCTCTGTGTTTATATTTCTCTACCCTAAACCTTCTTTTATTTCACTTGTCCAGTTGTCTAGGCAATTTACTCATCCCACAAGCTCATTCCTGCGTCTGTGCTTATTATCTGTATGCGTAATGCAGCACCGAAAATAGCATGTAACATTGTTACTTCGCACCGTAAGAGCACTGCCGGATTTATAGCGCCAGTGGCTACTGTTTGCTGCGAGTTGAGCGAAAGGGTTTTTGTACGTATTTTATTTCGGTGGATAATGCACGTAAAACATTTGCCACACTTCCACTTCGGCCAAAACAGGATTTGCTGCACCCCATCTCCATTCCCTTCTATTTCCTCTAGATAGAAAGAAATCACGTGAACCGGTGAATGTGTGCTAGGTAGCAAAAGCCATTACAATAGGAGATCGGGAAAATCCCACAATTCTGGCTAGCGTTGCTCCAAAACCAGATTTAGTACAAAAAACAGTGAAAGTTTGCAAATGAATATCACTTAGTTTTTTACCTACTTATGCGTACTGCCAATCCCTACTGGGATTTTCAAGCAGGCACCGTCAAAGAACGCATGTCAAAAATTTTTTTATAATAGTGAAAGAAGAAGTATAACGAAGGTTGCCACAAAGTACAGAGTTAGCAGCAACAAAGAAATTATACAATAAAGAGCAAAAAATATGAACACCGAAGAAAAGTCAGCTCTTGCACGAAAAGATACCCAAATCACACATATCCGCCCACATAAATAGTGCAACAACAGCAACCGTATTATCAAGAGAGGACAGCAATTTCAGCAAGAACAGTGAATTTTCCTAGTGTTCTTTGTTTACTAATGATGTGATCTAATTAATTCTAGTCTCTGATGGCGCGAAGAAAGAAGGAAAAGTAGATCGTGTCGCTTTTACAATGGTATTCTTCGACTGTGCTGGAATGTTTATATATCGCGTAGGACGGGTTTTATTTGTGAGAAGGTAAGTATCAGACTTTTTCTTTTATGCATTGTGATAGAGTAATTACAAGAACTTCAAACGCTTCCCTTTGGTGCCCTTTTCGAGTGCACCAAGGCTCGCAAGCAGAAACACTTCCATTGGAGAGTCATTACGCGTGTACCAGTGAAAGATAAAGCGCACGGCCTTAATTTGCACGCTTTACAATAAAGCAATGTTTCCCTTTGAAGTCGGGAACCTGGCTGTACTTGCGTTATCCATACGCATAAAAGTAGTATAAGCGAGAAGCATTGTTTCGTACGTGGCCCTCTTTCAAAGTCCGCTTCAAAAAACAAGTCTGGTGTTTTGCATATAACATGATGATGATGATGGTTGCATTTTAATGGCGCATAAGGCCAACTGGGGCAAAGAGCGCCAAAAAAAGATGGTTAGCTACCACATATTAAAGTCAATACTAGAAGTGAATAATACCAGAAGTAAAAACAAATAAAGACAATGAGGATGGCTGGCGTAGAGGGCCAGGTTGTGATTATGCATGATACGATATGAGATTCAGAAATTTAACTTCTGATAGATAATTAAAAACACGTTTGATAGTAAACATTGGTTCATCGCCTAAGAAGTGCGATGGGTGGAGTGGGATTTGTTGTCTGTAGATTTCTGGAAAGTGTTTGCGTCGTGTGGTGTGAAGTGCCTTGCATGTTATTAGTATGTGCACTACGGATAGGGCCTCTCCGCACCTGCCGCACTGGGGTCTAGGAGATCCCGTCAGCAGATACGAGTGAGTTGCATGCGTGTGCCCTATCCGTAGCCTAGCCAAAGGCGACTTCTGTGTGTCTGTTGTGTGAGTCAGCTGTGTACCGTCCCAAGTGTGGCTTTATTACATGTAGTTTGTTGTCTGTCTGTTCGTTCCAGTGTGTTTGCCATGTTCTGCGCAGTGTGTGTCTTATGTGTGGCTTGAGGTCTGTATATGGTACGCTTGTTATGTCTACAGTGTTCCTGAGTGCAGCAGCACCGGCCCTCTCGTCTGCCAACTCGTTCCCAGCGATCCCAGCGTGTCCTGGGACCCAGCAGAGGAGCAGCCGATGCTTCTCCGCATACACCGACATGATAGTGTTGAATACAAGATTAACTATGTGGTTTTTGGGGGGTGTATGCGATGACAATGCGCGAACAACACTCAAAGAATCTGTGTAGATGATAGAATTGGGAATTTGTTTTTCAAGGATATGTCGTACAATCAGTAAAATTCCGTACGCTTCTGCTGAAAAAATTGTTGTGTGCACGCTCATGGTTCTGGCTGCATTGAAATTCGGACCATGAGCAGCGCACGACACCATAGTGGAGGTTTTAGAAGCGTCACTGTAGAATTCAGCACGTGGGTATTTGAACTGCAAAGAAAGAAAGTGCTGCAGTATTGCAGCTCGCGGTACCCGATTTTTGTCAAGCTTTATAAAAGAAAGGTCACAGGACACAGCGCGAACTTGCCAAGGCGGTAAAATGTTTAAAGAGGATGACCTGTACACGTCTAAAAACGAAGCACTCAGATCCGAGGCTCGCTCTCTCGCTCGAAGTGAAAAAGGCGGAGTAACGGACGGGCGATTTACAAACAGCACAGATGTGGATGTATCGTTAAGGACAGGATAAAAAGGGTGGTTATTCTGAGATGAAATTTTAAAAGCATAAAGTAAGTCCATGTACGTTCGCTGGTTCTCAAGGCTCCACTTATTACATTCAACATATAGACTCTCGACAGGGCTAGTGCGAAAAGCACCCGACGCAAGCCGTAGTAGCCCCAAGTGTAGTACTGGGTCAAGCATTCGCAATGCTGTTTTACTCGCCGACCCATATACCACACTGCCATAGTCCAAACGAGACCCCAACCAAAGCAGTATAGAGCCGTAGTAGGAGTTCTTTGTCGGAACCATACGATTGTGGGAGAGAACCTTCAGGATATTCATTGTTTTAAGACATTTATGTTTAAGTTTCTTGATGTGTGGAATGAATGTGAGTTTCTGGTCAAACACAACACCTAAAAACTTGTGCTCCTTGTTCACAGGAAGCGACACGCCATTAAGTGTAAGGTCTGGGTCTGGAAGGATCCCACGCTTCCTAGAGAACACAACGCAGGAGCTTTTTGCAGGATTCAATTTAAAACCATTCTTGTCTGCCCAGCTGGCAAGCTTCTTGACGCCGAGCTGGACTTGACGTTCGCAGATGGACATATTACATGATTTAAAAGATATCTGCACGTCATCTACATACATGGAGTAAGAAATTGTAGGCGGCAGTGCCTTCCCAAGGGAGTTCATCTTTACTATGAAGAGAGTGCAGCTTAGAACTCCGCCTTGCGGCACGCCATTTTCTTGCACGTGTACCTTTGACAGTGCAGAACCAACTCTGACGCGAAAGGTTCTCTCCGACAAATAGCTAGCAAGGGTGTTAAACATATTACCAGAACACCGAATGACTTCAGGTCAGTAAGGATCCCATAACGCCAAGCGGTGTCATAGGCCTTTTCTAGGTCGAAAAACACAGTTAAACAGAACTGTTTGTGCACGAAGGCATCCTTAATATATGACTCTAGTGCCACAAGTTGATCATTCGTGGATCGCCCCGCCCTGAAGCCTGCCTGGCAGCTCTCAAGAAGACCGTTGTACTCCAAAAAGTACACAAGCCTCCGGTTTATCATCTTCTCGAGAAGCTTGCACAGGCAGCTGGTCAGGGCAATGGGTCGATAGCTAGCAGGAGAGGAAGGGTCCTTCCCTTCTTTCAAGAATGCTACAACTATGGCATCCCTCCAAGACTTTGGAATGTGCCCCGAAAGCCATATCTTGTTGAAAAGGTGAAGAAGTGTTACAAGAGTGTCTGTGTGTAAGTTCTGTATCATTGTATATGTAATGTTGTCTGGGCCTGGAGCTGAGGGTTTACACATGCTCAGAGCAGCCCTCAGCTCATGTAGTGAAAACAGGGAGTTGTACGAAGTCTGTGATTTGTTGTTGTCGTGTAGGGACTTCTTTTCACAAGAGGCTTTATGTTTCAGGAAAGTGTTCGTGTAGTGTGCTGAACTGGACACGTGTTGGAAGTGTTGTGCGAGTGTGTCAGCCTGGTCTTCCAGAGTGTCCCCTGTTGTACTGACCAGGGGCAGGCTGTGTGTCTGTTGTCCTTTGAGTTTGCGTATACGTGTCCATACTTTCCGTGTGTCTGTGTAGGAGTTTATTGATGTTATGAATGTACGCCAACTCTCTCGTTTTGCCTCACGGCGCACACGTTTTCCTAATGCCTTGGCCCGTTTGAACATGAGGAGGTTTCCCGACGTGGGGTACCGACGAAGGATACCCCACGCCTTGTTCTGGGCCTCTCGCGCCCGCCTACAGTCCTCATTCCACCACGGCCTCCGCTGGTTGCGCGGGGCACCAGAGACGTGGGGAATGGACTTTTCGGCGGCGTCGAGGATGTGCGCCGTGAGGAGTTGGGTAGCTTCTTCAACGTGCAGGTGTCCTATGGATGTGTGGTGTAGTTTGGATGTCTCTGTAAATGTATTCCAGTTAGCTCGTGCTTCATTGAACCTATTATGGGAAGATGGACTGCTCGGGCCTTCATTCATTCAGGATATTCATTGCCTTTATACATTTTATTTTGAGTAGCATTATATGTGGAATAAATGACAGCTTTTCATCTAACACAATCCCTAAAAACTTGCGTTCCTTCTTCACAGGCACAGCCACAGCCGCTTTTCTGATGAAGGCGAAAAGCAAAAACGCCCGTGTGTACGAGATTTCGGCGCATGTTAAAGATTCCCAGGTGGTCAAAATTAATCCGGAGCCCTCCACTACGGCGCGCCTCATCGCCTCTGTTGCGTCGGCGCGTTAAACCCTACAATCAACCAATGCCCTTCTTCAAGAAGATGGATTAAGCGCACTCCCCTGCAACAAGAATGTCGACTCTCGGGCCGGGGGCGTCGCCATCTACGTGAAGAACGAGTGAAGAAATCTAAAGGTATATGGTGGATGTCTTCGGAGAGATTAAGCCTACCGACGATACCTCCATCGTCATCGTGGAAGATTTCAATGTCGATGTCAGCAGACCCGAGGGGGCGTGGATAGTTACCTTCATGTTGGAGTGTTTTGGGCTCAAGTGTTTCACCGATGCCACTGTACCCACCATTCGTCACCTGTAGTGCATTGACCTAACCTTCGGGAGAGAGAGAGAGAGAAGTGACCTTTATTGCGTTGTCCGGCGGGGGGTGCGGGTCAGGCCACGCAGGGCTTCGCCGTCACCCCTGTCTATCTATCTATTCTAGGTATCGGGCTGACCTCGAAGCAATGGGCCTGGCATGCGGCTCGGGCTACTAGGGGTGTCCCCGCCCCGCCCCCTGTCGCCGTTCCCGAGGGAAGCAACCGGGGGGAGTGCAGGTCCTCCTTTCGCCGTTGCCGCGCCAGAGCAGCCTCGAGCCGCTGGACGGCCCTGAGCTGGAGTCCGTGCTCCGTAGAGCCGATCATGTCGCGAACCTTCGGGAAGGACGTTGACGCGGTGAAAGTGCCACCACTTGCCGTCTACCACAGTGATCATAAGGCAATTATAACAATGGTCACGAAATAAATTATGACAACAGGACCTTTGAGCAGGTGTCTTTTTATTCGAAAAATAATCAACTTATAATTACCAAATTCAACATGGCCAATCCCTACTATAGCGAAACCCCAACACAGCAAATCCCACCAGAGCGCCAGCTTCGCTGGGCTTCCATCTTCACGGGGTGAAAGGGCTCTCAATTTTTCTGAGACGTTTTGCAACAGGCTCTTAAAAGGAAGATTGACACCACTCCGTGCGCAATTCGCATCTTGCCTTTTCAAGGTTTTAATCGGGTGCCATGCGACGTTTTTTTTTCTGACGCTATCTCTGGATGAGGCCACGTGTGGAACAAAAGTTGTTGCTTTCTTCGGGGGTGCACACACCAACCTGAAGGCCAGGAATCGCTATCTTTGAACTCGTAATGTGGCCGCTTCACAAAATTGAAGGGACCATGAATGGGAAACGTAAGAGTTGTAGAATAGTGCGTGCCGCATTGCACTTGACCATGACGCCATGTAACTAGAGCAGGCGCACACCAGACGCGTAGAACTGTTCTAGCGAAGTTGTGCCGTGGGCTAGCCTGCTTGCTGACGTAATTCGCGCCGTAAGACGCAGAAAGGAGAGCGAAGAAAGACTCAAAGATGGCGTAGCAGAAACGAAGACGGACGAAGTAATCAACGCTAACATGAAAGCGGCAAAAGCATAGAAAGAGACGCAAATGCAATGTAACAGTAAGCCAGTTGTTAAAAAGTATCGCGAGGCTTTTGCCTACAGAGCATGTAAGCGGACTTGAGCGCACCCAGAAATTTTGTTCTTTACTACATCCTCGTGCTTTTTGGCAGCCCAAATTTCTAAATAATTGCATACTTGAACACGCTGCAGTTACCGAATGCGCGTCATGCAGTCGAGTTTGCAGGCGTATCAGATGCACGCCCAACGTTGATGTATTATTGCTAACCGCGGTGGAGCGCCCTAGTCAGTATCAGCATCAGCACTGTCAGCATCAGCATCAGCACTGCAAGAGTATCAGAATCAGCAAGAGTATCAGCAAGAGTATGAGCATAAGCACTGTCAAAGCGCCCGCATTTTGAGCTAAATTACGTCGTGTTAACTCAAGCAGCAAATGTCTACAAAACGCACAACGCATCGGAGCGTAGAAGGCACCGGTCCCTAAACTATATCGACTCGCCGGCTGCGCGCCTACGCCGACGAGCAAATGCTCAAGACCGCAACTCGGCCAGCCACCAGAAGGCGTTGCCTAAGCAAGATAATTATATCATCAAGCTAGAGTGACCAGTGGGCGCTTACCGTATTCTTGAGGTGAATGGAATGTGTCACGTACCACACTGTAGTACGCGTGCAAGGATACTGATGGTGATGGCTTCGTACTTTGTGACGTTAAAATACTAGGCACGCCAGGCAATCGGAAAGTTAGGAAAACGCTTTTTTATCAAAATATCCAATACCTGAGAGACACACGTACAGGATACCCTGACTGAAGATAAGCGACTCAACGGGGTTTTCTTATTTGGCGTAGTTCTGGCCACCAGTTCGCTAAAACCTTTAGTTCCAAGTTGAGGGATTCAGCGTAACAGGAGCCGCTATTATAGCCGGCTTGGACAGCTTAGAGAACTGGTAACACTCTTGAGGTGAAAACCATTACATCAGCAGTCCGGGCGCGTGTCGGGCAGGGGAAGACAAAGAAAAAGAAACCAGGCGGAGAGCGGGTGGGGTGGGCGCGCGTCCCAGGGGCGGGTCAAGATTCGACGCGCCTCGCTGAAGGACAGTGGCAACGCGAATAAGGGAAATGGACGCCTCAGCGGGAGTTCGTCTGCGAGGGTGATGCAAGTGTGGCGTAGGACAGCCGAAGGCGCACCGCACTCCAGCAACCGCCGCTCTGTTCCCAAAGTATTGAACCATGTCCCGCCGCGGAAGCGTCAAAGACACCGAAGCGAATGGTACGGAAAAAAAGGAAGGAACCGCTTCCGGCTGAAGCGACGTCGCCCAGTGCGCGTCCCGATGTGAAGTCACCACTGGAGACGGTGGCTCCTTCAGGCGTTTCGGCGACCAAACCAGATGCAGAAGACAAACCAGTCCTGCCTCCACCAGGCTCCCCCCCATTGGCGGTGAGTGCCAGCTCGGAAGATAAATCGAGAGGTTCCGTGTCTCTGCCACCCATGGGCTCGTCTTCCCTGCACCCGGTAGACTCGGGATCGCTCCCTCGCTCGCCGCCCGACTCGAAACCCGCCATGACCGAATCCCCCAAACCGCAGGAGTCTTCCAGCGGTCCCTACAGAGCTATAACAGCCTCAATGTCTCCGGGAAACAAGCTTGAGGAACGCTCAGGATCTGGGACTCCGTCTTCTGAAAGCGCCAAGTACTTTCCCAGGCAACACAGCCAACCGACGAGCCCAAGGACACCAAGCTCTCCTCCCCACGCGCTGGGACCCCAAGACTCACCGAGCCGCATGCCTACACCCGGCAGCCCTGGAAAGCTCTGGTCAAATTGGGGCCGACTGGCTGGAGGATTCACGCCAAGTGTAGGGAACGGTAGGAAAACCGCACCTCCTCCTGCTCAGGAAAAGACGCCCCCTGAACAGCGGTCGCCTCCTCAAGTGAGCCCGACTAAGAGAGCGAGATCCCTAACAGAACAACGGGGTGGTGCACAGCAGGACCGATCAGTAGATTACTACGATTCAAGCCCGAGGCAAGCAGTACCCAAGAGTGAGAACCCAAGCCCCATCAGGAACGTGTCTTCCACAGCTGGTCCACGACAAGTCGTCTCATATGACTCTCCCGGTAGCCTTGGCCACGCTGTTCGCAGTTTGTTAGGCACGGGGGCGCAATCGCCAATTATGGCGACAGAGGAAGAGTCAGAAGGGGCACGCGTCGGTCTCCATTTCCCGATGGTGACATTCCTCGTCATCTGGATACAGCTGCGTGTGCACTGGAACTACTTGCACGAGCACTATTCCGACCGGTGCGCCAGTGCGTCTGCCATCCTGCGCGAAGGCCACTGGGAGCAGCTGGTGTACGCCGCTTTCCACCACTACGACGTCTGGCACCTGGTGACCAACCTGTACTGCTTCTTCGTAAGGGGACTCGTCCTCGAGTCGGCGCTCGGCAAGCCGGGCTTCGCCGCGGTCTTCGCACTGGTCGTCACTCTGGTCAGCCTCTTCAATACCGGAATCGCACAACTCGCGTACGGGCTCACGAAGGCACCTACGCTCTATAAGATGTGCGTATACACATCCTCCGGTGTCGTCGTGGCCCTGGACGTGATCAACCGCTGGCACTTCGGCCAGCCGATCGTTCCCTTCCGCGATCATTTGGGTGAACAGTGGCCGAGAGTTTACGCGGGGCTCGAGGCGTTAGCCCTGTTCGTGTCCCCCAAGAACGACTCCCTTGCTATGGTCAGTGGCCTTCTGGTTGGGCTTTTGCTGGCACTGGTACCACTGAGAAAGATGGCGGACAGGTGAGGTAACTTTTCTTGCGCTATCTGCGTATACTCGGAATGAAATGGCTTAAACCCTACTTGTGTGTTGCGTTGATGTCCTGGCGTCATCCTTGATAAGACGCGTGCCGACGCACAGACAGATGGATAGGACGGCATCCGCATTCGCAGGTGTCAGTGGTATTTTTATCTCATTTCTGCCGTATAACTATATTGGTCACGTCAATGCAGTTTTCGTCCGCCAGTACACGCTTTGACCCAGACGTTCCGTTTAGAACCTAAATCTCGATTCGAGCCCTAGAGCAGCGGCATAGGATCGGCTGAGTGAGGCCACGTGAAAATCTCTAGCACTGCTGTAGCTTCGTTGTATCTTCATTTTTGTATTCCAACTGCACGCTATACAAGCCGGGAATTCAGGAAACATTTAAAGAATTTTCTACTGATGTGTAAGCATTCGGACGTCGTTTCTCCTCTTCGAGTATTTTTGACGACGGATTTGCCTGTGAATAGCCAAATTGAGCACTTTTTGGCCTCTTTTTTGTTTGCAGTAAGTTTGGCTACATTGAAACACCTCGATTCCTTTGGTTATATATATTGTTGTTTTTTTTTCTGATATACATTTACACGTACAAGGTTATAACCGCTGTGTTAACTCGCTAGTCGTGCATTTTTCTGTACATGCAAATCGGAAATACGCTCGGTGTCTTTCTCCCATGTGTTTCTGTCTGCCTTTTTCTATTCCTTGTCCTAATTTCACATGAGAGCAATGAATAAGAGTTGATTTATCTATCTCTTTTCATTTTCGGCCTTATTGTTCTCAATGTATTGCTTGTTTTTATTGAATGCTTTCGCGAAAAAATTATTCAACAAGAGTGGCGCGCCCACCGCTTCAGACAGCACGTGTGGCATTTGCAATGCTTTGCTTTACTAAGCATCAAAGAGTGCCTTAGACACAGTTGTATGTTTGATTGCCTGATTTATTGGCTACCTGATATGTTTACTCGCGAAGTATGGCAGTGCATATTCAACGGTAGGTTTATTGAATAATTGATTGATAGGCCGTTTGACTAATTGATAATACCCGTTATTGCTGCTTTCCCTGCGACAAAATTCAAGGTAATGATTTCGGTGGGAGGGGAAGAGATCGATGGAGGGATCAATACTCCTCAGAATTCACTGAATGAAACGGCGCCCTATCTCTTGCTTTGGAATTCAGGATAGGGGGGAAGCTATAAAATGGCGATCACATATGTACCTTGGCTGCAACGAGAAAGTACTCAGATAAAAACGTTGACACGTCCTTCACAAAAACGGTCTCAGCAATTCGGACACATCTCCAGGGTGAACCCAGGTAGAATAATAAATGCGCGAACAACATATCTGTTATGAGTTTACTTAGATAGTTCTGAGTGCAATTTTCCAATTTTTTCTGGAACAAAAATGGTTACAATATAACGGTGGCTATACTTATTCCATGTGCTATCTTTAGTCGTTATCTTGCTCCGTTTGCGATGGTATGAGTGCGGTCCAATTCTTGACTGTACAGTGCTGTGGGGTGCCCACGAATTCCGTCATTTTCACCCGTTCTCGTCGCACGTTATTTCAGAATCCCGCATCCCAAAGTGCCCCTGCACGTGGCCGCCGTTCAATGGGGGCCCGTGACTTGCCTGTTCGCCGCCGCCCTCGTGGCCTCGCATGTGTTCGGACCGTACCCGGAGGGCGCCGCTGCAGCCAAGTCGCAGCTGACGTTCAAGCACCCTGTACGGCCACCTTGGATCCTCCCTGCGCTCTACGTGGGCGGAGTGTACCAGCTGGCCTACGTCGTCCTCACACTCTTGACGGTCGGCGGCGAGCTGGAACTCGACCGTGGACGCCGCTGGTAAGTTATCCTTGTTGATTGATTGATTGATTGATTGATTGATTGATGATTGATTGATTGATGATTGATTGATTGATTGATTGATTGATGATTGATTGATTGATTGATGATTGATGATGATTGATGATTGATTGATTGATTGATGATGATTGATTGATTGATTGATTGATTGATGATGATGATTGATTGATTGATTGATTGATTGATTGATTGATTGATTGATTGATTGATTGATTGATTGATTGATTGATTGATTGATTGATTGATTGATTGATTGATTGATTGATTGATTTTATATCACTCCGGCCATTATTCACCCTTGTGTGACAGGACGTAAGAGATGAAGTAAATGGCAACTGAGCGGATGTGCTAACAGTCACCTGAGCCACAACATAACCAGAAGCGCGCACACAAGCTCTGAAAGAAACATGTAAAAGATTTCTTTGCACGTTAAGTTTCATAAGCCATAAACAATTATAAATAAAGTTGTGTGGACATTAGCAATCTCCCTAGCCGCGGCGCCTGTGGCGGTTGCAATGATCGCACGTTCGGCATACAGTTAAACCTGGTTATAACGGCGTGTACAATTGTTTTGTTACATCAAGGTTTTCGTTGCGTGCAGGTTTCGAGTTAAGGCTAGAGGGAATGAAGCAGAAACGAAACCAGAAAGCTGGACATCGTTGAAAGTGAACTTACCCTTCAAGATTATAATTTTACAGTGGGAAACGGCGTGATTTTCGCCTGCTGCTTTGGAACGAGCTTAGGCACTATACGGTGATACAAAGAACTGAGGTCACTTTCCCCCGCATTCACAAACGGAACTGAAGCATCACGATTGCCTTTTGACACTTTTGGGTTCCAAACGCGTTTCAAGAACCAAACTTATTCAGAAAGGGCGCCATATCGCAAACTTGATTCTCTTTTTGCCACTCAAAATTGTTGAGAGGGTGCCAGCTGGGATACATTAGTGGGATATTACTGCGTTCAAAAATGCTAGCTTGCAGATTTCATCCCTGCGAAACGATACCAGAGATAGCAGTGAAAACGCACGACTACACGTGGATAAGCAGGCCTATCCTCTTAAAACGTAACTTTCGAACCGACAGGGCAGTCCCACGTGGAAACGCACGGTAGTTTGTGGTACGGGTAAGAAAGAAATCGACTGACTGAATAAACGTCATTGAAGTAAAGATGGAGGAAGCGGGAGGGGGAGAAAAAGATGAAAGAGAAAAGAGAAAGATGAGACGACTTAAGTCGTTCGAAAAAAAAATTAAGCATAGTTACTCTTCCATCTAATGTCACGCTACACAAGCAAAATCTTAAGTTTGTACTACGCTGGCCTTGAGAGAGCGCCAGCCGTTCCTTTCATCGTCATCATCACGACGATTTTTTTCTCATGAAACAATGGCTGATCAGCTTAGCGAGTTCGTTACTTCTATCTTTCCCGTCACAACGCCTTCGTTTCATAGAGGTCGCAAACACATGGGCTACCATGTGGGAGGCAATGCAGAATTGAAAAATCTTGTTAATTCCAGGAATTTGTTACATAGCGGTTCCTCACACCCTGGTTTAACACGCCTGTTACCTCCAACTGTACGAGTATCAAGCCTGTGCAACGTAAGCCCATCTGTCAAACAGTAAATTTGACTGACCTTTTCGAGTTTTCGGATGAAAGTGCACACACTCCTGCATAGTAAGAGCATGAAAATGTACACGTACTGCCTTTTAGGGGCTCGTACACCGGAGTACCGAGGCTCGTTTTCACACTAGGCATTGGATGCGATTACGAGTGGAACTAACAGTTGGCGCCACGAATGAAGCCGAGTGCATCGAAGCGACTGAAACCAGACTCTCCATAACGATACTGCAAAGAGTTACTAGGTAAATATACTAGAGAGGAAACTGCGCCTGGGAATGCGTGTCGGCGTGGGGGGCTATGGCGTTATGGGAAGACCACAGCTGCTGGCTTGGCATGTCTATCGGATTCGTAAGCGTCTTCTTAGGTTTGCTTTCTTTACTATGCATTGCTATGTCTACCCGTAGTCGAAATGGTCGAATGACGCTTTGCTTCTCTCGCTTTGCTAGGAAACTCAAAATGCGCTCCATTTGTTCATGCTAAGGACCGCTGTGCTTTATTACTAGGAAGTGGGAGGACTAATGCCGCGAGCGACATCCGTACATATTTACATAACTACAAACCCACAATCTAAATGCGCTAGTTAGTGGTAAGGGCAACCCGCTTCCCGGTTCTTTTTTCAGCAGCAGTATATATGTTAAAGCGCCCAGACATTTTGCCTTCATGCGTAATTAGTCGCCGCGAAAGTTGTAGCACACCATTTGTGCACCGGTTTACTCCAAAGGCGATCTTTTTTGAGGCACGCCCGTAAAACCTTTCTGGTCTTTTCAAAGCAGTTTATTATTTAAATATTGGCAAAATAAGAATCGTAATTAGCCTTCTTTCGAAATTTTACATTATTGTTAACTACCAGCTTGGTCTACAGAATAGTAGGCACAACCGTTCTGCAGACTCTCAGTTAAAGCAATACTCTTCACTTTCAATTTTCTTAGGTTTAAAACACCAGTGTTTAATTTAATACTTATACAACTACACACCCTTCTTGACGTTTTTATCATACTGTATATGAATTTACGGCCACTAAAACGTTTCACTCCAAGCCAATGATGAAACTAAGGCGAAAGCACGGATTGATGGCGGCCCATGACGACACAGACGGGCTAGATGTGAGCCGCATATATATGCTAACGCCATATTCCTCCCTAGTGTATATTGTAGCGTGAGCTACACTGGCCGAGGTTGAGCAGTTTCACGTGGCTCCTGGAGAGCCGTGCTGCGCAAGCGCGGCACGTGGCGGCCCGGTCCACTTGATGATCATGCGAGGGGTGGCCGGGTGTGGAACCGATGGCTCATAGCGTCGCAGCAACACCGGCGTGCGCCTGTGGAACCAGCTTAGCTCTGGGCGATTGGTGACGCTGCGCCGGAGCCGCTTGATAAATATACATGCGTCACATAATGCGTACATCAAGCAGTAGTAAGCATGATTACAAAGCTAATCCTAGACAAACAGGAAAGCTAAAGAATAACCAGCTGAACCTTAACTCACGCTACGTATATCCTGGCATATCCGAGCCAAGCCACTGCTAATTTTGTAGACGCTCCAGGCTGCAAAGTATAAGAGCACTTTTGACTTCGTTCTTGCTGTGTTTGTGCTGTGGGCTAGACGTTTCGTAGGTAAAGCAAAGGACCGCGCCGGCACATTGCCATTGTTTAACCATCATCGCACCTACAATGTGGCACCAAGGTTGGCGCACACAGAGTGGCAGCCTGCGGACGTGTAGGGCGGGAAAGTTGTTTTGTCTTAGGCGCTGAGAGCGGGACTAGTGGCTCCTGCGGGTGGGTTGATTCCCTCGGTAGGTTTTAGTTTTCTTACTAATCCACACCGCTGTCTCACCAGCTGCCGGCCTCCGTTACGTCACGCGATACGACATGAAATGGCGCGAGGTATGAAATGCGTTTTATATTGTTTAATTGCTCGACAATTAAAGCATATTTCGCCGCCGAATAAACGCAGAGAGTTCTACGTGGCACTTGAACTTTCGTCCGAGCTCAACTATAGCGAGTTGCCTTCAGTGTCACTTCATGTATGACTCATTATGGAGGCCTCGCAGGGGAAACTCCATAGTGAGCTAAGCTTCTTTTTGGCGTCAGTTCGTGGCAGTATCCAGTGTGTTCTTAGGACACCACAGACGCGGGCCGATGCTATTCGCAGATCGACTTGAGTCCGTATCGACGTATGGCACAAGCCCTCGTCGAGCACAATTCTTTGAGGTTTTTTCGTTTGTGCCCAGATGTCTGGAATTCATCTTAATGACGAATAAAAATTGGTGATTGATGATTGATTGCGTAACCATTAACGAAGCAAAGAGGTCATGTCTAGCAACGAGGTCTGCTTGCTACTCCACATGAAATTGAAGAGAGCGAAAGTACGTGAAATAAGATTGATTCATTGATTGATTATTTGCTTGATATATTATTTGATTGATTGATTCACTGATTCTAGGGTTTAACCGCGCCGACGCAAGGCAAGCGATGCGGCGCACCGTAGTGGTGAGCTCCGGTTTAACTTTGACCACCTGGGGATATTTAACGTGCGCCGAAATCTCGTACACTACTGGCAGCGGCCTTCGCGGCCACTTGAAATAAGAGAGTAGACAACGCGCGCAAGAACTAGAAGACGCTGCAACGCCCACTAACCGCAAAGACGGGAGTGTGATTACAACAGAGTGTGGCGAACCTCTATGACCACAGGCAGAATACACCGGGCAAGTACCCTGCCCCGCTATTAGGGCCTCTCTGCATGGTTTCCTATGCTCCATGGCCCATTCCATGCCCACGATACAACTTACCAGAGGTTCTACAGCATTCCAGGCCGTACTATACACAACAGAACTAACCAGAGGGGCCACGGTGAACTTTTGTTAGAGCTTAATCGCTTGTTTCCAATTCTTTTCACAATATGCGGGGTTTGTCGTTTTCCCCGTTTCAGTGCGTGCATTAGGAGGCATTTACATGTTTACCAAAATTCCACTGATAATGAGGTACATATCCGCCCCCGTGGGTACATTATAACGAGGTGGTACCCATATATCGCTGTATTAACAGTACTTCTAACTGATCGCAGGTTCGCGCAGATGGTCATCGGGCTGCTGGTTGGCGTGAACGTGGTCCAAGACATCCTGTCCTGGATCGTGTGGAGTCACGCCCGTGCCTTCCAGGACGGTCTACCAGCGCCATTTCTACACTCGAGCACGTGCAGTTGCGGTCTGTTCGGCGCGCTGTTGGCGCTCAAGATTGTCCACAACAAGCTGCACCCCGAGGCCGTCTTCACGATGGCCTCGTTCTGCATTCCCGTGCCCTTCTGGGCGGGCATGCTTTGGAAGTGTTCACTCTGAGCCTGGTCAGCTCGAGCGGTTCCAGCTTGGGTCACGTGATCGGCATCCTCGCGGGAATCTTGGCCGCGAATGTTAGGTGGCCTTACCTCGTCAGCTGTGCCCAAGGGATTTTTAGTTAAGGCGTTGCCTCGATGCTTCGGGCTTCCGCAGGTAGCATGGCATAAAAATTGCTATTTCATATTCCGGGCCGAAGGCCTGATTCTTTATGTTTAATAAACTACGTATTTCGTTTATTTCCCAGTCTGGGTGCGTAGAATGCCGCGAATAGTTCGCACATTTTATGCGAGCGCACCACATTGCCATAAAAAGCAGCTGGCTTATAGGAAATATCAAAATATCCGTTCGGCCGCACGTTAACAAATTTTACTTTATTCTAATTTGAGCGACACCACGCATGGACGGTAAATAATTGACGGTTAGTATTTTCTAGTGTACCACGTTGAACTGAATGGGATTAAGGGGGTACATCTTGTCGTACTGGATAAAAATTTGATTGTTTTTATGTATATTTGTACTAAAGTTGCAAATGATATCTACTCTTGTGTTTTGTTCGCGTGAAACTTTTGGTTCGATGCTTGTATTCCTTTACAGCGCTTGTGTTCATACCTTGAAATGGTTTAGGGGGATATATGTGCGTACGCCAGTGCGAAGCGCAGCGCGCCCTGAGTAGTTTCAACGGCAGCGGTATAGGGCGAGGGAGGGGCGATATTGCCAAGCTCGACTACAGAAGCCAGTGCTGGCTGCCACCGGCGTGATCGGAGCTTTCTCATATCTTTCATTACCACGCCTATTCAAATTGATCACCGGGACGATGCTTTGTATCGCTGATTTTGACTTGTTCTAGTCGTCTCTCGTACACCAAATACACCTCAGTGGTGAGTCTCAGCACTGCACTTTCAGAATCAGTTTAAATTATTCCCCTACGGTGACGTTGGGGTTTTTGACGGCATTTCTTTCAAGCTGGGGTGCGTGTGTTCTTACAAAAGGGCACGTGGCTGCCGCACTAGACAAAAAAGCATGCCGCTCATGGTTACGTTGCATTACCATGAAATGTTTTTGAATCCAAAAGGGTTCATATTCAACTTAAAATACCAAATTCGTATCAGCTTTGTAATCCAACAGCGTTGAGAGGTAATAACTACCTGAAAATGACACCACCTATTTACTAGTGAGCTTTGGTTCGGAGAAAATGTACTGTATTCTAATCTTTATTTATAATGGTACCCCCCACGTCATTTCTAACCAAGTGGACCGGGTATTTTGAGCTTAATTTTCAGGCAATTTCAGCTTCCACCCGCCGCAGGTTGGCTCAGTGGCTAAGGCGCGTTGGCTGCTGAGCACGAGGTGCGGGTTCGATTCCCGGCCGCGGGCGGCCCCTTTTCTGATGGAGGCCGGCAAAAGCAACAACGCCCGTGTGTTACGAGGATTTCGGCGCACGATAAAGATTCCCCAGGTGGTCAAAATTAATCCGGTAGGCCCTCCACATGACGGCGCGCCTCATCGCCTTGCGTTGCGTCGGCGCGTTAACCCTACAATCAATCAATCAATCAATCAATCAATCAGCAATCAATCAATCAATCAATCAATCAATTTCAGCTTCCTTCTTGCGTTGCGAAATTCTTCTTTGCGCTACTACGCAGTTATCCAACTTCAAGCCGATTTGCCTTGGCGCCTCCATCGCCCCGCCAGTGTTCCTCGAAAAATGCACGCCGCTCGTGATTCCACTTCACCCACGCCTTACTTGCGCGACAACAGCTCCAGCTGAAAGGCGAAAGAGAATACCGAGCCGTCGGATGTCAGTTGAGACAAAGAGAGCGCTTGACAGAGAGAGACAAAGACAAAGTTCAGACAAAGAGAGGTCTTGAACAACGCCAGCTCTTCACGGGCCAGTTTCGTTTCGTACGAGGGTAATTCCGGAGGTCTAGTGTCACTTTTTAGTAGAACTGGGGCTTTTCGATCTATAGTATCGGACTCGGCGCGGATAGTCCGCGGGTAGTCCGAGGATTCCCCGAAGCCATAGGGATACATGGGAAAATGGAACGCCTGACTGCTTCTCGGAGAGTCCGCGGTGAGTCCGAGACTGTAAATCCCAGAGCCCCACTGTATATTCTGACAGTTTCCAACATCCTTGATATTGTTTCTTTCCGAAAATGTTTGGTGGCGCTGCATTGTAGAAGGCTCGTAGTGCTGAAATGATTGATGATTGATTGATTATAGGGTTTAACGCGCCGACGCAACGCAGGCGATGAGGCGCGCCGTAGTGGAGGGCTCCCGATTAATTTCGACCACCTGGGGATCTTTAACGTGCGCCGAACGTAGTGCTGAAATCTTTCATTGCGCGACAGCTGCTTGGTGAAATATTGCCGGGCACGATGCTAGCGCATCGCACCTAATTCCTGCAAGCAGGGCTATGAGTGCGAGTCAGAAGACGATAATGAACCCCAAATAAAAGTTTTCATAATTGATAATTAGAATGTCAGCAAGCATCCACCACGGAGTTTGGTTTAAACTCCAATGCGGATTACTTCGCATCGCTTGTTTGCCCTGAATTTTGTGCTCGTCTTCTTCATTGACAAGTTGTTTTTTACATCACTTAAGAACTAATTGGTGCCTCTAATGAGGTAAAATCACCAGCTTTCTTCCACAGAACCATCCAAAATTGCGCATTTTGAAATAGAGGTTAGGCTTCACAACAAGGCGCGGGTACCACGCGTGCTAAAATTTTCTTTTATAGCTGACAATTTTTTCCGCGCAACTGAAATATTTTTCCAGAACAGCCTTCTGAAATCTTTACCTACGAGGTAGATATTTTAAGTTTTTTTTCTACTACTTGTGGCTTGTTATTCACAACTTCCTTTTTGTTTTATTTTGTTCGATGCCTGGACAAAAAAGTTGATCTTTTTTTCGCAATCATTGTTTATGACAACACTATGAAAGCTCATGTTTTTGGAAAGGGCGTTCAATTATCTGCATTTTACATCACTGCAATATGTGCCTAATCAATATGTTTAGCTCAAATAAAATGTTTTCCTAGACCCCTAAAATCTATCAACTTCCCCGCTGTAACGGAATGGTTAAACCCCGTGTCCTCTACACTTTTTTGCGTTCTTTATTTCACCTCCTGGCGCCTTTTCGCTCGCAGTTAAAGTGCCTCGAATAAACGCGCTTGACGTTGGATCAGTTCGGCGTTGCGACAAGGTAGCGGCTAGATAATATTTCGGTCATCACGCGCATTTTAGTTTGATTGCCGTGCCTGCTGCGTTGCTAGACCACGGAAGGTCCGCGACCTGTTCAAAGAACGCGAGTATAAGCCGTAACTGCCGGAGCAGGAAGAGGGTGTTACTGGGGCCAAAGAGCAATAGCATGTTTAAGACATACAATAGGATTCTATTCATCTGTGATAGCCTGTCCCACACTTTACTAGGAGGGTAGTTGTGCCGTTAGTATTTATACGCGTATTTGTATTGACGTGGTTGGTCGCTTTGTAGCTTGTGCGCTTACGTACGCAAACGGTGTACGGGTTCTACTTCTGGTTCAAGAGTTGTTCCTTTCTGTTGTTTTTCTTTTCTTTTTTTTCAGCTGGACGTAAAAAAAAGGCATTTCCCGGATGTTTATGGGTCGATTAAAAAAAACCGTACCGGCGAAAGTTTTTAGTATTCCTCTACTCAGCCCGTAATGTAACCTAGGTGTTTCTTTGGGCATTTAAATAGGAAATTCCACCTTTGCGCGTAGAAATGACTTATGGAGAGAAGTTGCGTTCGGCCGAGATCCATAACATCCCAACAACGAGCCTTCCTAAGTACTACATGCGTGGACCACATTCGGCCGGAATCTCGTCGCTGCCCTGAGCAACTAAAACTTCATGTCATGCAGCGCAGAAAAAAAAAGTTAACTGTCCGTTAAGAGAAACACCCACAGAACACAAACAACTGTACCTCGCATGCCGGCTGATCCAATGCGATTTCTTTTCCTCCCAACGTTTGGTTAGTTCCAACCCGGGCGTCACACATTACGCACCTATGTGATGCCGCGTATACTGCAGTGTGGACGTGGCGGCCAGAACTGCGGTAATGGGCCGAGCCAGAGTTGCAGTCGCATTGTGGGAAGGCCCTCTTTGTTGTATAGTTGCACCCCACTGTGATGATGTTATTATGTCACGAAGGTAAGCACCCGAAAGATAATGAAAGTCGACAGGTAATTAAGGGAACATTTACGAATGATATTCATGCAAACATACAAAACGCGGAGACGAAGTCGCCAAACGACGAAGGGGGAAAATTAGACCGGCGTGAAATAATAAATCTTGAGCTCTTGGAGGTGTGTAAGCATATTACGCTCCAAGAAATCGCTGCCGGTGGGCTTCGTAGTGAAGTCAACCAGCGACTAATTCTGAGCGTAAAATGTGTATGTAGGTATATTGTTAGACCCATTTTAAGACTTAACGCTGGCTGGCCTTAACGTTGAGACTAACGACGGGCCGAACAACGTAAAACCTTTGTACATCCAGCTCCCTGACCGGATGACGACTTCAGACATCAAAACGTAACGATAGGGCTATCGTCGTGTGGCAGCATACCCGATGTGGACTTCGAGCCACCGCATAGCCCCGCTCGCCGCCACATGACGCGTTGCCGCCTATGGACACGCCAACCGATGCATTCCCCCGTCGGCAGACATTGGGGAATTACGGGGCACGCAACCACCGGGAATTTGGATCAGCGGTGATGGGTACAGGAAGTTTATGGTAATTTCGATGGCAGGTCCTGACCTACGAAAATCTAGAGCGCCGCTTTATTCGCGAACTTAGCCGAGAAATGCGCGGTGGATGCTCTCGCAATAAATGCCTCCTCTTCAAACTGGCATTCCCTGACATAAGCGACATACGTAAAAACTTGCGCTGCCACATAACTTCTCAATGCTCTTCCTAGCCGGAGGGTATATCGAGCGATATAAAGTTGAGATGGAGTTCATGACGCTTGAACGCACGTTCGCGGGGATATATGTTTCTGCGGATCCAGGAACTAATCGCATTCTGCAAAAAAATGCTCCCCACCGTCATGCTTATGCGAAGGCGACGGATGGTTAAGCAGCGGCAAGCTAGTGAACAGGGGAGTACGTCGTGCTCAGCGTGGCGTACGAAAGCGGGTGCACAAGCCTGAACACTTTCTGCACACAGCTGGGAAAACACACGCCGCTGGTCATCAAACACCTGCTCGCGAGTGCCCGGAGGAAGAAAAAAGACTGTTCTCACAGGAGACCTGAACACGCATCTAGACAATCTTGGCCGCACACCCTTCTTGTTTACCCCAATGACATGCACTGATGCACGACGAGCAAAGGGAGAGGGCGGGGTATATACCGGAGGGTGCAACAAGAAGAACAGCTCGAGCTGGCAAAAAGTTGACAAGTTTCGTGATGCACGTAGTTTGCAAACCTTCTTGAACCTGCGGACGCCGTTAATGTGATTACTCGCTTGATTACTTATTTGCTTGCGCAAACAGCCGCGGGAAAATATGCACCTGTGTTTGCTTGGGCACCCTCACGACCTGGAATACTGCATCCTGAGTTCCGAAACTGTTCGCAGGCTGAAGATTTAGCCACTTTTGGGGGTTTTGCAGCCGCCAACGCACGCTTTGTACTTCCTATTCGCTGCGTTAACAACAAGAAAATATTAGTGCTGGAAGAATACGACCGTCTAGCTAGATATTTGGTGGAGCACACATCTCTCCTTCACCATACCGCTACAACCGCCCTCACTGCGACGTATCGGGACCCACGCACGACTTCGTGTGGTAATGCCCTCCTTCCACCCGCTCCCTACATTATCCCCTTTATTAGAGCAGTGGAAGCACGGGTGACCGACTTGAGTACCAGTGGTCAATAGGCCCCGAGAAGCAACGGAATCCGTGGCGGTTAGAATGAAAGGATGCCACCCGCTTTTAGTGTCTTTGTTATCAGCTCAAATAAGCGTCTTTTCCTCCTCCTCCTCCTCCTGCTCCTCCTCCTCATCGTCTCCTGTATAGATTTCTTGGCCATGTTATTAGCTCCCTATCTCCCTATCACGCCGCGACCATGGAGCAAAGGCCGCGACTGAGATATCGCGCCTCGTACGGAGCGACATGACGCCCGACACTTTCCGTAACTGTTTCCGATGCGCGGGACTCACGACGGAACCCGCACAGTCAGTGATTCCGGACCAAGACGGCAACATCGGTGAACTGTGGGAAGAGCTCGACAACGTTCCCGATGCTGAGCCGAAAGGAGTGTCCTTCGAAAATTTCCTGTGTCGACGACGACTTTGCCGTCACTGGTAAGCCCTCGCACGCGGACACCGTCAGCAGCAAATCGTAATGCTGCTGATAAGCACCGAGGAGGCAGAGGATGTCGCGAGTGAAAGCCGTCCGACGCTTAATAAAGTACTTTGGGCAGTCGATGTCCTCCGTCAATATTTCTTCCATATTAAGTCCACGGACTGGAAATGGTGCAAACAATGTCTCGTGTAAAGAATGCTGTGCTAGTTGACTCTGCCAAAACGAAAGGGAAAACAAAAATCACAGCTTTTTTGGGAGGGAGTAGGCAGTTAAGGCCGAAAGTAGCTTTATTATTTGCAATAAATGGATTGTTCTGTGTATGTATGGTAATGATATACTTTATTTTGTTTGTTTCTGCATGCGGGATGACCGGGGGGGGGGGGGGGGTTCCCGCGTATTGCGAACTCGTAACAATAAACTCGTTATAGGCGGGTTCGGCTATATCGAACTATTGGATACATCGAACTAATCGTGGTGCATATTGCAGTTCGCTATAACCGGGTTTGACTGTATTCGTGCAAGTCGTCGTGATGAACCCAGTCGCGTGTGTATGCAAGGGAAAGCCGGCTGCCAATCAAGGTCTGCCATCTGTATAAAGACAACAAAAGAAATAGTGTTGGTAAAACTTTCGCCGCGCGGATGCCAAACTTAAGTGATTTGTTCAAAGGTCTCTTCGGATGGGCCATGACTTGTGCCTGCTGAGGAGTGCGAGCACGGCACGGTTCGGGAGATGGCCTCGCATGCACCAATTGCTACGCTACCGTCGTATCTAAATCCGCGTAAGCGTGAAACATTTCTGCAAAACAATTATTTGCTTTTGCGCATTCGTTGTAGCAAGCAACTGCAGCGTCGGCCTCCTGCGTGCCGTGTCGCTTTCCTTCGCAGCCGTGGTTTCATTCTCCGGGGATGCGAAGGGCTTGAGGGCCAGTACAGCGCTACAACATAATGCGAGTGCGATGAATAATATATCTGTTGACGCCACTGCCGATAATCGGGTTTAAACGTGGCAGATGATTCACGCTTGTGTTTTTTTCTGTGAGATGCGGGTGCAAAGCGCATTCGCGGCACAGCGGGCACTGTCATGGCGGTCTTCAGTGCTGCGAAACGAAGAAATCGCCCGCTAAGTTTACAGGGAATACAATCTACAGTGTTATCATTGTCTTCCTGCTTCTGCCCGCCGCAGAACAAAGGCCTATCCCGTGTTCTTCCAGCCGTTCCTGTCTTGCGATGCCCTAAGTTCATTCTTTGCCTGCGAATTTTCTGAGTTCATTCCTCCCCGCAGTAGCTTAACTGGTGTCCCTCTACTTGTAGTCATCCTATTAGTAAATCGTCATGAGCATCACAAGTTGACATTATAGTTTCGGTGCGGTCCAGTGACCGATGGCGATGATAGCGGCATAGGTGCGGTGAACTATCCCGAAAATCTCCTCTTTAAAGGTGCCATGAAACAAAGAAGAAGTTTGGTTCATTTAAAAAGGGGCTGCTTTGCCCGATAAGAACATACCACCAATTTTATGGCGAGCTTCAAACAAACGAGGAGCTTTTTCTCGAAATGAGTCAAATCCAATCCGAACAGCATTTTCAAAAACAGGCGAAAATTTTGTTAACAGGCCCTAAATGAACCGCTGTAAAAGCTAACTTCCCCCAGCCTGATATCATGTAATAGCTTTGACAGCGTTGCATTTAGGTCCCGCTCACAAATTTTTGCTTATTTCTGCATTGCTGGTTTAGGGTAATTTGACTGATTTAGAAAAAAAAAAAACTCAAATAATCGAGATATAAAGAAAACATAAGAAACAGTGGAGACACCCCAACCACTTTCTGACGAAGCCGTTATGATGTCACAGAATCTTGCTTGTGTGACTGGCGGCCGCCACCCGAAGTCACCGCTAACAATCCTGACTGGGCAATTGTGGTGGGCATCTACTTACATTTCACCGCATCGCTTGAATTCTCATGTGCAGTTAGGGCACTGATAACTATAATTTAGTGCTGGCCCATTTTACGTCACTCCTGCCATAATTACGTCACTGCGCGCGAAATTTGAACGTTGTCAATACTTTCTGTGTATTTTCGGTCATAAAGGTGTCTTTCGTGGATGCAGTTGAGCGACCTACCATAGGCTAGTTCTTTAAAATTGAGCCGGGTTGTATTTTCCCTTCATGGCTCATTTAACGAGCAACGAGCTGTTAAGCAGAGACTCGTGCTTGACGCTTACTGACGTTCTTATCGGCCGAGGCATAGTTTTGTGTTCCCTTGGTGAAAACGAAGTCGATATTCGGAATGTGTCTCCCTAACTCGCCTGCCATCGCCAATATCGGGGCGTCACTCATTCCTCTTGCTTTACTTTTGGCAAACCCTGTCACGCTTATCGATTCCTGGCTCTCGGCCGGTAACCAAAACCGTGACCAGGACTGGCAAGAACGAGAGTACGCTTCGGCCGCAATAATTAATGGCAGCTTAGCGGTGACGTACGCTTGCCGGGGCCTCGGGACATTCCCGAGCCGTCGGAATGTGTCGAGCAGTTCAAACGCTAGCCTTTGCATGGCTAACGAGATCGGTCCTTTCCCCCGCAGGCGTGAGGGGACGGGGACGTAAATGGAGTGCGCAAGATGTATTCCTCTTGCACCCCAGATCCGCGCCTGTGGGACAGGAACGGAAAACCAACAGAGCGTCTTTTAGCTTTAATGACTGACGCAAGACCACGCCCGTTACTAGGGGAAATGCTATCTGTCAGTGCATGGCGCAATGAAATAATTGGCACAGTCTATGGATCGTAATGCGAAGCATTACGTAAAGCATGTAATGCGAAGGAAAGATAACCGTGCTCATTAAGGGTGACAGAGTGGATCCCTAGAGGAGGCGAGCGTGGCAGGGAGCGGCAGAAAGTTAGATGGGCAGATGAGATCAAGAAGTTTGCGAGGATCAATTGGTCGCAGTTAGCACAGGACCGGGATTATTTGGAGATGAATGGGAGAGGCCTTTGCCCTGCAGTGGGCGTAGATATGATGATGTGTGATGATGATGATGATGACGACGGACGACGATGATGATGGCTCGCAACTGAGCAGAAGAAGCCGTTTGCCATAGACCGAATAATAGTTCAGATGTGAGTGCCGACAGGACATGACGAAACTGGCGCTATCTTATAAAAAAATTTCTGAGAGACCTGGTATTCAGAATCACATACCTAATAAGAACAAGCCAATCGGCTTATCAACTTAGCAATTTGTATGGATTTCTCATGAGAATAATACATCCTTGAAATTACAGCATCTCATCCTCGAATGTGGCTGCAAAACTAATTGCTTTTTCACTGTTGCATGGGGAGCATGGGAGCTTGCACCGTTCCTAATTCCATCCGCGCAGCAGCACGCGCAAAGGCTGGCCTGTCTCCTAAGCCACTCACACAGTTTTTGCGAGTGGCCTGGATCGAGAAGAGGAGATTGGATCTGCCAGGAACTGGTGGCATCCGCTTTCACGTTTCTGCGGACCGGAGGGGGCAGCGTCCCATTGTACGCTCCCATTGTGCTCTCTGCCTAACACTTCCCTACGGCTTGCTACACTGATCGGGGATGCCAGCGTGCTTGAGCTGAATGGACCTCCTGAACCAATTACCGGACCACTACGCTATGCCTCGCCATGCACTCCTCGGGTGTATGTCCCTCCGCAGCCACTACCTATTATTATCTTCTCCCATGCACTCCTGTTCCTTTGGTGTCTGGTGTTATGCCGTGGAACATCAGTGTCTTCGTTGCACGCTTTTTCATGGGTGTTAGAGGGCACAGAGATATGCTTCAAATAGTTTCATTTTTTGAGCTCTTATTAATAAATTGCCGTTCTGAAAAGAAAAAAAAAACTGAGGTCCACTATAGTCACTAAAGACAAAGTCCCTTAAACTCGATAACGGCGTTTTCTTCGGGTACGGTGGTTCGTGGTTGGAGAGTTAAATCCTTTGTGTAACTTTTCTTTAAATTTTTGCCTTATTTGGTTTCCCGAAATTCTGTTCCACCAATTATCTCCGTTTCCGCTAACACAAAGAATCAATGTGTTACTTCCACCAATTATGCAAGTTTGTGCACAAGCATATGTCGTTACACAGCCTTGGCTGGGTGGGTATACGGAAAAAATGCTACGCATTAAAGTAAACGCGGCAGACAATTTAGCATTTCAAGTCGTATTTTTGTTTTCTGAGTATTCTCGGGACAAAAAGTTGCGGTTAGCTTGTGCAGCTTCAAGCTGAGGCTGGCTTCAACGCTGACGTTTACACTTCCTTACTAAAGCACCGGGAAGTCCGGTACCTTTGGGGATTACTTGGAGTGTCTAATGTTGGCAGCGCCTAATCTCTTCTTCAGGAGGGTGCAGGTTGGTCTGTTTGGGTTGTAACGATGGGAGCTCCGCGGAGCCTAAATGAAAAACTTCGTGAGTCGAAGCTCCGAACGAGAGAGCAACGGGAGGACGAACGGCGAAGTACCGAACGTTTCGCACTTCAGTATCCATTTTCTGCCCAATACTCCATTTTGTCTTACAACCTGATTGGTTAAATGAGTTGGAAAGTGCGGCAAGGCTTCGGCCTTTCAACAATGACACACTAGCAAGCGACTTTCTGGTCCGTTTTCGCACTTTGTAACATATTTTGCGTTTGTGGCATGTATACCAAGGAGAGGCAATAAATAAAAAAAAGTCTCCTGGTTTAGTCGGTAACGCGTCGGGTTCGTGTTGCGGGGGCAGTGGTTTGATCCCCCCTCAGCGGGCTTTTAGGGGCGAAGCCCCTTAGGGGCTGGGGTTGTTGGCGTTTCGTGTCGTCGTCGTCGTTGCCGTTATCGTCATTCGTTTCATGTTGTCACGGTACTAAAACACCGCGAAACTCGTTTACGTCTCGCGCTAGAACGTAACGCGTACCAAAAAAACACCCGGACACTCGTTTACGCCTCGCGCTAGAGAGCTTCGTGCTTCAAAGGCAGGTGACTTTTACAGCAAAGCTGTATACCTCTACCCCCAATGGTTTCATCTCCGTTGGCAAAAACGCCAAGGTGCCAAGAATAAACTTATGCACTGTATGCTTCGCCCCTCCCCAGGTCTCACGTAATGAAGATGGCCCCGGTTTTCCTTTTTTTTTTTTGCCGCCGCTCCTAGCTCTTCTCCGGGGGTAACAGAGCAACCGTTCGTCCACGAAGGACGAACGATAGGGGGAGTAACCATTCGTCCCTTTGCATTTACTCTCGTAGGGGACTATTGGTTGTGGCAGCGCCGTTAGTCCTCCAAAGGAGCAATGACACTCCCCCGTTACTCCCTTTGGGCTAAGAGTGAAGACAAACATTAACTCTATAGAGTGATGAAATCCGAAAATTCACAGAGAACGGGCTAAAGGGCCTCGCTAAAGAGGAACGGCCGGAGAAAAACGGGCAGAGGACTTCATCCTGCAGTGATGAAAGCTGGATGATGGGGATGAGGATGACGAGGGAGGTGAATTGACCCCGCTTCTGTTTTGGGATGTTGAGCGGTTGTATAAACTGTGAGCGCGTTGGCGAACTAAATCTCGCTGATATTTTGCTCCGATTTTAGAACTGTCATGCCGGCGTACCAAATAGGCGTTCAAAAGGACACTACAAACAGCCGTTGCTCTCCACGTAACCGAAGTGGGTAGTACACAATGGGCAGAAGCAATCCCTCCTAGGTAAAAAACTCCGCAAATTCCAGCGTGGCATCACCGCAAGCAAAGATGTCGCCAAACCTCGTTACCACGGAAAGGAGCAAAGGGCGCGTCTTAATCGATTCCCCTTGGCATCATTGTGGTCTTCCTTTTTGTCAGCCCATACTTTATCTGTGCCAGCCGGTGTGTGGTTTTTCCCGGCAGGGGTTTCCTTCTGGATCATTATCAGACGGCGTGTGATACTTCTGCATGGCAGGAGCGTGGGACGTGACACGTACCATAGAGCGCAGATGGCCACGCCATCATTGTGTGTCACCAAGAATTCCCCTTTGCCGCAGCTTGCGTAATTCTCCCAAAGTGGGAGCTACGGAATGGGGGACGCCGTATAGAGGGACCACATATGTCGCCGCCCGCACCGTGCCCGGCAATGCTTTCACTCTTTTACTGTACTTATTTGTGTGGGTTCCTTCGGCATGCTTTCTTTGTTTCTTCCTGTCTTTCTTTCCTGTTTCTTTTTTCTTCCTTTCTTTCGGTATTTCTTTCGTTTGTCTTCCCTTTTTCTTTCTTTTCATCCTTTTCTTTCTTTCCTTCTTTCCTTTCTTTCTTTTTTTTTTCTTCCTTTCCTTCTTTTTTTTTTCTTCCTTTCTTCTTTTTCTTTCTTTCCTTCTTCCTTCCTTTTCTTTCTTTTTCTTCCTTTCTTCCTTTCTTCTTTCTTTCGTTCTTTCTCCTCCTTTTTTCGTTCTTTATTTCATTCTTTCTTTGTTTCTTTCTTTCTTCCTTCCTTTATTTCTTCTTTCTCTCTTTCCTTTTCTTTCTTTCTTTCTTCCTCTATTCAGTTTTGGGACCGAGGGCGAATGCCCTACGTTGCTCCGTCACACTTCTTGCAATTTCGGAATGCCAGGGGGCCTATTCTCCTAAAAAGGGGCCGTCGTTTTGAAACGACGTGGCAGCGCCATGAAAATTCATGTGTTCTTCGGCTGGGG
The DNA here is from genome assembly GCA_013339765.2 of Haemaphysalis longicornis. Lineage (NCBI taxonomy): Eukaryota > Metazoa > Arthropoda > Arachnida > Ixodida > Ixodidae > Haemaphysalis > Haemaphysalis longicornis. The sequence continues at coordinate 23,722,893 of CM023457.1, forward strand.
CACCTCTTTGACTTGTTGAGGAGGAACGAGAACCACCCAGAAGAACACTGTAGCAAGGGCGCAAAGCGGGAAGAAAATCTACGGGGAGCAGTGCCCGCCATTTTGCGTCCTTCTTTCCGCGTCGTCCAGCGGAGAAGAAAAGTATGGCGAACGTTTTAGGGGGAGGGCGCTATGCCGATGATAATATCGTTAGTGGAACTTCCCCTTCTTATTTCCGGATGAAATCACTTGCTACTACTGCGGGAGACGTGCGGAAAACCTGTCCCGGGCGTCTAGTGGGCCCCAAATAAAGGAGTCGCTAAAGGGGCCGTCATTGAAAGCAATGGTATGGTTTCTTCAAATTCACAAAAAGCACGAAAGCTGAGCACGCTTTGCGTGCTGCACGTGCAACAATTCGTCGTCTTTTGCGTTGTGTAGCTCATCGTAACCACGTAACATCCGCGAAAAATTCAAACCCGATTTACATGCTCGGCGGAGGCGACGCTCTACGACGTAACGCCGGAGTGTAGGCGCGCTGTCGTGTGTTCGCTGATTACGCGATAACTTCCTGAGACGTAGCAGCTATGTGCCGTCGTCGAGAGACCTGCAGTTCGCGCTGAGCTGAAATTTCGCATTAGAGAGTATTGTAATTGTCAGCCACTTTTTTCTCTATTCCGCTCTCTCTAAATTCTACTTCATACCTCTTCTCTCTACCTCTTCTCTTTATCCCGCTCTCCCTCCATCCCATCGCCCTTCCGCTACAGTTCGCTTCGTCTCTCCCTCCTAATCCCATGATCAACACCAATTCCTCTTGGTCCCTCATCTCTCTCCCTTCATCTCCTTTTCATACTCTCACTCCAATTCGAATTCCTCCCCCCGTATGTAACCATCCCTTTCCTAGTCGTTCCCTTCCTGTCACCACTTCAATTCTCTACTCGTCTTCTCTCCTCCCCCTCGCTTTCAATATGTCCAACTTTTATTTCCCCGCATTTCCGCTTCTCCATTCGTCTTCTCCCCACCAATCAGTTACCTACCGACTCCCAGTGGGCTTTCACTAGTGAGTATGATGTCTGGAAACGCTGCTGGCTGATTCGACAGACAGACAGACAGACAGACAGACAGACAGACAGACAGACAGACAGACAGACAGACAGACAGACAGACAGACAGACAGACAGACAGACAGACAGACAGACAGACAGACAGACAGACAGATTCAGCTTGGAGGGGCACTTGGCAAGTGTGACGCCACGCGTTATCCGTCGTTCCCCATACAATACCTGGGTTGCTGAGCGTACAACTAGCCATGGAAGCACTGGCCACGCCATTTTGTCACCAAGTTCCGCCAATAAGAAGAAAATCCTTCGCCCTGAAAAACTACTTCATTCCCGTTTTGTTTGCCTCTCACTATGGTCGGCTCATTTCGTGTTCTTGTTAACTCCCGGCTTAAATTTTGCAAAAAGTCGACAAAAAAGGCGACACTGACCGGACATTCGGCAAAATAAATACACGTTCGGAAGGAAATGTGTCACTTGGAAGTCCGCGAGTCGTGTTTGCCTCGTGCTGGGTGAGTGTTTGGAGTTACAAAAGCGCCATCACTTCCCGCCTTTATTTGCGCCTTAGGTGGTGGTAGTAACTTTTCCTGCGACCAGTATGGAGTCTTTTTCTTTTGCCGGCCGAGCGAGGGATAAAGAGAAACATCGCAAAAAAAAAAAACACCAGATGACAAACACGCCCACACAAATCTGATGTCTGGTTCCTGTCGTGGAAACAATTCTTCGAAAAACGTTTTATACGTTACGCGCTCCTTATAGTTGCATTCAATGTTGCTGTTCAGCCTGTCGTGTTTGATAACGCGCATGTTAAAAATTCCGCCGTGCTAGAAGTTATTCGCTTTTAACTGTTTTTTTTTTTTCACATTGTTTTCAGTTGTGGTTCGAGTTCCGCTTACGCTCCAAAACTTGCGTCTAACACCACTTTCCACCGTATTGGTACTCGCGTCATGTGAGCTTGCTTTCCTGAATTGCAACAGACCTTCAGCGTCGTCAATTTGCATCAGAATGGGGAAAGTGGGTGGGCGTCCAAACGATGTTTACACGACTGTTTGGCGTCTCGTCCTGTCTTTTCTTTCCACTACTACTTCTGAAAAGAAGGGAAGAAAATCTTCTTATTGAAGTCTTTTTCCACGAGCGCTCCAGTACATCTGGTAGTATTTCCGGTTAATCTTGCGCTCTGATTTCGAACAGGAATCATCGTTTCAGCGATAAATGTTTGTTTTTCGTGCGACAAACATGAAAAGACAAAAATTAGCAAAAAGAAAAGAAGCAAATACATGGCTTTTTTATTATTTCCCAACCACTCTAAACACCTACTGAATCGACAAGCTTTCTTCCTTTTTTACGTACCCCTACCTCCCATTGGATGTGGTAGCGATTTATTGAAAAAACTCAAAACAAAAAACTGCAGTGAAGTAGCAGGAAATACCTGAATACAACCTCGTTACAAGCAACGCGACCAGAAGGCATTAAAAATTATATCGAAGCTGAAATGCCTTCTTACGGCCTTAACTTTCAGCGCTTCGCCAAGTTTTGGACCAACAAAGTTTGGGGCTTCGCACGAGATGATTTCCGTTGAATCTTTAAACCAAGGATTTCAAAACATAAGCTTCTATAAAGTCAGCCTCCCGGTCGAAGTACAAGAAAGTGAAATTTTTCACGGAGATGTTGGGAAAACTGGACAAATGCGGTCTGAAAACGAAGCGTTTCTTTTAATTACTCTGAAAAAGTTGTTCAACATTGTAGATGAATTCACTTTACGAATACGAATTCCGCACATACACTTAAGATTGTTCACTTGTAGGAATGCTGAAGCCGTACGAGATCGGAAAAACAGGTAATGGTGTCGTTGAAGAGTTTTGAGAGGACAGACTAGCTGTTGAAACATTGAAAGTTCAAGTATTTCAAGGAACGCGGAGAAAGTATATATGAGCCACACGACGCGCAATTTTCTTTGGGGTTGCATGAGGCGGAAGCAGAATCTGTGTATCAGACATCAAAAATTTTTGTGATTCTGAGCGGCTGTAAAAATACGGACACCACAAATAGTATTCGATAGTGTGACTGTTCTGGAAAGCAACGAATACGTATCAAACTTCTTTTAATTTATTCGTTTTTTAGGTTCCGCTAATCCCGATCGTTGTAATTTCGTCTGCCCACTGATGCACTTAATGCACCGGAGGTATCTCATCAACACAGCATAATTCCATGATTAATCTAACAAAGGCGGTGAAATTTATATTTGGCCGTACCTTTTTGTAAGCATCAGGTGCTTTGAAGAATTAGGGAACTTGAGATTGATTGCATTTATTGATTGATTGATGATGGGGTTTAATGTGCCGAAACTACACAGGTTATCAGGCGCGCTGTAGTGGAGGGCTCCGGATTAATTTTGACCACCCGGGGATCTTCAATGTGCGCCGAAATCTCGAATCCAGGGGCGTTTTTGGAACTTAAAACGGGAATTCTAGAGGCTACTGAAAATAGCGCGTCGTCTTATGTATCCTTGGCTGGGCGGTGCTCCTGTGGAGTAGGTGTTTTAATGCGAAATGCTTTGTTACTAGCTCACGACGATTTCACGCTTCTTCAACCGTTTTTTAAAGCGGTCAAGGTAGAAGTGCGTCGGCCGCCAGTTTGCCATTCAAGCCGATGAGTGTGAAGAGGTGGTGAGGAGAGACTTAAGTTGCGCCCCGTATGCGCAACTTTTCAGACGCTTTCCTCCAGCGGCACAGTAGGATACCCGACGAGAGGGGTCTGTGGTTGGCAACGTTGAATTGCGCTTTGCAAGCATGACGATGAGATACGTTAATATGGGGCGGTATATTCAGACGTGGCACTTTATACTACCGTAAACTTTCCCATCACTCAGTTTAAAATGCCGCCTTAATAGGTATACACTGCCATCGAACGTGAACTTTCAGGACAGTGGTATATCTAAACCGTTCCGATGTAAATGCCCGTTCACGTAAAGCGAACGCACTGCCGCGATCTTCAAACAAGCTGCTAGTACAACATGTGTAGTAATTCCTGAAAGATTACGTGAGTTTGGTGTAGTGTGTTGACGGGTAGGCAGCAGCCAAACCCAATACACCCCAAACCCAATATTAGGCCTACGGAGTGTACGCCCGAAAGTTGCATCGGGTATTCAAGAAAAGTTATGCCTTCCTCTATAGTAGCACATACTTGCAGTGCGGGTTGGCCAACAGAAGAACCCATCACGAGAAAGCTTCGTGTTCAACCATGGTCGTCGTAAGACGGAGGAGTGCATGATTTTTCTTGCACTGCGTTTAACCAAATGATGTTAGTGGGTAACTGCTGTCATAATAAATAAAATTTTCTCGTACCAATATGTAATAAAGTTGCGGGGGACATCTACGCTTGTGCGCCTCAAAGGAACACTAACGTGAATTTGTCACGCTCCTGTTTTGGCTTCCACTGGGCGCTCAAATAAACGCACATTTCATCGTTTATCCGAGCGACAAGGCGGTATTTAATTTATAAAGTCTGAATGAAGAAAAACTACCATGCGTGGTTTGCAGGAGCCGCACCAACTAACAGCAGTGGCGCCAATAAAAGTTGCTGTACTGCTGTCCAAAAGGTGCTGTCCAAGTATAGTGCCTAGTGTATTCCAAGCACTGTAGTCCGAGGGTGCTGCCCAAGCAAAAGACGATGTCTAAGATTAGAATTGAAACAAGTTTTGGTTTCGCTTCTGTGAAATAACATGTTTGGCATCCGACATTATCGTTGGCTGGATCATTCTCGATATCTCAGTAATCGCCGCACCGCGCTTCTCCCGTGTCCCGTGTCCCGTAAGCCATGTCAGCATACTGCCAGTGAGTGGCAGATAAGCCTGCCAGCTCAGCTTGAAATAGTAACAATCACTAGCCCAGTCGTACGCAGTGGATGAATGCCCTCCGCGTCACCGCAGGCGCTCAAATGCGATGGGCTTTTCCCTCATCTTTGGAGCTTGCCTGTCTCGGGCGTCTATCGTAAGGGGCGTGTTCACACCACGGCAAGGGTTAGCTGATTCGGGACTTTACCGCAAGCAGTAGGTGCTTATGGCAACACTACGCCAACGAGAACTTGCCAGTACGTCAGTGTCAGTCTTCACGCGTTCTGCGAAATCGCTCCTGTAGCAATGAACGTTACAGCACAAAAATGATGAATTCAGGGTAGAAACAACTGCCCAAAACAAATAAACCAACTTCAAAAGAAAAACACGGCACTATCTGGTATTTGAACTTGCGACTCGCAAAACAAAATACGTAGTGCTCCAGAACACTCGGTTTCATGCCAGCGATGCCGGCAGCGGAAATGGAAGGTATATAATGTGCAGAAGTTTACACTCTCATTTAGTCTAGCATTCACGCAGCTTATATTACTATTTCTTGTATAGCGCTCGTGCAGTAAGCGTACAACAAAATCTCATGTCTAGCGACCCATTCCTTAGACGGAAAAACGTTCGCAAACGTGCGGTTGGGCTGCTGACCGCTGTGCTAGTTCACCGAGCACAAAAAGTGCTTTCTGCACCCGGGTTTACGCTGTACGATAAAATTTCCGGTTGATTTTAATTCCTTAGTACCTATATTAACTTTGCTGACTGTTGTCCCCGCCTTCAATTGCCCTTAGCGTATCAGCCAAAGAAGCGTCGCAATGTGCGCTTGTGTGGAGAGACTTGAACTTAGAAGCTTGCTGCAGGCACATAAAGGCACATTCTTCCTGGTACAAACGTGTCGTGGCTTAGTTTCAACTGAGAGAATGAATTGCGGCGTCCTGCAGGACGGGCGGCCGACTAAACGCTGGCCGACTGCTTCTGGCGGAGGGTCGGCAAGCGAAGCGAGTAGCCCGCAGCATTCAAGCCAAGTTTTTTTTACGTCACACGAAACGCCGTAGAAAGTCGGCGGGGATGCGAGAGGAGGACAGCATTTTCGAATTGATTTTTCTACTGAATAAAGTCGCGTAAACGCAGGGAGGGTAGTCCAAACATGTCCTAAAGAGTCCAGACTACAAATTGCACTTGTATAGCTTCGCTCCTTTGCTCCCAGAATCACCATGAAGCAATGGAACACACCGGACTTTTCGAATGACCGTCTCTATGTTCAAGACCACCTTCTTCAGCGCTGTCTTCCGTATGGGTTGTCTCGACCCCAGTCGACTTTACTTTGCAGACTGTGGTTGGGAGTGGCATTCACGAAAGCCTACTCCTCCTCATCGGGATGGCCGCCAGAGCCCAATGTGACGCCTGTGGGGCGGAAGAGACGATAGAGCATGTGCTGTGTCGCTGCCCCGAATACTCTTCGGAGAGGAGCGTGATTTCCACCACGCTCACAAGATTGGACAGTCGACCACTTACCGTAGAGACCATCCTAGGTGATCGGTCTCCACCATCGAGTTCACAGAAGGCGGGGAAAGCCCTTTTACGTTTTCTGAGCAAAACGAATTTGCAGGAAAAACTGCAGTGCCCAAAACGGGACTAGAGAGTGCGTCTTCCCACTCCTATTCCTCTTCCTCTTCTCCCGCCCTCTCTGTTATCCCCTGAACCCCATTCCCCCAGTGCAGGGTAGCAAACCGGGATCTACACCTGGTTAACCTCCCGGCCTTTCCGTCCTTCCTTTCTCTCTCTCTGTATAGTCCCGCAATGTTTACAAATAACTTCAGTGTCCTTTAAGGTGTGCGGTAGAAAGTATCTGCTTGGCGTTCGCAACCCCTTGCAGTGCTTGCAGACATACGGTGAAACGTTTTAGTGTGTGCCATGGCAGTGCCAAGTGCCGCAGTCCTGGATAATTGGTGGCGGCGGCGCCGCTGGGTGGGGTATGTGGGTTGTTTTGTGAAGGTGGGCTGGAGAGTAAAGTACAGTAGATAATTAATTTAAATAAGATGCCGGAAAGCCTAGTTGGGGGAGGGACGGTTGGGTGGGGTAAATTTGGTTTACTTTGAAAGCCTCGCAGGTGAACTCCATTGTGAGCGAAGTGTCTCTTTGGCGTCCGTTCTTACTGGAGTCCAGCTAACTGCAGTGCGCTCCACACTCGCGGAGGCGAGGTGCGTGTAGAGGCCTTCTGTGCAATCTTGCGTCTTCTTTTATTTGTATTCTATATCGCTGTTTTTGGCACTCTTTACATTTCACGCTCCTCGAACACCGAGTTCGGGGAGGCGTTGCCTTAGCTTAGTGGCGGAGTCCCTTGCATGTCACCGTGCGTCTTTGAGTTTGGTTCCCTTCGTTGTCGTGTACCTAAATACAATATACATACGATATAATTGTGTAATTGTTACCATAGAACTCTAATAAAGAGTCTGTTGTGAAATCAATACATAAAACGTTCACCTGTGATATCCGACCTGCATTGAACACCGATGGCAGTTGTTCCTCGATTATTTATACGCGTATTTGTACTGACGCGATGGCGTCGTGGCTTGGGAGCTCCAGTAGGAAACGATGTAAGAGTTCAAATTCTGGGTTGAAGGGCTGTTCTTTCATTAGCTGTCGCAGCTGAATATGTAAAAAGAAAAATACCAGGATAACGTTGTTTTTTGGATTCCTTCAAGGACTCTGCGGGGACAATGTTTTTAGTATTCCTCAGCTGCGCTCATAAGCTAACCTAGATGTTTCTTAGACATCCTAAATAGGAAATTGAAACTTAACGTGTGGCCGACAGATAACACATCGCAGCACGAGCCTTTCTTGCCTGGTTGCAGCGACATACAACATACGTGCACCACAGTCAGACGGAATCTTATTACTGCTCGGAGCAACACCAACCTCATGCTTTATACGGAGCAGAAAAAAAGAAGAAAAACTGGGCGTTCAGGAAACGCATATAGAACACGCACAACTGCACCATGCGTGCCGGCTGATCGAAACTGATTTCATTTCCTCCCAACGCTTTCGTTAGTTCCCACCCTGGCGTAATAGAATGTAGACCAACGACATGCAGCCTATTGCAACGTGGACGTGGCCGCCGGAACTCCGGTAATGGCCACTGCCGAGTTGCAGTCGCATTGCCCTGAGGCATTGTTTGTTGGACAATTCCACCTCACAACAATGATGTTACAATTCCTGGAAGGTAACCATCCGCAAGACGATGAACGTCGACAGATACGAGAACATCTCTGATTCATATTGGTCATAAAAAAAAAACACGGAGACGAAGTAACCTAACAACGAAGGCTGGAAAAACCAGAGGTGCGGAAGTATTTTGGCATTAAGCACTCAATAAATCTCCTTCGTGCCACTGCTGCGGTACAGACTTTTGATAATTCATTTTATCCCCAGCTCCATTTTAACCTTGGGCGCCGAAGTTTCGCAAGGCTGGTTTATGGTCGCTTACACTAGCGGCATAAAGTGACATTGGATAAAGAACACACGGAGCCAATACGTTCTCAACAGTGCCCTAACCCGAGGGTATATCGAACAGTATAAAGTTCCGGTGAAGGGACGCAGGAACGCATAACGCAGGAACGCAAATTTACGCGCACAGATTTTTTTCACTGGATATTAATCACATTGTGCGATAAAATGCTCCCAACTACCATAAATGCTTGCGGAGAGGATAGAAAGTGAACAGAGACGAACTAGTGAACAGGGGACTACGTCGTTGTTCAGCGTACTTTTATAAGCAAGCACACACCCCCGAACACTCTGTGCCCACGGCTGGGAAAACACACGCCGCGGGTCCGCAAACATCTGCTCGCGAGTGCCCTTCCGGAAGAACACTGCTGTCGCAGGCGGCCATGAACACACATCTAGACAAACTTGCCCCTCCTCTCTTCTTGTTTATCCCATGACAAGCATGGACGCAAGCCCACCAAAGGGGAAGACGCTTCAAGTGGACGAACAACTTGATCGGTCAAAAAGTTGGCGCGTTTTGTTATTCACGTAGTCGCCTGCAAACTTACTTGGAACATGTGGATGCCTGGAGCGTGAACGCTTGCTTGCGTCCGTGCTATGATGTGCCAACAGCCGCGGGGTAAACATCAGCCCTGGTTAGCTCGCAAACCCACCCTCACGACCTTCAATACTTCTTCTTCAATTACGAAAACTGTACAGGCTGAAGCGTTGGCCACTTCGGCACTGTTTGCTTCTACAACGCGCCCGCTTTGAGCGGCCTGTTCGCTGTGCAAACAACGGGAAAATAGTAATGTCAGCTGCCGGAGGAGTGCAAAAGTTTATCTAGTTTTGTTGGTCACATGATTAGCTCTCCACTGTTGTGGTTATAAAAAGAGAATTGTTCGGGATGCTCGTAGAGACAGACGACTTGGCTTCTAAGGCCTTTGGCCATATACGCTTTTCCGTGTGTGCGAAGTAGAAGGAAAAGTGTAGTGCAGGCCCTGTAGGCAGGAATTTTTCTTTTTTTTTTTGGGGGGGGGGGGGGTGGGAATGTAGAGGGGGGCTACTTGCTGAAGGCCAAACTATTCGGAAAAGCACTTAATTTCAGTCAGTATTTTCCTAAAAAGTGGCAAACCTAATTTACGTCAGTTTATATTACATTTAAATATCAGCATATATTTTGTACGAACATTGGTCTCAGCATATTTGATCAAAGTAAAAAAAACAGTTAAGAAAGTAAAAAGAACTAAGAATAAAAAGCCGAAGAACTGCTTTTATTGCGGCACACACATGACAGCTTCCCCCGGGGCCTGGCGTGGGTCTGTAGGCAGTACTGTCGTTACGTCACACAATTCCCGGGGAGATATTAACCCTTTCAGCCCTAGTGCTGTCATTGACGCCGCCACATAATTCTCCCTCCGGCGTGTACAAACAATACCAAAACTGGAATTGTCCTTCACTGATGACTATTGCGATAGAGAGCGCCATTGTTGCGTTTTAGCGGAGCTTGACGCCACAAAGAAAAGAAAAGCTCGGGTCAATACAACAGTACGCCATGAGGCAAAAAAAGCAGAGGTCCTAGTTTTATTCCTAAGCTTATGGATTGATAAATATGTGCGTAACGCCGTTCATTTTCTGTTAATGCTTCATTCTCACCACCAGCTGCTTTGCGTACATTAGAAGCTGTTATGTGCTGACGTCCTAGTCCATTCTTTGACCATAAATTTTCTGATTCCACCCCTCCACCGAGTTAAAGGTCTTCCTCTTCTTGAGTTCATCGAATCAAGAATGGGTTGCAATGATAACGATGATAATGGATGCGGTGCCATTTCACTTTCTTTTGTCGTCTCTTCTGCTAGTCCAGTGACCGATGGCGATGATAGTGGCATGGATGCTGACATGGTCGTGGGGGACAGAATCCGAAATATTTGACACTTGAGAGGGACAAACCTACTTTTTGTCGAGTATTTTTCTCTGTCACAAATGAAGGGGCAAAACTTAAAAGACCTTAACCCGAATTGGTTTTGCTGACAGCACCCTAGAACATTTGAAACCGAAATTTTTATATCTACCAGCAATACGTGCCCCGCCAAAAGGAATGCTGGCAAACATGACAGTGAGCTATGCGGCAACAGACTTTTAACTGTACGTGAGATGAAAAAGAAAGAGAGAACCTTTATTTGCAACGGATGACCACTGGTCACGATGGACAAAAGGAATGGGGAAGGAGGGTAAGAAAAAATAAACAAATGCTGGTCGATCTCAGTAGAGTTAATAACTGGGCGAGTTCTTGGAAACTGCCAATTATGGGCCAGCTGGTGTTGATCGCGATAGTGATCGCAGTACAGTCCAGAGTTTGTGCAGGTTTGCCAATTCATTAGGGGGAGGACCCTGCTGAAGAAGCGAGAAATCTTAGAAAAATACAGACGAACACCTACTTACATAAGTCCAGACTATCACTTATGTTCCCAGCAAAGTATAATGAGGACTGCAAGCGATGTCACGAGAAGGCCGATTTATTCCATACAGTCTGGAATTGCCCAATTACTTGGGACAAAAATAGCCACCAAACCTCATTAGAGTCCTGGGAGGAAGCCCTGTCCAGCTCGGACCCTGCACAGCAGCTTGCGCTGCTCAGTAGGGCCAGGGATGGCCAAATAGCTTCTGGGGTCCTGGAACTTGGATACCACCCTTGATCTCTCCCCCTTTTCCCTCACCCCTTTTCACAAAATAAAGTTACTACTACTACTACTACTACTACCACTCAAACAACCCGTGCTAGACCGTATTTAATTGAATAAATTGCAATTTCAGGTAATAGTTGTGCATCTGTTTGTTGTGGATCGGGATGTGGTTGGGGTGATTTGAATGTACGGTGCCTGGCGGAAGCTGGGCACCACCGAACTAAGTGTGCGAGGACTGGTTGAGTGGTGATATGGCAGTAAGGACATCGAGGGGGCAGGTGAGGGGTACTTGCGAAGTTTTTCGTGTGTGTGGGCTTAATTTGCAATATATTTGTTAATAAAGGTTTCGCCTGAGTGGGGAATAGGAGGTAGGCGGCTGAGGTAGCCAGCTGGAGTTTGTGCTTTTAGACTGGAGCGTCGATCCTTCTTGTGCAGGTGGATGCGCATCGCTGGGGATGAAAAGAGGTGTCTAAAAACTTGTCCCCGGCTAAAACCACAATAATGAGCAACCTTTGCTATCTCTGCATGTGATTTGTGAATCTCGCATTGAAAACGACAGAGTTATTTGGACACGTGACGTAGTGTAACGCTTTTTTTTAGTTTAGAAATTTTAGGAAAACGTTGAAATTATTTCCGCCTGTTTATTTGGAGATACCGTCTGGTGGCCCCAGTATATAATACGTTGCCTTTTACATGAGCTAGACGACATGCACTCCACAAAATGTGTTGTCTGTCACTTCAAACAAGCAACGCGCAGTTAAGCGGGGACGCTTACTTGTTCAGTACAACCTCTTAATGACATCCGCATCGATGGTGGCGTAGTTTAGTGTTCGCTGAAAACAAAAACACACGCCTATAGCCCGAAGCAGATCTCGCAATTCGCCTCACCATTGCTAATTTCGGGGCACCGCACATGCCTCGTGTTTTACTTTTGGCGGCCCTGACACGCTTATCGATTCCCTGTTGCTGCACCTGTCACGAAACCGTAACCAGGACTCGCAGAAAAAGAGTACGCTTCGGTCGCAACAATTAACAGCAGCTTAGCGACGACATACGGTTGCCGGGGTCTCGGGACACTCCCGAACCGTCGGCATGCGTCGAGCACTACACACGTAGCCATTGCATCGCTAACGAGATCCCTCTTTTTCCGCAGGGGTGACGGGACGGGGACGTGAAAGGAGAGCGCAAGGTGTTACTTCTCTTGCTCAACTGATTCGCATTTGTGGGACAGATATGTAAGAACATCAGGGCAACTTTCAGCTTTAATGACATCCCCTACACCCAACTCGCTGCAAAGGGAAATAAACACCGTCAAGGCGTGATGCAGAGAAATTATTGGTAAGGTCTATGTTCGTAACTGAACTTGCGGGAGCCGTTTTCGAGGCACCCAATAAAAACTCTGCTAAGTTTAAAGTTGGGATACTAACGAACCTCAGGTATTTGGTTATCGGTGAGACCAGTAATTTAAAATCATCTACATTAGAAGAACCAACCAATAAACACATAACCCTACCTTAATGTACCGGTTCCGAATATGAATAACATTGTTAAGTTTGTGGCGCCAGATCCCGATTGTGGCCGCCCTGATAATTGCTTTTTATTTTTGCGAGTGTTGGAGCTTGGGCCATCCCTTATTCCAACCGCGTAACTGCACAAACAAAGGCTGGGCTGTCTCTAACCCACTCACATAATCTTCCCGCGTTTGATCGAGAACAGGAAATTGGATATGACAAGAACACGTGGCATCCACTTTGGCGTATCTCCTAAACGGAGGGAGCAGTGTCCCCCGCATTGTGCGATCGCATTGTGCCCTGTGTATAGCACTTGAGCATGGTTTGCTACCTTGATTAGTAGCGGCTCGTGTGCCATGTGAATAGACGTCTTGAATGTGAAGAAACCAAACAAGCCTAACATTTATTGCATTAACGGCGAATTAATAGAGAGAAAAAACAAACGTCTCGGAATTTTTTCTGATGTGAACTCAGGCCTAATATTAACATTCGTCTTTCGAGATGAAGCATAAATATCACACGAGTTGGAGGACAAACACCTGATTGTAACTTTCGAAAATGAATCCACCAGTTTACAAGCGAATCGAATCTCAGGTTCTGAAAGCGCACAGTTTGTTGGTTCAGAGGAAAGGAACCGATCGAATATCTTCTATTACACTTTTGCCACCGGTTTTGTTCCGAATCATTTGCTGTGGGGGCGAGTGGGGGGTTTAAGATTTTCTGCCGTCTTTTTATGTCGTTCCTCCGTGTTTTATACATGCATGTGCGCACAGGGCTGGAATACGGCCCGATAACAGCACCCATTCGCATGCTGAAAAAGAAGCCGCGTTCAAGTGCCGCTCCGCTGTTTCCCGCCATTTATAAATGGCGCATGTATGCATTTCCAACTGCATTTTCTGCTTATACATTTTACTGAGAAATCGATATTGGTAATGCGACAGCTGCGGAAGGCAACGCATATTGACAATCGATAGCTTCACTTATCATACTGCCTCCGCTTTGCAAACGGCTGCTGCATCAATCAACATATTTCTTGAGGGGTTTTCAAAAATAAACGATTATACATATTGGCGATGCAATTTCTAAAGCCGGATGGATTCCTATTTCTAAATATAATGCAGGGCCCCTTCTTGAAGGAAAACAGGTTTTAGCGAAGCATTCACACATGCCACCATTGAAAACTACGAACGGCAAGCTTACAGTTGTTGCTTCACTAAGCGAAAGCAAAGACATCAATAAATTACCATCAAACACAGGTGGATAGATAAATTTTCTCTTTGTACAGTACGAAATACAATCCGAGAACAGAAGAAAAAAGCTGCCCTTTGCAACTTGAGCAGTCCTTACACCCTACATAAGAAAACAGCTGTGATGTAGCACACAGAGAAGGAACAAATACATTAGTTCAACATTTTTACACAATAGTAACGGTATTACGAACACTGTACATTACTATAAAAGAGAAGCAGCTATAGAAAAAGAAAACCTATTCAACGCAAAACTGGGGAGCGGAGAAAGCGGTAACCCAAAGTAAAAAATGTAAAACGTCAGTAAGGAATAAGTCCGAATACAACAAAAGCTTGCAAATGTACATCAGCTTCGTTAACATTTTCCTTGGGACTTTCGTTATAGAAAGGCTATTTTCTTCCAGTTTCCTTAAACATCTTCGTAAAGTGTGCGAAACAGATTGGTAACAATGATTGGTGCCACAGAACTGCGATTAGTACAAGGCCCTATGGCGTACTCAGTAAGCTAGTTCATGACGAACTAGCTGAAATATAGGGAACATGGCACTGTTACTGGCGATTACAGCAGTTTTATACATTGGAAGTAGTCTGAAGAAGTAGGGTGAAGTCACCCTAAGAATATTAAACTCAGCTAAGAATTGTTCGGTGTGCGCATTCCACTCTACATAAGCAATAAGCCTTATTCCTCGTTTTTTGCGCTGCACGAAGATTAAGTTTATTTTGCCTAGTTGTTGGTTCCCAAAGTGTATGGCCGTAGCTGGTAACTAGCAGCATAAATGCACTTTAAGTTAAAACTTTAACTCATCTGGGAAATGTGTATTGGTGTCGACTTATCACTCAATTATCACTCGAATTATCACTCAAGTACAAGATGAATATTGTCACCCGGTAAAACGCTTAAATCGTAAATTCTAATTAATCGCAGCATGAAGTGTACAATGCTGCCTCATCAGGTAGGCCCTGCGCAATCTGTTCTTTTTTCGGCTGTACTGTAGCAAACAGTTCACCAGTTCTTCTATGAATAATCGGCCGGACTATGGTACAGAGCAGCATTTCACGAACTTTAGGTACATTTCCAACGTAAACATCATCTTAATGTTTTTGGCTGAATCGATCCTTTTCTAGAGATGTCGAGCTGAATGCCGGCTTACAGACAGGTACCAGATGTAAAACTGTTCTCAACTACTTCCTACGAAGAAGCTAAATCTTGTTAATAAAGCTCTGAGAGCAATATTCGCTCGCTCTGAGCGGTGCAAAAGTTTCACTGTGTCTAAGCCACACCAAACGTTTATAAGTTCAAAACTTCGGCGTCTCTTGTGAATATTTTGACAATGAAAACAGTAAAGAGTACGCTCTGCTTGTGCTAACTTCGGGCGGCATATTCAAAGTGAGAAAATAAAGTTACTTAGTAGAATTGTTGAACTGCATGGTAAACACACCTGCCTCTTCGATTTGCATACGCAGCCATACTTTAGAGCTGCTGAGTTGCAACCGAAGTGACAGACGTATGTTGCCGTTGGTGGCGCAATCACACTGCATGTCGCTCGGCAAGCGAAGCGTATTTTGCCGCTGAGTACGCGACTTGCTTATAGCTGGCTGCTTGAAGAAAAATTTAGCCTACTGCTTTTGGCTTTGAATTTTTAAACTGTGTCTCTGTATGTTGCGTCATGTTTTAAGTGTGAATCTACGCAGCCTATAACTCTTTCTACTAACTTTTTCATCATTTCGCGTATTCCCGGGAGAGATAACGAAGTGTTACCATGAGTGGTTGTTTGTGTACATTTTGTTCGTATGAAAGTTTTGTATTTCTCACATTTCTTCCCCCCCTCCCAACCAACCATGCAGATAGTCCTGCAACGTTCTTTGTACACTACGCATATCGAATTATGCGAGCCAATGAGAAGGCAACAACAACGCCTTGTGCATGACATGGGACACTGGAGTTAACCTGCTGTAGCTGGTTTTTCTGTACTTCGTTCGTACAGCGTATTCCTTCTCTTTACCCCCTCTCCCTCCACCCTTTCGACCTTACGCCGCAATTAGCCCCTACTCTCACTGCTAGTCCAATGAACCACACCGCTTCCCCTTCTTCCGTCCTCTAATCCTCCACCTCCCTTTTATATTCTCACTCTAATCGCCCTTCTCCTCCTTTACTCCCCCAGTGTCACCAGCCCCGCTCCTATCCCGTTCTTAATGCCGTACACACCCTTTCCCCAGTGCCGAGTAGCAATTTGGGCTCTGAGCCTGGATAAACTCTGCGCCTTTCCTTTCGTTTTTCTCCTCTTCCTTCGAGTTCTTCCCTCCCCTTCCCCACTTCGCTACGCTCCCCTTTTTTTCCCTAACCTCGCTCTCTATATGTCCCACTTCTCTTCCTCCCCATTTCCCCTTCCCCACTATGCCTCCTCTCACCAATTACTTACCAACCCATTCCCAGCGGGCATTCACGAGTCACTCGTAAGTATGCTGACAAGAAACATCATCATCATTCGCATCATCAGCCTGCTCAACTCCACTGCAGGACGAGGGCCTCTCCCATTTACCTCCACAAATTTTTCTGGGTGATTCCAGTTACAGACAGACAGACAGACAGACAGACAGACAGACGAGAACATCATCATCATTCTCATCATCAGCCTGCTCAACTCCACTGCAGGACGAAGGCTTCTCCCATTTACCTCCATAAATGTTTCTGGGTGATTCGAGTTGCAGACAGACAGACAGACAGACAGACAGACAGACAGACAGACAGACAGACAGACAACTGTACAACTGTACACTGGTGGCGTCTTGCGCCCCGAAAAAGACGGAACTTGGCCAATGTGTCTACGGGCATGCTCCGAAGTTCCCCATGCATTAGCCATGTTGGTCAGCATAATACGTGGATGCTCTGACCACGTCGCTTAATCACTAAGTACCTCCAAGAAGAAGGAAAAGCATCCCTTGAAAAACTACTTCGTTCCAAGCATTGCATTCCTCTCGCTATTGTCGCCTCATTTCGTGTTCTTGTTTATTCCCGGCTTAAAGTTGGCGAAAAGTCAACAAGGCGACAGTGCCTGTACATTCGGCAATATAACAACTCGTTCGGAAGGAAATGTGTCGCGTGGAAGTGCGCGGGTCGTGTTTGCCTGTCGCTGCGTGGGTGTTTGCTGTTACACAAGCCCCATCGCTCTCCGGGTTTTGTTTGCACGGAGGCAGTAACTTTTATTGCCCGAGCGAGGGAGAAGAAAAAAAACATCGCCAAAATAACAAATGACAACCACGCCCACGCAAATTTGATATCCGGTTCCTGGCGAGGAAACAACTCTTTAGAAAAACGTTCCTTTGTTAGCGTTCCTTTCTTGTTGCATTCAATGTTTTCTGTGCGGCCTGTCGTGCTTGATAACCTTCCCGTCAACAAATTACGCGGTGCCACAAGGTATTTGTTTTTAAATATTGTTTTGTGCAGTTTAACCTTTTGCTTTAATTTTCGTTAACACTTCAATACACGCGTTCATACCGATTTCCACCGTATTGGAACTCGCGTCATATGAACTTACTTTGCAGGATTTCAACAGACCTTTGTCACGGGGGACATCGTGATTGTGCTCGCGTCCGAATGGGTCATTCTGGTAGCTAGAGCGAGATCCAATTCCCCCTCACCCTCCCAATCCCCCACCGTAAAAAAAAAGCAGAAGAGAAGCAGTAGCACATACTGAAAGGATATGCTGTTGTAGGCAATGCCATTGATGCCAGAAGGCATCAAATGTTTTGTGGAAGCTGAAATGCCTTTTTGTTGTCTCAGCTTTCGGAGTTTCCTCCAGTTTTCAACAATAACGTTCATGGAGGGATGGTTTACGTTGACCATTTCTAAACGTCGATTTGAAGCAGTAAGTTTTAATGAAACCAATATCCCGGTCGAAGCGCACCGGAGTGAAATTTTTCTCAGAGATATTGGGCAACTCTGTCAAATGCTGTCTCAAACAAAACGTACCTTTTGATTACTCCGTAAATAAAGTTACA
Organism: Haemaphysalis longicornis; assembly: GCA_013339765.2. Lineage (NCBI taxonomy): Eukaryota > Metazoa > Arthropoda > Arachnida > Ixodida > Ixodidae > Haemaphysalis > Haemaphysalis longicornis. The sequence goes on from CM023457.1 coordinate 23,740,692, forward strand.
CACTGTGAAGGAATTTATGTTAATAAAAATACAGTTCACTTCCATTCTTGAAGAATGATGATCAGCGAAGCTGCATTGCCGAACCTCAACATGGGCGACAATATCCCTTGACAGAGTCTCAGTCCAAGGGGTGCACGAAGCAAAACACGTCTGTTAATAATGTAATGACGGAGCATGCTTCCTGGTTAATTACCTCAATGAAACTTTGATGAAGTAGAGTTTTATGCCACTGGACAAACCGGGGACCGGCCGCTTCTCTCCAGTAGAAGCCCATGTACGGAAAGCGGACGAGAATACCACAATATTTACAACTGCCCTGTGAACTATGTAATTTTGAAAGTAATTAAAACTTGGCATAATGTTAAATTCGTCTTAGTGGCAATTGTCATATAATTTACTTCCGGATAGTTTCAAAAAAGCGAGCTAGAGCCATTTTCTCAAATGATACTACCTCAGCAAGACGGACGCTCTGCACTGTGCAATTCCTTATGTGGGAATGCCATCTTGTGAAGACCAAGCCAACAACAATCCCCTTAAAGTAAGCTTCACCTCTAAACACAAAAAAATTGCTGGGGAGACATTTTTTAGAGAAAATATAGACCATCTTATATTACATATGGAGGCCCTAAGACTGATTTTATTTTATGAGTTTTTCCATACGCTGAGGTGTGGCACACAGTTTTAAGATCCCGGGGGTTTGTCAGTGGGCGCTGCAATGCGGCGCTACGCCCTCTGCGATTCTTGTCTACATCGCTCTGTTGCCGGAGACGATCTGGTGGATCCTAGCATAGACAGCTTTGCTGTAAACGAAATCGGCAAGATACACTGGAGACTGCTTGCGTGTAGGAACGCTAAAGCCGTGTAGTCCCGATGGGTGAAATATTTTCGACTAATGTTTCGAGTACTAAATGCACCGCTCTGCTGGTAACAACAAACAGAAAAGGAAGAAAGATCATAAACGACGTCATTGATTTTTTTAGAAGGCCTAACTCGCTTTTAAAACATTGAAACAGGAAAGAAAGGAAAATATATGGAGCCACATCGTGACTAATTTTCTTCAGAGTTGTATCATGCAACAGCGAAATTTGTTGCAGCAGACAAGAAATGTTTTGAAATTTTTAAGCCGGCTAAAAACGCGGACGCCAGAAGTATTCAAGAATTTTGCTCTTTTCAAAAGCAAACAATATGTATGTACCTAATTTCATTCGATTTGTCCTTCCGGTGGCTTTGCTAATCCATATAAATGTGGTTTCCTCGGCTCCCTGATCCGCTTAGCACACTAAATAAATCTTATCAACACAACAGAATTCTACGCGTCTAACTTTCCCTTTAACAAACGCAGGCACGCTTTCATTTGGACGCACCGTTTTTGTAAGCATCGGGCGCTTTGAGGACTTAAGCGGCTTAAGGCGGGAATTCTAGATGTTTCTAAAAAAACGTTTCTAAAAAGAGGTTTCTAGAAAAACAATTTTTAACAGAAACGTTTTTACGAGTTCACTACGATTTTACAGCGCTTCTAGCTGTTTTGTAAGCGAGGCCAAGGGATCAGTATCTTGGCGGGCAGTTTGCGGATGAAACCGATGAAGGTAAAGAGGCGATAGGGGAGCATCAGTAGCGCTGGGTACTGGCAACGTCTAAGACGCTTCCTTGCGGCGTCGCCGTATGAGCCTCGACGAAAGTGGTCTGTGTTTTATAACCATGGCTTGACCTCGGCAAGCAGGTTGGCGAGATAGGCTGATAGGTGTGGTATTATAAAACAGGGCACTTTATAGGACCGTAAACATCGCAAGCACACAGTTTGAACATTGTTTTAATAGTTCGAAGCTGCCATGAAGAGTGACATTTCAAGGCGCTGTTTATCTAAAACCTCCAGAAGTAGGTGCCCTTTGACGTAAGGCCAACGACCCGTCGCAGTCTTCACAATATCTACCAGTGCGACATTGGTCGTATTTCCTGACAACGATTCGGAAAGAGGCCCCCCTAACTTTGACGCGGTAACTCCAACGCGGATTTATTGAGGCCTGACCCAGAAGGCTGATAGGCACTTTAAAACACCATAATCATACATGTGAACCTCAATCGGCTTGTCGAAATTTCTAACGAAGAGGGTCAAGTATGGGGCATCAATCAAAATCCAAACTTGCATTCCTGGTCCGTGCTACGAGAAGAAATGCCAGACCTAAGGATGCATACCAAGAAATCATCGATCAGAAAAGTGTATTATAAATGTGTTTTTTTTTTCACTGCGAGATCGGACGTAACCTTTTACGCCGGAACTTTATAGAGTGGTGGTTAACGTAACTGGAATGTTTAAGCATAAGGGGTCTATCGAGAACTTCGGGGCGCGTTATACATCCGCGCTGTTACACAAGCGCTCGTATTTAACCCACTTTAAACGTGCATTTGCTGGTATTATTCATAGCACATACAACGCAGTAGGCTTCGCACAGAACGGAACAGAGCTTCGTGAAAAACTTTTTGTATGTAGCTGAGCACTTTCTGCGCATCATATGTTTTATTTTCGTTTTCTTATCTTTTTTCTGTTTCTTCCTTTTTCTTCTATGATCTGGCGTCGCAAGCTAGGGCGACGGCACGGCAAACAGCGTCGTTTTCCAATAAATTATTCTCTCTCTCGCCCCCATCTTTCTCTTTCTCTCTCATCTTTTCTCGTCTCCCCTCTCTCTCTATACTCTCTCTCTCTCTCTGCTCACTCTCTTCTCTTCTTCTCTCTCTCTCTCTCTCTCAGTTCACGAAGATGGTCTAGGGAAGTATACAGCCGAACACTAGCAGATTTTGCTTCAAACTAATGCGAACTTTGCTCAAATAGTGACGATTGCACCTCTTTGTGGTATGGGAAAGACGCTGTACTACAAGGGCATTTTTAGCGCGAAGAAATCTGAATAGGACTCGATATTGTTCCTGCGCTAGATGAGTCGAAACTTCGCTATCGCACGTATAACGAGATGCGTACTTGAGGCAACGATGGAAATTTCAGCGCAGCAACGGTGAGGTGCGGCCTAAAATGGAGTGCGAACGGCATTACCTGCGTACAACCTCAGAAGTCGTTTCGTCTATGCGAACAGTCAACGAGATGCAATTCTTTAATGCTCTTCTCTCTGCTTTGAGCCAGTCATCAGAATGCATCCAGCCGCTGAATCCATAGTGTATGAGCGTGTGAGAAACTGCTAATAAGTGCCATTGGCCTTCGCAAACGAGTTTGTTAGGAGTGCACTGATTGCACGGACAAATGAAGGCTTCGTCGTTTCTTTGGGTGTTTCGGGATTATCATCTGAACGAACAGCTGCAAAAAGGACGTGATCTCTTTTATCCAAGGCGCTTGTGTAGACGCAGAAGCGAATCAGGATTAAAGCGGCCATGAAGACAAATGCAAGTTTACTTAACCTTGAACGAAATAGCCTTCAGTACCTCACTCACTCACTCAACTCAATCTGATCCACAAAAGACGTTTTTTAACCAAGCAAACCGAAGAAGTTGTAAATAACGTTCAAATTTTGCGCTACAGTGACGTCCCAGGGACGTATAACGTAAGATGTATGACGTACAACAATTACGTCTGCAATATGACTGACGTCATCTGGGCCAGCCCTAAGACATGGCATTCAAGTGATGTGATCAAACGGAACTATAGGCCCCACTACTAGCGCCCAGTCATGCTTCTTGGCGGTGGTTTAGGTCAGCGGCCGCCAATAGCACAAACAAGTTTCTGTGACGTCACAAAAATTTGCAGGAAAGTGGCTGGGGAGCGCCATTGCTTCGCATGTTTTCTTTAATATTACCGTTATTTGTTTGAAGCTCGGGATAACATTGGTATCATAGCTTCACGGCAAATCACTCTTTTTATGCAACAAAGTTGTATTTCGTCTTCATGGACCCTTTAAGGCAGGCACTCCTAATTGCTTCCCTTTCTTGAAAGAAACACGCACAGCGCGCAAACAACGGGACGAAAGACGGAGGGATGTACAACACAAGCGCTGACTCTCAACTAGTTTTTATTAGAAACCCCAAGAATATATACACGAAGTTGCACAGCGCAGAGGAACAAAATACATTAAGCGACAAACAAACTTATTAAAGCTATTAACGAGCACAAGCTTAAACCCCCCCGAGTACGAAATTTTACGCAAGCGCGCATATCTGCTATGTCGCGCGAAATTCTTACTCGCCGTCGTCTTTCTAACTTGGCTGTGTGTGCGTTATTATTTGGACGGGAGTGTTGCTTATCATGTGGATTTATGCGCTTTCAACTTGCGTAGATGTATTCTTTGGGTTACTACAGTATGAGATGTGGGCAGTCCCGTTTCCGCCCTGTTCCCCCTGGCTGTTTCTTTCAAAAGTAACGCCAACTTTGTCATGCTTTTCGAGGTCGAGAATATGGCGTAGTATTGGGTTTTTGGAAACTTTCGGTTAAGAAAGCACGGGGACGACAAGCACCCGCGAAGCAGAGGCCTCAGAATAATCAAATCAGCGCCTGCACAAGCGCTAAACGGAAATTAACAAACGAAACTTTGCTGAGCTGGGCGACAGGGCCCGTGTATTGAGCCTCGATGGCCTGCAAATGCATTTTGCAGAGGTCCTGTCTCCTGCCCGTTCCTAAAGCCATGTAGCTCAATGATCTGAATTTTCTCCCAATCATGTTCGCTAATGTCATAGGATCAAAGGGCGTGATATGCTGCTATATGACGCGCAAATAGAATCATGCGCCATGCATGGCGAAAGTGGAGAAGGCAATTTTCGTCTACACGGTAAGGCAATCGCGCAAAATTCCTCTACGTCCACTTTCCCTACGGAAGCAAGAAAAAAAAAACAGAATCATCCGTGTTGACTACGTAAGACGCGAAAAAAAAATCCAGTCGTTGAATTCCCACACTAGCTATCACAATACACCACGCTTGATGGCCTACGTGTATAGTTTTGACAAAGTAAACGCCCAGTGGAACAACATGGAAGAGAAAGCATTCTTCCAGTCTATTCCTCCTTTCTTCTCGCCTTCGTGGCACCATCTCTAGTGCTTTCTCGAAGCCGAACACGGCTTAAGGCAATTAGAACAGAAAAATCGTTTTCAGTCTACAAACCCCCCCCCCCCCCCCCCTAAATACTTTGGCGACTTGTGGCACTTCCTTCCTGCTTCCTATTTCTGGCACTCAAAGGCAATCCGTTTTGATTTGTGTTGTTTTTCTTTCTTGCTTTTCTCGCATCTTGCAGTGTTTAGCTGTCCAGATGTTCGTTGGCATTATCAGGGTTTGCGGCACTTTTGTTTATATACTAGTTAATCTCGAACTCAAGCTGATTGAACGTAAGTAAAAGTAAGCTGATGTAAACCCAACTCATTAGAAAATTTAAAAATCACAGTGGGGTATACTTCCAGTGACCAGAAAATTGATTTGCCTAGTCAGACAAAATAAAATTTTCCTGTCCCCTTGGGGTGTCTTTTTATTGGAAAATCGCGTACAGGGCGTTAAATATAACTTCGCTTACACCAGATCCCTTCCATAACAACTGATCGGGAAACTTTTTGAAATGCGACGTTCCTTTTTGTACAACATATCAATAAGCGCCACTGCACTCAGATTGTACAAGAATCCCGGGCCGTCTTCACTAACGTGCAGCCTGGGGAGGAGCGAAGCATGCGGTGTGTAAGTGTAATCTTGGCGCCTTGGCATTTTCGCCAACGGAGATGAAACCGTTTGGGGTTGGAAGTGTACAGCTTTACTGTAAAAGTCTCAGGGCTTTGAAGCACGAACCGTTCTAGCGCGAGGCGTGTCCCGGTGTTCCTGGTGTCAGGGTGTTTGTTTTAGTACGGGTTATGAAGCGTTTCAGTGCGAGGCGTAAACGAGTGCCCCGGTGTTTTCTAGTACGCGTTACGAAGTGTTCTAGCGTGAGGCGTAAAGTAGTGTCCCAATGTTTGAAGAGCGTGACTTCATGAGACGACGATTACGACGACGATAGCAGACGCCAACAGCCCCAGCCCCTAAAGGGCTCACCCCTAAAAATAAAGTATCCGTTCCCACAGTTTGACATATCCATCGGGGTCTTGCACAATTAAATTGGCCACAACCCTGGTAGACGTCAGCATTGTACATATGCATCCCGGTTATATAAATTATTACCACAAATCAAACGTCAAAGGTCCTACGCGATGGTTCCCTAAGGGGCGGATTTTATTGACGACGCGAAGTATTCTAGTCCTGCGCTGCCTCAGCCAATCGAGCGTTCCTTTGTTGCATGTTGCAGGGCGGATCAGCCGCTATTATTAGCGGTCATTTTACGAGCCATAAAACCCTGCATCGACGCGTTCATGCCCTTATTCCTAGCGAAGCTTTCTTCATGGTGTAGATTCGCCACCTGAATAAAGAGGCTACTGTCTTGCCGCCCGCCGTCTTATCCCCGTCTTATGACTGGCTACGCACCCCACTGGAGGCCTCACCAGAATGACGTTTTCTGAATTTTGAACCTCATCGACCACATAACCGGATGAGAAACTAAGAATTACCTTGCAAGGTGGCCCCGGGCCTTCACGATGCCCTGGCGGTTTTTGCGTTCGCTAGCTTTGACTATAAATAGAAAACAAAACCAAGAAATAAAATATTTAAGGTAATGGCTTTGTAATTATACGGGTTTATGAACAGCGCCACGTTAGTCACATGTTCCGAGTAACGCCCGCGTCATCTTCATGCATTAAAACCTGAAACTGGCATTGCCAGATGTCGATGCAGGGTAACTTGCCCGCAATCCTCGTAGTGCGAATGCATACAAAGGACCTGATATACTTGGTTTTATAGCAGTTGTGAAAAAATTGTGGGTATTGTCACAGAGGATACGACGAAGAGAGCAGTGCGCAATAGCGCTGTGGGCCCAACATTTGACAAAGAAGAGTGGGGCGCCAAGCCTGCTCGGACTCCCCTAATTGGGCGGCATCTTGAAAATACATCAGTCACCTTTAATCATATTATTTCTCATTTGTTATGCCACCACGTACCGTATATTCGCGGCAGGACAAATGGAGATACAAGTTGGATTCACCCAAGACTTGATTAGGTTATGTGTTCAGCTGGCCGGGTAAGGTAAAGCGAGCACCGAAAGGTGGGGGCGCCGCTATGCTCTGTGTGGATACGTGTCATGCTATGTGACAGGTTCCTGAAACAGGCCACCAATAACCATTGCGAATGAGTGGATTGACCATCGACTCGCGTGCCTGTGCTTCGGTCACCCTATTGCCCGCAAACTTCAGTGGTCTGTTTCGATATCGTGCTACAATACGTGGCACATATACATACTGGCGATAGCCGCTATTGTGTACCGGACGTAGGTGCACGCGTAACAGTATGTTTAAATAATCGTAGTAGGTTAAGCAAGTTTTCACTGCTCAGTGCATATAAGAAATCGGGAACATACCCCAAATTCGCTGTTTTAATAACCTCCTAATTATGGTAATCATCGTCTTGATGATCAGCTCGGGAAACACAAATAGACGTGGAGAAAGAAGCGCGCGAGACACTCGTTCTGGAAGAATGGCTGCGGGCGGCTCATATGTTCTACAATGGCATTAACTTCTGGGTCTGCTTGCGACGTTTTCGCACGGCTGTTCGGTGTGTGACTGTCGGCGCAGCGGTGTGCACGTAAATGGGGCTGCCCTCAGCAATTCCTGGAATTCGCCAACCCCTTTCCACGGGCTCCACACTTCAGCCTAGCTCTTCCCTATCGGAAGCGATGATGGGCCATGGGTCGACGCTTTGCAACTTAGCCATTCATCACACGAAAGCACGCTCGAGAACTACGAGTCACCTTCCATGCGAGACGCACCAGACAGCCTGCAGGCGAGCGGGGCCTTTCCTGCACTACCGGCTATCTCGCTTCATGGCGCAGGCGAGGTGCAGAGTGTCAGCCCCCAGCCGGAGACACAAAAACTACCGCCCAGGGCCTCGAAGGTATAAGCACCGCTGGAAATTCCGGTTGCGTCATTCAGCTATTCGGATATAGACTGCCACATCGGGACCGGAGATGCATATCCGCAGCCGGATGCCGAACCCCCCCGTGGATAACCGCATCACAAGAGATGATTAGGCATATCCTGGACTCCGTGCGCTGCCTCGAGTCACCCCTATGGAATACGCTACGTGCGAACTCTCCATCCTAACGATTAACTAAGACCGCTCAGGGGTGTTCGCTCGCGAACTCCACAGGTAACAGTCCCCACAACCTCTCAAGTCGTCACATGACAAATAGGATTGACGGCCTCGACGTGTCCACGAGGACTGGCGGCGCAAGCGGGGATCACGCTGGCTTCGACACCACTGAAAGCAGAAGCACGCTCATTACAGAGTTGTCCTTCCGTAGCAGCTTTGAACTCCACTCTGGGCATGTGAAAGCCATTGCCCCTCGAGGTGCCTAGTAAGCTACCACGCCCACCTCCGCCCCTCGCATTGTATGCGACGGATCCGAGTGGCACCATCCGGCGGCTACTTCCCGGTCAGCATGTTCAGGGGTTGTCCTTATACACAGCCAGCGTGTTCCGATGGACTTCGCAATATCACCAACTGCCCGTTGGGCAGCAACTCAACATCGTGTGCTCCGATAACACACTCAAGTTTTGTCAGAAAGAGGACGGCTTCGGAGCTGCGTTCAAATGAACGCGTCTTCCATGGTTTGCCTCGCCCTCCCTGCCAACGAGCTGCACGTGTCTTCGACATCACCTTATCACTTCTTGACGCCCCAGACGCATCTCCGACTGAAAGTCCATCGACGGCGTCGTTTTCGTTTGCCCCAACCGGGCCCCAGGCACCCCCGCCATCCTTATTGCCACGCAGACCACAGTTCAGCCCGCCTACCGACCCCTTCACCCTATGGCCAGTGCCTGTTCAACCACCGCTGCACGTAACTGCGGGAGGTCCTCCCATTAACGTGGGCTTGTAACAATTGGTCGTGCAATATCCACCCGATATGGCAAACTTTGAGTCCTCACAAGCGGGGGATTGCCACACCTTTGGTAGCTTCTAGGACGTGTTTCCAAAAATAATGCGCCTTAGGTTTCTCGTGCTGAAATCGACAAACGCCGGACGCATCGCTTCAACCCGGAGGTCTCTGAGCCTGACCTGGTGAACTATGGAGTGTGCGCGTAGAACCTGGAGAGCGGAGAGATCGTCCGTGTTCTACCGTGCGCCCACGAATTCCATGCCGCGTGCGTCGACAAGTGGCTGTGGAAATGCCAAACATGCCCCCTTTTACAGACGGGACGCAACTTTGACGGCTCCACCTTCGCCCGAAACGACGTGAGGTTCCCTTTGTTGATTCGCTTCGTCTTCAACCTTCTGGTGTTCAAGTTTATTACGAAACATTTTTATGATTTTGATTTTCTCTGCAAGTAAATCAAATAGCGACACTGGAGCATTCGGTTCGAAAGGAAAACGGCATTGAATATCATTACAAACTTGCATACTCTGATGTTTTCCTCTTCTAATGAGAAGAAAACTAAGTTGTTTTACAAAAGATAAAATAAAAGTTTCCTGCCACAGGACCGGTGCCTACTCAATAAAAAATCGCGTACCGAGCGCTGAATTCAACTTCCCGTTTTGTCAATTCACTTCCGACAAGGCTGAGGGAGAAGGTGTATGAAAGCAAAGTTGGTTTTTGTAAAACGTAAAACATGCTTCCGTACCCAGATAATGCAAACAAATTCGGGACATGTTTCTGACGGACGTATTCATCGAAGCCCTGTGTAATCAGAATTGCTATAACGCCGAAAGACGTTCTACGTACGTATGCTTGGCGGTTATCTAAAATGATGATGGTTGGGTTTTTTATGGCGCAAGGCCGACTACAGGCAAAGAGAGCCAAGGAAAAGTTGTTTTATGAGGACGAGGTGAAGGTAAGTGTAAAACATTAAATTAAAATTACACATGAAATAACACAAAAGACAATGTACATGACTGGCGTAAAGGGCCAGGGTGTCAATATGCTTGGTAAGTAATGAGGTGTAACAACTTGGCATCGCTAAGAAACCCAAAAGTACGCTTGTGGGTGATTATGGGGTCTTCCCCTAAAAGTACGATGGGTGTAGTAGATTGTGTTGTCTGTATAGTTGTGAGAATTGTCTGTGTCGTGTTGTTTCTAGTGCCTTGCATTGTATGAGGATGTGGATCACGGATAGGGCCTCTCCGCACCTGCTGCACAGAGGTCTTGGAGATCCAGTGAGAAGGTGCGAGTGCTTTGCATGTGTGTGCCCTATCCATAATTCTAGTCAAGGCGACTTCTGTGTATCTATTGCTTGTGTTGGTGGTGTATGGTCCCAAGTGTGGTTTTATTACGTGTAACTTTTGTCTGTTTGTTCACTCCAGTGTGTTTGCCATGTTTTGCGAAGTTGTTGTCTGATGGGTGGCTTCACGTCGGTGTAGGGTAATGTGGTTATGTCAACTGTATTCAAGAGTGTAGCGGCAGCAGCCATTCGATCCGCTGCTTCGTTCCCGGCTATACCACAGTGGCCAGAGACCCAGCAAAGCACCAGTTCAAATTTGTGGACATACACAGACATAATACCCTTGACGATATATGATTGAACGTGGTTTTTCGAATACTTTGTCGACGACAATGCCCGAACAACACTGAGGGAATCTGTATACATAATGGATTGTGGGATGTGGCTTTGAAGTCTATGATTAACAACAAGAAGTACACCATAAGCTTCTGCGTAAAGATACTCGTATTACTATTCAGAGTTTTAGTGATATTAAAGCCGGGTCCATGCGCAGCGCAAGACACACAGGAGGCAGTTTTAGAGGCGTCAAACAGGTCAGTGGCTAAATTTCCAAAAAAAAAGTATTTTGCGAGATCTGCCGAATATTTTTGACCAAGGGACCCTCAGGCCATCACGGAAATGTTTTGACCTTGGCTGCTTTTTACTCAAGGCGAAAAATCAAATAATGTAATGAAGTGCTGAATGAATGACTTTGATGTCATACAGAATTAGAAACTGCGCACCATTCGCTAAATGAATCAAGCAACGCCGTAATCATGGCCACGTATTCAAACCTCAAACTAGTATTGCCCGAATTCAAACCTGGGTCTCTGCCGACAAACGTGGCAATGGGATTTCACACCGCGGGCGAGGCCGGTTTGGTTTTAAATAAACAAGAATACATGTCCAGTTACGTGAAAATGCGGGTCCGGCGTTGGCGCGACCCAAAACATAGTTCCACCAATTGCCGAGAGTGAAATGAGGATAGGAGCCAAATATATAATCGAAGCGTGTCTGGGATTCCATCCCGACCTCTACAGAATGCCAGTCCAATACGCATCCACTGGCGTTAGCAAAAGAAAGGTTTACCAGAGAGTGCTGAGATCTTCAACTTGGAAACGTGCGTTAGATACACGTATTGAGGACCAGAGGAGTGATCTATATTGGTACTGTATTTGACATTATTATGAGTATTGTTGATCAGTGTTTCGCGCATGAAGAACTGTGTGTTTCCAAATGTCGATGTGTGCTTTTTTCTTTAATGTATATGTTTTAGAAGTGCCTATTTTTGAAGTGTCAATTATTTTGTCGGCTGCATATCCAAGCGTTTTTTTTTCACCTTCTACCGGCCCTCACGGGCTAAAAGTATGAATAAATAAATAAATTAATAAACAAATCTGAGTGATCTAATTACAATGGTAGCGAAGTCCATTCGCACTAATAGAGAATTTTCCGCGCTTAAAAGGACAAAGAAAGAAGAAACAAATGCGTGGACCAAAATCATGCCCCACACTGCGTACTCGCCAGAACCCTAAAGAAGAACAAAAAAAGAGAACTTTGCGACAGTGGGACTCCCATTTTTTTCCACAATGAAATCCCAATAGGGCTTGGCCAACCATCCTTAAGGGGTATGCGACAATCATTTCTTGGCTCCAATACAACCAATTAAGCATGTTATTCCCTGTTGAACTTTTAATCAGAACGTCTGAGGCAGGTTTCTGACACCTGCGTGTTTGCTCTATCCTCCTAACCTCCATCCAAATATATTTCCGTCATAATTTGCATCGTATAGTGCCTTCTTGAATATTGGAATTTAATTGTCTGTGATGAAGTACCCAAACAACATCCAACGGCGTATAATTCTGCCCTGTAATTATATAAAATCTTTTTACAAGTACCAATGAATCGCCGTCCCCTGATTCGATGTGATTTTCATATTTGCCGCCAACTTCGGTGGTTTGTTTCAGCAGCGTGCCGCATTACAAGGCAAGACAGGTACCCACATGAAGGATAGCCGTTGTGCCTGGGACGGAAACGTGGAGACGTAGCGGTGGCAACTTATTCAAAACATTGTTCTAGATGTAGCAAATTGTTTCTTCTCACTCCGTAAAACAAATCGAGAATATCCCCCCATGCGCTTTTAGTAACCTCATGAGTACGCTTATCGACGTCGTGATCATCATCTCGCGACACACAAAGCGACGTAGAGAATGAAGAACGCGAAACGCTCGCTCTGCAAGAATAGCGACAAGCAGCTGGACTGTTCCACTGTGGCAATAGCTGCTGTGCTTGGCCCTTTACGTTTTGGCTGGCTGTTTCGTGTATGGCCCACCGCACAACACTGCGCAAGTAGGTGGGACTGCTTGCACCAGTTCCTGGAAGTCGTCAACCGACTTCTGGTTGCACACTGTTGACGCCTAGATCGCCGCCATCGCCAGCGGCGGCGGGTGATAAGTCAACGCTTGGCTACCCCAACCAGACTTCAGACGCAGCTACGCTCCGAAACTTCCGGTCACCTCCGGATGGAGACGCGCCCGATGGTCTTCAGGCAAGTACTTCAACCACTGCAGTGATGGGAACCTTGCTTGATGACGCCGGTGATGTGCCCAGTGCCAGCCCCCGCACGGAGAAACAGCTCACGCCTAGGTCCGCGGAGATGAAAGCTGTGCCAGAATTGCCAGTTGTTTATCTGGCGGTTTGGATCGAAATTCTAACATTGGAGGTGGCGATCCACACCAACAGCCACTTACCGACCACCAGCTGTGGACTAGCATTTCACTAGACAAGATCAGGCATACCCTAAACCCTAAACTCTTCTGCACACCTACTCGAATGAGGTCCATGGATTATGCCCATTGCGAGCACACCATCCTAAGAGTTACTTAGCAGCACTCAGAGGCGTTCGATCTAAAACTGCGCGGGCAACAGCACCTACCACTTTGAAACTCGCCGCATGGCGAATTGGGATGACGGATCTGACATGATTGCGAGTGCTGACAGCGCAACCCGGGGTCGCGTGGGCTTCGATCCCAATGAAGGCAGCCTTTTCGGCTGGCACTCGTTCGTCCCAGGGTCCTTTGGACGTAGCAGCTCTGAGCGTCGCTCTTCTCAAAGGAGAAGCAATGTCACTCAAGGTACCCAGCAGATTGCCACGACCAGCTCAATCTGCAGCATTGCACGCAGCGGCCCCGTAACGGCAACCTCGGGCGGCTACAGCCACAAGCACCAGGTTCAGGGGTGGAGCTTTATTCGCAGCCAGCGCCCAACCCCCGGCGCCTCAATATCCCCATTTTCCCGACAGAGCGGCACTCAACATCGTGGGCTGTGGCTCCAAGTTTCACCGGAAATAGAACGGCTCCCAGAGTTGCGTCCAAATACATGCGCTTTCGATTGCTTGCAGTGCCCTTTGAGCCAAGGAGCGGCGCTGGGGGCCTACTTGCTTTCGACATCATCTAACTACGCGTTGACACTTCCGGAGCATCCAAGACTACAGGACTCCGTCATTTCGGTGCACCCCAACCGGGCCCCAGACCATCCTCGCCATCTTTCGTGCTACTTAAACTTCGTGCTAGGTAGTGGATGGCGACGTGCTGACCATGAAGAACGAGTCGTGCTCCTGGCCCTGTTCCTCATGGCCACCATGTCTTCATCTACCGCACAACTTCCTGGGGGAGTTCCTCTCTGTACCCTGTGCTGGGATCTTACTCCCGACATATTCTCCCTAAATGGCGAGCTTTGAGCCTCCAGAAGCCGAGCAATCCTCGATAGCTGGCCTTACGTGTTTCAAAGAACGATGCGTCTTGGATAACCTCAGGCTGGATTTTACAAGCTCTGCACGTATCAGTTCACCCCGGAGGTCCATCAGCCAAACCTGATGAACTACATAGTGTGAATTTCGAACATTGAGAGCGAAGAGCTCGTTCGTGTTCGCACTTGCAGGAACGAGCTCCATGTCACGTGCGTCAACAACTGTACGGCGGTGGAGAAACGAACATGCCCCTGTGCCGAAGGGACGCGTCAGTGACGGCTCCATCTTCACCCGAAGTACCTTGAATGTTTCCTAAAGAATGCAGGTTGTTTTCTTGACTTGCTTGGATAGCCTTTGGAAAGCCTTTTGGAGAATATTTGAGCAATCACATACATTATAGTGTGGTTTTACAGACATTTTCTATGTTTGGCTACCCGGAAAGGACTATTAGAGCGAATAAAAACATTTTTAGCGGTGGAGTGTTAAAAGCTACGGCGAACACGAATTAATTCCGAAATATTTTCAGGATTTTTCGTTCCCTGTCGGCAATTAAAGCAAAGTGTAAAACTAGAACATAGCGTACAAATAGGAAAACTCTACTTAATCTTATTAAAAATTTTATAATCACATGTGATATGCTTCCCGTGACCATAAATTGATCTGTAAAATAGAGTACAGTAAAGCCCGCTTGTATCAAACACGGATATATCCATTTATTGCCTACATCGAAACCTTGTATAATTCTGTTAAAAAATACATGCATTTAAAACTCTTTACATCGAACGTGATTTTGCTCACAATGGATATATCGAACTCTCCCCCGAGGGATTTTTCGCTCATTAGGCATGCGGCAGGCTTTCCCGCAATACATCGGCGCGCAGCGATGGCGCGGGTGTCGCTTGCGAGTCCCGCGCGAGCTCGGGCGCGTCCAAACAGTCAGTAGTATTACATCTATGCGTCCAAACCACGGAGGTTAAAAAAAAATTGCTTGAGTGGAAGGGGCGCCCGTAAAGTGAAGCCGCCGCGACGCCATCTTGCTAGGGGAGAAGACGCGTATTTGTTGCAGGGCGCGTTCCTTGCATGCACGAAAAAGTGTTGTTGATTCGTGCGCGCGCCATGTAACGAGATCAAAACAAGTATGGTTGGTTCGTGTGTGGCTTACGGTTGTACAAACAGTGTGAACCTGGCCCTGAGAGTCGCATTGCGCTCGTAACTTGCACGGAGCAAGTTCATTCCAATATGCTGTCATGCTCGTTGCATTGTGTCGCGTAGTATGCGCCTTCAATGTTTAATTTCTTTGCTGCTAGGCTTCCGAAAGATGTTGAGTCACTGTCCTTTGTCAGTGTCGTTTGTTTGCCCTTTGATAGTATGTTTTAGCAGATTAATTGACGTCTGGTATCACAAGTCTGTCTTCTTTCAAAAAATAAACACTTGTTTCGAAAAATACAAATTGGTTCATCTTTTTTCGGTAGTTCATGTCACTGGCAGTGTAACCTCATGAAGTGATTTACCAAAAAGATTGTTGCTTTTTTTTTTGCAGTTTATTTGTGTATTAGGTTGGGCAGCAATGCAATGAACGTAATAGCATTGGTTGCTATCATACACTCATGAAAGTTTTCTGTATCGGTTTTTTGTCACTCTATTATGTCTATTATCACAATAAGTCTGGGTGTTTCCAGTTGCTTTTCGGAAAATGCAGCATTTTCTGGTCTTGAATGCTGTTTTTCACATTACAGTCGTAACTCTATTGCTTTTTGTTGTTTTTTTGTTCTTAGAACTTTCCCGATTAATTTATGCATTTGAACAGTTTAGAATAACGAAGATAAACGAGTTCTTATGTATTTTTTACTTTGTGGCAGCTGCATATCCGAGCCATAAGGTGAAAAAAAACAATGTCTCTGTACTCAGAGATCTGACTTTTAACAAACTTTCTGTGGTAGAAATCAATACGGAGACGTCGGACATGGCTCGCAGTCTTGAATTAGAGCATGAGAATCCGTTACGTAATTTAAAACCGCTGGGAAAGTCGGCAAATACTGCTGCAAAGCAATCGGCATCTGCTTTCTTTCCCCGAGCAAGATGGCCGCCGGCGGCTTCAGCCAAGCCCATTGGTTGGTATAGGTAACTTCCACTCCAGCAATTTTTTTTACCTCCTTGGTCCAAACCAGCCGTGGCAGAGTGGACCAGCTCCACGCATGCATACCGCTGGAGCCGAAAGCGCCACCTTGGGCGCTGCGGGCTGCGGTGTCACTGAACTTCAAGTCCGCGCCACTCGCTGCGCGCACTTGCTCGGTTCGCTGGATTCGCCGTTATTCGCTTGTATCCATGCTTGTCTCCGCTCTGTCGAAGACGCCGAGGACTCCGCACCCCTTCCGAGCAGGAGCCAAGCCGTCGCTGCCGTGGCCCTGCTACGGCGATACTGCAGTTCCATTGAGGGCAGTGGTCTTGTGCTTGTCGACGGTTCAGATACCGTGGTAGCAAGCAGTCACCAGCAACGCGTTGCGCTCCAAGAAGCAGGCTACACTCACGCAGTTGTTCCGCCCCAATAAATTATTGTTTTCTTTCCGAGAAAGTGTCGTATCAATAATGAACTGCAGGGTGGTAAGATCTCAGCGTTAGCTCGTGACTCCGTCGGCAATAAGTTTTTTTTGCTTCACTTTCTATATCGAATTTTCGCTTTATCGAACTCTTTTGCAATCCTCGCGCTGTTCGATATAAGCGGGCTTTACTGTAAATAAAACTTTTCTATCGCCAGTGCCGGTGTTCTTTCATTAGAAAATTGCGTACCGGGAGCTCAACATAACTTCGCTTACGTCAATCCACTTCCTTAAAAACTGGTCGGGGAACTTTTTTGAAGGCAACGTTTCTTTCTGTAAAACGAATAAATCAGCGCCCTGCACTAATGTTGCCCAAATGAATAATGTACCCTTTCCAGCAGGGTGACGTACACATCATAGCTTTGCATAATTAAATTGGCCACAATAATTGTAGACGGCCGCGTTCTACATATACCTCCGAGTTATAAATTATTACAGTGCAATTCCAAAGATCTCCTAAATAGGCGGGTTTAAAAAAAACGACGCGAGTATTCTAGTCCTGCGCTGCCTAAGCGAATGAAGCGTTGCTTTGGGGCCGTGCGGACTACCCACTATTATAAGCCGTCATCTTATGCCCCGTAAAACCCTCCCTCGACGAGTACACGTCCTTAGTCCTGACCAAGCTTCCTTAACGCTGGACATTCGCCACCTGAATAAAAAGGCGCCAGTCTGACCGCCCGCCATCTTATCCTCGTCTCAAGACTGGCTAGACGCGCCCCACTGAAGGCCTCCCCAGAATGACGTTATTTGAATTTTAAACTTCATCGACGACATGGATGGACGACGAACTAAGATTTGATTGATTTGATTTGATTGTAGGGTTTAACGCCCCGACGCAACGCAGGCGATGAGGCGCAACGTAGTGGAGAGCTCCGGTTTAATTTTGACCACCTGGGAATCTTTAACGTGCGCCGAAATCTCGTACACAAGGGCGTTTTTGCTTTTCGCCTTCATCAGAAAAGCGACCGCCGGGCCCGGGAACGAACTAAGGCTTACTGTCCGCGATTGCTCGGGCCTCAGTGATGGCTGGACGGTTTTTAGGGGCGAAGCTCCAAAAGCCATGGGTCTGTCCATCCCAAGGAGGTTACTCCTTGGTCCATCCCTTGTGTCTCGTGTACGTGACCGCAGCATGCTTTCGGAAATGTCGCAAAGGGGCCGCGTTGCACGCGCAAGAACCGGCTGCAACCGGCAGCGAAAACCCCGGCACCGGGAGCGCGAGCTGTCTGTGTTCGCCAACGGAGGCGCGAGCGCACGTGCACTGCGAGGGGGAGATCACGCAAGAGATCACGCCACGAACGCGGGCAGTCTTCTCGGAGATCGAACGAGACGCAAGGACCTTTGCTCGTTTCCTCTCGCAATAAGGTGAGCTGGGCAGATGCGGTCTCTCATAATGCTCCTTGCAGAGACAACAAAAGTCAGGGCCTTCCCCCTTGAAAAGGAACTGATGAGGATCAGGCAAATTCTTGAGCAGGTAAAAAGGAAAACAGAATCAAAAAGGGAAGAAAAAGTAAGGCTGAAAGCGGATAAGCAAATCTGCGCAAACCGCTGCAGCGCCAATCAAAATGGGGCAACCAGAAACGGAAACTTTTCCCGGTCGCAGTAGCGATGCAGAGTGATGTGGATTCTTCACCACCTTTCAAAAGAAAGGCGGGTGAACAACCCAAAAACATAACGACTCCAAAAACTAAAAAATTAAACCAGAGTATTAATGCAGGTTTGAAGCTATGGACCGAAGGATCGAGGCTGCGATCTCTGAGCTAACCAACGCCATTAAAGATCAATTTGACAAGGTGGTAACCCGGCTTACAGCTTAGAGGATACCCATAGGAACTCCGCCGGCTGGCGTTGGGCCGATCAAATTTTCAAAACCTTACAGTAGACCCGCTTCGGCGGACAGGGCCAAATTTAACAAGGAAGATTCGAACTCGAACAAGGGCCCCCGGAGTAACGAAAATACGTGATTTGGCAATGGAACTGCCGTGGGTTTCGCCGGAAACGAGGGAACCTGCAGCAGTTCATCGACACCAATGTGCAAGAGGCCCGGACGTAATAGCGCTGCAGGAGACGGGGGACAGGCAAAATTATCCGGGTATAAAACTTACAGTAAAGCCTCGGACGATAAGACGCCCGTCACTACTCTGTAAGACGAAATTTACCGGTTCTGGAACACGAGACTGGAGTCGCCACCGTGGACCAGTCCTCGTCGAAATTATTCCGGCCAAAAAGGGGAGCGAAGGCAGCGTTTTCTTTCTAAACGTATACAGTAGTCCCAGGAAAAGGCACAGGTTCGGATCTCTATTCCGCAAGGTCTTAGACATAGTCAAAAGACAACCACTCGTCGTAGTAGGCGACTTTAACGCGCCTCCCCTGCCTGGGGGTACGGTAGGGAGGTCGCCAAAGGACGAAACCTTGGTTTGACGCACAGCAGCAGGGTCTCACTCTGGTGACCGATCCCGCTCATCCCACTAGGGTGGGTAACAGCGTATGCCGCGACACCACTCCCGACTTAACCTTCGTCAAGAACGTGCCGGATCCTGATTGGCTAAACATCAAGAAAATTTGGGAAGTGATCACTTTATTGTAGCCACCACTGTGAAGGCCGGTCCTTCCAAATTAAAGGGTAACAAGATAAAAATAACAGAATGGGATTCTTTTCGTGATATCAGAAGAGCAGAGAACTTGAGTAGCAAAATTTGATGACATCGAGTCTTGGACCAAAAATATACACAAATGCGTAGAAAAAGCTACAAAAACCCATCCCCGAGGAAGCCGCACTGAAAGGGCTGACAGCAGGCTCCTGCACATGTGGGAAGCCAAGAATGGCCTGCAGAGACGGCTAGTAAGCAGAAACATAATCGTAGCCTGCGCAGAAGAATAGCAGTTTTAAACAAAGAAATTGAGGACTACGCGAATCAGCTCACCCGCCAGAACTGGCACAGTATGTGCGACGCCATGGAACATCAGAGGGGGCTCGCTAAAACTTGGCATATCTCAGATACTTAATCGATCCCGAAATAGTAGAACTACCCAGAAACACAACCTGAGTAAGATTGTTCACACTTACCAGGGAACGGAGCAAGACTTGCTCAAAAATTTAAAGATAGATACATTGAATCTACTCAAAAGAAGGGCTAAAACCGTACACCGGTAAAGAAAACGCCGACCTTGACCGACCCGTTACGATATCCGAGATTCGGGCAGCTTTGGACAATCTCCGGACAAGGTCCCCCCCCGGCCCCGACGGTATATCGAACAAAATTTTAAGAAACCTAGACGACGAATCTATAGAAGCCTTGACGAAGTACATTAATGTATGCTGGGAAAGAGGTAGCATCCCGCGGCAATGGAAGACTGCCCAAGTGGTCATGATTCCAAAGCCTGGAAAGAAATTACAATTGGAAAACTTGAGACCCATCTCACTGACGTCGTGCGTGGGCAAGCTGATGGGGCATGTCATCCTCAATAGACTGAACGCTACATGGAGGACAGAGGGCTCTTCCCTCACACCATGATAGGTTTTAGACTCAAATTGTCTACGCAGGACGTAATGCTACGCCTCAAACATCAGATCCTAGATGGAGACGAGAGCTCGTCCTTAGACACTAAAGCAATTTTGGGATTGGACTTAACAAAGGCCTTCGATAACATCGCTCACGAGGCGTCCTAGAAAACTTACAAAAACTGGAAGTGGGTCGTAGAACTTACGATTACAAAAAAACTTTCTCTCCGACCGGAAAGCTCATGTAACTATCGGAGGGGTCAATCAGAGGACATAGAATTGGGTAGCCGGGGGAAAACCGCAAGGTTCCGTCCTGTCGCCATTTCTTTTTTAAAGTCGCCATGATTGGGCTTCCTGAAAACTAGATCGGATAGAAGGCTTGAATCACAGCCTCTACGCTGATGACATCACCCTCTGGGGCACCGGAGGTAGTGATGGCCCAATTCAGGATATTCTCCAGACAGCGATCGACGCAATCGAAAAATACGTGAAGCCGAGAGGCCCAGCGTGCTCACCGCAAAAATCGGAGTTGTTGCTTTACCAACCCACGATGAGAGGACGCAACCGTGCCTTGGAAGTCCCCAAAATCGAGCTTTTCGCTGATGGTAATCTCATTCCAGTTGTGACTAGTATCAGGATTCTCGGCTTGAGAATTCAGGCCCAAAGGTCAAAATACTGAAACCGTAAATTTTTAGAAAAAAGCGTCCATCAAACCTCCAGACTGATTTCCGGATAGCAAGCAGACATCATGGAATGAAGAGGGAATTTGATCAGGCTGTACAAGCGTTCGTCCTGAGTCGATAGCGTACGTAACACCTTTCTTGAGACTAAGGGGGGACGAAAAGACCAAAATTAATACCATGATCAGGAAATCATACAAACAAGCTCTCGGGATACCAGTTACCACGTCCCAAGGGAAAGTTTCGAGGCGTTAGGAATTCATTATACATTGGGGGAACTAATAGAGGCGAGAGAGTTGCCCAGCTAGAGAGACTCACAAAGACCTCGACTGGCCGTCATATTTTAATGACTCTAGGCATTCGGTACGAATCTCAATTGGCCCAAACGCGAGATTCCTGTGAAGTATGGGAAAGCATACACGTCCCTCCTATACCGAGGAATTGCATCCGAACACAACAAAAAAAGAAGACGCGAAAGAGCGAAAGCCTTACAAAAGAGATTCAAAAAATCTGAGAACGTGGTCTACGTGGACGCCGCGGAATACGCAGCCCGCGATGCCATGACCGTGGTAGCTATCGATTGCAACGGCAATTCCGTAACTAGCGGCACGATACTGACGTCGCCGGATGCGGCAGAAAGGCGGCCATTGCGATGGCGATGGCCTCCACGAAAGCTAAATTTTTTGTCAGCGACTCTAAAACTGCAATTAGGAATTTCGCAAAGGGACGGATCTCGTCCGAGGCACTGAGAATTCTGGTCGGAAAGCCAAAATCCCAAAAGTGTGGACGCCGGCACACTCTTCTCTTCCCGGTAACGAGAACGCTCACGACGCGGCTCGAGGTTTGGCTAACCGAGCCGATCACCGGGTCTGAGCACTTCTCGCGCGCTGGGATGGGGAGGGACCGCATGGTCTCGTACAGAGACATAATTAATCATTACAGATTGGAACGGGTTCAGTATCCTTTCCCCCCCCCTGTACTCTCACAAATGGCAATCTGTAGCATGGCGCCTCTTACAGAAATACATTCCCCAATCCGGTCCTGTACAGCCATTGTTACCCGGGGGTCTACACGAGCGAATGTAAGCTATGTACGGGCAGGGCAGACCTGCGCCATATTATTTGGGAATGTCCCCAGAAAAAGAATTCGTTAGGTGCTTTGCTATTAATTAAGACCGAGGAGCAGTGGGAGACCGTTCTGCGCAGCTCCGATCCGGATGTACAGATCCGGGTTGTCCAAATGGCCGAAGACGCCGCCGGAGCCCAAAGGGCTTCTGGCCGCCGTCTGAGGGGTGAAGAGGCTCGGGCCCCCTTTGCATCAAAACCATGTTGGACAAATAAATGTTTTTTTTCTCTCTCTCTCTCTTGTTCGGGCCAAGTTCGCCCTAAATAAAGTTCTTTCTTTACCGTCGTGTCCCATCCTACTTGACAAAATTGTGGTGGAGGTGCGGGGAAGTCCTCGATGGCGCGGGGTCTTTCACCAGGTCTGGCCTGGGAGCATTGACTCCGAAAATAAAAGTTGATTGTACAATGTACGCACACAGTCTTACGTCTTTCTTAATGATGTAATTGGCGAACTTTCGCGGGAGAGTTACGGTTACCGATGATCTCCCCCTCTCGAGTTCCGCCCCACTTATCATCATTCATTCCGTGGATATGGCGTGATTTTTTTTGCATTCGCTACCTTGACGCTAAACAGAAAATCAAACAAGGAAATTAAATAATTGAATTAATGACTTTGTGGTTACGCGGGTTTAAAACAACGCACTTTAGCCACCTGACTGGAGCAACACCCGTGGCTTCTTCATGCATAGAATATAAAAGGCTCTCGCCGGAATTCGAACCAGGGTCACTTCCGGCTCGTACTGTGCATGCACACAAAGGACCCGATCTACTCGGTTTTATAGCAGTTGTGAAACAACTGTGCGTGTTGTGCCCAAACATCGACAAAGAAAAGTGGGCAGCTCAGCGGGTTTGGGCTCTCTCAATTCATCGACATCTTGAAATGCATCGTGTCACATTTAATCATAGTATCTCTCATTTTGTTTTACCGCCAGGAATCATAATGTTGCGTCTGGACAAATCGGGATCCAAGTTGGATTACCCAAGATGGGGAACTATTTATTTGGTGATGTGTCTAGCTGGCCGGGTAGAAAAAGTAAGTACCGAATGCGGGAGGTGCTGCTATCCCCTGTGTGGGTACTAGCCATGCTCTGTGACGCGTTGCTGAAACAGATCAGAGAAGACCACGGCAAAGAAGCGGATTGGCCAGCGGCTCGCGTGCCTATGCTTAGGTCACAGTATTGCCCTCAATATTCAGCTGTATCGATATCGTGCTTCATTAGGTGACACATATCAATACGGCGGATAACCCCTATGCCTGGTGCATAGGTGCACGCATGACAATATGTTCAAATCACCGTAGTAGAGGAAGCAAGTTCTCACTGCTCAGTGCATTGAACAAATCATGTATATGCCACAAATTCGCTGTTTGAGAAACCTCCTAATTACGTTGATCATCATTTTTATAATGAGCTCGTGAAACACAAATAAACGTAGAGAAAGAAGCGCGTGACACGCTCGTTCTGCGAGAATGGCGATCACTAATTTTGAAGATTATGTCCATTTAAAACATCATTGGAATACCCGTTTTGTGAATCTCGACAATTGCGAGGTCACATTAACTACCTTACAGATGTCGAGTCCCCCAACTCAACTTTTATATGCACCGGGCTGGTCTAGACTCCTCCTCCAGATGTGCTGTCTGCGGTGATCAGGAGACTTTAGAGCACTTTCTATTGCATTGCCGCGGTTTTTCAATGATGAGGCAACGTCATCTTGCCACGCCATTACGACGAATTGGGCTGCCTATTTCCATGCCCGTTTTACTATCTTTTGGGGCCACATCACTGGGATATTGTCACCGAGGGGTGGCTGCAGCCATTCATGCATACGTTTCCGAGTCCAGGCGCCTGCCCTGTTAGCGTTGATTCTGGCATGTAGTTTTTCCGGTCCAAAAAGCTCAGTTGTTCTAATCAAAAATCCACCTATAACTTTCAATCAATTCCATTTTTTCTCTTTCTGCGTATAAATAGAGAGGTGTATTAGTTTCCGGTGTTTTAAACGGGCGCATTAGTCCTTCTCACGCCCGATTCCTGGCCAATCCCCCACGTGGGTGTGAGACACATCGCCAGGAACAACAACAACAACAACAACAATGGCGATGGGCGGCTCATGTGTTCCACGGCTGCATTAGCTGCTGGGCCTGCTACCCGACGTTTGCAGGCGCCTGTTCGATGTGTGACCCTCGGCGCAACACTGTGCACGTAAGTGAGACTGCCCGCACCGCTTCCTGGAACTCGCCAACCGATTTCCACGGGCTGCACACTCTTGTCGCTTAGCTCTCCTGCACCGGCAGTGGCCACGGGTGATGGGTCGATGTTTGGCAACCCAGCCAGACATCACATGAACGTACGCTCCACTTCTACAGCTCATCTTCCGTGCGAGACGCGCCAGACATCCTGCAGGCGAGCAGTGCCTCTCCTGTACTATCAGAAACATCGCTTCATGGCCCTAATTACACCGTGGGCATGTGAGAACCAGTGTCCCTCGAGGTGCCGAGCCGACCACGCCGAACAGCTAAGCCCCAAGCATTGTACGCGACGGGCCTGAATGGCACCATCTGGTGGCTACTTCCCCAGTCACCAGATATAGGGGTAGTCCTTTATACGCAGCCATGAACCCTCGACAGACGCCGCTATATCACCGCGTGCCCGTCGGGCCGCAACTCAACATCGTGGGTAGCGGCCACCCACTCGAATTTCGACAAAAAGAGAACGGCTTCGAGAGCTACATTCAAATGGAGCCGCGTTGCCTCGCCCTACCAGCCAACAAGCTGCACTCCGAACCTGCTTGCCTTTGACATCATCCCACCACCTCTTGACGCCCCTGGTGCACACCAACCAGGCCCAGGCACCCTCGCCCTCCTTCATGCCACCTAGACCGTACGTAAGGCCGCCTACCGATCCCGTCACCTTGTTGCCATTGCCTGTTAAATCGCCGCTGCTCCTCGCCGGGAGATGACCTCCCATTAACGTGGGCCTGCCACTTCTTCCTGCCTTATCCACCCGATATGGCGAGCTTTCAGTCACCACAAGCCGAGGAGGGCCACACTCGGCAGCCTCCAAGACGTGCTTCGAGGAATGTGCGCCTTGAGTTTTTTCGCGATGAAATTGACAATCTCAGGATATACGGCTTCACTCCGGAGGCCTGTGATGTTTACTCGGTGTACTAAGGAGTGTGCATGTCGAACATGGAGAGCAGAGAGATCATCCGTGTTCTGCCATGCGCCCACGAATTCCATGCCACTTGCGTCGACAAGTGGCAGTGAAAAACTGAGCCTGTCCCACTTGCAGAGAGGACGCAACTGTGGCAGGTCCATCTTTGCCCGAAACGACTTAAGAGTCTCCTGCACAAATGCGATTTCCCTACGCGGACTCACCTGGTCACCAAACTTCTGGTGTTGTTGAAGTTTATTACGAAACATTTTTATGATTTTCTCTTTATCTGCAATTATATAAAATAGTGTATCTAGAGCATTCGGTTTCGATAAGTAAACGGCGTTGAATTTCATTAAAAATTGCCTTTTCTGATGTTTTCGCTTCTAATGACAACAAAATTGACTTGCTTGATTCAAGATAAGATATAAATGTACTGCTACCGTTCCTGCGCCTGATCATTAAAAATCGCGTGTCACGCTTTAAATTTAACTTCCCGTTTACGTCAATTCTCTTCCCTAAAGATTGAGGGGGACCTTTTTGACAGGAACGTTCATTTTTGTAAAACTGATAAAACAATGCTTCGGATCCCAGACCATGCACATAAATACGGGACACGTTTCGTACAGTTAGACGTATTCATCGAACCCTTTTGTAATAAAATTTGCTATCACCCCGAAAGGCGTTGCAATGTATACATGCTTGCGGGTTATCTAAAATATAGGCGAAAGAAACACAGTCCAAGCTTCTACGCGAGGGCTCCTCTAAATGTGCGGGTTCTAAATACGACCCGAGTAATATAGCTCTTCGCTTGATCGCGGGTTCGATTCCCGGCCGCGGCGGCCGCTTTTCTGATGGAGGCGAAAGCAAAAACGCCCGTGTGTACGAGATTTCGGTGCACGATAAAGATCCCCAGGTGGTCAAAATTAATCCGGAGCCCTCCACTACGGCGCGCCTCATCGCCTGCGTTGCGTCGGCGCGTTAAACCCCCACAATAAAAAAATAGCTCTTCGCTTAAGCCTTTAACTCGTCCTTAGCAAAGTAAAATATAGAATCACGTTTAGGGAGCACTCCGGCTCGCTGGTGCACTTAAGCATATTTCCTGATCGGACGGCATCCCGTCATACCCTCTACTGCATCATAGCGGAGGCTCAGCCGCTATTTATTAGCGGCCGTTTTATGCCCCATAAATGCTCCCTTCGCCGTGTTTACGCTCTTATCCCTCACCACCGTTTCTTCGTGCTGGACATTGCCCACCTCAATAAGAAGGCTGGAATCTTAACTCTCGGCCGTTTATCCCCGTATGACTGGCTAGACGCACCCCGCTGAAGGTCTTTCCAGAACGACGTTTTCTGACACGCTTTCAAACTTTACCAACCGCATTAACGAACGATGTATTAAGAATTACTTTTCCAGATGGCTTGCTTTTGAAATAGAGAGTATCAGCTTAACACGTTTACAGCGGGTTGCTCCCCCTTTCGTTGGCTCTTACAAAGCAGGAGACGAAGGAGGAGTATGGCTGGAGGGCAATGAAGAATGACTTTGAAGTTGGTTAAAGTTGCAAAAAAGTTCGATGCACTTTTATTCGTCTATTTTATGAGCCTGTTCCACACCGCGCGATTCGCGGGTTCAAAAGCGGGGCCTTCTGGTGCCCTAACGTTTCACTTGCATCATCAAAAATGAGCCATAATCATGACTCACTGCTCACTGGCTCCTTTTCCTCTTCCTTTCTTTCTCTTTCCCAACTATGCCCACATGGCCTCCCCGTATTCAACAAATGTTATCAATTCATTTAGTCTAGTGTAGTTGCAGTCTTGTCCTCACGAGTCCTGCGTGCTGTGGTGCTGAAGCATCGCACTTTTGCGAAGAAGCACATCTCTAATAGACATCAGCGTCACTGCTCTTTTTGGCGTGTTTTGTCCCGTTACAAGCCACGGCTTGGAGGGAAAAAACGTTTTCACTGTTCTGTGTTATCAGCAACCTTAAATATTTTCTCCCGGGTCTGGGCACGTGGGAACAGTACTAAATGTAAAGACTGATGGGTGTTCATTCGGTAAGAGCATAAATATTTGTTAATTGACTGCTAGCCTTACCTTATGTTGTGTGAGAAGAAAGAAAAACCTTTCGGCATGTACGACAGACACCCTTTTTTCTAAACAGTGTTGACTGACAGAAGAATGGCTATTTTTCTAATATCCCTATACCATCTTTTATGGGGGTGTCAAAAAACACCGTCCCTTACTCCCAATCCCCAACCTACATACGAGCAGTGGGTGGCACGGCTGACCAGCTCCGACCTCTCCTACCAGCGTAGCCTGGTGGTGATGGCCCAGGTGGCCAGCGCAGGCCAGGGTATTCCGGACTAGAAGAGAACCCCCTGTCAGGCGGGTGCCCTAGACATCAGCACCTAAGGCTCGCCTAAATAGTTTATTCCTTCTCCTCCTCCTACGTGCAATATTTCAAAATAAACGCTCTGACGTCAATGCGAATAAATTCTGGTGTGTCTCTGTGCCGGAGAAACACTGTCTGCTGGTTAATCTTTGCTTCCATTTCATTATAATTTTGCTAAACATAACAAATATGTACCTTCCTCAAACACACACATGCGCCCGAAACATTGCACGGATGGAACACATAGATGATGCCTTTTGACGGTGAAGAGCATCTTTCCACGAAACATCTCTCTTACGTCGTTCAGCTGGAACGAGTTGGTTTCCGGTGAGGAAGGCGCAATTGAAAATTTGTGCCGTCGGGGTGTAGTGTATTGGTGTCTGCGAGCGAAATTCGTATAAAGTTTTGCTCGGCTGGACATTGAGTAGAACTTAGTAGTTTCGTTTTGCAAGAGTGATGCACCGAATATAAACCTGGCGGTTCATTTACTCGCTAGACGTTTTCGCCGCTTTCAAAGTTTGCCAAAAATATACGCTCGCATTCTCCGGGCATGGCAACAATCTTTTTACGTTATGTATTCGGGTTCTGCGCCGCAAGAAAGCATCGCCAAGATCACATGTCAGTCGCTAGAGTGCGGTTGCTACTGTTGAGTAGGAGCGCCATTTTTTATGCCGGTGGAGAAAAGAGAACGAAAATTATCACCAGAACCAGTTCGCTCCGCGTAGTGCTCCCACGCTATCGCTTAGCGCTCAGTAGTGTCAAGAGGCGGCGTTGGGATAATGTGAAAGGAGTCGAATTACCAAGCAAGGGGGAGATAGGGGGGCTGAGAGACGGAATCACCGGAACCCCCATAATACAAAACTCCAGGAGCATTCTCAATAAAGGAACAAAACCACCTCCGTGTCTTTCCCATCTTGCTGCTTGTAATTGCTTTATAGAGAAAGGGGCACCGTGTTGCCACGCCTACAGAGCGGATCCTTGAAAGAAGACGCCTGCAGATTTCCATTGCTTGCTCTCTAGCCCACCGGCTTCCGCGTCATAAAACTTAATCATTATTACAGACCATCTGAATGTGTCTGCCTGGATACGAAGCCCTGCTTGGCTTGTATCCCTTCGTTTCAATTTAACCCTTCCAGTGAGAGCCATATATCACCGAAAGGGCCTAAACATATTGACACGAGCCTTCGAAGAGAAGAATAAGAATAGCTTTAGGCTTTTTGTGGCAGAATTTTTAGCAATAGCTCTCGTTATATGTAAAGTACCGCAACATGTGTCATCAATCCTTATATGATTCTATTCGATGTCAGTTATACAGGCATTACTATCTCTTCCACTCTCAACTCTTCATCGTACCGCACATTATTGCTTTTTGTTCCAAGCCACGTGAAGGAGGTTGGTTTGGCTTGGGTCTTTGGCCATGCGGACAGCAGGGGCAACGAGCTAGCGGCACATTCGCTTATTTCGCAAGTCACAGCTCCCGTGCGATTCGGCATACCTAATCCGGCTCCTTTTGCATCTTCGAGATAAAGACTATATTGGCATTTAGACGCTACTCGTTCAGATGCACTGGTAACTTTTGACACTCGTATCTTTTGAAAAGTAACGCCATTTACAGCTCGGGTGGAATGTTAATTTTTGTGGTCCGCGGCTATGCGGAGTGACCTTCCCCGAGCTGCGCTGCAGGATTCCAAGACTAAATTCCTGTCTGTCCAGGACAGGGCTTTCACCTACGGAGCTATGTGTGCGGTCCCAGGTCCAGGAAGCAATCGAATAATTTTCTCGCCTGTCGCCGCTTCTCGGCAGCGAAACAACTGCTTTTGAAGAGCCCAGTTGAGCGTTTGGGGTTGACTTTTACAATTACACTTATATAATCTTTTAGGTCCACAGATTTGGGGTATGCAAAAAGGGCTATATATTCAAGCTTTTCTTTCTGCTGCAGGTCGCTTGAATTGCTGAACGGTACTAATTAATGGGTAATTGGGGTGTTAATCATCACGAACTTTTATTTCGGTCTGTTTATTTCCGGAAATAAATTAGTATTTTGAGGTCCTTACGAATTTAAATTCGTGATTTAGCCCTGACCCAATACCCCCGTGTCGGTACGTGCAATAAACATTCAGAGCATCATCATTATCATGATCATCATCATAATCATCGTCATTATCACCCCCATCATCGTCATCATCCTAATTCCCTTAAAAGTTTTTTCTTTTAGTATACAAATTATTATTTAATTATTACTGCGGAGCAATTTCGCAGTCGCTAGTGTGATTTGCCAGCGCCGATGGGGACGGCGACCGCGTTGCAACCGATCGAGCGAGTGAGTGCAAATAAACGGCGGAAGAAAATGATGATGATGATGGTTGGACTTTAATGGCGCAAGGCCAACTGGGGCAAAGAACGCCAAACAGTGGTTATATATGAGAGGTGAGGACGTAAACACTAAAATCAGTCAGCGATAACAAAAGTACAATCAATAAAAGACAGTGAGGATGGCTGCTGTATAAGGCCAGGTTGTGATCATGCGTGGTATGAAATTAAGCGGCGAAAGTGTGAGGGGGAGGGCAGTATACTGAGCCCACACGAGACTGTTGTCGGAGCTCTGGCGAAAGTGTGACAGGGAGGGCGGCACCCGCTGCTATGGCATCGTCTCTCTCAAAGCCTACCCTCACTCTTTCGCCATGTGTCGATGCCAAGGAGCGCTCTCGCCCTCACACGTTCGCCTGCACTCCTCCTCCGTTTGGAGTCATCCGAACCACGGCACATTTTCGCGGGAGGTTCAACCATGATTGCAACAGTTTTATCGGCGGCTGTGACGCGCTGCGAGATCACGGCAGAGTAGCGCGCGCCCCCGTGCGTACGCTGATCACGCGATCACTTCCTGAGACGCAGAAGATATGCTCCGTGACCGAACATACTGCAGTTCCCGTTGAGCCCAACTTTCACACTAGGGAGTATACTATTCATCGGTGATTTTTATTGACTGATTGCTGTCTGCTATATACGTCACTAAAAGGGATCAACTTAAATTGAGGACGACTGAGCGATCAATGATACAGAAGTTGATAGGTGTAACATTAAGGGACAAAAGAGAGTGGAGGTGGGTCAGGAAAAAAAATAGGTGTTAAGGACATAGTTGAAATTAAGAAGAAGAAATGAGCGTGGGCAGGGCGCGTAATGCGAAGGCAAGATAACCGTTGGTCATTAAGGGTAGCAGAGTGGATCCCTAGAGAAGGCAAGCGTGGCAGGGGGCGGCAGAAAGTTAGGTGGGCAGATGGACTCGAAAAGTTTGCGACGATAAATTGGTCGAGAGCTAGCACAGGACCCGATAATTAGAGATCCATGAGAGAGGCTTTGACTTGCAGTAGGCGTAGATAGGCTGAATATGATGATGATGATTATGGTGCCTAGCTGGACGGGTAAGGTAAAGCGAGCACAGAAGAGGGGGGGGGGGGTGCTATCCCCTGTGGTGTGTACGAGCCATGCTATGTGACACATTGCTGAAACAGACCACCGAGACCACAGCGAAGAAGCGGATTGGCCAGCGGCTCGCGTGCCTGCGCTTCGGTAAAAGTATTGCCCGCAACCTTCAGTGGGCTGTTTCGATCATAAAGTTTCATTATGAAACTCTATGGTTTCGATATCGTGCAACATTACGTGGCACATATCCGTGCGGGGTATAGCCGCTATCTCTAGGACGTAGGTGCAGGTCAGAGAATAGTATGTCCAAATCATCGTAGGAGATGAAGCAAGAGCTCGCTTCTCCGTGCATTTAACAATCAAGAATATGCCACGAATTCGTTGTTCTAATAACCTCGTAATTATGGTACACATCGTCTTGATAATCAGCCATGAAACACAAATAGACGTAGAGGGAGAAGCGCGCCAGTCGCTCGTTCTGCAAGAATGGTGACGGGCGGCTCATCTGTTACGCGGTTGCATTGGCTGCCGTTCCCGCTTTCCGACGTTTTCAGACGGCTGTTCGGTGTGTCACCTACGGCGCAGCATTGTGCGCGTAAATGGGACTGCCCACACCAGTTCCTGGAATTCGCCAACCGATTTCCACTGGCTGCTCACTGTTGTCGCCTACCTTTCCGCTATCGGCAGTGGCCACGGGTGATGGGCCAATGATTAGATACCCAGCAAGACATCACGTGAACGTACACTTCACTCCTACAGGTCATCTTCCGTGCGAGACGCGCCAGACAGCCTGCAGGCGAGCGGTGCGTCTCCTGTACTATTTGGTACCTCGCTTCATGGCGCTTGTGAGGTGCACAGTGCTAGCCCCCAGCCGGAGAAACAGCTTCAGTCCAGGGCCTCGGAGATATAAGCAACGCTGGAAATGCCGGTTGCGTCATCCAGCTATTTGGATATAGGCTCTCACATCGCAACCAGCGATGCATATCCGCAGCCGGCTGAAGACCACTCACGGTGGATCAACAGTTCCCAAGAGATGATTAGGCATATCCGGACTCGCTACGCTGCCTCGAGCCACCCCCAGGGAACTCCGTGGGTGAACTCACCATCCCAAGAATTAACTAGCAGTGCTCAGGGGTGTTCGCTCGCAAACTACACGGGTAGCAGTCCCCGCCACCTCTCAAGTCGTCACATGCCAAATTGGGTTGACGGACTCGACGTGTCCACGAGGACTAGCGGCGCAAGAGATGATCGCGCGGGCTTGGACACCACTGAAGACAGCCTGCTCGGCTGTGTAGCACGCTCATTCTTGAACCCTTTTTCCTTACCCGCTCTGCACCTCACTTTGGGGATGTGGGAACCGGTGTCCCTCGATGTGCCGAGTAGAATGCCACGACCAGCTCCACCCCAAGCATTGTACGCGACGGGCCCCGAGTGGTACCCTCCGGTGGCTACTTCCCCAGTCACCAGGTTCAGGGGGCGTCCTTTATACGCAGTTAGCGTCCTCTGACGGACGCGGCAATATCACCAACAGGTCTCTACTCAACATCATGTGGTCCGGCCACACACTCAATTTTCGTCCCAGAGAGAACGGCTTGCAGAGCTGAGCTAAAATGGATGCGTCTTGTATGGTTTGCCTAGCCCTCCCAGCTAACGAGCCGCACTGGGCACCTACTTGCTTTCGACATTACCTCACCACTTCTTGACGCCCCTGGCGCATCTCTGACTCAAAGTCAATGAACACAGTGGTGTTTTCGTTTGCCCCAACCGGGCCCCAGGAACCCTCGCCATTCTTCGAGCCACGTAGACCGTACTTAAGCCCGCCTACCGGCCCCTTCACCCTATTGTCATTGCCTGTTTAACTACCGCTGGACCTCGCCGCGGGAGTTACTCCATTAAGCTTGTTCCCGCCATATCCACCCGATATGGAAAGCTTTGAGTCACCAATAGCCAAGGAGCGCCTCACCCTTGGCAGCATCCATGATGTGCTTCCAAAAATCATGCGCCTGGGTTTTTTTTTCGCGCTGAATTTCACAAACTCCGGACGTGCGGCTTACCTAGAGGTCTCTGAGCCTGATCCGGAAGTACTACGGAGCGTGCATGGAACATGGAGAGCGGAGAGGTCGTCCGTGTTCTGCCATGCGCCCACGAATTCCATGCCGCGTGCGTCGACAAGTGGCTCTGGAAAAACCGAGCATGCCCCATTTGCAGACAGGACGCAACTGTGGCGGGTCCATCTCGCTTGAAACGACTTAAGAGTCTTCTGAACAAATGCAAGTTCCCTTTGCTGACTCCCCTGGTCGCCAACCTTCTGCTGTCGTCGAAGTTTTTGACGAAACATTTTCATGATTTTCTATTTCTCTGCAGTTAAGGAAAATAGCGCGTTCGATTTCGATAGGAAAACGGCATTAAATGTCATAAAAAATAGCATACTTTGCTGTTTTGCTCTTCTATTGAGAAGAAAATTGACTTGCTTATTAGCTACGATAAAATTTTCTGCCACCGGGCCGCTGCCTTCTAATAAAAAAAAATCTCGCACCGAGCGCTGAATGTAACTTCTGGTTTACGTCAGTTCACTACCTGAAAGACAAAGGGGAAAGCTTTTTGAAAGCAACTTCCATTTTTTAAAGCAGATGAAACAGCACTTCGTGTCCAGATGGAGCCTATAAATACGGGAAACGTTTCTGATGGACGTATTCATCGAAGCCCCGTGTAATCAAAGTTGCTATAACGCCGAAAGACGCTGCTGTGTAGGTATGCTCGCGGGTTATCTAAAACATGGGCGAAACAATCAAAGTACAAGCTTCTACGCGAGGGTTCTACTAAATGTGTGGGTTGTAAATACGACGCGAGTAATATAGCTCTTCGCTTGAATTCGTTTACTGGTCACTCAACAAAGTTAAACTATACAAATGACATTTGGGGAGCGCTGCGGCTCTCTTGTGAACTCGAGCATGTTTCCTGATCAGTCAGTATGCCGTCAAACCTTCGACTAGATCATAGCTCTACGCTGAATCAGAGAATGGAGCGTCACTCTTCAGCATGGCGGATCAGCCGCTATTTTTTGGCAGTCGTTTTGTGCTCCATATAAGATGGCCTATATCGTCGCGCTCACTCTCTTGTCCCTCACCAGACTTTCTTCACGCTGGAAATTTGCCACCTCAATAAGAAGGCCGGAGTCTTAACTCTCGCTATTATATCCCCGTCTTATGACTGGCTAGACGCGCCCCGCTGATGGTTTTTCCAGAATGACGTTTTCTGACACGCTTTTAAACTTTACCAACCGCATAACCAGATGACGTACTAAGAAATTCTCTACAAGATGGCTGGATTCCATCTAGGAAGTATCGGATCAGCTTGTTTACAGTGGCTTGCTCTGCCTTTCATTGGCTGTTTACCGAGGAGCAGACGGGCTAGGCGGAAGACTGGAAAAGTATGAACTATGGCTTTGAAGTTTGTCAGCTTTGCAAGAAATTTTGATAAGCTTGTTTGTCTATTCTATGAAAGTGTCCCACTACGCGCTATACGCGCATTTAAAAGTTGGCTTTTTGGTGCCCTGACGTTTCGCTTACATAATCAAAAATAAACCGTCATATCGAATGACTGATCATCGCCTCCTTCTCCAGTTCCATCCTTTCTCTTCCCCAACAACGCCCACGTGGCCACCCCCAACTCAACAAATGTTATCCAATTAATCCAGTGCTAGTTGCAGTGTTGTCTTCCCGTGTCCCCTTGGGTCATCCTGCTGAGCCATCGCATTGGTCCCCATAGAAGCACATCACTAATAGTCATCAGTGCTCTCTTTGGCGTATTTCCCCGTCACACGCCACCGCTTCGAGGAACGACTTCGCTTATGGTTCTCGGTCGTCAGTAGTCTTCAAGGATTTTTGGCAAGGCTAGGAATGTTAGAACAGTGCGAAATATAAAGTCTCATTGATGTGCGCTCGGTGAGAGCATAAAAATGCGTCAATTCGCTGCTAGCCTTACCTGATTCGGTTTGAATAGGATGGCAAACCATTAGCATGTACGACAGACATTTATTTTCAACGCTCGGTTAACTTGTAGAAGAATGGTTATTCTTCATGCAAACTTTTACAAATAAGTGCGCTGGCGTAAATGCGATTAAATTCTGATGTTTCACTGTACCAGAGAACATACTGTGCTGGTTGATATTTGCTTCCATTTCATTATAATTTTAAGTGCGAATGCACTTCTTAAGCGAGCCTGAATCGTCCGCCGCCGTAGTCCGCATAGCAACAGCTGCGGGTGCGCGCGCTCCTCGTCTTCCCTAGCAACGGGGGGAGATGGGCGCGCGCTGCCTGGCCGCTGACATGGCACATACCCACGTGGGGGATTGGCCAGGAATCGGGCGTGAGAAGGGCTAATGCACCCGCTTAAAGGAGTACTGACACGAAATTTCAAAGCTGAGATCCGCTCTAGCAATCAAGTAAAACGACAACACAAATAGTGTCTGTGAATAAATGCATCTTTCTTTCTTTGTAGTTGTGTGTGTGTGTGATCTCTCTTTCGCGAGCATTACCGAACCGCGCAATTCAACTCGTGCATTCGCACTTTCAATTCTCCCCTCGGGAAATGCGGAGAATTTTTTTCCTTACAAATAAGGCTGCAATTTTTGTATGAAGTGGTAGACAGGTGATAGTGCGCAGGTTCGAATTATGAACTGGAAATGCGTGTCGTCGGGGGCGATTCGTACTGTAAGCCTAGAAAACCAAAGCGAAAAAAATGGACGCGTGCATGGTTTACCTTACCATGGTGTATCAGAGAAGAAGCCAGTCGACGAGATTCGAGCCAAAGCGAAGAAAGAGTTTCAAATATGATGCAGCAGCACACACGTGGACAATTGGCATCACCCAAGTTTTTCGCTTTTAAACCACGTGAGGAGACTTAACTCCCAACGAGAATGTTCTGCCGAAGCAAAAGGACACGTGACGTTAGCGCATACCGTCGTTCACGGCTACGGAAGTTAAACAGATCCATGGCTTATTCCCGCAAAAAATATTTGGCGAAATCTTCCGAATATTTTTGACCAAGGGGACCCTCAAGTTGTCGCTGAAATGTTTTGACTTGCCTACCTTTTCACTCTAAGCGAAAAATCAATTAAGTTAAATGACAGGGAGAATGAGATGACTTTGATGTGATATGGAGTTAGAAACCGGCGTGTTGTTCGTCAAATGAGGCAAAAAACGCTGTATTCATGCTCACGCATTCACACCCTCAAAACTAGTATTGCCCGAATCCGAACCCGGGACACTATAACCGAGCAAACGTGACACTGGGGCCTTACACCGCGGGAGAGACGGTTCGGTTTTAAGATGAAGCATTAATGCCCCATTTAGTGAAAATGCGGGTCCGGCGATGGAAAATAACCAAAGGTGTTCCAAACAATTGCCGACAGTGAAATGAGAATATAAGAAGAAAGAAAAGAAATATAAAGTGTGTTTGGTATTCGATCCGAGCTCTACAAATGCGAGTCCAATAAGCATCCATTGGCGTTCGGAAAGAAATATGGAGCACACAAGTGCTGAGACATTAAACTTGGAAACGGCGTTAGGTACACGCATGAGGATTGATTTCATCTGGTTTTTAACGTTCCCGCGCAAACGCAGGCGACGAGGCACGCCGTAGTGGAGGGCTCCGGATTAATTTTGACAACCTGGGGATCTTTAACGTGCGCCGAAATCTCGTACACATGGGCATTTTTGCTTTCGCCTACATCAGAAAAGCGGCCCGCCGCGGCCGGGAATCGAACCGCGACCTCGTGCTCAGCAGCAGGGCAGCGCCTTAGCCACTGAACCCGCCCGGCGGCTAGCGTACTGTTGACCAGAGGAGTGATCTCTGAGCAATCTAATTACAATGACAACACAGCACGTTCGAACAAATAAGAATTTTTTAGCGCTGAAAGGACGACGAAAGAGGAAACAAATGCGCGGGAAAAAAAACCCTGCCAGCAATGAGGTACTCGCCAGAACACCTAAGAAAACTGCAGAGAAGAGGTAACTTCGCAACAGTGGGATTCCACTTTTTCAACAATAAGATACCAATCAGACCTGGCCAATCTTCCGGAGGGGTATGCTCAATAGTTTCTCGGCTCCAAACACCAACAAACATGCAATTGCCCGTTATACTTCAATCAGGATGTCTAGGCAGCTTTCTCACACCGGCGTGTTTGCTCTGCCCTCCTGAGCTCCATTCAAATCAATTTTCATCATAATTTGCGTCGTGAACTGTCTTCTTCAAATTTGTAATTTATTCTTTTTGAGTTGATTAACTGAAAGCGATTTCCAACAGCGTTTAATTCTGCCCTATATTATATAAAATATTTTTGCAAGTACTAATGAACGGCCCGTCCCCTGATTCGATGTGTTTCCTTTTTCCCTAACTTTGGTTGCCTATTTTTGCAGCGTGCCACAGTACAAGGCACGCACCAACATGACGGATAGCCCGCTATGCCTGGGGCGTAGATGCAGTCTTGACAACATGTTCGGAGCATCGTACTATGTGAGCAAGTTGTCTATTCTGTGTGTGTTAAACAAATCGAGAATAGCCCCCCTTCCAATATGCGCTTTTAATAACCTCATAATTACGCTAATCGTCGTCTTGATCACGAGCTGCTGACACACAAATAGACGTAGAGAAAGAAGAATGCGACACGCTCGTTGTTGCAATAACCAACTACTCCATTATTTTGCCTTGCAATGACGATTACAATGGAAGCTTTAAACTCTTCTTGGCCAATCCATCTAAGTGGATATGCGCCATTTTTTCGGGTCGTCACCACCACCAACCAATGGCGATGAGCAGCTCGACTGTTCGGCGGTGGCAATAGCTGCTGTGCTGGGCCCTTCACGTTTTTGGCTGGCTGTTTCGTGTGTGGCCCTGGCGCAACACTGCGGAAAGTAAAACAGGACTGCTTGCACCAGTTCCGGGCAGTCGCCAACCGACTCCCCTGGCTGCAGATTTGCTGACCCCTAGATTGCCGCCATCGCCAGTGACGGCGGGCGATGCGTGAATGCTTGGCCTCCCCAGCCGAACTTCAGACAGAGCTACGCTCCAGAAACTTCGGGTCACCTTCCAGGCGAGACGCGCCCGATAGTCCGCAGGCGAGTACTTCCCCTCCCTGGTTGACGGGTACCTTGCTTGATGACGCCAGTGATATGCCCTGTGCCAGCCCCCGCTCGGAGAAACTGCAGCTCACGTCCAGGACCTCGCAGATGAAAGCACTGTCAGAAATGGTGGTTGCTTCATGTGGCTGTTGGATCAAATTCTAATATCGGTCCACGGTCAACCGATATCGATCCACATATCGATCCACATCAACACCAGGCCACCGACCACCAGCCGTGGACCAGCCTTTCACTAGAGAGGATCAGGCATACCCTAAACTCTTCTGAACGCCGTCTCGAATCAGACCCATGAATTATGACCATCGCCAACACACCATCCCAGAAATTACGTAGCAGCGCTCAGAGGCATTCGATCAAAAACTCCGCGGGTAACCGCAGCCAGCACCTTCAAACTCGCGAAATGACGAATTGGGATGACGGAGTCTACGTGTCTGCGAGGGCTCCCAGCGCAGCTCGTGATCGCTTGGGCTTCGAACAAACTGAGGGCAGCCTTTTCTGCGGTAACTCGCTCATTCCAGGGTCGTTTGTCCGTCGA
Organism: Haemaphysalis longicornis; assembly: GCA_013339765.2. Taxonomy (NCBI): domain Eukaryota; kingdom Metazoa; phylum Arthropoda; class Arachnida; order Ixodida; family Ixodidae; genus Haemaphysalis; species Haemaphysalis longicornis. Next base: position 23,779,229 of record CM023457.1, read on the forward strand.
AGCTCTGAGCTGCGCCCTTCTTCAAGTGAGAAGCACTGTCACTCAAGGTATGCGGAAGATTGCACGACCAGCTCCATTCCTCAGCGTCGCAACGCAACGGCCCCCGAACAGCATCTTCGGTGGCTACATCCACAAGCACCAGGTTTCAGGGGATGGGGCCACATTTCGCAGCCAGCGCCCACTGAACCGGCTCCTCAATATCAACTTTTTTCCCTCCAGGCCACCACTCAACATCGCGTGCTGTGGCCCTAAGTTTCAGCGGAAATAGAACGAATCCCAGACTTACGTGCAAATGGAGGGCATTCAATGGCTTGCAACGCCATTTCGGCAAGCAGCAGCACTGGGCGCCGACTTGCCCTCGACATCATCTAGCTCCGCATTGACGCTTCTGCCACATCCAAGACTAAAGTCTATGGACTATGTCATTTTGGTGCACCCCATTCTAGCACCAGGCTATCCTCGTAATCATTCGCTCTACCTTGAAGTCGTGCTACGTGGTGAATGACGATGAGACAGCCATGGGGAACGTGGGCTGCTTTGAGCCCCGTTTCTCCATGGCCATCAGGTCTCTTCCTGCACCCGCGCACATCACTTGGGGATTTGCTCCCCTATACACTGGCTGGGATCATGCTCCCGCCATATCTCCTTAAATGGGCCGGCTTTGAGCCACGAGAAGCCGAGGAGCTCCGCACCACGGTAGCTTCCACGACGTGTTTGGAAGAATCATGCGCCTTGGATTACTTCATGCTGACATTAGCAAACTCCACACGTACCTCTTCAACCCGTAGGTCCATGAACCGGAGCAGATGGTACTTCGTAGTGTGCATGTACATCCGGGAGAGATAAGAGTTCGCGAGGTTTGTTTGCTTGCAAGCACAAATTCTCTGCCACGTGCGTCGACAAATGTCTGCGAATAATCGAATGTGCCCCATTTTCAGAAAGGACGCGTCAGAGGCGGCTTCATCTTAACTTGAAACCAATTGAGGGTATCCAGGAAGAATGCACCTTCCCTTAGTTGGCTTGCATGTTAAGTCCTTGTTTACGCAGGTCAAGCTTTCATTGAAGCTCATTAGATCTTCAATGTTTCGGTATTCAGACATTTTGTTTTAGAGACATTTTTATGTTTTCCCCTTCGCGAAACAATTAGAGCCTTTAGCGGCGGAGGGCGGAGGAGAGTGTTAGAACCGTTTGGTCACACAAGTTCAACACGATAGATTCTCAGGATTTTCTGTTTCCTGTCAGGGATTAAAGCAAAATTCAAAAACTAGAACACACCGCATCATTAGAACAACTTATAATGCGTATTCACATGTGTCGTGCTCCCTGTGACCAGAAATTGATTTCATTGATTAGATAAAAAAATTTCCTGTCGCCGTGCTGGTGTCTTTTCATTAGAAAATCGGGTACAGAGTGTTACGTCAATTCTCTTCCATAAAAACTGTTAGCGGAACTTTCTGCAACAAACTTCCCTTTTTTTGTAAAACGAATAAATAAGCGCACCTGCACTCACACTGTACAAAGAAATCATGTACCCGTTTCCGACAGCTTGTCGTACCGTCAAAGCTTTGCCCAATTAAAGTTGGAACAACACCGGTAGATGTCCGGTACGTACGCATGCTTGCAATGGTTTGTAAACATTGGCGAAAGAAATAAAGTCCAAGCTGTCATGCGAGGGTTGTCCTAAGTGTGTGGGTTTTGAATACGACGTGAGCATTATAGCTATTGGCAGCCTCAGCGGGTGGAGCGTTGGTTCGGCGGCGGGTGGTATCAGCCACTATTCATTTGCAGTCATTCTATGCCCCAAAAACCCCTGCCTCGACGCGGTCACGCCCTTATCCATGTACACGCTTTCTTCACGCTTGACATCCGCCACTTCAATATGACGGCCGTAGTCTTAACGCCTGCCGCCTTTTCCCCCTCTTATGATGGGCTAGACGACGCCCACTGAAGTTATCAGAAGAACGACAGTTTCTGACATGCTTCTAAACTTCACTAAACAGATCACCGCACGACGCACTAAAAATTACCTTCAAGATTGCCTGCTTTCTATATAGAAAGTATGGGCTCACCACAATAACAGCAGGTCTTTCATTGGCTCTTTGCCAAGTAGAAGACGAAGAAGGAGGAAGGCTGAAAAGACCTCAATTCCCTAAGACACTCCCACACCACTATCTATACCAATGATACAGCTTTACTCATCTATGATAGGAGCCTAAAACAAATCGAAACAATCGCCAACTTAGAGATGCGTAATATATTACGGTGGTTTACTAGTCATAAGATAGATCCGAAAATCACAAAAATAAAAATAGTTTTAAAATAGTTTTGCCTCTAAGCGAAAAAATGTAAAGGAAGACTGCAAAAAGTTACCTGGAAATACAGCACTTAGGTAAGTTGAGAAACATAAATATTCACGAGTAACTATTAATCATATTTTAACTGGGCACCTAACATAGCGCTTAGCAAAAATTTTCCTTTTGGTTCTTACGCATTAATTCAAACGCGCAAACACTTTGACTTTAAAAATTAGGAAGTGTACACTTCAAGCATATTTTACTTTCACCAAACTACTCTACAGAGTCTTGGGGATTTACATATGCGTTCTACAGCTACAGTTGAATGTTCAATGTTTACTTTGAAAACACAACGGGAGGTGTTATACGGTGTAGGTATAGAAGAGGAGGTCCCAATATTAGAAACCATGGGCGGGACCTCCTATCTTTCTACACCATAAAAAGCAAGCATTGTACAAATGCATAGGTTGAAATTAGCAATCTATTAGCTTGAGAGGCGTGGAACAAGAAAATCAGGAACACGAGGCCGAGTAGTCCTCTTTGTTCATCTCGCACAAACGCCCAGCCATGACCAAAGGCATAAGGCGTTTCTTTCGCTTAACAAATATTAGGTTGTCTTTGCTGTACTCACTTTGCAAACACTTCTATTGTGAGGCCTGTGCACGTCGCTTGTTTGCTTACCCCTGTCAGTAATTATTTTTGAAGGGCTCTAACTATGCCTTAAGCGGGACTTGCGATTTAACGAGCTCCTTGCGAAGCGACCCGAAGAAATTACTTATCAGTGCGACAATCAACAAAAGATAAGTAACACATCCGGCATTGAAGCACGCGAGTGAAGCATACGGCCGCACATAACAATCTAAGGGGCTCAGTCAATTACTTTCAAGAAAAAGATTTAACGCGCGTCACAGCTTTTTCATGGCGTTGTTTTGGACGCACTACCTTTAAGAATAATAATCAAGACTTTAGAGCTCAGCATTAGACGATCCCTTGCTGTTGTAAATTGTATGGTTCCATGCATGTATGTATGTTTGTGTTTATTGGCGCAAGGGTCCTTGAATAGTCAGGTTTGTGCTTAAACTATGTAATAAATGTTTATGACAGTATCCTACCTAAAATACTGTATATATCACTTGTACAGGGCCAGTAGACTAACACATAAAGATGTCATAATGGCGGATGAAGGGGATTATGGATGGGACGTGAGCTGCACCTCGAACCAAAGAGCATGCTAGGCTAACGGGCCCCCCGTACGAACAAATTTCGGTTTTCGCATCGGTATGAGCTAGATAATGAGGCAACTGTTTAAGAACTCTGCACATGTACGGCGAGCATAGCGAGGAGATTGTGCCGTATTCATCACTTGAGATCTTTCAGAAGCCGGTAGAAGACGCAAACGAGGCGGATGTGCTCTCGTAAGTGCGCGTCGTTATGGCGGTGCGACGGTAAAAGTATTAAACTTAAACCGTTCAAGCTAAATGATCTCATTCTCTTTTGAAACTTTTGAGCGTAACAGTAAACCAAAGAAGAAAATAGCTGCCGCAATCCACCTGTGCGTGAACATATTCATTATTGAGAGTTCAGTAAGTCGGAGTTTGCTGGGCAATACAACGGGAAAAGCTGCACTAGGACCATAATTACGGATGCGGATGCTTCAATCGATAGGAAACTGCAGTACTTTTTTTTTTTTTGGAGTTCAAGCGTGGCTGCGATGCTCTTAACACAAAACGTACGATAACGGGAAGAAAATGTTTTCGGGTAAAGTTTTCAATGTGAACTACGATGAGACTGTTGGGTATTGAAGAATGCTTGTCTTGCTGTCCCGTTCGTTATGCCCCTTTTACGAAGCTTTTAAGCGCGGGAAGGGTTACTGGGCCACAACAACTCGTTTTTTAATGATTACGCTTCACTGGAAGTCACAAAACGTAAAAGCTATCTACACAGAGACAGCCTCACACAGATTCCTTTTAAACTTGGCGTCCCTGGTTTACGCCGATGCAATGATAGAAAGACATTTCCTCAAGGACAGTCTGAAGGATAAGAATGGCCGAAGACCTTTTCTATTTTAATGGGTAGTCGCTATCCTGGGCACTGCTTTTGTTGGCAGTTTCTCATAGTGTTCGGTGTTGAGGATCTGTAGACGGCGGGTTTTTCTTTCTTTCTTGGGCTACTTAAACCCAGAAATTCTGTATGTCTGTACAGAAATTTCTGTATGTCTGTCTCTCTGTCTGTCCGTCTGTCTGTCTGTGACTGGATTCAGCCACCCGGTCAAAGCAAAACAATGCCTGCGCAATAGTCTTATAGTCACAGCTAAATCTACCCGTCTATGTCCGGTGTAATGTTCATACTTGTCAGCATTGTTGAAGAAGAACAAGACATTACGCAAATATGAGACAACAAATCAATACAGAAGTGATATTTGCAGTGTTCCTTTATAAAAAAAATCAAACATGCTTGACTTTTGCGAAATTAAATACTTCATCAACTGCAGAAAAAAGAATTCACTCCGCCATCGCCTGCTGTCACCCGCGCCACTATAGCTTCTGGCGCCAATTCAAGAAATCAACAGGCAACAGTTACGCAAGGTTCCACTAGATAGGTTCCACGTTCTGCTTGCAACGCACGTGGAGTAGGGAAACGCGGGTCTATAAACGTTGAAGTAGGGCGCCTCGATTAACGCGCGTCTTCGCCGTACGGCAGCGTTCGCATCGAGACACCCGGTTTGGAGCAGTGGAACGCGGGAAATTTAAAATGATTTAAGCAAACCTTTGGCGTCTTTACCTTGGGAGGAGCGCGACGCAAGACGAACAACATGAGAAATGAGCCGGAAAGCGAAGAGAGGCATTGACTTCGAAAAAACCGATAAAGACTATCGTATTTTGACGGCATTTGCAACGAAAGGAGCAGATACGCGGCCAATTTTTACGAACGTATCCAAACAACGCCTGAATGATGCTCGCGCATTGAAACAGATGCAGCTGCGCCTTACAAAACTTTTGGGGGGATTAGGGTAAAAAATGATTCCTTAAAATATTTTCGGAATGAGCAATAAGCACTATTAAACGAACCACATGACCAGAGTGGCAGATATTGCTGGATTGCGCAGCATAATCAGCGCAAGACAAGAATATTCGAAGGCAAGCCGTTGTAGACCAGAGTCAGCCCACAAAGTCTTGTGAACCCTCAAGACAGCAACAGAGACAGACAGACAGACAGACAGACAGACAGACAGACAGACAGACAGACGACAGAGACAGACAGACAGACAGACAGACACAGACGACAGAAGACAGACAGACAGACAAGACAGACAGACAGACAGACAGACAGACGAAGACAGACAGACAGACAGACAGACAGGACGACAGACAGACAGAGTTGCTAATTGCAAAGGTGGTCCTCCTAGCCTTGCTAGGAATTCGAGAGCGCCGCATGCCTCTTGCAAATCGATTCAAGGAACGCAGGGGGCGGAACGTGTTCAACGCCGCTGGGTAGGGCTAAGTGTATTCCTTTCTGTGCTGCACGGCGCGACACTCGTCATTTAGCCGGGAAAGCCCACTGCACCTAGCGGTCGACTCATACACGTAGGGTAAAATCAACTCGCGGGGACGCTCGCTGATGACAACAAACAGAGTTAGAGAAACGGGACTGCGTATAGCCCACTGTGCATTCCAGACTTCCGGCAGTTGTTCTTTCTCTTCGCTCGCCCATGCCATATAAAATTCAACCCAAATAACGTAACTGTCCTAACCGACACACGTCCACGGAAGCTTTCTGTGATTCTTTCTCGCAGCTGGTTTATGTGCAAGCTGGATAGGAATAAACGAAAAATCGAGTTTCTATCTTGTAGGACCTAAAAAAGGTTGTGCTGTCCAATCTTGGAAGTTTTCGGAGGGCTGATGCGAGACATTAATTTTCGAAGCTTTTCGCCATTAGACATGCTTTCGGTTTCCCGCATGCGTAATGTCTCTCAAAGCAACGTGCGCACGCGCCATGACGTGTTCACTGCGTGCAAGTAGAACAGAGACTCGACATCGGCTAAACACAATGTGGGCACGAGGACGTAATATGAGACATTACTAAAAACATAGTTATCGTAGGAAGTGAAGGGATATGATCAAACCGAACTAGACCGCCACCGCAATGACGCAGTCATGTTTCTCGTCGGCGGCCTCGGGTTGGCCACCACCAATGGCACAAACAACATTATGTGACGTCATAGAGACTTCACCAGAGAGTGGTCGGAATGTCGTCACTGCTTCATATGATTTTTTTATTATCGTGATTATTCGTTTGACGCTTCCTAGGAAATTGGCGATCGAAGCAGTATTTTTAATGAACCAAATCTCTATTTTGTCTTCATGGCTCTGCTGTCGGAAAGAGCCTTCCAAATCTGTGAAACCGTCGACACTTTCTGGTCGCCGCCGGCTGGCTTTCCAGGGAGGCAAGAGCGGCAAGCGTTTCTTCTTCCTAAGCCTTTTTCGGGCCCTGACACGCTGATCGATTCCTGGCTGTCGCGCCAGTCACCAAAACCGTGACTAGAGGTGGCAAAAAGGCAGGACGCTTCGGTCGCAATAATTAATTACAACATGGGCGTGGCATACGGTTGCCGGAGCCTCGGGACATTCCCGAGCCGTCGGCATGCGTCGAGCACTTCGCACGCCAGCCTTTGCATAGCCAACGACATCGCTACTTTTCCCTCGCAGGCAGTGAGGGGTACGGGAATGTGGAAGGGATGAGCAAAACGTGATGCGCCAACTCAACCGAAGGAAGTTTGCGGGACAGGCGTGAACGACCATTAGATTTTTCTTTTAGCGATAATGACTGGTGTAAGACCGCAGTTTTTAACAACGAGAAACGCCCACCGTTAAAGCGTTACACAAAAAAGTTATCTTGCGGAGCAGCGGGCCCAAATTTTGGCATAGAAGATAGGTGTTTGAGTGGCCCACAAGAACGCACGTCGCAAAAAACAACTAGAGACACATTCCACTACCCTGCTTTTCATTCGAGAACCTCATTTGACGGTAAATTGTAGATCTCAAGATGTCGGAACGGCATGCTCTTCCTAGCATTTTGATTTCACCTTTGTACTTCGTACCTTTTCAAATTCGAAATTTAGAAATGCCCCTGTGAATTCTAGATTTATTTATGATCGCAGAACGAGTGACCCGTATTTTCTTTTCTTCTTGAACACACGCCGCGGTGGCTCAGTGGCTAAGGCATTGTGCTGCTGAGCACGAGGACGCGGGTTCGATTCCGGCCACTGCGGCCGCTTTTCTGATGGAGGCGAAAGGCAAAAACGCCCGTATGTGCGATATTTCGGCGCACGTTAAATATCCCCAGGTGGTCAAAATTAATCGAAATTAATTAAGTTGATTCCTCTGTCATAAGAATAGGTAAAACACGAAAGTGAAATGACAGCGAAATCTGCATGATTTGCGAGTCGGCGGCTGTCTTGTGGGTGTGCTTGTCAGTGGACGTCCTGCTGGCGCGTCGCTTCCGCAAAAGGTGTACTGGCGTCATTTCCGTGACGGATATGACATCAGTGAAATCTCGGTGTATCCCAGGATAAAACACTGTCACGTTAAAATTTAAAACCATTTCCGTGACGGATATGACATTAGTGAAATCTCCGTGTATCCCGGAATAAAAAACTTTCACGTTAAAATATAAAACCCGAAAAGGAACAATCCTGTGTATAACGTACTCTTTAGTACTAAAGGCTGCTTCCCCGCAAGAAGACCCTCTTTGCAGGAGTGCATCCTTTATAGGCCACTTGCTTCGTTGTACTGACGTGATTTCTGCGACGGTTAAGTCATCAGTGAAATGTTGGTGTATCAACACATAAAACTCTTCCGTGTTAAAACAGCCTTTTTAATGAAACGGGCTTGCAATATGTCCTCATTGGCCTTTCAATTTGAAATTCCCTCCAAGCAGGCGACGTATATTCGTTGCAAATGTATTCGCGCAGCTGAGCAGTAGGTCGTTCACACGACCGCAACACACGGGTGTTATTTCTTTTTGTTAAAGGGGCCTTTCAGCACTCCCGATGCACGCTTTTACTCTTACCTTCGCAGCTGGAAGCACTGCGCTAGCTAAAGCTATCGCGAGCACGGAGCGACACTGCGTGATGTCCTCGTCGCATTTCCTCTGCACTTTTTTGCCATTTCCCGGCCCCCCAAAGCGGATGCCCCAACACAAGAGCAATGAATTTTCGTAGCTCTACCGCGTCGTTTCAAAACGACAGCCTCTAGTTTTAGAGAATTTATCCCCAGAACTGTCTGCCTTCCGTGCCCGCTTTGAGTTTGTGACTTTCTTTTTAAAGTGGTCATCGAAAGCGTTTCTTGCAGCAACAGAAGGAAAGCCTGCCAATAGCTGCTACACCACTGCAATGACGTAACTCCAGCGGCCGAAAAATGCCAAGACTGGAAAAGACAGAATATTCTTTTGAGCAAGTTTCTAAGTTATCTGATAGGCGTAGAGTAGTAAGTTTCTGGCTGAGGTAAGTTGCAAGTCCCTAATGTCCAACTAGATGTGTTGGCGGACTACGTGCTCAAGGCCTTTAAGAATTTGAAAATAAGTTATAAGTGTCCCAGGGTCCCTTTAACTTTGCCAAAGTGGCGATAACGAAAAGTGGCAGTTTGTTAGAAATTCCAAATTATTGTGCAGCCGTTCGTTTTACAGACCACGTGTACTCTTGACTGTGGTCACAGGTCGGATATTTCGTGAGAGCACGTGTACGAAAAGCAAGTGCTCGTTATAATGGGATCTGAATATGCGAATTCTATCTTGATTTGTCGTTTCCCGTGGTCATTACTGGTTTGCACAGGGAACAAATCATGTACGCTTTTGTGTTTTTCCTGTATTTCACTACGGCTCACCATATATTATTAGGGGCGAAGCATCTTAGGGGCTAGGGCTGTCGGCGTCTCCTGTCGTCGCCTCATGTCGCCACGGCAAATCAAGTAGTCAAACGATGATCATAGAACAAGCGTAAAATAGATAAAACCGCTTGAAAATGAACTAAGATAATATACTTTAAAAAAAAACAGGAAAAATTACAATTTATTTGCATTAACAAAAATTTGTTGAATTCCATCCTGAAATTGGTTTCAAGCGCCATGCTTTCTCGTGTAAAACCTGCAAGCATGCTGCGGCGTGTGACAGAAAGACAACTTACGGACAGTCTATCTTTAATTTATAGCTTAAGTCGGGTTCACCGCAAGAGAGGGCGCCACCGCCTTAGAATGCGCGCAATTGCTCCTCCCCCCGGCGCTTCCCCGTGGCCCAATTGGCGCGTGCCGTGTGGCAAGAAAGAGGCATGCAATCTTTGAATACACTTTTACGCTGCATGCTTCGCCCCTTCCCAGGTTTCACGTTAGTGGAGATGGCCCGGGATTTTTTTTTTAATTTAAAGAGTGCTTCTTTCTTACTCCTTTCACTGACAGATGCTCTCATCAGGCATGCCTCATGGCGGTAACTCCTGACCGTACTCGAGTTAGCTCCTAACTGTACTTGCCAAATACAAGTTCTCTTGACTTTTACTGTTTGGGATAAAACCGATTCGATGGTCACTTTCATGATCATCGATTTACCCCAAAAATAACGAAGCCCAGCCGTTATTAAGCTGGGGTCAGCGGTGCTAGAGCGTACCCCGGGTAAGACGCGGCTTAAACCGAGCTTCTCTGAAGCGAGGAGGCAGAATAAATTTACTCCGACCGCAAGAAGCCTCTGGAAATACGAACTCATTATAGACGCTTTCCATCTCGCTAAGCCTTTATGCGACGCATAAATACAAAGCGCAATGCATCTTATTTTTTTTTTTGTTTGGAAACGCCGCTATCCAGTTCACGGATTAATCTTGATGAAGACCTGAGGTAAGGAATGGGACCTCGAAAGTCGAGGTGGAAGTGACTGCCTCAAGATTACCTGTTTCGGCTGGCTTGTATTTTGAGCGGTAGCGCAGAAAAGTTAGGATACGAATGAATGACTTCCCTCCCTTTCTTACGGTAACTTTCTTGAAGGCGTACGCTTCTAGGCCGCTTTTCTTCAACCATTCTTTTTCCCAGTCCAATTATGCTTCCAGAGCAGAACAACTTGCTCGGAAAAACATACAGGTACTCGGACATCAGATCTCGTACAGAAGGCAGATAGGAAACTTGGGGATGTCTGTGGGCGGAAACCTGCAGTGTGCGAAAGAACTCTCATGGTGTCTTTCTCGAAAGGCCTTTTCGTCGAACAGAGTTAATTCACGGTGAAATAAGGAAACAGGTGAGTAAAGACAAGGTCCGTAATCTGGGATTTCTTCACCATACCTTGTGGAAACATATGACTAACGTACCGGTGTCTTCCAAAGTCATTAAAGGAAGTGTTTCTAAACATAAACAATTTTGGGGCAACGTAGGTTTACGGCCGCAATTAGAAAGAAGAAGCTGGCTCTTCCACTCGGGGAAAATGCCTGCTGTACATCCGCTAGTTGGGAAGGCTGCTCAGGGCGGATAAAATTCTTTTAAACTCACCACACTGCATTTCAATTAGTCTTCACGGCTGCTGCACTTAGTACGAATGTTCAGCCGCTCGTGCAGTGCAGCGAGTAGGGGAACTTCCCGCACGTTCACTTGGCACGCAACACCGATGGTTGCATGCAGGCTACAAAAAGTGTGCTTTGCTCCAGGTTGTCAAAACCATTAACTTTAAAGTAATTTCAATTGCCGTCAGGCTCAGCAACGCGAACACCCACTTTTCGTTTTGCTTATCTGCCGAACGATGATTATTCTCAAGAACTTATTGTTAGACCGACGCCATGCCGACTTGACATACGGGCTTCAAGATGTCCATGTCTCTTGAGTACGCATAGATCCCTATCGCAAGTCAAGCACACATTCTACCGCCACCATCATCATCACCGTTATCATCACTGGGATGATGGTGGTGGTGATCCTCGTCGCCGTCACCGTAATCATCAACATCATAATCTGTCTGGAAACTTTTCTATTTCTCCGCGCATCACAAATCACGATTTTTGTTCATAGTGCCAAATATTTCATCTTTTATTTGAACTATAAATGGCATTCTGGGAACGTTGAACTCCTGGAGCCCAGCGAACTCCTTTGTTATGAAAAGTAAAAAAAAAACGAAAGCTGAGTTTTTAATTCAACATGGAGTGTTATTTTATTGAACCTTAGCGTAAAGATGCATAACATTATTACAGAGGTAGTAGACACCGTGAGAACATTGGAAGTTCTTTTTTCACAAGAAAATCAGCTGGGATGATCACATAAACTCAGTCCTAAGTTAGCTAGCGAAACCTGTCGGAATACGCGCTAAACTTCGCTGTTTTTTTTCTGTCTTTAAAAATGTTATTGCACAACGCGTTGTCCGTATGCCATGTGAATTATTGCTTCCTTGTCTGGGGAACACAACAAAACCGATCATACCTAAGATGTACCTGCTACAAAAGAAGGCCGTGGGTCACATTGCTATCGTTGACTACCTTGCGCACGCCAGGGAGATGTCCACGCGTTTTAAAATTGCACCCGTTTGTCAATTATATTAATTCTGATATGCGACGCGTTATAAAAAAATTCATTGCTAATTGGGAAGACAGTTTTTTACAAAGGTTATCCTTTAAACCAAATGCCGTGACTTACTTTTATCGAAAGCAACCATTCTAGTATCTTCCCTTTTGCTGTACTGAGCATGGACGGCAGAAGATGTGGCATGCATTGCCAAGATTGCTAAATCAATTGATTTGAAACGGTTTTTCTCTAGAAGAGGCAAGTGCTCGCGCCATACGAAGTACCATATCTCTTATATAACTATTTCACTAATTTCAAAATGTCACTTGTGCGTATTTTGTTTTCATGTGGATTGCTGGTGTGCGTTCTTCTATATTAGGTTCCATAGGTTCTAGAAAAGGGTTTCAGAAGAAAGACATTGACAAAACTCGATACCGGTAGGTGTGGAAAGTATAACTCTCCAACTGAACGCCTTTACGCCACGTACACGTGAACGCCGATATCGCCTCTGGCGATTATTCATGAGAATTTGCGGCAACACCAAGCGCCCGGGCACCGACCATCCTGAGATTTTGAACATCGATGTAAACGAGATTTATGATGCTGGGTAGCGAATATAAAGCATTGGCAGGGAGCGAATATATGGGAACTAAAACTGGATGAAAGGGCCTAGCTGGTCTGGGCTACTGAGAACCAATTCCAAACTCAGGCTCTAAAGGCATACTTTTTGATAACTTTGCAGGTATACTTCCTTCTGGCCTATTATTTTATTTTTTATGAAAAGGAAAGTGATTGATGTTCAACACTAACCCGTCACATCCGGACTTCCGTCCAACCAAATACCAGCCATTTGGGACTCGTGAGGCTTACATTTTCTGAAAAAGATATACTAAAGACGAAACTGACGCCCCAACTACGTGTTTTCGTAAGAATGAGGGGGAAAGTACATATTTGCACCACCTTCGTAATTGGGTTGGCTTGAAGTGTTTTAGTCAGTCTGAAATTCGTAAAGTGCAGTGAACATTGAATATTGCCGAGATAAGTGTTTATTAACAAGCAGGAATTAAAAACTTGTCAACGCCCTGAGAAAGTGACATAGGGTGCATCTTCTTCTTTTGGGGCGAAGACCCTTGGGGTTCGGGCTGTTGGCGTCACATGTCCTCGTCGTAACCGTCGTCTCATGTAGTCACGGTACTAAAACAACGGGACACTCATTTACGCCACACGCCGGAACACTTCATAAAGCGTACTAAAAGAACACTGGGACACTCGTTTACGTCTTGCGCTAGGATGCTTCGTGCTTCAAAGATACGAGACTATTGCAGGAAAGTTGTATACCTCTACCTCCCAATGGTTTCATCTCCGTTGGCAAAAAAGCCAAGGCGCCAAGAATACACCTATACACTGCATACTTCGCCCCTCCCCAGGTTTCCCGCTAGTAGAGATGGCCCGGGATTTTTCTTCTGTGTATTTTTTTTCCGCAGGAGGTATAAGTGAATATCTTTCGTCCTGCAATTCAAGTTGGCGAAGCGAGCCGTCGCAAAGAGCTGTAAACATCCTCAGGTCCCGGCAAAAGCCCATTTAATTGGTTCACCGCTGTTTTAAAACAATCAAGTGTGACAACCATTAGTAAAAATTAACAATCAAATATGACAACCATTAGCAGAAATTAAACGTTGTGTACTTCCGAGACAATGTCTGCACGGTGGTGGAGGGACAGTTTGTAATGACAGACCGACAGCGTCAGAATGGCTGCCGGAGCTTGCGACCACGCCAGGTGTATGATATCTGGAGGAGATTATAGCCTCCCCGGAGGCCAAGTTGCTAAAGCCTCGGACGCGTTAACCCAAAGTGCCCGCCGCGGTGGCTCAGTGGGTAATTCGTCGTGCTCGTGACCCGAGGAAGCAGGTTCGATGCTGGTCGTGGTGGCTGCGTCTCGGGTAAGGGAGATAAGCACAAACGCCCGTGCGTCAGAATTTCGGCGCGCGTTAAAAATACCTTGGAGGACGAAATTAATCCGGAGCACTCCACTACGGCAAGACTTTAGCCCAGGTATAGCTTCGGCGTATTAAACACCCATAATCAATCGGAATCGAAAGTAATCCGAAAGTTATTAGAAGAGTAAACCACCTGACGAGCATGTTAAAGCGAAACGTTCAGCCCTACACTTATGATGTCCGTACGCGAAAGCGCACTGCAGGAAAGCCAACGTACTCTGACGATGATGATGATTGTGGGTGAAGGGTAGAAAAATTAAAAACGTACAGCTTTGTTAGACCCCCTCCGATAAAGGTCGATGTTCAGCAGAAAAAAGGAACTGACGCATGCGTGTGACGGCTGGACGTATACAGGCCTAACGTCATGTTCTGAGTGAACGTCGACAGCTGTTGCCAACAGCTTTGCGTACAATGAGAATAGCGCTGCTGTGCCTGCCGCAAGGCTTTTAGCAGCAGGTAGTTAGGCCTAAGTCGCATTTTGATGTTTTGGACATTAGGGCTAACCTCACATTGCAAAGTTTAACAGCTTGATACGGCACCCACTCGAAACAGTACTCATTGTACGCCAAGCAACACGTACGGATTGACGCCATAGACCCCAAATTCAAACGTTAGGCCTAGGGAGTGCATATTTAAAAGTTTCTGTGGTTATTCTAGAAAAATGGCGCACACCTACAAAGTAAGTACGTACTAGCCGTATGGGATTGGCCAACCGAGAAACCAATCACAACAAAGCTTCGCGTTTAACCATCGTCGTTGTTAGACGGAGGGGCGTTTAAATTTTTTCCTCCGACTTTTTATCTTTCAAGCATTTAGCACATTTCAAGCCCGCTATCTAGTTGGAGGGAGAAGAAATTGCATCTCGCTCGCTATCAGCTGCATCATTCGAGCTTTGTCTCCAATGTTACCGAAGTTATTGCGTGCTTCTCGAAGGGCCATCTCTGGAATGGTTGGCGATGAATTATAAACAGCACCGGCTGGCCGAACGCTGCACGACGCGATTCGCCTGTTCTCAATGGAGCAAGTCATTCGTTTTTACTTATTCTTCGAGGTATGTTTGGAGTTTATCTTTTGAGTACAAACTTGTTCTAAGAAACTGCACTTACTACAAACACCTTCAATCACCTGTTCCTCCGTGACAGTATATATAAGCCACGGATCGGCCAAGGACGTTTGTAGGCACGCAGCACACAAACACCGCCGGGGATGAAGTGTCGGACAAATGACGGTTTAGGCTGATTGTGTTCGTGTTTCTCCGGCGTGTATGTGTGTTTGAACAGTCATGGGTACGTGAGAGACCTTCATACCTCCTCCTCGCGTAACAATCCGGGCGGCTAGCCTGGCTGACCTCGCCTGCCCATTGAAGAGTTTCATCTCTCACCGCAGATAGCTGACGAAAAAAAGGGTGCGCAAATAGAAAGGTACAATAGTCCATTTGTTCCATTACATGGTAATCGGTTTACACCCAGCCCCCCTGCTTCTATTTTCCCGGTTTACTTCCGCTTAGTTTCACTTCCATTCGGTCAGCGTGAGTGAAAGCAAAATAAGACAAAAGCGACGGTAATGGAAGAAATCCTAGAGTAGTACGCTTTACAGCGGAACACGCACAGCGGTAGCGCAAGATCACCGGAGAAAAATGAAAATAAAGAGAGATAGGTTGAGATATCTGCAAAAACAAAGAATTAGTAAGAACCCATGAATCGCAGACATGTCCTGTCTGGATTTGCGCAATAAAACAAAAGCGGCTGCCATTCCGGTAATTGCACTGCGCGTCGTTCGGCCTCTGCAATAAAAGCAGGGATCGCGGAGCAGAAAAAGGATGTACCGAAGGCGTGTATGCAAGGTATAATGGGATGAATAAATCTCGTATCATTGCATTCCGTCCAGTTTGGGGACCAGCACACTAAGCCTGCGCATCGGCGCCATCAAGTGGCGAAAGGCGGTGCTTGCAACAGCGCCTGTTTAACTTAAATCGCTCGAATATATCTTTATCGCGCACTTAATATTGTCAATGCGGCCGGTTCCTGCTATTTCTCGCCTATTTGTGAAATTACGGCCGCGGCCGCAATTCCTACGAACGAATTTCCGCAAAGTGGCAGACCGTCTTATGCAATATTCGCAATATTGGATGACGCAATATTCGCTTCAGCAAAAACATTTGTTCGAGTGAGTGAAGCTGTATGGATGTATAATGCTACCCCTAGTGAGCCATCTTCAAATTATAGTTCTAGGTATCAAAGCTGCCCCTCCAGGCTATCAGGCGCGCTGACTTTGGAGTAATTTAGACCACCTGGGGATCTTTAACGGGCGCCCTAATCTGGACACACCAGTGCTTTTGTTTTTTGCGAACATTAGGAAAAAGGCCACCACCTCGGAATGCGATTCGCGCCTTCGGGATCACTACCACAATCAACGAATTCATTAAAAATCTTCTGTGTCTGTTTTAATATTAATTATTGCTCGGTGCTGTGCGCTCTGCTTAGACAGCAGAAGACGTCAGGGCGAGTTCCTCTGCAGGGAAGGCCAGGAAAACCGGTCATGACAACACGCATGCGTGCGTCAGATAATGGCGCACTTACACGCTCAGACAAGTCCGCTTTAAGCATGATTTGCTTTTGTAAGTGCAGGAGTGCCTGAAAGAAACAAGACAATCTTCTGACAATTTCTCGTCTCGGCGGGAAGCCCTGCTGCTGGGAGCGAAACGACGGAGGCGTCAGTTTACCCAGCAGCGCATGCATTCCGAAAACCTCGTTTGCGGAGCCACCTCGGCGTGTTGTTGGTAACTGTACTCGCAGGCTCATAAAATATGGATTCAGCGGCCGACTGCATTTTGATGACACGTCCCGTGCAGCGAGAGAAAAGTTCACATTTCGTTGACAGCTCGGATTGGAGAAACGACTTTGTGCAGGTGAGCCGAGGTAATGCTGTTTGAATTCAATTTCTGAGTGCACGTCGTCGGTTCCACACTCGAGCTTTCATTCTACCCCAAAAGAACGCCTGTGGTTATGCGCGCAGAAACGCAGCTTTTGTCGTCGACATTTCCACGTGTGTCCACATTTCTTCAGACTTTAAGCTCATGCTCTGCCTGCCGAATCTACACTAGGATATCGAGCGCCATAATAGCGGGCTACAGATTAATTCAAATTACCTGGTAACCATTATCCTTACTAAAACGTCGACACACGGTTGTTTTGGTTTTCGTCTTTATCAGAAAAACAGCCTGAGACTGGGATCCAACACATGTCCTTTGGCTGAGGAGCACAGCGCCTTAGCCACAGAGCCGCCGTGGCGGATGTCGGGCTCTCTCGCGCCACAGCGGGACGTGATAAAGTTTCGAACACCCACCCAATGCACCCACGTAGCTGCAACCCCCCACATTTTCACATGCGATGTCGTTATTCTCGTTTCATTAACTGCGCACCGTTGCATACGCGTTCCGGTATGCAAATGGACGTCCGAGCTCGAACTCGTTTGACAATACTCTAAGGTGATCGTTGATTACTTCATCAACGATCACGTCGTCTTCACGTCATCTTTTGCTCCCGGTTGCACAATTTAGGGTGATACCGCGCACATCAGGGGGGAGGGAAGGCTGAGTAGGAATGGCGGTTGTGAACGCGGAGTCATACTTTACCCCTTTGTCCGAAATACTCTCAGGCCGATACAGTGGATATAATGATGATGATTATCTTGTTTTGAAGCGGCTATCAGACCCTTGTTAATAGTGTTTCAATGGTCTAAGTGTTTCGCGGCATACTAACGGAGCTGAGGCTTATGCGGCAAAGCTGTACAGTTTATTACAATACCTAAACTACTCATAGCTGAGAGAAGAATTTTCCCGTTATATCGCCGTCCCAGTTCCTGTCAAACAGCCTCAGACGCTGCGAAGACAAGCGTACAGGTTATGTACTAGACCGGCAACGTAGGCTTGCAACAGTGCCACCCTTATTTGTTCAAGTATTAAACTCCCAAATTACGCCAAAGTTGAGAAAACCCACAATTCCTTCGTGTCCGGCCGCAGGAATGTCCTAACGGCATTCAGTCGAAACTGCCAAGCAGGTTCAGCAGGCGAAACCGCGCCTGGAAGGTATTCTCTGCAACGCACAATCGCCAAATGTTCGCGGGAGTACGACAGCAAGGATGTGAGGAGAAGTTAGGACAACAGGGCTCGGCGGACAGCACGCGCATGCGCAGGATCCGCCGCACCGCAGTTATCTATTATCTAGTTTTAGATGTGAACGGAACACAGAGTCATCCAGAACAGTAAATTGCATCATGCTAGTTGGAGGCTGCAAGGATCAGCGAACAGCCCCTTTAGGCTCTCCGACTCCGCGATAAGAAAGCAATTTTGTTGATGACGTGCGCTCCCCAAACACTTTGAGGGGGCTGTACGATTCCTGACCTGCAGTTTTATTATTCTTTAAAATTTCCCCTTTTCTGACGATCTATAATAGCAGCTACGGAATGTATGGAACCGTTGCAGGCTCGAACTGCCACTTCTTATCCAAATGGCTCAGTTTCTCGTTATTGTTGTTGCTCGCAAGGTGATGGAAAAAGAAATCCTGTTGGCAGAGCATCAAGGAAAACTTTATGGTATAAAGTTCTAAAGATATAGTAAACCCAAACGGTACTCCCTCCATTGCCAACGGTTGCACGATGCGAGGTCTAAGGTAATAAACATTGTCGAAAACTAAAATTTCGCGGCTGAAGCGGATTATAACCAGTGCGCAGCACACTGCAAAGAACAAAAACCTCGCTGAGATAAGTGGCACCAGGAAAAGCCACTCGCGGCCTAATTGTGTTTCTAGCTGGCCGAGCGGAGCGAAGCCTGGAATGAAAGTAGCAAGTAAGGCATTGTGAGCCAAGCAAGCCAAGCCAAAAACCATTCGTCTAGGAATGTTTATTACGTTTCTTTATTGCATGCTACGGTCTGCCTCGGAAAAAGCTATTCTTGTGTTTTCTTGGACGCGTATGGTTCTCAATTTTGTTATAACCTAATGGCCAGCATTGAGGAGCTACTGTTGAGCTCCTCAAGTGGCTTCCGGGGCGACCATCGATATCGTTTCAACCAAACTACGGCATACTTTTCAATGCGGAGGTACCTTTGTTTACTGATTCTATTTCAACAGTCTGACTAGCTTGAGCTCTAGCCTCCTACCCATACCTTATACAGCAAACATGTTTCTCGATCCCTAATACTAACGGCGTGGTTCATTGCACCACTCTGCTCTCTCTAGCCTCCTACCATCTATCAGCACTTCTCTCTCTCTCCTCCTAACCTTCCTTCTACTTCTCTCCTCTCTTCCTCTTCTCTCTCTCTCTCTCTCTCTTCTCTCCTCTCTCTCCTCTCCCTCTCCTTCCTTCCTCTCTCTCCTTCCTCTCTTCCCCTTCCTCTTCCTCTCTCCTCTCTCCCTCTTCTCTCTCTCTTCCTCTCTCCTCTCCCTTCTCCTCTTTCTCTTCTCTCTTCTTTCTTTCTTCTTTCTCTTCTCTTCCTTTCTCTCTTCCTTCCTTTCTTCCTTCTCTTTCCAGGTTCCTCGCTTTCTTTCACTCTTCCTTCATTTATAGTTTTGCCTACCTCTTTCTCCCGCCGACAGGCGGAGTGCGTACCATTGTCTCGTCGGGCATACAGTCGGACATGGAGGGTTTTGACACCACGTTACTCGGTTGGCTTCTTCCCACTTTAAGCAGTCGTACTGACCCTTACTTACCATCTTTGCTACTGCGCCTTGCCTTTTTTTTCAGAGTGGCTGGGCGCAACAACAATTCTTTTACAACTAATGCATACATCGGTACGCCACTGCTATTGTTCGATTGGTATCTGGTAAGCAATACGCGATATGCGATATACACTATCTCGTTAACGTATTCATAAGTGGTTTTCTGTGCCATATATAAATGTATGCTTAGTGTTTTTAAACTGAACTGTTTACGTACAATTGTCTCTTAAAATACTAAAATTACAAGCATGAAGTTGATTAGTTATACAATAACATTCACAAAATATTTATTGCTGTATTGCAACTATTAAAAACACCAGCATTTCGCAAATTCCGCAGAATCCTCAATCATATTTATCGTCAAGAGAGAAAGACAAAGATCAGAATCCTGGCATTAAAACAATAATAAAGGAGTTTTCGCTGAAGGTATTTCCACAGCATGCATTATTAGAATTCATTCAATAAGTAAACACTCCTGGATCCGTTCGTGAACCTGGAAGTTATAAGAAAACAAAAAAAATGAAAATACCCAATTCTACTTTCCCTAACGAAATGCAAGTGCAGTATTGCTCTGAAAGGAACGATCATGAGATAAAGAATGAAGCACACTAACTTCCGAGAGCACAGGGAAAGCTGAATATGCCAATTTTGCGTAGTCAACTGGATTTTATGCTACAATAGTGAAGAATAGGTTGTTTTAGAGAGAAGGAAACTATCGAGTATTTCTTACCGGAATACGTCGTTTTTTTTTTTTTCCGAACCATTTGCTGTTGGCAGAGGCCGGATTCTCTGTCGCCTGTTTATGTGTTCTCGCTGGTTTTTACGTGTGCATGCATTGCGCCGCCTGCGCAAATCAGAGCGCGTATAGAGCATCGATTTGCTTGCGAACAAGGCGGCCGATAGTAGATCGTTTTTTTTACTTCTGCCGTTATATTGGAATAGTGTAGGAGTACCGCTTTGGCTGCCTTTTCTGTGCGTTTTGCATTTTTACGCTTTAGTAAAGTAAAACCTAAAATTCATCGCATGCGTGGAGTTTGCACATTCTGACAATATATTAAAACAAAAGCCTCAGGTTCCTGACTCTACAAAAAAAGAAAGAAAAAACGCGTTGTTGGGATTGTTGTCCGGTCAGGACACTGGCCGCCCCTGTAAACATATGCGATTCAATGGGATTTGAACCCGGGTCGCTACAGCAGCAGCCCCATGCGCTAATACTCCACTCTCTCGGCTTTTTTTTTGTTTTCCACATGATATCTATTGCCCATAATTAAGAATGAAATGATATTTACAGCATACATTTACAACTATGTCCACAAACAGCAGAGTTGAATACAAGATGAAGAACAAACCAAACATAATGGACAATTCTGTACATTTTCTTCAGACAGGGGGCAACCGGAACAACTAAGATGCAAAGAAAACCAGTCAAAACGTGAATCATTCGATCTTCGCACGCGGTCAGCCGTGAAAGAAAAGTTGTTCCTTTCTTCGTGTTCTGCCGGGAGCATCTTGTTCTGCCCGTTCTGCAAAAAGACTGAAGGCACCCTGCCACACATACTGGCGGAGTGTACTCAGCTCAAGAATCCCCTACCTTCCCTCCCCCTTCCCCTTCACCCCCCTACCCGAGCGATGGGATATCTTGATGTCCAGCCCGGACCTGTCGACGCAGCAAGAACTCGCGTCCAGGGGCCAGGAGCTATTGGACTCACATGGGACTCGTGAACAGGGGTGGTCTGACGCCTGCGAACGTCACTTGACATGGGCTCAGCGAAAGTTGTTTTTCTCTCTCTCTCTCTCCTTTCTTCGTGGCTCATACCAACGTAGGGTATGGGCCCGGGAACGGGATCTTTGAGCGCGTAATGTGGCCGCTTTACAAAATTCGTAAAACTATAAACCGAAATCGTAACAGTTTTAAAATAGTGCGTGCAGCATTGCACTTGACCGTGACGTCACGTGAGTAGAGCAGGTGCACACCAGCCAATCAAAACCCAGGTCCTGGAGAAGCTGTGAGGTGTACCCCTCTGCTTGCTGACGTAATTCGCGCCGTAGGATGCTCATACAGAAAGAAAGAAAAAGAATCAAATGTCTCGAGCAGAAAAACAGACGTTGCACGTAATTTGCACTAACAACAGAGACACGAACGTGTATGAAAAGATACAAAGGCGATGTCACAGTAGAAAAGTGCTTAATAAGCATCGTCAGGCTTTTGCCTTCAAAGCACGTAAGCACCCTGGAGTGCCCCGCGAAATTATTTTTTTCGGCCCTGTCTAGAGTGCCGTCCGACGGTATTACAAGCAATCCACTATATCGACGTCCACCGGCGTTTTGTAACAACGTACGCACCCAACCGGCGTTTTGTAACAAAAACACCCTACGCAAAAGCCGGCCTCGAACCACCGTCCTTGGTATCACTAAGCTAACACGGACCCTCTACACTCCAACGACAGACGCTTGAACCGGTGCTAGCCTGGTCTTTAAACGGACAGACAACCGATTTTCGTCGCGTATATGTTCTCTAGCTCATATGAAATCCGGCGTTTATTCAGCCCGGTAACCACAAGCAATTTTTAAACAAATTGGCGGAAATAATTTTATTTGGCAGCAAACTTCCTGAAATCGGAAGGGTGGCGGTTCGTAGTGTCGAAACTTGACACTACAATATGTGTCCCTGTCACGTGACCTGCAAACCTAGTAGCTACTGTAACTGCTGAAACGTTTATTTACGTATTGAAAACCTTTTAACACAAGTATTTGTACAAGGTTAAATTGTATATGTATTTATAATTATTATTTTGAAAATTTTAAACACACGCCGCCCGCCGCCGCAGGGTTGCTCTCAGTGTGGCTAACTGAGCCTCCATGCCCAGAATCAACGGCAGCGTTCAGTAAACGGACCCCGTGAAGGAGCTTTGACGATTCTGCCTGAGTGAGGGGCGTTTGTTCTGCCAAAATATTTGATTTCAGTTTCCAAATACGCCAACGGCAGCTTAAAAAAAACGCCGCGGCCCGGGGAGAATCGAACTTCCGGCCTCCACAACGTGAAGCCAGATTCTACCTATCGTCTATCCCAACAGATGGCGCATTCGTGCCAAATAAACCGTTGCATTAAAAAAAAACACGTAAAGAAACAGGAAAGCCTGCGATTCAAACTTTTTTAGCTGGGGACAAGTTTTTAAATATCGTTTTTCATTTCGCATACAGACAAAAGTATGTTGCCGAGCTACTCTATGTCTGTGGTTGCCAGCATGATTTTCGGGAGGGACACATAGGGCTCGTAGGTCTAAAAATTTCGATTTAAGAAGTTCTAGGGCGTTATCAGCAAAACCTTTTCTCGTCAAGGTGCTTTAAGTGATGCCCTTTCATTCGGGATAGAGAATATATACTCGACAAAAATCGGTTGTCTGTCCCTTTATTATTCGAATGTCGTCGGACGGCACTCTAGCCATGCCTGCCGCGATCAGCTAGAGTGCCGTCGGACGGCACTCTAGACACTGCGTTTTTTTCACACTATGTCCCGTTATTTTTGCAGTCTCGAAATAAGAGGCATACATGAACGCTTCTCCAAAAACACGTTAAGTAGTGGGGATTGCAAACGTTTCAGATTCACGTCCAACGTTGATGTTAGCAAACCACGGCGGAGCACCCTACTCCGAAAAGATTATAATCGTCATCACTGTGAAAACACGAAAATTTTGAGCTAAATCACTTGGGTTTGACGCAAGCACCAAGTATCCCATCAAACGTGCACAACAAACAGTTCGAAGCGTAGAAGGCACCAGGCCCAAAAATGCATCGACTCGCAGGTTGGGTGCGTACGTCGACGACCAAACGCTCTGGCTAACAACTTGTAGTGACGAGATAGCGCTGCGCAAGCAGGATAATTTCATCGTCGTCATCATCATCATCATCATCATCATCATCATCCCAAGCAGTAGAGCCCTTTATGGAGCGAGAGTGGCTAGAGCAGTGACCGCTCACCGTATCGAGGAAATTGCGATACCCGCCGCAGTTGCTAAGGCGACAAGGCGCTGTGCTCCTGAGCCCAAGGACGTGAATCCGATCTCGGCCGAAGCGGCGGCTTTTATGATGGAGGCGAAAAGCAAAAGCGCTGTGTGTTGAAATTTCGGCTTACGTGAAACATTGTGAGGTAGTCCATATTAATCCATAGTCCCCCACTACGGCATGCCTCATCTCCAAAGTGTAGCTTTGGCATCTTTAACCCCACAATCAATCAATCGGGAAAACGGGATATGTAACCTAACACATTGCTGGAGGGGCGCAGTGATAAGGATGATGTTGAGTTCCTACCTTGTGGCGCTACAACAATAGGCACACCAACCGAAGAAAAAAGCGTTGCGGAAACGCAACTTTTTATCAATGTAATAATACCCGAGAGACGCAAGAGATATATTACCACGACTAAATACAAGCGACACAACGTTTTTTTTTTTACCAGGCCTAATCCCACCGACGAGTTCGCTAAAACTTTAATTTCCAAGTTTAAAGATTCAGCGCAACAAGAGCTGCTCTTATGGCCAGCCTCCTCGGACAACTGGTAATATTTTTGAGGTGAAAACCATGACATCAGGAGTCCTGGTGCGTGTCGGGCAGGGGACGACAAAGAAAAAGAATCTACGCGGAGAGCGGGTGGGCTGGGCGCGCGTCCCAGGGGCTGGTCAAGAGTTCGACGCGCCTCGCTGAAGGACAGTGGAAACGCTAATAAGGGAAATGGACGCATCAACGGGAGTTCGTCTGCGAGGGTGATGCCTGTCCGGTACAAGACCGACGAAGGCGCACCGCACTCCAGCAACCGCAGCTCCATTCCCAACGTCCTGAACCATGTCTCGCCGTGGTAGCGTCAAAGATTCCGAGGCCAATGGCCCGGGAAAACGGGAAGGAACCGCTACGGCCGAAGCGACGTCGCCCAGTGCGCGTCTCGGTGTGCAGTCCCCACCGGAGATGGCGGCTCCTCCAGGCGTTACGGCGACGAAACCAGAAGCCAAACCAGACGTGCCTCCCATAGGCTCCCCCCCGTTGGCTGAAGGTGGCAGCTCCGAAGGTAAATCCAGAGGTTCCGTATCTCTGCGCCCAATTGGTTCGTCTTCCTTGCACCCGGTAGACTCGGGATCACTTCCTCGCTCTCCTCCCGACTCGAAACCCGCCATGACCGAATCTCCCCAACCGCAAGAGTCTTCCCTCGGTGCCTACAGAGCTATAACAGCCTCTATGTCTCCGGGAAACAAGCTTGAGGAACGCTCAGGATCTGGGACTCCGTCTTCTGAAAGCGCCAAGTACTTTCCCAGGCAACCAAGCCAACCGACGAGCCCAAAGACACCAAGCTCTCCTCCCCACGCTATGGGACCCCAAGACTCCCTGAACCGCATGCCTACACCCGGCAGCCCTGGCAAGCTCTGGTCCAATTGGGGCCGAGTGGCTCAAGGATTCACGCCAAGTGAAGGGGACGGGAGGCGAGCCGCATCTCCTCCTGCTCAGGAAAAGACGCCCCCTGAACAGCGGTCGCCTCCTCAAGTGAGCCCGACCAAGAGAGCGAGATCCCTAACAGAACAACGGGGTGGTGCACAGCAGGACGGATCAGTAGATTACTACGATTCAAGCCCGAGACAAGCAGTAACCAAGAGTGAGACCCCACGCCCCATCAAGAACGTGTCTTCCACAGCTAGTCCACAAGTGCCCTCACCTGGCTCTCCCGATGGCCGTGGTCATGCTGTTCGCAGTGTGGCAGGCACTGGAACGCCATTGCCGATTATGGCGACAGAGGGGGAGTCAGAAGGGGCCCACTTCGCTCTCCATTTCCCGATGGCCACATTCCTTGTCATCTGGATACAGCTGCGTGTGCACTGGAACTACTTGCACGAGCACTATCCCGACCGATGCGCCAGTGCGTCCGCCATCCTGAGTGATGGCCACTGGGAGCAGCAGGTGTACGCCGCTTTCCACCACTACGACGTCGGGCACCTGCTGACCCATGTTTACTGGTTCTTCCTAAGGGGACTCGTCCTCGAGTCAGCGTTAGGCAAGCCGGGTTTCGCCATGGTTTTCGCTCTGGTCGTCGCTCTGGTCGGTCTTTTCAGGACCGTAATCGCACAACTCGTGTACGGGCTCGCGAAGATACCGTCGTTCTACAAGATGTGCACGTACACATCTTCCGGTGTCGTCGTGGCCCTGGACGTGATCAACCGCTGGCACTACGGCCACCAGATCGTTCCCTTCCGCGACCATTTGGGCGAACAGTGGCCACGTATTTACGTGGTGCTCGAGGCGTTAGCCTTGCTCCTGTCCTGCAAGAACGACCCAGTGGCTTTGCTCAGCGGCCTTCTGGTTGGGCTTTTATTGGCTCGTATCACAGTGAAAAAGATGACAGTCAGGTAAGGTAATGTTTGTTCTGCTGTCGGGGAATAGACAGAACTAAATGAATGAAGGCCTGCTCATTTGTTGCTTTGTTGTTCTGGCGAGCCCATCCTTGAAAGGACGCGTGCCGATGCGAACGCGCATGGATAGGCGTTCATGTCAGAGGAATATTTTTTTCTTTCTGGCGTATAACTGTATTGACCGGGGTAACACAATTTTCGGCGGCCTGTACACTCTCTTCGAAGACGTTCTCTTTATATCGTATATCTCGATTCGAACCCAACGGTACCGACATCTAAAACAAGAAAGCATGACCACCTCAAACTCCCTAACAGTTCTGCTAACTTTCTCTTTACTTCGTTTTTGCATTTCCGCTCTCCACGAACCGAAGATTGTTGGAAATTTTGATAATTTTCTACCAAAATGTAACCACTGCGACGCCGCATTTCCATTTCGAGCATTTTTAATAGACACATTTTGCTATGATTAGCCAAATTGAGCTAGCTTTTTTCGTTTTTTGTTTGCATTAAATTTGGCCCCATAAAAGATTTCTCGTTTTTTTTTGTTATATTTTTTTAACGAGCTACATTTACAGTTTTCTAACTTCACCGTATTAACTTGCCAATTGTCCATTTTTGTGGACATGCAAAGTGACACACGATTGGCGGGTTCTTTTAATTTCTTCCTGTTTGCTTGTATATAATTTTTGTCTAAATTGTACGTAAGAGCAGTACAGAAGAGTTTATATCTCATTTTTGGCCTTCACTGTTTTCGATGGTTGTTGTTTTTTTAATGCTTAGGTGAAAAGGTTTTTTTTTTTTTTAACCAACGTGGCACGCCCATAGCTTCAGGCAGGAGGAGCGGTATTTGGAATGCTCTGGCTTTACTAAGCACATAAAGTGCTATACACAGAGTACAGTGTTTGATAGGTTTCTGGATTGGTTGGTTGATATATTTACTTCCGAAGTGCAGCAGTGTGTATTGAATGGTAGGTTTATTAAGTTATTGATTTATACGTGGTATACTAATTATTAATAGCCATTATGGCTGCTTTACCTGCCACAGTATTTGAGATAATTGTGAGAAGCGTGGAAGGTGTGAATGGATGGATCAATGCTCACCAGAATTTACGGGATGAAACGATTCCCTTCCTCTTCCATCCGAACTCAGGAACCTGGGGCATGCAGGAGGTACTGAGCTTAACGTGTTGACATTTCCCTCACAAAGGCTGTCTCAACGATTCGGGCATATCTCTAGAGCGAACCCAGGTGGAGTAATACATGCGTGACCAACATATAAGTTATCAGTTTACTGAGATAATGCTGAATGAAATACTCCAAGTTTGTTGGGAAACAAACATGGCTACAAAACAAAGATGGCTTTAAATATAACTAATGCCATCTTCAGTCTTTACCTAGCTTCGTTTGCAAGGGTGAATGTGGGGTCGCATGCAGGCCTAACTGGACAGTGCAGTGGGGTGCCCACGAATGCCTCTCGTTTTCACCAGTTCTCGTCGCACACCGTTACAGAGTACGACATTCCAAATTTCACTTGCACGTGGGCGCCGTACAATGGGGGCCCATGACTTCCCTGTTCGGCGCCGCCATCGTGGCCTCGTACGTGTTCGGACCATACCCGGAGGGCTCCGCTGCAGCCAAGTCGCAGCTGACGTTTAAGCATCCCATACGGCCGCCTTGGGTTCTCCCCGCGCTGTACGTGGACAGCGTGTATCATCTCGCTTACGTCGTCCTTACCCTCTTGACTGTCGGCAGCGAGCTGGAACTCAACCGTGGACGTATCTGGTAAGGCACCCTTGTTGATTGATTGATCGATTGATTGATTCACTGATTGATTAATGTCTTCCGTGTCACTCCTGCTGCTAATCACACGTGCTTGTTTGAATGCAAACAAAAATCGGACGTAGCAGCACAGGCGCTCGTCAAGCCAAATCCTTTGAGGATTTTTTTCTTTGCACCAGATGTTTGCAACTCACCTGATGACCAATAAAATGGATGATTTATGATTGAGTGCCCGACATGAACGACGCAGAGAAGCCAGCCTAGCAACTATCTCTGCTCGCTCCTCCACGTGCAATTGAAGAGAGTGAAAGTACGTCAAACACGCGAGTACACATCGCGGGCAAACAACTAACCAACGCTGGAACGCCCACTAACCCCAAGGACGGGAGTGTGATTACTGTAACGCGTTAACAGAGTTTGGCCAGTCTCTAAGACCGCTCTCAGACTACACCGGGCACTTTCTTTGCCCAACCATCAGGGCCTCTCTGCATGGTTTCCCATACCCCATGGCCCACTGCACACGACACAACTTGCCAGAAGTTTAACAGCGTTCCATGGCGTATATAGTACACACGACACGACTAACCAGAGGAGCTGCAGCGAACCTTTGTTAGAGCCTAATCGCTTCATTCCAATTCTTTTTACAATATGCGAGGTTGGTCATTTTGTCGCTGCCATGCATGCCTTAGGAGAAATTTGCATGTTTATCAAAATTGCAATTATAATGAGGTATGTATCCCGCCCACCATGAGTACATTATAACGACGTTTTACTCAGTTGTCGCTACACTATAGCAGTACTTATAACTGTTCACAGGTTTGTGCAGACGGTCATCGGAATGCTGGTTAGCGTGAACGCGGTCCAAGACATCCTGTGCTGGATCGTGTGGAGTCACGCCCGCTCCTTCCAGGACGGTCTGCCAGCTCCATACCTGCACTCGAGCACATGCAGCTGCGGTCTGTTCGGCACGCTGTTGGCGCTCAAGATTGTCCACCACAGGCTGCACCCCGAGGCCGTCTTTACGATGGCCTCGTTCTGCATTCCCTTGCCATTCTGGTGGGGCATGCTTTTGGAAGTGTTGACTCTGAACCTCGTCAGCTCGAGCGGTTCCAGCTTGGGCCACGTGATCGGACTCCTCGCGGGCATCTTGTCCACGAATGTTACATGGCCCGGCGTCGTCAGCTGCATTAGAGGAATCTGGCGCTAATATGTTGCCTCGATGTTTCGGGCTTCCGAGGTTGCACGGCGTAAAAATTAGTTTTCGCATATGTTGAGCCAATGGTCTTATTGCTTCTGTTCATTAAATATCTATTGCCGTTCAGGCATGAATGCCGCAAACAGCTTGCACAGTTTTATGCGAACGCGTTACTTTCTCATGCAAATCAGCTGGCTAATATACGTGATGTCATAATATCGGTACAGGCGTAGCTTAACAAATCCCTTGTTTGCCTCGGTGTCAGCGACACCAAGAATGAAGATAAAGTAAGATTACTTAGTGTTTTCCTTGTACTATGGTGAAATAAATGTTAAGAGTAACCCTTGTCGTACTAAATAAAATTTTCTCTGTTTTAACCATTTCAGCCCTCTTTTTTTAAAATTCAAGCAAAGCAATGTTTTTGTGAGATTTAGTACATTTTTGCACCCCATAAGCCCCAAAACAAAAAAAAAATAGAGGTCGTAGTGCGAGTGATATATTTGTTAATGAGGCAAATGGTTAGGACATCAGGCAACTAAAAATTTCATATTAGAGGAACCAACTTTTATTTGGCGTACCAGGATGTGCTCAGCCTCCTAAGTCCAGAAGGCCGCGAGTCCGTGTTGCGTCCAAAGCTCGACAGAAACATGTTTTTTGCCTCTTTACTTAAACTTGTGACCACATGAAACTACACACAAAGATTGAGCTTAGTAGTGCACGTATTCACAAATATACATGCTTGGGAAAGAAGCTATGACCTCCGTTTTGTTCATCAATGTCGTTATTTTACTTTCACCGGAACTATTACTTTCTATCGTGCAGCTCCACTATAACACAACAGTGATGTCTATCGAGGTACGTATCATCGAAGAACGATTCCCCAGAAAACTAGCACTTTTGGCTTCGTTGTCTATGCGCTAGAGGAACTTTTGTGGGATGGCGTCAATCGACACCGCCAGGACCGGAAGGGTTAATGCAATTTGTAATAAAGTTACGGGGGACATCTACGTTTGTGTGCCACAAGGTGTGCTGGGGGAAGTGGAGGCTTTACTCTTGTACTTCTTTGCAGTGCTTGTAGCCGTATAGTGAAGTGTTTAGTGTGGGCCATTGTACGGCAGGGCAAAGCGCTGGACTCCTGAATAATAGGTGACTGCTGCGCCTTTCGGTGGGTCAAAGGGCGTTTTCGTAACGCTGGGTTTGAGAAGTGGAGCCCGGCAGCGTATTTCGAAACGCTCCGCTGTACAGCGCCTCACCTCACTTCTTCTTGACCGATGCCGAATGTTAATTAAACTATGCTGATAGGCTATGCTCAGAGCATAAAATGACGAAACATTCCAAATTACCATCATTAAGGAAAACAACGCTTAGAATTGAATTTAGAAAAAAAATCCACAGAAAAAAAACCTTATGCCGCTGGTGTTCGAACCTAAACCGCAAGAGCTTGCGCCCAGAATTCTACCTCGAGGCCACAGGTCCATAACAGCGGGCTTTTTTAAGCACGAGCTCAAAAGAATAGCGCGCGCTTGGACATCTCGCCACGGGGGGGCGCTGTGCAGAGAAGCGTTTGGAAGTACGCGGCCCTGCAAGCGACTCTGCGCTCCCCACTGCGGGGCGCCGCGTGTGCAGGGGCCCTGTCCTCTCTTGCTTTTAATGCGCGCAACACCCTACATTTCCCAAAAAAATACAGATTTCGCGAAAA
This sequence comes from Haemaphysalis longicornis, assembly GCA_013339765.2. Classification (NCBI taxonomy): domain Eukaryota; kingdom Metazoa; phylum Arthropoda; class Arachnida; order Ixodida; family Ixodidae; genus Haemaphysalis; species Haemaphysalis longicornis. The sequence continues at coordinate 23,809,817 of CM023457.1, forward strand.
GTTCCAAATTTTATCGTTGGAATACCGTAAATGGAGATAATTGGTCGAACAAAATTTTGAAAAACAAAAAATAACAAAAATATAAAAAATTACTGAAAATGTAAAACTACAGTCTACTAGAAGGTAAGGTGTGTCGTTCGGGGGAAAAACCACTGGAGAGCGCGGGTCCCTTTTGCGATGAAAAAAATTGCGTGGATGGCAGGCGTTTCGCAAAGAACTCTTGTTGCATCCAGCGCCACGTATAAGTTTTTAAAGCAAACTAAACAGTATTTGACGGATTTTATAAAACTCTATGCCATAAAATGAAGAAATAAGACTGTTGAGGGCAATAAATAAGGATTAATTAAACAAAAAAAATTCTGAAGCCATCTGGTAATCAGCGGTCGCCAGGGGCGCTGCTAGCGACAGGAGTTCCTCAGGCAGAAATTTTCATCGCAAAAGGGACCCCCTAATCGGCCCCCAACGACACACCTTTCCATTCTAGCACGCTGTAGTAAAACATATGCCGCATGGCATTTTCCACAATAATGTAGATTTCAGGAAACTTGCACCTGTAATCGTTAATTCCGTAAAATTGAAATAATTGGTCCGAACGAAATTCTGAAAAGTGAAAAAATAAGAAAATTTTAAAAAGTTAGGAAATTGTGAATAGTGTAACGCCCTGTATTACCACTTTAATGGAGATTTCGCGAAAGTTCTATATTTAATCGTTGGAATCACGTAAACGGAGATAATTGCCAGAAGGAAATTTCGAAAAACTAAAAAAATAACAAAAATAAAAAAATTACGAAAAATGTCCATACATATACCGCATGGCATTTCTACAATGATCTAGATTCCTCGAAAGTTTCACCTGTAATCTTCATAATTGCGTAAATAGATAAAAATTGTTGAACAAACTATTGAAAAACTAAAATCATAAGAAAGATATCCAATAAGTACGGAAAATGGCGAACCGTATAACGCCCTGCATTTCTACAAGAACGCAGATTTAGTGAAAGTTCCAAATGTAATCGTTGGGATAACGTATTGGAGATAATTGGTCGAACGAAATTTTGAAAAATTAAAAAATAACACAAATATAAAATAATTGCGGAAAATGTGAAAACGTATACCGCATGGCATTTTCACAATAATGCAGATTCCGCGAAAGCTTTACCTGTAGGCGTTATAATACCGTAATTGGAGATAATAGGTCCGTCAGGGTTTAGAAAAAAACAAAATTTGGCTGGAAAAACTGACACTAAAGGCAGGCGGCATAAGAATGCCATTACTTTTCTTTATATTTTACACCTCTCCTCTTGGCACCCTTTCTTTCACAAATTTACGTACATCGGACACCGACTTCTAAGAACTCTAAGTAATAAAGACTTCGTTGCGAAACCAATACGAAAAAGCCCACCTGTGATATTCCGAGACACATTTTGCACCGAGGGCAGTCATTCCTCGGGTAATATTACGCGTAATTGAGTTGAAAGGGTGGCTTCTCGGATTGTGCGCTTAAGTAGGAAGCGTTGTAAGAGTTGTACTTTTGGTTCAAGGGCTGTTATTTTATTACTTTCCGCAGCTGAGTACAAAAAGGTAAAATACCTTGATCACGATGTTTTTGTGTCCATTAAAAAAACTGAGTGGGCGAAATTGTTTACTATTCCTCCTATGTACCCATTACCTAACCTTAGAGTTTCTTAGACGTCTTAATCGGAGATTCAAACTTAACGCGAGTGTATTAGATGTGAACTGAAGTTGCATGTGGCCGGAAATTATATCATCGCACCACGAGCCTCTCCTTTTGAACTGCAGTGACGTACTGCATGCGTGCACCGCCGTCAGACAGAATCTTATTATTTCTCGGAGCAGCACGAACCTCGTGCCATAGGGAGCAGAAACAAGGAAAACCGGACGTTACAGAAACGCCGACAGAACACGAACCACTACACCATGCTTGCCGGCTTAACGAAACTGGTTTCATTCTTTTAGATGCAAAGCATCTCTTAGTCGACCCTCTGTCGTCCGGCGTCCGCACCTCTCCTCCTCACCACGACAGCTGTGATTACGCCGCTCTCTCTCCCCTCCCCCTCTCCACACCACCTGTGCGCTAGGCGCGCTGCTCATCCTCTCCCCTCTGCACACCAGCTGTCCAATCACGCGCATGCGCGCTGCTCCTCCTCTCCACTCCCTCTGCTCTGCAAATAAACCCGTCCGCGCTCCACTCAGTTGCTTCTTCGGTACTGCGCAGTCCGATGACTGCAAATGGACGCCAGCGTTCCGTCATCGAAATGGCTGGCACACCTTCAACTAGCGCCAGCCAACACACTGTTAGAACCGCGAGCACCTCCGAAGACAAGGCTGCACAGAGGAGAGCTCGCGACGCCGAACGTAAACGGCAGCGTCGAGCAGCGGGTTCCTCGCTTCGAGAACGAGAAGCCGCTTTGAAACGCCAGCGTCGAACAGCGGATTCCTCGCTTCGAGAACGAGAAGCCGCAAAACGTTCCCCACTACTCGATAAATAAAAAAGACATTTAATACGCTACTACACGTGTCTTTACTCTAACAACCAATTAACAAGCTACTACTCCACGGCTTTTCAACCCCTCAGGGTTCCCACGTGGGAAGATGGCTGGCACACCTTCAACTAGCGCCAGCCAGCACACTGTCAGAACCGCGAGCACCTCCGAAGACAAGGCTGCACAGAGGAGAGCTCGCGACCAACGCCTTCATTAGTTTCCACCCTGGCGTCATACAATATCAACCAAAGGTGTGTCGCTTTTACTGCAGCATGTACGGGGCGGGTGCAACTGTGGTGATAGCCACTGCCGAGTTTCAATCGCATTGCGCTGAGGCGTTGTTTGCTGGGCAATTCCACCCCATCACAATGCAGTTATTATCCTGAGAAGGTAATCACCCGTAAGAACATGAAAGTCGACAGATAGGAGAACACCTAAGATTTATATCGGGCATAAAATAGCGTGAAGACAAAGTTACCAGGCAACGATGTAAAAACCAGATTTGACTGAAGAGTACAAGGTGGTGTGGCGGATTAAATATTGAGCTCTTGAGAGCGGGGGGGGGGGGGTATTTTAGCATTAGGCACTAATCTGTCTTCTTGTATCACCAAAGCTGTACAGTCGTTGATAATTCATTTGATCACCATAACCATTTTAATGCTGGGTGCCGAAGTTTAGCAAGGCCCCCTTTAAGCTCGCATTCACTGGCGGCATAACAGACGCGCATAAAAAGCATGTGGAGCCACATGACGTCTCAACAGCGCGCCAGACGGGAGGGTATATCGAGCAGTATAAAGTTGTGGTACAGTTGATCGCGCAAGAATATACGTTCACGCAGCTTTTCCGCTGAATCCAAGCATTACCGCAAGGCGGTCAAGCTGGCCATGGTTCTCCCCCGTCACACCTCTACTGAAAATCTTCTCAACACAGGGACATACAACACTTTCGAACAGCTGGTTGAAGCCCAGCGTGTCAGCCAACTCCACCGTCTGGCCACTACTCCGACGGGTCGGTCCATCCTAACGAAACTGGGCATCTCGTTTGCTACGCAGCACAGGGATAAGGTCAGCTTGAGTGACCCTCTTCGATCCCTCTACAGTGTGGCCCCCATCCCACGGAACATGAACCCTGCCTTCCACCAAGAACGCCGCCTTGCCCGGGCCAAGGCCTTACACAAGGCCCACGCTTCGCGCCGTCCCACCACCCTGTACGTCGACGCAGCGGAATATCCCGACCGCGCAGACTGCGTCGCCGTAGTGGTCAACTCCCGAGGAGACCCGGTTGCTACGTGCTCGGTCTCCACGCCTCACCCTCAAGTTGGTGAAGAAGTTGCCATTGCCCTGGCCCTTACAGCAGCAACGGCCACCGCAATAATCTCCGACTCGCAAACGGCTCTTCGGAACTTTGCGACGGGTCGTGTATCCCCCATCACCGCACGCATCCTGAAGACAGCACCGACTCCGCCTGCACATTGTCCACGCCTGATATGGACAGCGGCCCCTTCGTCCCTTCCGGGTAACGAGCTGGCTAACAGGTAGCCCGAGATTTCTGCTGCCGGGATGCCGCGGATGCTGCCTCTCCACCTCGGGCGGGAGGGAGGGATCGCCTGGTTAGGTATCGGGACATAACACAGCACTACCGCCTTACTCGGATGCACTTCCCCGGCGCCGCTCCCACCTTAAAGCGCAGGCAGTCGGTTCAGTGGCGTCGACTGCAGACTAACACCTTCCCGCATCCCGCATTGTGCCACCTCCACTTCACGCGATACTGCCACACGTGCACGTGGTGCGGCGCGCCTTTCGCTTTCCTCCACCACATGGTGGGTGCGTGCTCCTCCAAACCCCCCTCTATGCTACTCTCTCCCTGCCCCTTACCAGTCTAGAGCAATGGGAGGCTACACTGCTCAGCTCCGACACAGCAGTGCAAGAGTGCGGGCAAAAAACCAGCTGGCCAAACTCGCCGCTAGGGCCCACGGGTTCCTGGCCGTCGACTAGGGGACTGTAGATTGCCGGTGCTCCCAGCCGGTGCCTCTTTCTTAACAGCTTTGAATGAACGAAGTTATTACCACCACCACCGCTCGCCTTCTGCGATAAAACGCTCCCCAACAACATAGCCTTTTGCGAAGAGGGCACGTGGTGAACAAATACGAACACGTGAAACGGGAGTAAGGCGTACGTCATTAGGCGTAGCGAACATAAGCCGGTATACAGGCCCGATCCTTGTCCCCACAGCTGGAAAAAAAAGAAACATACCACAAGTCCGCAAACCTGTGTTCGCGAGTGCCCGGGCGAAGACAACTTCGCGCGCAGGTCCCCCTAAACACGCATCCAGACAAACTTCGCCCAACCCCCTTCTTCTTTACCTTAACTACGCGCATGGACGCAAGGCCAGCAAAGTGAGGGGGAAGACATAACGAAGGGTGCATCAAGGAGACGAAAAACTCGAGCGGGTAAAGAGTTGACGGGGACTATTTACGCGATGACGGGTTTACCATGCATGTAGTCATGAGCAAACTTTCATGGAACATGTGAGCAGTATCATTAAAGACTATTATCTCTCTGGACACTCAGACCGCGAATGCTTGTCTGTTTCCTTTTTGCTTGCGCAGACAATCACCACGAAAACATTCGCCAGGGCACCCTAACGACCTTGAATGCTTCGTCTTACATAAAGAAACAACGCACAGGCTGAAGCTTTAGCCACATGTCACAAGTTGTTTTCTGCCACAACGCCCGCTCTCTGCACGGCCTGTTCGAAACATCTGAAGAGAGAAAACATCTGTAGTTGCACTTCTATAAGAACGTTAGTGCGGAAAAAACTCCAAAGACTATCTAGATATGTGGCGGAGGACACATAGCTCCTTCACCATATCCCTACAACTGCCCTGCCTGTGGCGTACACAGATACTGACCTTTTTTCGGTTCTCAGCGAGGTGTAGAAATGGCAGACTTCAGAATAGGTGTGCTCTTCTCTGGCCGCATATGGGCGTTTCAAATTCCCGGCACTGATTACCCGTTAATTAGGTATTCATATTTGGATCGGCTCCCCAATTACCGCAGCCAAAAAACAAGGCTGAGTTTTACTACAACATCCGTGTGGGACGCAGCACCAAAACACATGCAAACAGTTTCAAGAAAAAGGCATCAAACAGGATGTGTAAGCAAATGTCGTTACAATAGGTTCGAGAAAAAAAATATAGCCGTAAAATACCAGCGCAGCGACAATTCTGATCACGAGTGCCTTAGGTTCTTAAAGTATGTGGGAATTGTGTAAACCGGCGATGCCGACTCGATACGTGGTCAGTGCTCCGATACCAGCGCGGCCCCTCGACGATAACGCGTCTTGCGCTGGCGTGCGCATTAGGATGGCAACAATATCGTAGTTCGCTTGCGCCTCGTGAGATGGCGGCACCGGCGAGCTTGGAAACGGGGAGCTCCAGAGTCGCTTCGGCTGCGAGGCGGCTGCGGCGAGCGGAGCTGCGGAGGACTTCTGCTGCGGCGCTCTGCGGTGGTGGCCGGCCGCTCCGAGCGGCGGCAACACGGTGAGCGGCGGCGGAGCGACCCGGGGCTTCCCCTCCACCCTGGACCGACCATCGTCTCCCGGTAGCGGCGGAGTCGAACGACTCCGGACTGCTCGAGCAACGCGGGACCCGTTGGCGACTAGGAGACGGGAGTGCTAGGGTGGTTTTGGGAATAAACGTTCTTGGAGGCTGGCGTCAGTTGCCTTTGTCCCTTGCCTGCCTCTCCTGCCTCTCAAGCCGCTTCTGTCTACACGGCAGCCACGTAAGGAGGATCGTCCGAGTCAGACCCGTACCCACAAGTCAGACCCATACCCACAAAATAAACCGCTTTTTGAATGCCGATCCGCTGTTTCCTGCCATTTTAAAATTGCGCACGTATGCATAGTTCTGTTTATACATTTTTGAGAAATCGACACTGCTAATGCGACGGCTGCATAAGGCAACGCGTATTGACAATCGATAACGCCATTTCCCTGATCATACAGCATCCGCTTCGCAAATGCCTGGTGCATATATCACCAGAATTGAGCGATGAGTGATTGTAGGGTTTAACGCGCCGACGCAACGCAGGCGATGAGGCGTGCCGTAGTGGAGGGCTCCGGATTATTTTTGACCACCTGGGGATCTTTAACGTGCGCCGAAATCTCGTACACACGGGCGTTTTTGCTTTTCGCCTCCATCAGAAAAGCGGCCGCCGCGGCCGAGAATTGAACCCGCGACCTCGTGCTCAGCAGCACAACGCCTTAGCCACTGAGCCACCGCGGCGGGTATCACTGTAATTTTTTAAGGGGCTCAAAAAATTTCATATTGGCGATGCAGTTTCTGAAGCCTGATGCACTCGTACTTCTAATGCAGGGCGCCAAACTGAAGGCAAACAGATTTCACTAGCGACGCCTTCACACGTTCCAACATAGTAAACTGCCAACGACTAGCTTTCAGTTGTTATTTCCTTATGCGAAAATAAAGACATCCCTAAATTACGATCAAGGACTGGTATGACCCTGGAATCGTAAGGCGACAAATCATTGAAATCAAAATTAGGTACATTATGACGTGCACAATGCGGTGATGGAACCGGTAGGCGCTCTGCTATCTGCTTATTTTTCGGCTGTGTGGTGAAAACGGCACTTCACCGGTTCTGCTATGAATAAACTGCCGTACTGCGGTACCATGTAGCATTTCACGTACCGTTTGCGGCTTTCCAACATAAACATCACCTTAATGTTTTTGCCTGGATCGATCTTTTTCTTAGAGATGTTGATCTGAACGCAGGGTTACAAACTGAGACCACATTCCAAACTCCTTTCAAAGACAAAGTCAAAATCATGTTTTTTTTCTGTGTAAAGGTACACAAACATATTAATATTCAGACGACTTTTCAACTGCTTCGTACGAAGGAGCTAAATCTTGGTAGCAATGCTGTGAACGCCGCATTCGCTCGCTCTGGGTAACAAAGTTTCGCCAAGCGTTACTAAGTTCGAAACTCCGCCATTAATGTTGAACCTTCCGGCGGCGATAACAGTAAAGAATTCTTGGTGCCTGAATGAACCTCGGGCGGCATATTCAAAGTGGAAGAACATAGTCAGTTCATAAGAATTCTAGAACACCTGCTCGGTAAACACACCTGCCTCCCCTGTTTGCTGACGCAGTCGGACTTTAGAGCTGCTGATTTCGCCCGCACTGACAGGCGTCGTATGCAGCCGGTTGAGCGTCACGTATATCTGCCCGCAGCCTCTCTGCATGTCACTCGGCATACCGAAGCTTATTTGCCTGCTCACTATGCGACTTGTTCGCAGCCACTTGGCCTCTTGAAGAGGAATTTCGGCAAGTGCTTTCGCAAATTTCGGTTCAAAGCTTCGAATGCGCCTGTGTGGGTTGCTTCATTTTTAAAGGTATGCACTCGTGCAGCCGGTACTTCTTGCTCACCTTTAAATAATTTCATGTATTTCCAGGAACATAAAAGAAGTGTTACCATGAGAGGTTGTTCCTGGGCATTTTGTTGCTGTCAAAGTGTTCCAGCTCTCATATTTCTGCCATCAAGCCATTTTATGTAGTTCTGGCGCTTTTTTTGTACTCTACGTGTCTCGAAATATGCGAGCCAAGGAAAACACAGTAACTACGTCTTCTGCCTGACTTGGGAAACTGGAGTTTATCTTCTGTAGTTAGGTTTTTTTTTCCCAGCCCCGCTCTCGGCAATCTACTCTGTATCCCTACAGCGTTCCGCTACAGTTCATTCTTCTCTCCCTCCTCCCATGATCAACAGAAATTCCCGTTAATCCCTCATCTCTCTCCCCACCTCGATTCATTATCCTCACTCCATTTGCCCTTCTCCCACTTTACTCCACCACTCCCTTCCGAGCTATTCCTTCCCTTTTCCCTCTTCGCTGCACTAATCTTTTCCCTTCTGACTTCCTCTCAATATGTCCCACTTTTCTTCTCTCCCCATTTCTCCTTCTCCAGTGGTCTATTACTCACCACTCACTTACCCAGTGATTCCCAGTTGGCGTTCACTAGTGAGCTAGCTGAGCAGAAACATTTCTGGCTGACTCGAGTGACAGACAGACAGACAGACAGACAGACAGACAGACAGACAGACAGACAGACAGACAGATGCACATTGGAGATGCATTCTGCGTGTAAAAAAGTGGTACTTGTTCAGGTGTAGTAACGTGTGCTCGGTCGTTCCTCATGCAGTAACCATGTTGCCAGGCGTACTACATGTGGAATCTCTCACCCCACCGCTTAGTCGATAAGTACCATCAAGAAGAAAAATCTTCTTCGCATTAAAAATGTACTTCGTTCCTAATATTGTATTGCTAAGACTTTTTCTTGTTCGTGTAAACTCCCGGCTTAAAGTTGGCGAAAAGTCAACAAAAAGGCAATAATTCTGGACATTTTACAACATAACAAGTTGCTCGAAACGAAATGTGTTGCTTAGAAGTTCGCGGGTCGTGTTTGTCTCGCTGTGCCTGGGTATTTGCGGTTACACAAGCCCCATTACTTCCCAGGATTTGTTTTCGGGATAGATGGAGGTAGTACCTTTTTTTTTGTGCCCGTAATGGAGTCTTTTTTTTTTCCCCAAGCGAGGGAGAAGAAAAAATATACAAAGGACACCAAATTACAAAAACGTCCGCAAAAATTTTATATCCGGTTCCTGGCATGGAAACAATTCTTCGGAAAAACGTTTGTTTTGTTAGCACTGCTTTCTAGTTGCATTCAATATTTGCTTTCAGCCTGTCGCGTTTCATAACGTGCATGTCGAGAAATTTCGCTGTGCTACAAGGTATTCGTTTCAACAGCGGGGCTGTTGTAGCTGGCCGTACTGTGTGGCGCGTAACGCGTAACGCGTTAAAAATACCGCGAATATGCCGATCGCTATTGAGCGCGTGCCTCGCGGCGACCGGCGAGCGTCCCCGGCGCGCGCACTGGCTTTAGCAAAAAAATGGCGAAAACCCGGAGGAGTGCTTTGCGTTGCCTAGCAACCAGCAACGCCTCAGCTGGCGCAACACCTGCTCCAAAGGAACCTCGACGCAACTCCAGGAACACCGTGCACGCGTCGTGCGCGCACGCGCTGCCGCTTCGCCCCAGCTGTCGTCATGCGCTACCACGCATGTAATGCTTGGCATGAGGAACACGATGATATCATTTGAATGACGATGACTACTACTAGCACAGTGCAACGCGATGACGGAACATGTAAATAAAAATTTTAAAACTTGTACAAATTGGGGGTGATGTGTCCTTCAGTACTCACGTCAAAATAAATCCTGCAGCTTCGCTATGGTTCAAGCCTTGCGGGACTTGGTGCAAGCTTCACCGGTTTTTTAGTAGTTGTTTTTTCGCATTGTTTTAAATTGCGCTTCGAGTTTCCTTAACATTACAAAACTTGTGACTAACCCGAATTTCCACCATTAAGAGTCGCTTCATGTTAGCTTGCTTACCTGAACTGCAACCGACCCTCAGGATGGGGGACATCATTAATGTGTTTACATCAGAATGGAGAAATCGGGAGCGCGTTCGAACAATGTTTACAAGATTTTTTAACATTTACTCTATGGAGTCGCATCCTGCCTCCTCTTTTGCGCTACTATTTCTGAAAAGAAGGGGAGGAAAATGAATCTCTTTATTAAACTCTTTTTCCACGAACGCCCGTGTTCATCTGCAGTATTCCAGGTTTATCTTGCTTTCTGATTTCATACAAGAAGCGTTGTTTCAGCGTTCAGTTTTTATTTTTGTGGTGGCCAAACATGCAAGGGCAAGGAATTAGCGAAAGGTAAGAAGCAAAGACTCAGCTTTTTCTTATTCCCGGCAAACTTTACACCACCCACTGAATTGAAAAGCTTTATTCCTTTTTAATGACCCCTTATCTCAGAATGAAATAGGTTCTGGTAGCTACAGCGAAATTCAATGAAACAAAAACATAAGCAACTGAAGAGAAATAGTAGCAAAAATGTGAAGGCAACATCGTTGCACTCAACGCGGCCAGACGCACTAAACATTTTATTGAAGCTGAGACCTCGTTATGGTCTTCACTTTCGACGCTTCGCCTCGAGTTGGCACAACAGAGCTCGGGGCTTTGAATGAGATGGCTTCCGTTAACTCTTTTTAAATCTTGGAATTGAAAACGGATGCTTTATTAAAACCCGCCTCCTGGTCGAAGCGCACGATGGCGAATTTTTTCCCCCCGAGATTTGGGGAAACTTGGTCAAAAGCAACCTCTAAAGCCCTTTGACTGCAGTGTAAAGTTTGCTTACAATAGTACATAGATTCATCAATTCCAAAAAATCATCATCATCACCAGCCTATCTACGCCCACTGCCGGGCAAAGGCTCTCCCATTATTCTCCAATTATCTCGTTCCTGTGCCAACTGTGATCAATTTATCCCGCAACTTCTTGATCTCAATCTGCCATCTAACTTTCTGCAGTCCCCTGCAACGCTGCCTTCTCTAGGGATCCAGTCTGTTACCCTTAATGACCAGCGTTTATCTTGCCTTCGCATTACATGCCCTGCCCGCGTCCATTCTTCTTCTAATTTTTACTATATGTCTTTAACACCAGTTTGCTCCCGGACCCACTCCGCTCTCTTCTTGTCCCTTAATGTACACTTATCATTTTCCGCTCCATTGCCCGCTGAGTCGTTCTCAGTTTAAGTTGAACCCTCTTAGTGAGCCTCCAAGTTTCTGCCCGTAGGTGAGTACCGGTAGATGCAGCTGTCATACACTTCTTCTTCAGCTACAATGGTAGGCTGCTATTCATTATCTGAGAATGTCTGCCATATGCACCCCACCCCAATTCTGATCCTTCTAATTATATCTGCCTCATGGTTGGGATCTGGGGTCACAACTTGGCCTAAGTAGATATATTCGCTTACCACTTCCACTGCCTCACCACCTATCTCAAACTGCTGTGCTGTCCCAAGGTTATTGATCATTACTTTAGTTTTCTGCATATTAATTTTCAGGCCCACGGTTCTACTCTGTTCGCCCAGTGCGGAAAGCATGCTTTGCAATTCGTCCCCCGAGGTACTTAGCAAGGCAACGTCATCGCAAATCTGAGGTTACTGAGGTATTCTCCATTAACCCTTACTCCCACCTGTTCCCAATCCAATCCATAGATTATGATCACAAAAAGTAAATTCGGAAGATACACGGAAAATTGCTGCGTGTAGGAATGCTAAAACCGTGTAGTGCCGCGGGTAATATATTTTCGAGTAATGTTTGTACTCGTATTACACGCACCCCTGTGCTATAGTAACAACAACCAAGGAAGGATGAAGGGCCTCAAATGACGTCATCGAAATGTTTTGAAAGGACACAGTCGCTCTTGAAGCAATGAAATCGATTGCAAGCGAAGCAAAGAAAGTATATGTGGGCGACACGACACTCAATTTTCTTGCGAGCTGTATCAGACATAAGCAGAATTTCTTTTCCTTTATAAACTTTTAGAAACATTTTTAAAACTCTGAGTCGTCGTAAAAACACGGCCACACGAGGATTGACGAATTTGGCTGTCTCCTCAAGCAACTAATCCATACTAACTTTTTTTTTTCATCTGTCCCTCCCTCGGTTGCCCTAATCCCGATCGACGAAGTTCCATCTGCCCTCTGATGCGCTTAAGATACTAAAACTATCGCCTCAACAATGCAGAATTATATGGGCCTAACTTTTCCTTTAAGAAACACAGTCCTTGTTTTTATTTAGTCGTACCGTTTTTGTACACATCAGGCGCTTTGCAGACCTTAGGAGCTTAACCTGAGAATATCAGAGGTTGGGCGTCAGCTCTTGTATCTTCGGTAGGGATTTCGTACTGCGAAGTAACTTTTTAAAGCGAAACTTTCATCACCAGTTCACCGCGATTTCACGTGAGGTGCTTCAATAGTTTTCACGAAGCCGCCAAGGGCGGCGCGCCTCTGCCGGCAGTCTGATGCCCAAGCCGATGTGGGTGAAAACGTCGTGGAGGAGACTTCAGTAGCGCCCCATACGTACGACGTTTAAGACGCTTTCCTCCATCGCCGTAGTGTGATACTAGAAAAGAGTTGTCTGTATTTGAACTTGTCTTGACTTCGGCAAGCACAGCGATGAGATACGGTAATACTGGGTGGTGTTTTTAAACAGGGCACTTTATAGAACCGTGAACATTCTAATCACTCAGTATGACCGTCGTCCTTACGGTTATACGCTGCCATCAAATGTGAGCTTTCAGGTCGTGGTTTATCTAAAACCTTCCGATGGAGGTCCCCTTTGAAGTGGACAATATGAGCCGCCGTTACCTTCAAACAAGGTGTTAGTACAATATGAGCGGTGTTTGCTGACAACGCTTCGGAAACACGCACCCGTAACTTTTAGGCAGCTAACTCCATCGTAAATGTATTGAGGCCTTCCCGAAAAGACGGATACACGCTTTAAAACATCGTAATCATACATGTTTACATGCATCAGCTCGTGGAAATTTCGGAAGAAGAGGGGTAAATTTCGAAGCATCAATCCATACCAAACTTGCACTCACAGTTCATGATTTGATGTTAGTTAGATGCGGTCTTTCTGTACGAGGATCGTACGTGACCTTTACGCCGCAACTTCATGCAGCGGTAGTTGAATGAAGAAGAAAATTTTTGTTGTGTGCGTGTATAAATATATGAAGGTGCACGCGCGTTCTTAGCGCAATGCGCTCATATTTCTGCGCCCCACAGTCCAGACGCAATGTTTAAAATCCAATTATCATGTAAAACCTATAATACCTGATATGCAGTACGCTTTACGACGAGAGAAGATTCTCTGGAGAAGTATTCCGCAGAAAACCAGCAGCTTCTGCCTCAAAGCGTACGCGAACTTTGCTCAAAATATTATGATTCCGCCTCCATATGCTATGAGAACAGCGCAGTTTAATACAAGCGGCATTTTAACTGCGAAGAAAACTAAGTCGTACGAGAGTTTGTTGTGGGACCTGATGAGTCGAATGAGTCGCCTAACGAGGCGCGTCATTGAGGTAACAACGGAAACTTCAGCGTGGCACCGACGAGATGCTGGCTGAGACAGAATGCAAACGGCATTATCTGCGTGCAACCTCGCAAGCCGTTACCTCTGCCCGAGCAGTGAACGAGATGAATTCTTTGAATGCTCTTCCCTCTGCATCAAGCTTATCAGAAAGTAGTCAGCCGCAGAATGCATATTGTATGAGTGTGCGAGGGTGTGCTAAAAAGTGACAATTTGCCTGCGCAAACGAGTTTTCTCGGTTCACCATGGATTGCACGGACAACTGAAGGCTCGTCGTTTCTCCCAGTGTTTCGGATTCCCTTGTCACAAACAGCTGCAAAAAGACATGGTCTTGTTCATCCGAGGCCCTTCGTTATTTGTAACGCCTATTCATGCCTAAAGCAGGCACTCCTAACACCTTTTCGATTCATATACGACGTTAAAAGGTAACACACCGACAGCTGCTATCGACGCCTGTTAGAAAAGTACTCGATGTAGCAGCGATGCGTGCGCACGAGAAGCAAAAGTAGCGCTGCTCAAATGAAAAAATAGGGCCCATTGTCGAGTTGCTCGATACCGGCGGTGTGTAAATTTGCGTAACTTAATCGCGGAGTTGGTGGAGGAATCTTCAGCAGTTTGACGAGTTAAGCGTCAAGAATAAGCGCTTCGTAGCCCCCATTCTGCGGCTTCGTGCCAGTGGAATCCAGTCATTGCGTGCCGCCCGCGAGATGCGAGGATGCCGGGCCGGGTTGGACTGGGCGAGGGGGCGGATAGAACGCGCAACCGGCCGTGGCAAATGCCGCTACTTCCTTCGCTTGCCGCCAGATGCCGGAAACTTGACGTTCGTCAGTGCTTGTGACTTATCAGGCTGCCAGGAAGCTCAGTTTCCCCTCCTATTTATTCTTGCTCCGTGGTGCTGATGAGTGGAATGAGTCGCCTAACGAGGCGCGTCATTGAGGTAACAATTGAAACTTCAGCTGGGCGCCGACGAGATGCTGGCTGAGACGGAATGCAAACGGCATTATCTGCGTGCAACCTCGCAAGCCGTTACCTCTGTCCGAGCAGTGAACGAGATCAATTCTTTGAATGCTCTTCGCTCTGCATCGAGCCTGTCATCAGAAAGCAGTCAGCCGCAGAATACATATTGTATGAGCGTGCGAGGGGGTGCTAAGAAGTGCCAATTTGCCTGCGCAAACGAGTTTTCTCGGTACACCTGGATTGCACGGAAAACTGAAGGCTCCGTCGTTTCTTCCGGTGTTTCGGATTCCCTTATCACAAACAGCTGCAAAAACACATGGTCTTGTTCATCTGAGGCCCTTCGTTATTTCTAAAGCCGATTCATGCCTAAAGCAGGCACTCCTAACAACTTTTTAAAAGGTAATAAACCGACAACTGCTATAGAAGCGCCTTGTTAGAAAAGTACTCGATGTAGCAGCGACGCGTGCACACGCAGAAGCAAAAGTAGCGCTGCTTAGAATGAAATAACATTAGGGACACCTGTACACGAGCTGCGAAACACGGCTGTTAATAGAAACAAAACAAATCATTGCTGGTACTTACGCAACGTGGGTGCCATTGCTCTATTCGTACTTCGGATCAGCTATGACAAGTATGCTGAAATCTTTTAGACCAAGGGGGTAACGCCAGTGTCTGCTGCCAGCAGCCTAATAGCCATTGTAACGATTCAGGGCGCAGGCACCCTGTGCGCGCGTGCTACAAGTTTGGTGTAGGTCGGGAAAGTTTCGTGTGCTTGGCGGCAAAGTCCACCTTCCCCAAGCAAGCTACGACACGCAGGAGCGTGTCCTCTGCTCGGGCCCCTCCTGCGGATACTTTTTTTGATACTTTTAGTTTTGCTGGGAAGCATGAGATCATACTTTACGGAAACTAAGCAGGAAGTTCAGCCGCCGTCTTTCAGTGCTTTATTTTTCCCGTCGCAACGCTCCCCGACGCGCAAGTTCGCGCATAGCCTATGCTCCTCGGTCGCTCCCGAGATGTGCGGATGTCATCTTTCCATCTCTGTGTATGCTGGTGGGCTTACACAGCGCGCACACAATAAAAGTGAGAAGTGCGTAAAGAGGTGCGTACGGAAGAGCGAGTGCGCTACCTTGAACGAACAACCACTTAGGGTGCTTTTCTTCAACATGTTAAAATACTGGGTACTTTGTTCACGCTTGATTTCAACAAAGCATGCTTACCGCGATGTTCCCTTTATGATTTTCTTTTGTAACGGCCATTGTCCTCCCTACATTGCCGTCACAAGTTTCTTACAAACCACCTGACTATATCACCAGAATACTGCAAACAATGCCATATTTGGTGCTTTTTAGCTGCAAAATCCACAACAGTGCAGCATGTTTTTAATGTAGGTGTTAGAGAGCAACATTGGCTCTAATTTGTGAAAGTTTGAAAGAATCGAACATGGCTTTTTTTTTAATTGGCTTTCAGAATATACCAAAATTCATTTCCTAAATTAGGTACAGTGCTTTTCTCAAAATTAAGCATCTTTGCCACAAAAAAACTAAAATTTTCACAAGGATTTATTGAAGGTAGAAGAATAACACTAGAAAATTTGATCTACCTGGCATGTTTAGATGCAGAGGAAAAAGGCCCCCCATTTAGGCAATTTTCAAAATTTTTCCAATTAGAGAATTTTTATTTAAAAGAATCTGTTCTGCAAGCCAACACGAACACGTTAAATCCTTTGAGAGTATGCAAAGCCTTCACATAAAAAGAAATAACGCGATAAAAGACAGACAGCCAGACAGACTGACTGACAGACTGACAGACAGCAAAATTTTCGGGATAAAGTAGTTCAAGAAGAACTACAGTCTTCACAAGCCCTCGTGCAGGACCGCTCACGTTCGCGAAGCGGTGCAGCTAAGAAAGGAGCACTTTTAGGTGCGGAGTACCTTAGGACCGCACAATGTCCGTCCGCGTCCGCGCGCATAGCATTTACACAATCGCAAAAAATCACACAGGCAGGGAGGATTCGAGCGCGTGTCTGGTAGACTAGACAGAGTTAGTGTCAGCCGTCTTTCCCATTGGGCTACGACCATGGGTTAGTAAACGAGAGCCAAACAGCTTGCTCCCTCACCTGTAGGGGTGCGGAGTACCTTAGGACCTCCCAATGTCCGTCCGCGTCCATCCGCGCGCACACCACCATCAAGCGAAAATCAAACGAAATTCGAATTGAAGCGTGAGTTGCAGTTTCATTTAGGGAATAATAAAGGTGCAACTCACGGCTCAAATCGAATGACGGTCGGGGCGCAAATCGATGTCACTCGGGGCGCTACTTGGATGTCATTTCGAGTCTCCGTACTCTGCACCCTCGCCATCATCCATGGAGTGGAGATGGTGCCATTTTTAAAAGAAAGCACGCCAAGTGACTGGGTATCTGTCTGGCCACTGCGCGCCCCTCTCGAAGCACTTCTGGTGAAATCACGTTGCACTCAAAACCCAAGTTCGCCCGGTCCAGGCGTCACCGGTGCAATTGCTAGCAGTTCTCGGGCTATGTATGTTCCATATATCTGTATATGTAGAAGTTTCGGCGAGAGTTTGTGACAGCCATTTTTTGATCGTAGTAACTGCTTTACGAATTCCAAAACAAATGCAGAGGGCTCTACTGCAGTTACAAAAATTTACTGAGTGCTGACACTGCGCTTTGCTGACATAAGTCAGGGTAATTCGCAAACGCTGCCAAAGAACACGAAGCACATAAGGTTGCACCAAGTACAGCCAGGGAAATTTTGCTATTTTCCCAATACGCTTGCCGCAGCTACTCTGGCTATTATTAAGTTCGCATGAGCGGATTATACACTGTTTCTATTCCGGGGAAATGAAGCTTCAAATAGTAAGCTTACCGGTAGTCTTGTTCCATGCTGACCAATTCTTTGAGCCAGCCGACAGCACATAATGTCCGCACGAACACTGCTTGTATCACCATCATAAATAGTCAACGCACAAGTCCCAGCGCATGTGCACGTCCTCTAAGTTGCTCCGCACCTGCAATCTCTTGCATTACCACTGTGGCAAACACAAAAGCAGACCTTTCGCGCACTGAAGCTCTTGACGTGAAAAACGTTTTTTTTGTGGGCTACTCGCCTACGAACGCCGGGTTTCGAAGTGGTAATTTCAACCAGTTGTCGCCTTTTGAAGGTGCCAAACAGCAGGAATGTTCTTTTCAAGCGCAGTGCAAAGGGCAGCGAATACCAACGGAAACTGCGTAGCACACCCAACTGATATCAGTCGTTTAGTCCACAAAGAATGGCCTGAACCACGTCCCGGTCACTGCTACACATATCCGCACAACTCGCACACCCATCGAGGAAGGTATTCCCAACAATTTAGGCGACGTTTCCACGCAGGCAACTGCATAAGACCGCAGAAATACAAGCACGCGAACGAAGTATACTCCGAATGTCGAAGAGCGCCGCAGATGAGGCATCGTCTGCGAGCGAACCCTCGCAGACGATGCTTCACTCGTCTGTTTAAGCAGCCGTGACGAAGCGTTTTTGCGTGGCCGTCGACGCACTAGCACCGGAGGCGGGCAGAAAGCACCACTTGACACGTGCATGATATCGCCGGCGTTACCGCGACCCGCCCGCCAGTGCTTGCATTTTAAAACAATTGCAAGTGTCGAGAGCCATCACATTTACCGACCACGGCAACCAACTTCTTGTCGGCACGAAGAACTGGGCCTCCTCGATTTACCAGTCCTGGGGCGGTATTCTCGTAACTGTCCCTTTTGAAAACGTCCCTTTTGCGTCCATTTCATCGTGACGTACTTCCGGTTAAGCAGTGGGCCTTTGATTCAAATACCGTAACTGTTCTTGAACGCATTTTAAAGAACTGAAACCGTATCAGAGTATCTTTTATGTGTTTATTGTTCCGCGAGCGAACCAACAATAAGGCGACGAAAAATCGTCTGCTCCAAATCGTCTGCTCCGAGTAGCCACGGCTCATAGCTCCGCCGTGCTTGCATGGCGTCACATCCGGGTGTTCGCTTTTAGCCAATCACGGCTCGCTCAAAAAGGACACTTCTGAAAGGGACACAAAAGGGACAAAACACGGGAACACCGCCCCAGGACGGTCCGCGGGCAGTCCGAGCACTGCGTTCGGACCGGAGGTCCCATAGGAATACATGAAAAAATCGAGTGCCGGGTCGCGTCTCGGGCAGTCCGCGGACGATCCGGGACTGATAGTCGAGGAGGCCCACTAACGAACGGCTCTTGGCCCGCGTTTGGGAAAACCCCGAATGCAGTTATGACAAGACAAAGAAAAAAAAAACGGCATCGCTGCATGCCGATGAGAGCCGCCGTTCACGATGGTTGCTGATAGCGACAAAAAGCGAGAATGCAGCTGTGTCGAGATTCGGCGAAATTTCTCTTTGCCGCACAATGTATTCTGCGGAACAATCCTGGTGACGGACCAGGACAAGAGGACACGCATACGAACGAGCGATACACAGCTTCGATGCAAAAAATGACTCCACTGACAACTGCATCGTCAAATAAAAACTGTGGTAACAAATCTTTGAATAAAGCAATACAACCGAATATAACACAATTTAAGACCTACGGAACGTAAGGAAAACAATAACAAGTTTTTGTTGCGGTATTTTTACGCGGTCTTCGGGCGCGGGCACATCAGCACACCGGAAGGTAGGCATCCCAACGTTTCACTGCAGGGGGATTTCGATTCAAAGGGATAACCTAAGATGTCAATGATGACTGTAAAAATTAATAAAAAGAAAAACAAAGTGAACAGTTGAAATTATTAACAGGTTTTCCGATTTTCCTAATATTCTTTTCATTAAGCATAATAATAAACGGACTCGATTTCGTACAAACGATTTCTCCAGTAATAGTATATTAAAGGTGGTTCATCGAGCTTGTTTTATTTATTTATTTTTCTTCAAGCTTTTTTTTCTAGACATTGTTTCGGTCTTATTAGGGGTTTTCTTACGCATAACTAATATCGCGTATATTGTTTCAAACAGTTTTTCCAGTAAATATTTATTAAAGTCTTTCCTCGCTCCTCTTGATTTTACATTTTTTCTCCCAGATTTTCACTACGCATTCTTTCAATTATTTTCATAAGTAGGATATTTATTTTTTACCAAAGTATAGATGTGAGCGTCGGTGAAGCCGTGATCAGTGTCTTTCAGTACCACTCACGAGTGGACGGTACCACTTACGAGCGCCAGTCACCACTAACGACTGGTGAGTGGCGCTCACACTCGTGAGTGGTGAGTGACGATCACGAGTGGTAACGGCCATGGGTGAGTGATGGATTCACCGCGCGTGGTTCTCTCACTCACTCATACTTACACTCGCCAGCCCGAAACAAAAGTCAGGCTCATGCCCAGTCATTAGTGAGTGGTGAGTAGGTGGTGTGTGCGTTCCCTCGCGAGTGAGCCTGTCGACCTATCTGTCCTGCACCAGGGGCTCTCCTAGGTTAAGTGGCGCCACGTAATCACCCAAAAACACGCGACAGCTCCACTGCCTCTACTGCAAGGACTCCGCACTCAGGGAGTCGGGAATTCGACAGCTCCTGTGGGACAGTGGCGGCCTGGGTCAACTCCAGACCCACCACGCCAAACAAATACGGTGCCAAGGAGTCATTACTCTCCCTGAGGGAGTTCGAAAAAAATTAAAGCCGGCCCCCTCAATGTGAAAAGCTGTCGGAAGTGCAGAGCAGTGATCCGCCATAATGGGTATCCATCCGCTCCCGGTATCCGCTCCCGGCAACCACCCAATGCATTTCAAATTTCCCGCCTTCGCAGTACTCGCGCGCCCCTGCCTGAAACTGCGCCAGCGGGAGCCTGTTCTTTTTGTGCTTGCTGTAATTTCGTATGCTGGAGCTGTTTTGCGTCACTTCGGATGCGTAATTTTTTTATTACGCTGCTTGAGCCTTTCTGCGTCATTTAAACCACGCCATCATTTTCTTGCACGGCCGCTTTTTTCGCTTACTAGCGTAAAGAGCAACCCAACGAGCGTTCCTAACTAAATGAACGCCGGGGCTGCCGGTTATATACACAGATTTTGCCTGAAATGTACCTGAATTTTTCTTGGCGCTAGACAACGGGGAGATGTATGACAAGCGCCAGCGGTTCACGAGGTTCAAACGGTTAGGACTATTTAAACCGCGTGGTTTTTCTAAACCTCAGCGTTACTCCCTGACGCCGCTAGAGAAAGCTCTACTTAGGTCCGTTACCTCGCTGCGCCGCCTGATCCCAGCAGTCGCATCGACCAGACGACAAGGGGAGCCCATAAAGTGCTCTGCACTTAAAACAATCAGGCGTCACCCAAAGAATTTAGGACCTAGAGTAGCCCTGCCTCCCTCCCAGACAACCCCTCCTTGTTAAGCCACTGACCACCCATTTGCCCAATAAAGATTTATACCGTACATTTCACCTTTCAATTCAGCAGCCGCTCCACTTTACTGGTTCTCCCATTCCCACCATTAACCTGTTTCAATGCAGGAACTCATTCGCTCCAATTATATGCTACGATTTTGTGTGGGGTGTCTCATCGATTGCATCATGCACTGAATATACGTTGAGATTTTCGTGCTTCCACACCTCGTATCCGTAATCTGCAGCTCAGCATAGATTCGGGGTGAAAAAGAAGCTTAGGAGAGGTCTCGACCCCCATTTTTCTGAAGCCGGGAATGCCAGCTTTGGAGATCTCCCTTTTTGAATGTGAAAGACATCGAGGCTAGATGAAAACTTTAGCTGTCTCAACAAACGCGAATAGTGACCGTTGTTGGCGTCGTCACCGTCATACCGAGTGGTACCAAATGGGCCGCCACTATAAAAAGGAAGTAAATATACAGAAACGAATGTGGCTTCGTATGGGATTTCAAACCGGGTCTGCAGTGCAGGAGCCAGCTACGTTACCACTTCGCCAACTCGAAGCCCTGTCACATGGGATGCGAGAATTAGTCTGGCGCGTTCTGCGGGATGGACGAACATGCCGGCTCGGGAGTAGAACAGGCGTTCGAGGACGAGAGCTCTAACTGTGGGGAGGCAGGCTAGCCAGTGTGACTGTTTAAGTAATTGAAGCCAGAACATCAAGAAACGAAAGCCACGAAACAGACGTAAATATGAGGTCCTAGTAAAGAAGTATTTTATAATGCTTGGCTTTCGCATTCAAATCACTGAAGTTTACTTGGTCTTACTTTTAATTTGAGCACACTCGCCATATATATCGGCTGGGCCACGCTCTGAAGGAGGGCTGGCTTGACGGTCCTGCGTTTTGCCGCTGTTGCGACGACGAGATTGCGGGTGGCATCTTGAGTAGATTTCGATTCTCGCATCCTGGATATTTTATTGCAGATTTCATTCGGGTATGCTGAACCATTTAGGCGCTCATAGTACTCTCGCAAGGAATATTGAGTAGCAGACGACAGGAACAACGACTAGAACCACGACAGAAAGCATAAATGGATACACACGTAAAAGCGACGCATCCTTCTCACACCATAACCATTAAAAATCTTCATACAGCTACTGTTATCGCCTTCCGTGAAGCCCTGGCGTAGAGGCTACACCACCCGAACATCCAAAAATACGCTTATGAAATCTCATCGAATTTTCGCTGTGAAATACAGCATTTTTAGCAGAGAGGATCTTCTTTAGATATCTTCAACAAACTCTTTTCTAAATGACGAACAATTTCCATGAATTTCCAAGAGTTTAATTTCCAAGAAACTAAAAATTGAACTCAAGCCTCAACCATGGCTGAACGGTTTTCTGCCTTCGCTACCTTTCACTACTAATGAAAAATCAAACAAATAAATTAAGTATTTGAGGTAATGTCCTTTTGGTTCCACGGATTTAAAAAAACAGCGCAATTGTCGCCACCGGAGTCGAGTAATGACCGGGGCATCACTACGCATTACAACTTCAAACTGGTATTGCCGTAACTCGAACCAAGGTCGCTTGCCAGCAAGCGTCGCTCGGTGCATCCACACAAAGTACCCGATCGACTCGGTGTTACAGCAGTTGTTGAAAAACTGCGCATAGTGTCACAGAGAATACGATTAATAGAGCATCGCTGAATAGCGCTGCGGGCCCAACATTCGACAATGAAGAATCTGTGTGTGGCGAGCAGTCTACGCGGGATCTCTCAAGGCCGACATCTTCTAAAAACATCGTGTCACCTTTAATCATGGTTCCCCTCGTTTGTTCTGCCGCCACGTACCGTAATGTTGCGTCTTGACGAATAGAGACACAAGTTCGGTTTACCCAAAAAGGACACTATTTATTAGGGGACGTTTCTAGCTGCCCGAGTCAAGTAAAACGACCACCGAGAGAGAGGGAGAGAGAGAGCTCTTCATTAGATGAAAGCAGAGAGGTTTGCCGGCATGTTCCCGCCTGCATGGGTGGCGGGCGCCGCTATTCCTTGTGTGGTACGTGACATGCTATGTGGCACGTTGTTAAAACACACCAGCGAAGTTTTTGTTGCGAGGGTTTTCCTTATGGCCTAACAGTTATATATACAACATTACATTTGTTTCACACAGAAACGTCAGCAGAGACCGGTACTGAGGGCCCCATATCCACCGCTGTAGATCAGGGGGTCTCCCAGGGTACACCAGGGAAGGCGAAGGCCAGGGATTGACCAGGGGCTCGTGTGTCTGTGCTTCGGTCGCCGTACTGCGCGACACCTTCGGTTGTGCACTTCAATAGCATGCCACATTACGCGGCACGTACCCATACGGAAGAAAGCCGCTATGTGTGAGGCGTAGGTGTACACGTGACATTTTCAAAGCATCGCACTAGATGAAGCAAGGTGTGGCTGCTGTGCGCATTTAACAAGTCAAGAATATGCCACCAAAGTGCGCTTTTAATGACCTCATAATTATGCTGGTCTTCATCTTGATCATCAGCTTCTGACACACCAACAGACGCATAGAAAAAAGCTCGGTGGACGCTCGTTCTGCGAGAGGAGAACGACGACGGGAAGCTCATCTGTTCCACGGTGTTTAACTGCCGCAGCTTTTCCCTAATGCGATGCAAGCGTCTGGAGTCAAGCTTTAGGCGCCTCCACTTTCCGCTATCTACTTCCGAGGTTCTATCCCTACGTGTTTCCGCCCTAGGAGTCTGCCACAGGGATGTTGTGTCCGCCCTTCACTACTGTTGCGGTGACAGGCCGGTTTTCCTGCTAGCCAGCTAAGCGTTCACATTTATTTAATTTTTCTTCCTGACTCTACTTTCGTATTATACATATTAAAAATTGTTCTGTATTTCCTTTTCTAAATTTTGAGACTTAAAACAAATTAGGTCACATCCCTGATTAAGTACAAAGCTTCTTGGCCAATCCCCCGCATGGGAATGTGCCATGGTCTGAGACAACCAACAAACCAACCAATAAGAGGCTGTGCCTTCTTCCAGACGTTGTCAGCCGTCTGTTCCGTGTACGACCCTCGACGGAACGCTGTGCGCATAATTGAGAGAGCCTGCATCAGTTTCTGGAAGCCACCAACCGACTTCCACTGGCTGCGCACTCTTGATGCCCATCCCTCCGCTATCGGCAGCTGCGGCGTGCGATGGTCCGATGCTTGGCCACCCCAGCTGTACTTAAGACACATGTGCACTCCAGAACTCCGGGTCACGTTCCGTGGGAGACGCGACCGACAGCCTGCAGGCGAGTATTGCACCCCGTTCTCTGCCGGGTGCCTTGCTCGATGGCGCGTCGGACAGGTGCACAGCGCGAGCTCCCACCCCAACAAACCCTAACTCTCGCCCAGGTCCTCGGAGGGGAAAGCTCTGCCAGAAATGCTGGTTGCTTCATCTGGCTGTTTCGATCGAAATACAACATCGGGGGTGGCGATGCACATCAACAGCCGGTCACCGACCACCAGGCGCGGACCAGCATTTCACTAGAGACGATCAGGCATACCCTGAACTCTTCTGCACGCCGCCTCGAGTCAGACCCATCGATTATGCTTTTCGCAAACGCCCCATCCCAGGAGTTACAAGCAGTGCTCAGGGGCGTTCACTCGGAAAACCCGGCGGGTAACCGCACCCATCACCTCACAGCTCACTGCATGACGAATTGGATTGGCGGAATCGACGTGTCTCCGAGGACTGACAGCGCAACCCCCAATCGCGTGGGCTTCGATTCCACTGAAGGCGGTTTTTTTGGGCTGTAACTCGCTCATTACAAGGTCGTTTGTCCGTAGCAGCTCTGAGCGCCACCCCCTCACGTGAAAAAGCAATGTTACCCAAGGTATGCAGAAGATTGCCACGACCAGCTCCCTCCCAAGCATTGAACGCAGCCGCTCCCGAACGGCACCCTCCGGTGGCTCCATGCACCATCTACAGGTTCAGGAATCGTCCCTTACAGGCATCCAGCGCCCACCGACTGATGCCGCAATATCATTAATTTCCCGTTATGCCGCCACTCAATATAACGTGCTGCGGCCACGCTGTCAAGTTTAGTGAGAAAGAGAACGGCTTCCATAGCTGCGTCTGAATGGAGGTGGCTCCGATGGACTGCCTCGCTCTCCCAACCAACGAGGGGCGTTAGGTGCCTACTTACCTATGATGTCATCTAACTGCGGGCTGACGCTTCTGGTGCATCCCAGAATTCCGTCTATGGACGGCGTCAATTTGGTGCGCCCCAAACGGGCACCAGACCATCCTCGCCATCCTTCGCGCTACGCGGTGGATGACACCGCGATGGCCATCGGAGAACGAGACCTGCCTTCGGCCCTGTTCCCTCATGGCCATCGCGTCGTCATCCACCTCGCGCTTTGCTGAGGGAGTTGCTTCCGGTACCCTGTGCTGGGATTTTGCTCAGGACCTATTCTCCCTAAAATGGCAGACTTTTACCAAACAGAAACCGTGGAGCACCACACCCTTGGTAGCTTGCACGACGTGTTTCGAAGAATCGTGCGCCGTGGCTTACTTCCAGCTGACATTTACAAACTCCAGACGTACCGCTTCAACCCGTAGGTCCATGAGCCGGACCTGATGTGCTGCGTAGTGTGCATGTCGAACATGGAAAGAGCTCGTTGGTGTTCTCCATTTCAAGCACGAGTTCCATGCCTCATGCGTCGATAACAGGCTTCAGATAAACCTTACGTGCCGACTTTTCAGAAAGGACGCGTCAAGGGCGGCTCCATCCTAACCTGAATCGACTTGAAGACTTCCTGGAAAACTGCAAGTTCCCCTCGTTGGCTCGCCTGGGGAGTGCTTACGCAGGCCGAGCTTTCAATGGAGCTCATTGAAGAAATGTTTAGGTGTGCAGAGACGTTTAAGAGACGTTTTACAGACTTTTTCTTCCGATATATTCTCAAGATTTTCTGTTTCCCGTCAGTGATAAGAAGAAATGCAAAACTAGAACACACCGCATCAATAGAAAACCTATATTTAATATCATTTCAGGATTGCATAATCAATCACATGTTGTTATGCTTCCAGTGACTAGAAAATTGATTTGCTCTATTAAAAGTATATTCATATCTTCGTTATGGTGTCTTTTTGTTAGAGAATCGCGTTCAGGGTGTTCAATATAATTTCGCTTACGAGCATTCACTTGCATGAAAAGTGGTTGGGAACTATTTGAAAGGCAACGTTCCTTTTACAGCAACGCTGTTACCTTGTACCCCCGAAGGGTTTATCGCCGTGGGAAAAAGCCACCTCTTGTGGGCAAAAACACGAAGGCGCCCAAAGCCTAACACGCCGACCGCATGCGTCAGGCTAATCAGGCACACAGGATACGCTCAGAATTCGTTTAAGGAAACCACAAAATAAGCATAGAAACCGCATTATGGATGGTAAGGCGCATGTCAACAATGTACCCCCCCATGTGTTCCTGGAAAGATTATGTTTGCAGATTACCCTTGAAGGCTAGGCAGGGCTAGTGTCACTAAAAAGAGCAGTTCTAGCTCAAGACGCCAAGCGCATGCGTGAGGCTAGGCAGGAACCAGCATTTTCCGCATCCTTGGATACACTTCTGCTGATGAAATACTGTTACACGCGTTACCTTTGATTCGCATTCAGAACGACGTCAGTCGTGCGCAGCCGCAGAGCAGGAAGGACAAGCTAAACCTACCAGAGTTGACCCATCAAAATGCATACACAATAAAATGGCGGTGCCCATGAACCGTAGCAATGTCCCGTAATGCGAACTGACCAATGATCATGGCGAAATGGCACAATAGAAGAAAAGTGTGTCGATTCTCTGCACCCTTATTTAGTGACACAAGCTGAGCGTAACCGACAAGCCGCCGTGAGAGGAGAATAGATTTAAATCCGGGGATTTAGTGAATTGAAAGCGCCTCAGTCCAGGATGCCGTTGATACCTGTCCATCACCGATTTAGTAGGGGTTTACGACAGGTTCGCTGGACATCCGGCCGCACGGCGGAATTGGGACCATTGTTTTTATATAAAATCGGATAAATATGCACTCCTGCACTCAGATTGCACCAATACATAATGTACCTCTTTCTTACAGTGTGACTTATCTATCAAATCCTTTTAAAATTAAAGTTGCAACAACACCCGCAGATGTGCGCGAAGTACATATGCCGCCCCATTATTAAAATGTTACAACAGAAAAATGTACAAGGCGCTACGCGAGGTTTCTCCTAAATAAATGGAATCTATAAGGCGCGAGTAATATATCTCTTTGCTGCCTCAGCGAATGGAATGTTGTTTTGCGGCAGGGCGGATCAGACGCTATTTACTAACGGTCCTTTTATGGCCCATTAAAGACCTGCCTCGTCGCGTACATGCCCTTATCCCTGACCGCGCTTTCTTCACTTTGGACATTCGCCATCTTTATTAATAAGATGGCCGGAGTTTTAACGCCCGCCATCTTACCCTCGTCTTAGGATTTGGTATCTGCATCCCATTGTAGGCCTCCCCAGAACGAGTTTTTCTGACATGGTTTTAAACTTCACCCACAACATTCCCGGACGACGTAAAAAGAATGACTCTGCCTAGTGGCCTGCTTACCATCTAGAGATTACCGGCTCAACACGTTTACCGTACGTTGCTCCCCCTTTCACTGAACAGGAGACGAAGAAAAAGGAAGCTTGATCGAGTTGTGAAGGATAGCTCTGAAGTTTTCCAGGGTTGCATAAAAGTTACAAAATTTTGTTCGTCTGCTTTAGGAACATGTCCCGCACCATCGAATTTTCACTCGCTCAAACGTGGGCTCTTTAGCGTCCTGACATTGCTCTCACATCTAGGAGAGGGGCAGTCTTGTCTTCTCGAGTCGTTCTATGCCATCCCGCTGAGTCACCGATACGCGTCTTCGTAGAAGCCCTTCACAAACAGGCATCACTGGTCTGTGAGGCGTGTTTCACGCGTTACGCGCAAGTGGTTCGATGCAAGACATTGTATACTCTACTGTGTCATCAGTGAATTTTTAATATTGGCTAGACCTGGCATTGTGAAACAGCGCCAAATGCAACGAATGATTATGTTCGATAGGCAAAAGCATAAAAAGTTAGTTAATTGACTGCCAGCTTTACAAGCCGTGGTTTGAACAGAACGACGGCATGTACCATAGTCCATAATTTCCCAAATTGTGTTCCCTCGTAGAGGAAGGGCGTTGCTTGATAATCTGAGCGCCATCTTTCAAAACCAAAGAGCTGTCATCAAAGAAACTTAATTCCGACGCGTGACTGTGCCACAGTAACAATGTCAGCTGGTTGAACTTTGGTTCCATTTATTAAAACTTTTACCTAACATAACAATTATACATCTTACACTGGCACACACGGAAGGAACACATACATGACGCCAAATGGCACATCCTTGTACGTTACTGTATTCCTTCCTGAACGACGCAAAAAGGAAATGCCAAAATCAAATGTCACTTCAATAAGTGCCGTTGCTGCTGTTCAGTAAAAGTTCCATTTTTTATGCCACTGAATAAAAGGGAACGAAAAGGAGCAACATAGCCGTGCGGTTCGTGTAATGCCCTACGCCATCATTCAGTGCTCTGCGGTGCCAAGAGCGACTTGGGGTAATGTGCAATTAGCCGGATTACCAAGCAAGAGGGGAGATAGCGGGGCTGACAGACGGAAGTGCTAGAGCCCCCAATGCGCCACTTCCAAGAGCCTGTGTATTCACGGACCGCAACCGTCTTCGCGCTGATCACATTATGCTGCTTGTAATTGCTTTATGGGACAAGGAGCACAGGGTTGCCACGCATACATAGCGGATCCTTGAAAAATACGCCTACATATTTGCATCGTGGGCTCTTTTACCCCGCTGGCTCCTGAGCCATAAACCTTAATACTCATGAAAGACCATCTGAATGTGTGTGTTTGAATGCCAGGCCCTGTTTTGCTTGTCTCCCTTCCCTTCAATGTAACGCTTCCACTTAAAACCATAGATCACCAAGGAGGAGGAGGAGGACGAATAATCGTGTCGCCAAAGCAGTCCGCTATGGGGAAGAGTCCTCTTTCCAGGACCCCTTGAGTCCGTCCGGCTTCTTGGGGAAATGGCCTAGCCCACGAGTCTTCGAATAAAGAACACTCGTGGTAGATTTAGTCGTTTTATGATGCCCTTAGTAGCTCTTGTGCCAATAGACAAATCATTGATTGATTGATTGATTGATTGATTGATTGATTGATTGATTGATTGATTGATTGATTGATTGATTGATTGATTGATTGATTGATTGATTGATTGATTGATTGATTGATTGATTGATTGATTGATTGATTGATATCTGCAGCCCAGTAACAGTGAGTAAATCGCGGTCCGCTTGAGGCCATGCGTTCCAAGGTGTAACGTAATGTACGCGTATTTTAAATTTTGAGCACGTACGAAGCGATCATAATCGGCCCAACAAGCTGTGGAGGTTCTATCGCTCCCCAGGCCGCAGCGAGTTTTTTTTTCTTTTTCCTCGGGAAAACTAGATATTAGCGTTTGTTAAAGACACCCGGATGGTTTAAATATATCCATAGCCTTTCCCTCCGGTACCTCTTATTGTGTAGCTGGAGCGAATTACTGCCTCGAAGGCTCAACTTGCATGTTCCTCAAATTTGTCATATACCATGAGAAGTGCAGTAGGTTCATTGATAGAAATATTTGCTGAGCATCATATCTATATCGATTTTGGTCTAGGATGTAGAAATAGCAGGGGTGAACTACTAGTCGAGTTCGCAGAACAGAGTAATTCACGCATCATGAACACCTTCTTCTGTAAACGGGAGAGCCGGAAGTGGACGTGGAGGAGCCCGAATGGGGACCATAAAAATGAAATATACTTCACATTATGCGATAACCCTGGCATCGTGTATGATGTGAAAGTGCTCGGTAGGGTAAGGTGCAGGGACCACCGTATGGTAAGATCTCGAATTGGGCTAGATTTGAGGAGGGACCTTAACAAGTCAGTAAGAAACAAGCCCATCAATGAGCTATTAGTAAGACGGAAAGTTGAATAATTCAGGATCGCGCTGCAGCACCGATATTCAGCTCTTACCGAAGAAGCAGAGGAAGCCAGCAACAATCTCAACGGCATACTCACGGAGTGTCCAGTAGAAGTCGGGGGCTTAGACAGGATACTGGTGAACTTTCCCAGGAGGCGAAAGATGTAAATTGGAAATGGCAAACCATGACAATCTCCACCGCAGCTGATAGAATTGAACCAGCGGAGCTTTGGAAGTTAATCAATAAGCGTAAGACAGCTGACATACGGAAGAACAACATGGAGAGGATCGAATATGCTGTAAAGAACGGAGGCAGCCTGAAAGCAGTGAACGGGCGCCTAGGCGTGGGGAAAAATCAGATGCATTCACTTAAAGACAAGCAAGAATGTCATCACAAATAGGGATAAGATAATCATAGTATCCGAGGTGTTCTATAGAGATCTGTATAATAGCCGGGACAACCAGGATAATGCCGAACGAGAAAGTAGTTCAGAGGACATAGACATCCCCCCAGTAACGACAGAAAAAGTAAGGAAGGCTTTGAAACAAATGAAAGGGGGTAAAACACCTGATAACGATCAGATAAGAGCAGACCTCTTGAAGGATGGCGGGCAAATTTTACTAGTAAAACTGGCAAACCTGTGCACGCAATGCCTAATGACCGCGAGTGTACTGGAATAATGGAAAAACGTGAACATCATCATAATCCATAAGAAAGGTGACATGAAGGACATTGGTAAATTACAGGCCAATCAGCTGTATACTGACAAGGTACTTGCCAAGGCAATCTGCTAACAGAATTTCTGCCGCCTTAGATTTCAGTCAACCTAATGAACAAGCAGGGTTTCGTAAAGGCTATCAAACAATGAACCAAATTTACACGATCAATCAGGTGATAGAAAAGCGCGTGGAGTATACTAAACCCCTATATATAGTCTTCATAGATCATGAGAAAGCATTTGACTGAGTCGAAACCTCCGCAGTCATTCAGGCGCTACGGAACCAGGGTGTAGACGAGCATTATGTAAGAATACTATAGGATATTTACAGTGGGTCCACAGCTATCATCCTCCATAAGGAGAACAGTAAAATACCTATAAGGAAGGGCGTCAGACAAGGAGACACAATCTCTCCAATGTTATTCACAGCATGTTTACAAGAAGTATTCAGAACATTTGATTGGGAACAGGTGGGAGTATTAGTTAATGGAGAACACCTCAGTAACCTCAGATTTCCTGATGACGTTGCCTTGCTTAGTAACTCGGAGGACAAATTGCAAATCACACTTACCACACTGGACAAACAGAGTAGAACCGCGAGCCTGAAAATTAATATGCAGAAAACTAAACTAATGATCAATAACCCTGGGACAGCACAGCGGTTTGAGATAGGTGGCGAGGCAGTGGAAGTGGTAAGCGAATATATCTACTTAGGACAAGTTGTGACCCCGGATCCCAACCATGAGGCAGAGATAATTAGAAGGATAGGAATGGTGTGGAGTGCATTCGGCAGGCATTCTCAGATAATGAATGGCAGCCTACCATTGTGCCTGACGAATAAATTGTATGACAGCTGCATCTTACCGGTACTCACCTACGGGCAGAAAATTGGAGGCTCCCTGAAAGGGCTCAACTTAAACTGAGGACGACTCAGCGGGCAATGGACCAGAAGATGATAGGTGTAGCATTAAGGGACAAGAAGAAAGCGGAGTGAGTGTCAGGGAACTAACCCATGTTAAGGACTTAATAGTAGAACTTAAGAAGAATAAATGGACGTGGGCAGGGCATGTAATGCGAAGGTAAGATAACCGTTGGTCATTAACCGTAACAGAGTGGATCCCTAGAGAAGGCAAGCGTGGCAGGGGGCGGCTGAAAGTTTGATGGGCAGATGAGAACAAGAAGTTTGCGGGGATGAATTGGTCGCAGTTAGCACAGGACCGGGATAGTTGGATATTAATGGGAGAGGCGGTTGCCCTGCAGTGGGCGTAGTTAGGCTGGTATGATAATGATGATGATGACGATTACGACGACGAGATGATGATGATATCGATTTTCTTTTGTTTTCTGACTGATCTGATTTGTCCCTAAATAAATATTTTGCAGTGCGAACTGACACATGTTAAATAGAAACGGAAGGGCTAAAACTAAATACCTGCCGCGCCTGCTCAGTGGCTAAGGCGTTACGCTGCTCAGCACGAGGAAGCGGGTTCGATTCCCGGCCTCGGCGACGCTTTTCTGATGAAGTCGAAAAGCAAAAACGCCCGTGTGTACATTTCGGCGCCCGTTAAAGATCCCAGGTGGTCAACATTAATCGGGGCCTCCACTACGGCGCGCCTTATCGCCTGCGTTGCGTCAGGGCGCTAAACCCTACAAGCAATCAATAAATAAAAAATTCGCTCCAATCCACGCTGTGACGGTGATTGGAAAGCAAAGCTTTAAACGACACCCACAACAATTGCCCATGCGACGTCACTTGAATTCACACACGTGTCCCTACAAAGAGTGAAACCATAGATTGTGCCAGCCGTTATCTGGAATTCGCGGGGCGGCGTCCCGACCGCAGCAGCGGCGGCCGCGGGCGGGCGAGATCGGCGGACGCTGTCGCTGTAGCACGGCCGTGCGTCAGCAGAAAGAAAACGGACAGGAGCGCCTTTCGAAGTGTGAGACCGCGGAACCTAGGCATCCAGATGTGCTAGCTCTGGGCTATACCACCGCGCGACACAAGCGCAGACACAGAAACAATTCGGCATGTGAGCTTAGTGATTCCCATTTATGCCGTTTAAAATGAGCTAGTTGAGTAAGTTTGAGAATTGCGAGAAAGCTGAGGGAATTTTATAATCGCTCTTTATCAGAACCAGTTGCTACTTTCGCCTTTTGTTATACCTCTTAAAACACAACCGAATTGGTTTTCACCAATTTATAAAACGATGTCCCATTCGTGGCAAGCAGTGCGCAACAGGTAGCGTTTCTCTAGCGGCCAGATGTGTGTATGTGATCTCTACATTTTGTTTTCCGTCCCTGCAAACCGATCCTTAGCGTATCTTTGCCCTACGACCGCTTACTTCCGTCGGGTCCGGGTTACCCAGGAGGTGCTGTCGAACAAGTTAATCAAGCCGTGCGAAGGAAGCGCGCAATGGACGCGAAGCTGCGCCAAAATAGGCCCAAACAACCGTCGCTAAAGCACACGACAAAGCCAAACCGCCGAGGCGCCCGCCGGTGAGGAGGCACCTCCGCACGGGGAATGCTTGGTAAATTCGCCGCCCCATCTACAGTGTGCTCCGTGAGTAAAAGCCTCCGTCCCCCCTTGCCCCCACCCCTGCCGCCGCCTCCACCGCCACCTCCACCACGTTGGGAGTTTATTGTCCCGCAAGCCTCGAAAGAACCGTTGGCGGTAGAGATAGAAAGCTTTGCTCTAAACCAACTAACTATAACGGCAAATACAGTCGCCGACCGCTTTTTCGGACGCCTAAAGTTCGGACACGCTTGTTTATTCAGACACCTTCGAGGCGAGGCCACTTGTGCCATTGAAGTACATGTATACAGGTCCATGACCGATAGTTCGGACGCCACACATCCCTCCGTTCGGTTTTTCGAACTCCAGCTTCGGTGCTCTTGGAATTTTCGCCGCCGAATACCACCAGTCGACACAGGTGTCATCAAGAACTTGAAGCTGCACTGCCGATCGCGCCTTCCGAATCATGTGCTGTTGTGTGTGGACAGTAACAAAAGCTATAGGTTGTGGATGTGCTGTCGACTACCGGGATGCTGTCTGATGCTTGGACGGCAATGACACAGGACACCGATCCGCAACTGCTTTCGGCATGCGGGATTTGAGGTTGGCAGTCAGCACGAAGATAGTGACGCAGTCCAGAACCCCTCAGCTGAGATGCCGCCTGCCGCAGTCTCCGACATTTTTGGTGACCTCCGTGGTAGCGGTGTCGATGTTGGAGCGGCTACATTTGAAGATTTCACCAACATCGATAGTGTCATCCTGCCGTGTGCCGAGTTGCATGATGACGAAATGGTACGCCAGGTCCTCTAACCGGCGCAGGTTGACAGCGACTCCAATGATTTTTAGATGCGAAGCATCTCGTGCTCGGGACTGTGTCCCTCCCTCCCTCGCCGTTGTCCGCCGTCCGCACCCCCCCTGCGCAAGCCTGGCCAGCCACCGCTGATGATATTGTGGCAGGATGCCCCTAGGGATTGGCCAACCAAAATCCATCACGAGATAGCTTCGCGTTCAACCACCGTCGTCACTTCCGTAGGGGAACCCTGACACACCCACTGCGCATGCTGCCAGGCACCGCTGATGATGATTGTGGCAGAATGCCCTAGGGATTGGCCAACAAACAATTCATCACGAGATAGCTCGCGTTCAACCACCGGGTAATTTCCGTGGGAACCCTGAGTAGTAGTATGCGAGGCATTCCTCCTCTCCTCTCGGCATTCCTCCTCTCCTCTCCAAGCTCCTCTCCTCTCCGGTATTGCGCAACGAATGGAACCCTGCGCTCCGCGCGCGATAATCCAGCAGCTTAGGTTAGACGCGACGGTAGCCGCTGCATACTCCGCTGGGGCGCCACTGTAGCTCCGCGTATAAATGACGCCGCGCGCGCTCCGTCCCCTCATTCTCCTCCGCAACGCCGCGATGAACTGAAAACTAATGGAACTTGAGTCTACCCCATGGCTGCTTCGCATACTACTCAGGGTTCCCCTACGGGAAGATGGTGAAATTTTTTTTCAACGACTCTGAAAAAAAGAAGCAAGCAGAAATGCCTTTTTATTTAACGCGCTAAAATAAGAAATCGGAAACCATCACGTGTCTGCATAAAAGTATGAGGAACCACAAATATACGGACGGCATTCTTTAAAACGTTTAAACTGAGCCCGCAAGGGCGGAGCTTGTAACAAAACGGCGCTGACGAAGCTCCCAGATTGGGCGGAAACATGACGACGCTAGTACGCTGGCTCGACAATGTCGGAAACAAGAGAGTAATAGAC
The DNA here is from genome assembly GCA_013339765.2 of Haemaphysalis longicornis. Lineage (NCBI taxonomy): Eukaryota > Metazoa > Arthropoda > Arachnida > Ixodida > Ixodidae > Haemaphysalis > Haemaphysalis longicornis. The sequence continues at coordinate 23,844,716 of CM023457.1, forward strand.
CGAAAAGAAGTAATGCTTCCATCGGAGCTCTCCATCTCAAACGTTATTGAATTAAACTGCCCTGAAGGAACACCTGAGGCTCACAGTGCCTGAACGATGTTTCTTTGCAGACTAGATGGGCAAGGGAAACCGGATATCCAATTAGAGGCGTCTTTTTTTTTATTTCTGGCTACTCTTGGCTGTATTCCTCCATCATTCTCAGCGGTGAAACGTAATTCCCAGCCCTGATCCAGCAAAAACGCCACGGCACTCGTGCTTTTGCAGATGTAGACGTCCCTGAACGAAACTCCCAACGCCAATCTCTAAATGTCGATCCAACCTACCCCCATTAACTGATGTACCGGAAACTGTTGTCTTAGTTTCGACCGTGTGTCGAACTCTCCATTTTAACCTTACAGTGAGTGAAATTAATTGAAGATGTTGCGCGGCCATTGAGGAATGAATGCAAGAAGTTGTAATGAAGCTACCTATCTAATGTTAAAGGTGGCGTCTCTCTCTCTTTTAATTCGCTGTAGACTGCCGGATGTGGTCAAGTCTCCGAGCACAGGCAGCGAGCCAACCAGCCGGCCGGAGCAGTGCGCTTGTTTCGGCACAATTTCGTTAAAACAAGAAGTACAGCCGTGTGAGACCATACCCTCCCCGAAAACAGCCATGTACAGCAGATGGGAATTCTCTAGCGTTTACGACCTCACTGTTAACCAATTATTTCAAGTGGATGAAATCTGGCGTAATGACTGAGTCGCATTGATGGCCGATTTCATTATATTTTTTTCCAAGGTACCTACAGTGTATTCAGTTCTACAGAGCAATTTATATTAGCTCGAGAGACAAAATTTCTAATTCAGCATGGTTCTGCAGATAGACGCAGGTTTTGGCATTACCCAGACATATGCAGCTTCACTGTTCCTATAATAATCACTGAAATTTATGGAGAAGCAAGGCGTGGGGCCAAGGGAATTTATTTGTTATTAGCGCGACCGAATAAACAAGACCAGTCGTCTAGCCACGGATGAACAAAACAGCCTAATAAATACAACACAGACACAAATGCGGCGACCCACCACGGAAAAGAATAGGAAAAAGATGCAGGAATCGATATCACGCCAGCGACAACGTAGTACCATGCTACGCAAAGGGAGACGTCCATTCCATAGATCCTGCTTCCTGGGAGATGGAAGTTCTGCCTGAAGGTGAGTTAGGAGGCAACCGATAATAATGTGGCCTTCGGCGCCCCATATGGGCGCTACATCTGGCACCTCTACTAGGGAGCACCCCGCAACATCTGTTAATGATGAAGCGGAAAACCTCTGCCGGAGGAAACCTCGGAAGATTTCCGGAGGCCTTGGAAGATTGGGTGTGAAGGGCACAAAGAAATGCGATACCGTCGCGAAAAGGAAATCGATTACGGCATCTCTTATCGCGGAGAGTACGCTTACACAAATGGCCAAAATTTGCCTCTCGGTACTGTTGTCAAAGTGCAGTGCAACACTATTCTATTTTTTTCTCGCCATGGAAATTATTATTCTGTTCGATACACAGCCTGGTACCAGTCGTATAGTAACGGGGGTGGTGAAACGTGCGTGAACGGGAGCAAATTTTAGGTGCAGTGAGCGTGTACTCTGCGTCTTTGCTACAAAAACTTTCTTCAGAACTTGCGCCAACAATATGAATAAAGGAACAGACTGCCCATATTTCATTCTCTTAAAATTTAAGGTTCTAACGACACAGAACGCTATAAAAGAGCTTAATGTTCCGTCACTGTTGGATTGCTTCAGCAGTAGCGCTGCTTTCAGACAAAAGAAGAATTGGGGTGAAGGAAGCGCCGAATAAAGCATCTCGACACCTTATACATGAGGGAGAGAGAGCGAAAGAAAGTGAGAGAGAGAGAGTGACAGAGAGAGTGGCAAATAAAGAAGGCTCTGTATCCGAGGGATGTCTGGGGGTGTACCGACATGTTGTCGCCTGCATGTTACTCTACAGAGCTGCGGCGAAGGGGAGAATGAAATCGCTGAAGGTATCAGGGCGCAAGCCAGAAAAAAAAGGAGCTAAAAAAAGAAAGGAAACAGTTAGCTTTCAGGTTTGGGTACGTTCCGTAAGGAGTATAGGTCGCGTTACTGGGTTAGGATATTCAGCCCCAAATCGGCTCGCCGAGTTGTACTTCGTGCATGTAATCAAATAATGCGGTTAGCACTTTCCGCTGAGGTGAGGGAGATAGCCACGGTCCTAGCAGAGCTTTCAAATTTCACGAACCAGGTGTTGAGGCGCTTGATCTTGTGTGCGAGGTGCTTTCTTGCTTGGTTATATGCAGGGGACTACAGCAAGATGGGCTCAGCCGTTTTCTGTGATCCAGGGTTGTCGCGTAGTACATGCGTTCAAACCTCAATTTGAATACCTACGAGTTTTTAATTCTTTGTCAATCCTATGCGGGCAGCTGTTAGGTTTTCGCTCTCCTTTTTTGTGTCCGCACAGAAAATATTAGTTTGTGGACTACCGTACACCTGCAATATGTGAAAAATGGAAACCGAAGCCAGATAAGCGGCCCATGCTCTCCCGTTTACTATGCGTTAATGGTTACCGTTTTCATCTGCCTTAGATATGATACACGTTAATCGTAACAGGCGATCAAGAATTGAGTGTGCCGTACGAAAGTTTCTATACTCGGGGACAACTTTCCTGTGGCGATGGAAAGGAAGCTACGTGGTAGGGAGGAACTAACTGCTTTGTATTACTGCGTCAAAATAGTTCGCGATAAACAGGTTTCGGTTTCAGTTTCGGCGTGGCAGACACGCATTTGCTACAGTTTCATTTACTCGCATGAGCTTCGTGGCTGATTGCGCTGAACCACTATCACCGAGCATGCAGGCATATTGGCGTCTCCTACCCCACGCTTCATTTAGCTTTCTAAGCACAAGCACGCTTTTGACTGGAGAATTCGGACAGACTTAAATTATACCGTGGATGACAGCGTGTAACTCAGTCTCGTCCAGAAAAGACGTCAAATTTGTCAGCGTTGTGGTTTCGAAAGCATGCACGGATGTGTAAACTCTTCTGGAGCTGAAAACTGGGCAGTACCGCTGACATGTCTAGCGTGCTCAACACGCACGTGCTGTCGCGCGTAGAAGCCGAACAACAGTTTCATTCTCTTACGCCGGTAAGCTGGCTAACCGAAAGAAATGCAGATACGAGCAGATTCTGGTTTGCGTCAATGTCACATGAGCGCACATGTTGCAGACCACTTGCTTTGTTTTGTTTTTTGTTTTTTTTAAAGATTTTGGCTGTCCAGCCTTTGAAAACTCTTTGCGGCGATGAAGTGGCAAGCTACCGGTGGGAAATCTACGAGGACGTAATGTTTTTTTTTTTTTTTTTTTTTTCTAAATGGAACCTATGACCATGCCAGTGGCGAACGCAGCAACCAAAAAATTGAAAAATCTAGAAAAAGGTATTGCTCTCTGTTCACACATGCTGACTGTAATTTAGTTGCGCTATCATTCCAAGGCTAAACAAGTAAGAGCTGTCTAATTTTCAATGGCTTACGTTACACCCAGAAAATTAACGTCACTAATTGCACACCGCTAGATCAGAAGAAATTTACGCGAGAGTACAAAACTAAGCATGCAAGGACTGGTTTTAAGGTGTCGTCCAATCAACGAACCATGGATAGTCGCTTTTTTCTTGCGTCTGCCCTTTTTTCGAGCAGTAGCGTCTCCAGACATGCCGTCGTCAAACCAACACACCAAAGTTTGAAAGCAGCGTTCTAGCGCGAGCAGTGTAAGCCGTGAGCCTGCTCAATCTACGCAGTTCCGTTTGGTCGACCTCTTTACGCACCTTACCTGCCTTAAACAAATTTCGATCTAGTTTGGGTTTTCTTCAAGCCTATGAACCTATCGCTACCCCATGGCACTCCTGATTTGAATGAGGAGTTGTTGACTAACTGTTTTGTATAAACAATGCCAAGCGCGCGCCGTGGGTTTTAGCATTCAATGGTTATCCCTTTTGCATTTGAGATAGATTCAGTAAGAACGAAGATAGAGTAATGTTAGGCAATTTACTTGTACTCGCAAAATTGGCAAAAATTAGACATCTGGATGATGAAATTTGAAAGTTCCAGCGTCGAGATTCCTTGTTGTTTTGGTTCGTCCAGATGAAGACCGATACGTGCTTTCTTTCTTCGCGACATTTGGCTTGTTCTACCCAGTTACCCACGTGCCACAAGTTTTTAACCACCTTATTTCACAGCAAGCACGTTTTCTACGCCAGGGAACAAAGATCCTCTTTTGTCTCTCACTCCAAGTTTCAGAACCATTGCACCTTGTGTGAAGCAAATCAAATCATGCTGAAATGCGTTCTGGCTCAGCAAGCTACGACTACATCCTTCTGCATTCACCGCCCTTCAGGCCCAGCACCAGCACCTCCATCTCTCTCTTCTCTCTCTTCTCTTCTCTCTCCTCCTCTTCTCTCTCTCTTCTCTCTCTCTCTCTCTTCTCTATTACAAAGGCGCAAACTTCAAACGTGTGCATAAACGTAGCCATAATAATGGTTTTCCTCTGCGGCCGAACGTCGAAAAACTGGAGTGACCACCATACAATATAGACGACTGGGTCACAAAAAGCTTGCGAACTTGCCACGGTCTTAACGACGCACTCGAGTGACCGCATGGTCTTGCCTAAGACGTTTGTAAACATCCGGGAACTCTGGAGCACTGCGTAAACAACGCGACTGCATCAGTGCCCAGGCGCCCGCTTCCGGTAGCGTGAGCGCTTTAGGGTCGCTTTTCCTGACTTCACGCCTGTCTTTGCCGCCAATCTCTGTGAAGTTTTATCTAACACTACCTAGTAAAGAATGCCCTGGGGGCAACGTCCTCACCACATAGCTGTACCAACGACTATACTTTCGGTTCCCACTTCATCGTTAAACAGTTTGGAACAAAACTCTAGAGCGTATTTCTGGCGTACGTGCATGGTATTCACCCGTAGGTAGGCATATTCATGTTGGTGGTGTTGGCGTGCGTGCTCTGCCGAACCGTCGGTGCGGCCACATTTTACGACGTATAAGGATTTGAAAACGACCGCCTAACCGCGCGTGATGGCTTGACAGCCTGAACGACCTGCGAGTCGCCGCCGCTTCGACCCGCGGCTCCAAATCTCCAACGTAAACACGGATCCGAGAGTTGACGGGGTTATATAAACGTGACAGTTTCTCGTTCCGCTAAGTTTCGTTATATTACTTTTTTTGCGTGTGCTTTGTTTGCGTGCCTGCAGTCGGTGTTCGCGCGGGGGGCTTAAAGCCGTTCGCATATATAAAATAGCTTGCCAGGTAGTCGCTAAATGTTTTGCGCAGAACTCAACGCAAGGATTTTGCTCTCACGGAAAGATATAGACAAGTAGCTGGAAGGAAAAGCATTTTCGACTTGCTTCTTGCCGCGACCAACCACAGAGACTGAGAATTGTGCATGTAGGAAAATGAAATAGAAAAACATCCCGGGCTACCTCTCCTAACGTGAAACCTGGGGAGGGTGAAGCATGCAGTGTATAAGTGTGTATTCTTGGCGGCTTGGCGTTTTTGCCAATGGAGAGGGAACAGTTGGGGGGGGCAGAGGTATACAGCTTTACTGTCAAAAGGCTCTTGTCTTTGAAGCACGAAGCGCTCCATCGCGAGGCGTAAACGAGTGCCCCGGTGTTTTTTTAGTACACGTTAGGTTCTTCATTGAGGACTTCAAATCGAGTGTGTTCCCTATATCGCCCTGAGGAGCGTGAGTGCTAATTATAAATAAAAAGCTTCTAGGGCACCTAATTACTTCTGAGTTGCGAAGGCGAATACGTTACTGTCCAATAGAACACACTAGGGATGACGTAGCGACCATGTTCTTGTACTTACGCTTGTATCACTTATTAAATAACTCTTTCATTAGAGCTCTTTGCCCATGTTGTCCTTCTGCCATTAAACATCAACCATCATTATCATCATCATGAAGTAGTGACGAGCACATGTGCTGGCACTGTGGGCGCCGCCATGTTTCTCGGCCCTGAAGGGGACAGAAGTGGCCGCAGCACTGGTATTAACCCTGGGTAATCGCCGCACAGAGCGCCCTGTCAAGCTGATGACTGTAAAGCCGCAGGGTGAGGTCAACGCCTACCGGAGTCCTCTCCTCTCCCACTGCGCTACAAGGAGTTTTGGCTTGTTCCATACCAATGATGCCGGTTGGCGCATACCCGCGTTCGCCGACCACGTGACGAAACATGGCCACTGGGGAGGTCAGACGGATACCAGTGTTCGCAGCATATGAAAACTGAGGTGCCGTTTTCTCCAGACAACGCCGACGCCAGATTTCTATTTCAATGTTATATTCTCTGCCTTCGCATTAAAAGTAATTTAAGGAAGCTTGGACTCACGCGCAAAACTTGAATTGCGAAGATCTTGTAGGTGACCATTGACAGACACAAAGTTGACTTTTAGTATCGTTGTGGTATCGTGGCAGACGTCGGCGGCATGAAATTTCAATGGCCTTATGTTGAACAACGCCTGAGTGAGCTCGTCGTTTTGGATGATGTATTTGTACGGCACTTTGCAAGCGCGACTGATCGTCTCTAGCGGTTGCTTTGCACGAAAAGCCTCTCAAAGTACAGCGGCATCTTTCTCGTCAGTGCGAACTATCCGCGGCCGGCCCATGTGGAGTGAATGATCACCGAAAGCAGCTCTGACGTTGAAGTCGCGGCTCCTCTATGACAAAAAGTGCAGGCGCACGAGGGCACGAGGACGGATGAACGAGGGGCGTACGCTATGACATGCCATTCTCGTTACGAGCAGGTGTGGCCACTATACGGAGAACGTTGGAGGTTTCCGACTCCATCATTATTCATTCTTTTTTTTTTTTTCGAGAGAATCATTGGACATCAACTTGGAGGGGCGTACGCCATGACGGGTATTTCTCGATCCGAGCAAGGGTTGCACGGTTACGGCGATAGCTGGAGTCTTTCTCTTTCCGTGTAAGTGTTGCCACAATTGCGGCGAACGCTGGAGTTTCTTTTTTTTAAGGGGGGGGGGGGGGGGGTAGGCAACCTTGGCCAATCTCCCGAAGTGGGTACGCTTGGCGTTACAAACGGGCGCAGGGGCCGCTGGGTGGTCTTCGCGAGGCACGCACACACGAAGCGCTGGGCATTTTCTTGGTTTTGTTAACTGCCGGGTGGTCGCCGCGAGGCCCGCGCTCACGTGCGCGCGCTTGGCAATTTCTTGCTGTTGTTAACCGCGGACACGCAAAAATGCGATTTGATAAACAGCTTCGCTGTTAAAAACGGCCTGGTTCAGTTCGAACGAACTAGCCCTTGATAATTCACTCAGGTCGATTCCAATCACGAAAACGTTTTTAACTGAGAAAATGAGAAGAAATATTGAAAAGCCTTTCAAATTTCGCGCTACAGGGACGTAATATGTGCAGGAGCGGCGTAATATGAGCCAGCACTAAAAAACAGTCATCGTTAGTAGTCAAGGGATACAATCAAATCGAACAAAACCCCCAGCACAATCGCCCAGTCAAGTTTCTCATTGGTAGTCTCGGATTGGCCACCGCCAATTGCCCGAACTAGATTCTGTGACGCCATGGAGATTTCGCCAGAAAATTTCTAGAGTGTCGCCACGGCTCCACATGCTTTCTTTAACGTCGCGATTATTTGCTTGAAGCGTCCTATAAAATTTGTATTATTGTCATGGGACAAGGCAGCCTTTTTATTGAATCAAACTTGTATTTTGTCTTTAGGGTCGCACCGTCAGAAAGAACTTTCTAAACTCATCCAACCTTCGATACTTTATGGGCGCCGCACGCTCATCTTCGAAGAGAAGCGGTAGCGGAAAGCACCTCTTCTTAAACCTTTTTCGGGCTCTGACCCAGTTAATCGATTCCTGGCTGTCGGGCCGGTCACCGAAACCGTGACTGTATAGCTGGCAGAAAGAGTGGATACTGTGGTCGCAATAATTAATTGCAGCAAGGGCGTGACATACGGTTGCCGAGGCCCCGGGACATTCCCGTCAGCAAGCGTCCAGCACTTCACACGCCAGCCTCTGCATGGCTAACGAGATCGCTCCTCTCCCCCGCAAGGGTGAGGGGACGGGGACGTGAAAGGAGTGCGCAAAACGTGATGCCTCCAACTAAACTAATGGACGTTTGGGGGACAGGCGTGAACGACCGTTAGGTTGTCTTTTAGCAATAATGACTGACGTAAGACCCCGGCACTTAACAAGGGGAAACGCCCGCTATTATGCCGTCACGCAAAGATGTTATCTTGTGGAGTCGGTGGCTCGAATTTGGGTAGAGAAGGTAGGTTTTTGAGCAGCAAACGAGACGGGACGTCGCGAAAAAAACTAGGGACAAATTCCCATACGCTGCTTTTTATTCGCGTGTCTCATTTAACGCTAAATCCCAGATATGAACATGTTGGAACCACAAAGTGTTCTTGATATTTCGATGCAGCCTTTCTATCGCTTCTCTTTTAAACTCAAAATTTAGAAACACACGTGTGCATTTTAGGTACCGAACTTACCGAAATTTAAATTCTGCTGAAAGATACGGATAACACACTATCTATTTAGCAATATACGCGGTGTGTCCAGTAACCTAATTCTTAAAGGGGCCGCGAAGACAAAATGCAGCTCGCTGAATTTGGAAGAACTTGCCTTTAGTAGTTAACTCAGCTACATTCCACCCCCGAAAGACTTTTTGTTGACCAAAAAACACACAAAAAATATTGAAAACGTTCAAATTTTTCACTGTGGTAACGCCATATGGTCAGAGTGGTGTGGAATCGCAGTTTGAGGGCGGAATCGCAGTTTGAGGGACATTTGCCCATGTCCAGAGTGAACGTGTATTATTTAAGCATTGACTGCAATGGGAGCTTTTCAGGGTAGTAGTAGATCAGTGCATATATTTGAAAAGGAGGACCCCACTGCTCACGATGGAAAAAACGGATGGGGAGGTAGGGTGCATGCAAGCCTGCCAAGGCAGGGAAGGTTGTGTTTTGTTCGAAGCATCCACCGTTGTGCTCGTCGAATGATGGCAGCGTCAAGACGGGCGAATGTATAGACTGGGAGACGATGCTCTTTGTTGTATGACGACTTGGAAATCCTGTCTTCGAGTGTGACGCACAGCTTAGTGGTGCTGTTTGGGATTACAGAAGCCAAGGCACGGTTTATGGTGCCAAGTTCATGAACAGCAGCCCAGGCTAAGTAGTGGACTGCTTTATTACCCTTAACAGCTCCTTGTCCAGGCACCCAAATCACCTCAATCAGTAGCTCGGGTGGTTGCTCACAATATCGGGGACTGTGTGGCGCATGTGCGGATACATTTTGTGTTGGCGGAGGTTACGAGTTTCACACTTTTCTCCAGTTACAATGACTAGTTTCTCTTCGTCTTGACGTTCTGTGGCGTTGGAAGCGCCTTGGAGCTCCAGACATATCTCCGACCAAGCCGGATGGTAAGTGGACTGGATCGAGAAGTAAAAAAAAAAAAACGGTTAGCTCGCGTAAAGGCCTGAACGGCGAAGAACCTCGTTAGGGTCTTCCCATTCCTTACGTTATTCCTAGCTCAATTTAGCGGCTCAGCGTCTCGTCGGGCAGTTTTCCTAGGTTTTCAAATGACCCATTCCCTGACTGTATCTCTTCGACGTGTATTTATATTTTCAGACCCTTCTCCTCGAGCTACGGGACGCACACTCGAAATTCGGCTTGCCTTCTGTGAACGGGAGCTGAAATGATCCCTAACCGCCTTCTGCAAAGCCAATTTTTCCTCAGCAGCTTACGGACAGCCGTATTTCGATGAAATGTCCATTCAGCGTGTGACAGGCGCCGTTGATGGGCGCCAACCAATTTCCGCGTACGTGCGAACAGGGGAAGTTTTAAAGGAGTATACCGACGCAAATGTATTGTAGCTGCTAAAATTGTGTCGTTAGGGATACTGTTCTCCGCAGTGATGAAAACTGCGTGCGCTGGAACAGCGCCGATTAGAAAAAACCGGAACAGCCGTATTTCCTCCCATTACTCTGCCAGTTGCATTACTCTCTACGCTAGTCGGCTGTTTATAATGACCCTCCCTCTACACTCCCGTTTCTGCTGTTTTGTTGTATCACAACTCCTATTTGTTAGCCTTGAACAGAATGAGTGTGACTGCATGGAGCTAAATTTAAACAAAAGCACATTGATTGGAAGCACATAAAAGACAGGCTCCCACGAAGAACTGGGAGCTAATGCTGTCTTGAACGCACTCGAACGAAATTGTGTAGCGTAAGCTACAGGTACCGAGGTCACGGAGACCGAGGTCGAGCAGTTTCGCGTTGACCTTGAAGTGCCATTGTACTCAAGTGCAAGGAGCATTCTATTGGATTGGATCGGATTGGCTTGAATTTAAATGGATTGCATTGGATTAAACAGGAAATCCAATCCAATTGGAGAACGGGTGTGTAGAGAATTGGGTCTGCACATTAGCCGGTCTGGGCATTCCAGAGGAGTGACGTCATAGCCGCGGCAGACGCACTGGCGCCGGCGCGTGCCCAGCTGTGCGCCTCTGTTGCGCAGTAGCCAAGTCTGACGCTGCGCCGTAGCCGCTTGATAGCCGTTTCGCGTAACTCCTGGAGAGCCGTGCTGCGCATGCGCGAGGAGCAGTGACCGAACTGGACCGGACTGGACTGGATTAGATTGGATTGCATTGGACTGGATTGGAATGAATTGGAAATCATTTTAGCAGCAGTAAGCATGATAATGAGCTAATCCTAGACAACCAGGAAACCTAAGAATAACCAGCTGAACCTTAGCTCACGCTACGTATATCCTGGTGTAGCCGAGCTCAGCCACTGCTAATTTTTTGGAGCTACAACACAGGCCATGTGAGGCACGCGGATTAAAGGGAGGCTGAGAGAAGGCTTGGGCGGAGAAGGATTATTTCACATGCAGCAATCGCACATACCTCGCAACGAAACTTTGTCGCGTCTGGTTTAAGACCACGGATTTTGTGTGAAGCATGCTGCCGCATGAATATTGCTGTTCCTCCACCAAGCTTTCTGAATTTGCGAAGCAACCATTACGGTTTCGACGCCAGATACTGTTACGTAGGTTCCTTGGTTCTAGTGAAAAGTCTCACACGGTCAGATACCCGGCCATAATACTTGAACACCACTTGTAAAATTTTGGTCAAAGCCTATCGCTCCTTGAATATTTTCACAAGCATATACTTTTTTGTTCATAAAATGCAGCTGTAAGAATCCGTCTTGCGCCGAAAAAGGTGACACTTGATAGAATGCATGTTAGTAGAGAAGCTTAATTTAGAGGAAAATGTAATTGCATGATCAGTTGAAGATAAACAAATCATTTTAATTCATTTCATCGACGCCAAATGAAAGCTCACATCGAAGTGCCTCTTTGCGTTTGTGAATGTGTATGCGAAATTGATTAAACATGCCTATACGGGGGAAATTAGTAGGTGTTTTTTAACTATACTAAAGAAGTGCCCTGCCGATATTATTCTGAATTAGAGGAAGATGACGCAACACCAAATGCAACGTTATTCTAAACTTGAAATTGAAACGGTTGACAGTCGTAGCATTCCAATAAGTGGACGATTAACTACCACAACCAACGCCTTCTTATAAGCCGCAGTCTCGTTTTTAAAAATCTTCAAGAAACATCTCTGAAGAATTTTCCGAATAGTGCGTAAGCATTCCTGCCAGCGGCCGCATCCGTTGCAGTTAGGTAGACTCCTGTAACGCTTTCTTATTTGGCCTATTTTCTCTCGTAAAACCTCTTGTTTCGGTTATTCTTTTATCCAAACTTACGTCGGTATCATTCAACCCGAACGTCGCTTGTTGGCATTGCTGCAATGTGGGCGTCACTGCAACTACGTTTTGCTGCAATAAATGCAAGCAATGCAAAAAGCCAACTTTACAGTAGCCAAGTCAATATTAGTTTGCTTGGCTGCTACGCACCACACTCCTCTAAACTCGGCCCACTACTATACGAAGATATATAGCTGGGACACATTTTTCTAGGGGCAGCATAAGCCATCATAGAAAAACTTGATGTGGTAGCTCTTCGTATCTCCAAGCAGCGTGACGCATTACGTACGGACGTCCGATCTTCCAAGTGACCTTGTCCTACACTGCATTCTCATTAAGAAGAGCCTATCTTGCTCCACGCATTTCTTTTTGCTTGATTTCGACCTGATATCTGCCGAGCGATTCGAACCGAAAATGACCCACCAGGGCCACCACGTCCGACGTGAGAAAAGCATCGCCGGGCGCCTTGCCTTCTTTTCTGCCTGCTAACAGTGTCATGTTTTGCTTCTCGCAACAACGCAAGCACCCGGCCGTGCTAGAGAGAAGCACGAAACGTGCCAAGCCAGTGCTTACGAGGACTGGTTTTTTTTCACGTCGACTGTGACTTTGTATCCTTAACGGAAGCAAAGAAAGAAAGAAAAAAAAAGCCCGTCAATGTGCACTCTACACTCGCTTGCCCCAAACAATGCTAGGGAATATGTGGACATTTGTTTGGTTATTGTTACTTCGCGGTGGTTTGTGGTTGCAGCGTAATACGAAAACACACGAGAGAAAAAAGCGTATCTGTGAGCCGCTAAGAATTTTCCTTCTTAAAGCGACCCTCCGCTGAGTTTTTCAACTTTTTTCGAAATAATAAATTCGTGCGGAACGTAGTCAACCAACACATACAGTACTTATATTAGGCTGGCGAAGTACCGCACACACATATTACTGCTCTATGCCCATCAGATAAATAATAAGCTTGCTCAAAAGCTTTTTCTCTCTTTCTCAGTCCCGGCCTTCTTCGACCGCTCGAATGACGTCATTACAGCGGTGTAGCGGTTATTGGCCGGCCTTTCTTCAGATGCAGAAATGAACGCATGCGATAGCCAATTTAAAAGAGAATGCCACTAAAGCGAAGCAGAAAGGGAAGATCGCATCTCCTGTGACGAGCAAGTCACGCAGTGCCCCTCCGCGCTGTCGATAACCATAGATTTCGCAGTGCTTCCCCACTCGAAGAAAAGAGTTAAAGCGTCTATCGACAGTGTTGCAGATTCCCTTTAATCAAGGTATACAACACTCACCAGGACACGTTTGCCCGTTATTTAGCTAATTCACTATTTTTGAAGCAAATACTGGTTTGCTTACTTTCTTTTTCTGTTCTTCTTATGGTAACATCAATCCCTCCCTAGTTATGTATAACCCCACCTCCTACAAAAGACATCTGCTTTTACTTTTTTCATGCCCAGCTGCCAAAGACTTTGTGTCTCACTCTTCCCTAAACATGCCCGCTTCTTAATGGTCACCTCGGCCAAGGCGAGCGATATTTCGAAGCAAGAAGGCGAAGTTGTGGAGTCGCAAAACAGTTAGGCAGGTGTTCTGCATGCCTTTCTTCAGAAATTCGAGAACTACTGGGTCTTTTCGGCTAACTTGAAGCAAACTGTAGTTGTGGGCACATGAAATCCTGCGACGCTATTCGGGGATAACTTTTTATAAAGCTATTGTTGAAATAAGCTCTGAGACACCCCGGTCGCCGGGGCCGCTTTTCTGATGGAGACGAAAAGCAAAAAAAAAAACCCGCGTGTTCGAGATTTCGGTGCACGTTAAAGATCCCAAGGTGGTCAGAATTGATCCGGAGCCCTCCACTACGTCGCGCTTAATCGCTTGCGTTGCGTCGGCGCGTGAAACCCTGCAATCAATCAATCAATCAATCAATCAATCAATCAATCAATCAATCAATCAATCAATCAATCAATCAATCAATCAATCAACCAATCAACCAATCAATCAATCAATCAATCAATCAATCAATCAATCAATCAATCAATCAATCAATCAATCAATCAATCAATCAATCTCTCAGACACGCTGAGTATCGGGAATTATTTCCCCTTTTCTGTGCTCAATCTCCCCATTACATCGGTTCCACGGTACCAACCCAAACAATCGTTGCCACAGCCGTCTGCGTCAAACACTGCACACATGCTGCTTCACCGACCACCAATACGATTGAATAATAACTTTACGAAGAAGTTAGTTCAAAATGAAAATCCCAGTCTCAAAGCATTCGAGGAAAAAAAGGAACAGCATTACACGAGCGGGTTTTACACAGTTTCCGTGGCATTAGGTTAACAAGGGAGCCAGTAAGCTCGAATACGCCATATATCGAGGAATAATTTGACTGCATGTTACACACTGTACTAGGCAAAAAGATAACTTCAATCAATCAATTAATCAATCAATTTTTCGAAACAGCGTACTAATATTTTTACTTTTTCAGTAATCTGTAGCCAGACCTTGAATCGAAATTAAGGGTGAGGGAGGGACAGAAAGCCAGTGAGCAAATATCTTGTTTGAAGAAAGAAATCGAGGTGGCTTAACAAGTTACAGAATGCATGTGACACGCGCGTGCGCACGTAAATTGCCTCTTTTTTAAAGACGATAGTCTTTCTTGGGCTACTTAAACGCGGAAATTTTGGTCTGTCTGTATGTCTGTATGTCTGTCTGTCCGTCTGTCTGTCTGTGACTCGATTCAGCCACCCGGCCAAACCAAAACAATGCCTGCGCAATAGTCTTATATAGTCACAGCTAAATCTACCCGTCTATGTCCGGTGTAATGTTCATACTTGTCAACATTGTTGAAGAAGAACAAGACATTACGCAAATATGAGACAACAAATCAATACAGAAGTGATATTTGCAGTGTTCAGTTATAAAAAAAATCAAACATGCTTGACTTTTGCGAAATTAAATACTTCATCAACTGCAGAAAAAGAATTCACTCCGCCGTCGCCTGCTGTCGCCCGCGCCACTATAGCGTCTGGCGCCATTTTAAGAAATCAACCGGCAACAGTTACGCAAGGTTTCACTAGATAGGTTCCACGTTCTGCTTGCAACGCACGTGGAGTAGGGAAACGCGGTTCTATAAACGTTGAAGTAGGGTGCCTCGATTAACGCGCGTCTTCGCCGTACGGCAGCGTTCGCATCGAGACACCCGGTTTGGAGCAGTGGAACGCGGGAGATTTAAAATGATTTAAGCAAACCTTTGGCGTCTTTACATTGGGAGGAGCGCGACGCAAGAGGAACAACATGAGAGGTGAGCGGGAAAACGAAGGGAGGCATTTACTTCGCAAAAGCGGACAAAGACTATCTTCTTTTGACGGCATTTGCAACGAAAGGAGCAGATACGCGGCCAATTTTTTCTCTTTATACCTCCAGGGATGCGAAATGATGATTACGCTTTATGACCCCAGAGACCGCGGGCTCAAGAGCATTGGACGCAGAACGCCAGGTATGGCGTGTTTCGGGAAACCACTCTCTCGACGTGGAACACACTGTTCCGTGCACCATAAAGCGGAAACAAGCAGCAGGCTGTAATATGCATGAAGGCTGCTCTGGCCCTTGATTGCAGGAGCCACTGGAAGCGGAGCACTACGGGGTTTGTGACACCTCCGCCACTATATCTTCCCCACTAGCGTGGTTATTAGACTCTGCACGCATTATCCCGAAGCAGCTTCTTATCTCCGCGGAGCCGCCAATAATGGCGTAGAGGTACTACGTAGAGCGTGCTGGTTCTCGTGTCTTTTGTTTCGGTAAGGCGAGGCGAGAAATGGCGCGGTTACTGGACGGTAGCAACCGCACTCATGCACGCGAGCTTTAATCCGGCCAGTGCTCTTTTCTCGCGATTGCAAACTGGTACATCGACATGGACTGTTTGTTGTCATGCAAATGTGGGGAAGCAATTTCAACAGGTCCTTCTTAGCTTTCTGTAGGGAACCGTTGTATGGTTTTCGAGGCATCTGACATCGCCTTTTCATTATCATTCTTGCCATCTATGAGGCGCTGTTCTTCTTTCCAGCGCTACTAAAAAGCATGCTGTTCAAAACTAAATGAACAAAATAGCAAATGTTTTGCATTGAAGCAGTTGTATAAGGTCAATCTTTGACTCAGGGGCTAGAGTACAACCAATAGTTATTCGGAATAACAGTGCAGTGCGTTTCGGCAACGACACCGCGATCAGTGAAACCAAGAAAGCTTCGCTTTAATAAGTTCGTAGCGAAACGCTAACTGACCGAGGCCCCTGCGCGTGGTGCATACACCACTTGTTTGTGGTATATCTCCATAGCTTCAGTGCGCTGTAACTGTGTGGGAAATACGAATTACTGGCATGAAGTGCACAATACTTGTAAAAAATACCTAAATTCTACGCAAATTACAACTGATATAAAACTTCACCGGACCGGGAAGCTTGTTTCGGTGAGAGCGAGATTAATATTGCAAGTGAACTTTCTTATTCTGCAATTGTCTGCACGCGAAACTCGAAGGAAAGTTTATTAACCAAGCCTTCTGTCAAGACATCCTGCAGTTTTCTCGGAAAACTACATTCAGGGCCTTCTAAGGTTGCATCCATCACCCCCACCCTCCTTCTGCGTGCGAAATATTCTGGCGTGCGTGTTTGAGCAAGATGGATTGCCGTTCGGGGAAGTTACGAAGAGATGCAGGCAAACTTTAACGAGCAGCCATTGTTTCTCGTGGTCATTGAGGCGTCCGAAATTTCTTGTCTTGGCTTCAAGCCCGTTGGTTTTGTGAGATTGCACCAATATAACAAGCAAACTAAACTTTACGGCACGAGGCATTCGAATTCCTTAAAGCATTAATCGTACAGGCCAATGCATTACCGCATACTGTCCAAACCACGGCACGCGAAGTCGCAAGGCAATTAGCGAACTTTGCGAAACTACCATCATCAATCAACTTTGAAAGCTGGCATTTTCCAAGAATTACCATCGTCATCGGCACACTTTTAGTTAACCTTATCATTGACCGAGGGTTGTTCGTGGTGTTTTTTTCCAAGCCATTGTGGCTTGCGGTGGCAACGCTTATTGATTATCACTCTGTTGGTGAAGTTTTTCGGCAGGAATTGTCCTGTGATTCCTGAATCTCAGCAAGCCGCCGCCAGAAGAAATGAATGCCGCTGTACCTCGCTTCCTTTCCGGCAAGCAATTGTCGTGGGTTGATTGATTGTGTGGTTTATAACGCGCCGAAGCTACCCCTGGGCTATGAAGCGTTCCGTTGGGGGGGGGGCTCCGGATTAATTTTCTCCACTTGTGGATCTTTAGCGTGAGCCTAAATCTAGACACACGGGCGTTTTCACTCTTCTCCTCTGTCTGAAAAGCAGCCACTGCGGCCGGGATAGGAACCGCGTCCTTGGGCTCAGCAGCGCAACGTTTTAACAACTGAGCTACAGCGGCGGGTAATTGTCCTGGTTAGTGCCTAAGAATTACGTCTCAGCAATTTCTCGTGAGTAAAATATTCGCTCACCCTCATACACTCATGCCGAGCACCTTCCTCCTGCACCAGCTGATACTGCTGTAGTGATTTTTTTATTGGTTCAATTTCCATCTGCGATGGAGGAGGAGAGGAGAATAGCTGTGTGAACAGCCTGACAAGTCCCTCCCCCCTTCTGGCTATAGCGATTGGCATAGCACTCGCAACAGAGAATGTAATGAAGCCCACTTTGAATATGCGGTATACAAAGAGAAATTATAACGAATAATAGTATAACATACAGAAAATCATGGACTTACGGAGCCGTAATAAACAGAAGGTGTACGCATAGCAGACATTGCAATAGGTTGCGAAAATATCGGACGAGATAACGGGGAGCCGGGTTACAGATGTAAAAAATTCAATGAAGTAGACTGGCTTCCAAGAATTGTCTGGGCGAAAAACAAAAGTGATTAACAAGGAGTATGACCATTTCCACTCGGTGGTTGTTGGAAGAATATTAATTTTCAGTGTTTGCAAAAAAATTATGTTGGAGGAAGGGCGAGAAGTCGTCACAAAGAGAAAAAGGAACTAAGTGGTCATCCAATAATGCTAACACACTAGTGGCTAATGCTCCTTTTCAAGTCCTGGAATTAAACTGCACAGAATGAACACAAATCATATAAAAAAAGAAGATGTGATCGTTCAATACAGGATATCTGGAGTCGTCGTGGCGCTTTGTATACCTTTTACGCCTGCCACGTTAAACAAAAAGGTGAAGCGGTCTCGTCCAACGGGGCTAACCTTTTTGAAGTTTAGGCAGGGAAACACCAAGAATTGATGATGCTGCGTTGTTATTAGTGTTCCGGTAATCATAACCGATTGAGATAATAACTGAACAAAAGTGCTTTAGTACAGGATCACGGTGGCAAAAACTTAGTACACGCAGGTGTTAAAAGTATTTGTTTGCAAATTCAAGCTTTTGTGTTAACTGAACTTATCACGTATCGCCGCAGGCGAATATTCATGAGAATTTGCGCCAACACTGAGCGGCCGTGCGCAGCCGCACCCACAGAGTTTGAACGCCGATGAATATGTAAACGAGATTTATGATTCTGAGTGGCGAATGCGGAGTATTGGAAGGAAGCGAATATATAGAAACTAGAACTGGATGAAAGGGCCTTCGTGGTCTGGGCCACTGATAACCACTTTCCACCTAAGGCTTCAAAGGACTTTTTTTTTTTCACGTAAACTCCCCATTGGGTTTATATTTTTTTTTGTCAAAAAAAGCAGAATCATTTATATGCAGTGCCTACATTGGTTATCCATACTTCGGTCAAACCAAATATCTGACCTTTGGGCTGCCAGGGTCTGAAGTTTAAACTTCTGAATTAAACTTGTTAAGACCTACCAGAGGGACGCCTGGCAGTGGATCCACATGTCATTGTGGGAACAGTGAATTTTTGCATGAAATGCACGATTTCCTTGGCTTTTAATATGTTAGTGAGTTGGAAAACGCGAGACGTTCAACCAAAGAAGACAGCAGTAGATGGAAAATGCTTATTTTCCTGCTGTGGACTCGAATACGCTGCTGCTGAAGAGACAAAAACACGCTAAGCCATGCGAACATTACATAAGGCACATCTTCTTTTTCTTATTTCTTTAGAATTCTGTCCTTTTCTGTCGAGCTATATTTGAAGCTACGGAATGCATGGAACCGTTGGAAACTCGAACTCCCACTTCTTAGCACAATGGCCTAGTTCCACATTTTTGTTGCTCGCAAGGGGATGGAATAAGAAAAATATATTTACCTTTCAGCAAAGAACTGGAGGCCAGAGCCAGAGGGCCAGCAAGATGGATGGAACCGCTGATGGTAGAGCATCTAGGGTATCCTTAATAGTAGGAGGTATTCAAACGTATCTAGTGAACAGAAATGGCACTCCCTTCGTTGAAACTGGTTGCACTATGTGAGCTTTAAAGTAATAAACATTTCAGAAAACTGGAATTTTGCTGCGAGGCGGATTAAAACGAGTGCGGAGCACACGGAAAAGAGGAAGAAAGCTTGGTTTAGGTAAGGTGTAACAGGAAAAAGCACTCAGAGCCTCATTGTGTTACTAGCTTACCGAGCGGCGGGAACGCCGGAATGGAGGTAGAAAGTAAGGCGTTGCGAGCCAAGCCGAGCCAAAACCCATTCGTCTTCGGAATTTTTTTTTTGTTTGTTTATTACATGCTGTGGTTGACCTCCGAAAAAACGTCTATTCTTATGTTTTCTTGGACGCTATGGTTTTCAATCTTGTTATAACCAAAGCCAGCTAGGGAAACTACGGATGGATTTTCTACGTGTTTCTTAGTGCGACCATGAATTTCGTTTTAATCAAACAATCCAATACTTTTCAATGCAGAAGATGTTTTGTTTGCTGATTTTTTCAATAGCTCTCTAGCTTTGGGTATTACTTTCCTATCCGAGCCGTGAATTGGCAGAGGCGTTTCTCAGTTTCTAGCACTGCAGATGCCGCAGTTCACGAACATCAACATGACTTTGCGCAAAAGAGGCTACGCTAACTCTTAATAATACTTCTTCTCGGGCCAGTTGGCTCACGATTATATTAAAATTGAGCGCAACATACAGACAGAACATACGAAGAAGACAGAGAACTGTAGCTGCGAACACAAGCGGAAAAATTCTACGTGCAACTAAATTATAGCGACCCGCGCTTTGGTGGTTGGCGATTCCACCAGCACGACTGGACCCGTAAATCTGGAGGTTAGAGGAGGAAATTGTAGGCGCCTGTTTCCGGCGGGTGGTCAGCCAATGTTATTCCCATTGCACTAGCAGCTTGTCGCAACATCGTCGCCATTGGTTGGAGCACTGGTTTCTCAACAATTGGTATGCCGTGGACCCTTTTCGGGGTGGGAAAAGTTATGATGCAATCTGGAAAAACGATGTTGATTCGTGATAAGATGCCGAACAATTTTATACGTTCAGCTTAAGTCGCCCATATCCTTATTCAATGCCCGCCTTGTGTGTCTGACATATATGCCGACGGGTGCCATATTGCCAACAACCAATTTGCTCTTGCATGTAAAAATAGTTGAACCTATATGAAGCGGTTTCCGTGTTTTCTTTTTCTGAATGTCTGCCATTTTATGCAGAAAGCCAGCCTTAAAAATTCAGGGAAGCTTGTGCTGACACACAAGACTTGAACGGCGAAGCGGTTCTAGGCGAGCTTTCCTGGACACATAGTTTTGTTTCAGTATCATTGTTCATTTGCCTAGTTTCGGTGCTAGTAATCGTCGTCATATGCATCGAAGAAGTCGTCGTCTTCTTTGCGGCGAGTGGTGGATACAAAGTCATCCACAGCATTGTAAACTTCCACCAGCTCTTCGTCATCGACTCGTGGCAGCGGTGGCAGGATCTGTAAGTCGTCTCGGGAAAGATTTTCACACTCGCAGACATGTCTCCAATTATCTCTAATGGCTTCTAGAGGATGCGGCTCTCCCATGTTTTCGAGGTTTCGATGCAGGTAAAGATACCCACTGGGTCAAAATTAGTCCGGAACCCTCCACTACGGCGCGCCTCATCGCCTGTGTAGCATCGGCGCGTTAAACCTCATAATAAATCAATCAATCCAGAATTCGGCGGCACCGGTGCCCTCTTCCCAGCCGCTGGTCTTTTCATTTTTAGCATTAGCCCTGGAGATTTCTTGTACAGTCTTTGTCAAACTTTTCTAGGCCACGGCGACCGTGGTCTGAGCAGGTGCGCGGCCACGCACGAGCGCTGCGCTTGCCATTCTCGGCTGGTTGCGCAACAAATGAAAGCGCACGGAATCTTCGCAATTGCTTTCGTAGTGTGGGTGGCGCGAACTGCTGCGCGAAGTGCCTGCAAAGTTTGCCTTCTCTGAGAAACCGGCCGCGAGCTGCACTTATGTGCCAGCCGCACTACGAAAGCAAGATCGAAAGCTCCCCGCGCTCTCTTTAGCCGCGCAACGAGCCGACAGCGGCAAGCGCAGCGCCCCTTTCTGGCTGGGCACCTGCTCAGGCTACGGTCGCCGTGCCCTAGAAAAGTTTGACAAAGACTGTGCATGCGCGGGAGTGCTTGGTGACAGCGCTGGAGTTTCTTTTTTTCTTTTTTGCTAAAGCCACTGCGCGAGCCATGGACTCGGCGGTCACCGCGAGACACGCGCTCCCGAGCGCTCGGCAGTTTCTGAGTATTGTTTCCTGCAAAGCCGACATTGGGAATGCACAACAGCTCCGCTATTAAAACAATTCCTACGCGGAAAACCTACGCCTAGAAGTCTTGCGGGGAAGCCCCCTTTTTGCACACAAAGCAAAATTAGGCAACAAGGAGGAAAGAATATAGGAATGGTTTCTGGAAGGGCATCGTGAACCCCGAAATGTCCCCGCGGAACGCACGGGTGCCTGGAACCCTATTTGAGAACTATTGCAATAGCCTTACGTCCAAACGCACACCTATGTCGCAATTCTTTAGTACGTTTGCTACAGTCGCAATTAATGGTATCACGGAGCTCTTAAGGCGACGTTTTAACCAAGTGCTTGGAGAATACATGGCCCTTTAAGACGTTCTCTTGGAAAGTACGTCCGCTCGTTAATGTATCGCACCGCCCGGCGAGCTGACGCAGGTCCAAGCCTACAACCACCGACTGCCTTCGCCGAGTACCGAGGTGGAGCGTGTGTCAGGAATTTAAAGCAGGGAGCGTTGATGTATAGTTGCTCTTTCGTGCCCTGCAAAGAAGCTTGCATCCATGCTATTTCGTAATCATGCCTAAAATAAAGTTCTGGCTTTTATGCATGAAGCTGGACTGCTTTTTTAGATATGCTCATAAGTGGTCTGTTCAACATACTGAGATTGCGCAGCGCAATCTGAGCCAGAAATGAACGCACGAATAGGGAAACTGATTGTACAACACCTGCTTAGCGTTGCAAGCAAGCATGCACGCTTGCATACAAAAAAAAAAAAAGACGCGCACTTACACATGCAAGCGCATTCCCACAACACACAGCTTATTCTGAGTCTGCTTAATTTTTCGCACTCGAGGAAGAGAGAGAAAACCCTTAATGAAAGCTGAAGAGGTCAGCCCCACTAACGCTAAGGCTTGCTACTCCAGATAGGGTGAGTACAGTGAGATGACAGAGGGAAACAGAGAGAAAAAAAATGAAAAAAAAGCAACGAGATCCGGAGGGGAGATGTACATATATATAAAATGTACATGTTCAGCGGGTTCACAGAACCTCTTCTGGCCCTGTTTCCGCAAGAACAGTAAGCAATTTTTTTGTTCCTAGCATGCATGCCTCATCATGATTTCTTTGGGGTCCAAGGAAGCGTGAGAGTTCTAGAGAACCTCCACGTCGGAGTCGCACAAGTGCCTTCGATGCTGTTGCCCGCTGACTAGCATATCGCGGGAAGTGGCTTAAAATGTGCCTAGTGTTGTCGGTAGTAGAGCACACTGTACACAATGGCGACTCTACCCAGCCCAGCTTAAACAAGAAGCTTCGGGTGCATGCAACTTTAAGTCTAAGCAGGTGAGCCCGCCTTCAGTGCGCTTGGGCAGACCCCGCGGGTGCCGGAAATTGCACTTAGGGTCTATAGCATGAAGAGAGAGGATCCTGCCAAGCCGGCAGTTGGAGTTGCCATCCTAGGTTGATTGCAGCTGCTTTGCTATCCCCGTTGGAAAACGGGATTCCAAAGGCGAAGTTGGGGTCGGGGGCTTCTCTGGCGGCCGCATCGGAAACCTTGTTGCCCGTTATACCAGAATGACCTGGTAACGACTGAAGGAAAATTTCATGTCTTTCGCGCACCGCACTTGAAAATATTTCATTCATATCACAGACAAGTTCTTTTAAACAGGTAATGGTATACCAGAGCTGGCCTCTTTTTATTTTTCGGTTGCACTAAAACGGAAATTTAAAATTCTCAACCTCATTCAGCTTCTCTTGGCAGGAGCAGAGGATAGCTCGTTTTGTCGACCCGTACCTTGGATTCCAGCATGACTTGGGGAAGAGGGATATCCGGGACAAGCGAGTCCTTAAAGATGGCGAGTGCCCTGCGACCAACACCTACGCTCACGAATAAATATTTATTATCTCGCTCTCTTGAAGACAAAAGTATATCGTTTTAAAAGCCCAAGTCCTACTTTAGCTCATGTGTGTCTCTTGGCTTATATATTAGCTCAAAAATTGCCCGTCAGTCAGGATTAAAAAAAAAAGGCTATGACTATTGATTTACTCGCTGTTGAGTTCTGGTTCACATAAATTAAAAACCTAACGGGTGAGGATACTTATATAAAACACATAAATCTGGTTTCTTGAACGGATGTATGGCTAGAATAAGCGCTGCAAGTACTTAGAACAGACGAGACACGAGAAACACCGTGTTCAGTACGCCTTCAGTGTCCTTTCTCCCTGATGCGCTCCCGTTGGCTTTGTTAAAATCAACCCCCAATTTTGTAAACTGAACGAATCAGCAATCTTCCATTAAAATTTTCACCGTGGAGCTAATGTCTTTCTTTCTAGAACGACTAAAAACCAAGACAACGAAGCCTGGAATTGCCAATTTAATAGAAATGAAGCGGAATACACTACGGTATAACTGATTTAAAAGTTTAACCGGGATAATTGGGAAATAGAGGAAGTTATAGAAATATGTCCCTAAATGAGCCTAGGCATTTTTTACAGCACCCAGCGGTACGGACCTGCTACGGGCGGAACGTCGCTTCCCGGTGGAGCTGCGGATGAAGCCTGATTTTATTAGCGGTCGTTTAATGCCTGACGAAACAGCCGCTCTTCTTTCCGCTTGGCTCTATCATTCCCCGCGCTCTCCTTGTATTCGCGATGTACTTTTCCTTTTCCCGGCACTTTTTTTTTTTGTGCACGCGCGCGTGCGTGCGTCGAGAATATGAGGTTGAATCAAACCACGTGGTGGTGACTGATCGCCCCCGGGCGTCGCATAAAACTTCGGAGTCGCAAAAGAGCATCGCATAAAACTTCGGAGGCAGTTTTGAACCGCCATTAAAACAGCCGTTTCACACTCGGCCAGATTCGGTCGTTTAAAAGCGTGGGTTTTGCACATTGAGACGTTTCTTAGGGCGTCCGTTAGTTCTTTCGAGCGGCTCAGGTAGGCTCAAGACTGTCACTGAGGTACGCACCTTAGGTGTTCAGTGCCGAGTACTTTAGAGGCTCGTTTTGTCGTCGTAGCTGGTCCCAAGTAGAGCCGCACGGCATCCCATGGTCGCGGCGTAATCCAGAAGCTTCGACAGCCAAGCGGGTTATATAAGCTTTCGAAACTTACGAACCGCTTGTGCTTGTCATACATCTCCCCGTTGTCCAGCGCAAACAAAACTGTAGGTACATTTGAAGCAAAGTGTACGTAATTAACCGACAGATCCCGCGTGCATTTAGTTAGAAACGCTCGTTGGGTTGGTTTTTACGATTGCAAGCGAAAAAAGTGGCAGTGCAACGCCGGCACGTGCGGGGAGAAAAGCACAAAGAGAATAGAACTCCCGCTGGCGCAGTTTCAGGCAGGGAGCGTGCGAGTACTGCAACGGCCGGAAATTTGAATTGCATTGGGTGGTAGCAGTGAGCGGATAACGGCGCTACAGCCCATTATGGCGAATCACTGCTCTGAACTTTCGACAGCTGTCTCATTCAGTGGAACAGCTTTAATTTTCTTTCTCGAAGTCGACTTCTCGTTAAAGGTGGCTAACCACAAAAGGAGACAAAACACGGGCAGAAAAGATTTATTGGATTGACTCTTTGGAAATGAATTCGGCTGCGGTTTCGGGGTCCCAAAAATCTAGTTTCTCAGAAAGATGCAATTACCTGTCAATTTATCTTCGTGTGCTACTGTTGCCATCACCATGCTGCGAAGTTAAACGCGGTTTCCCGTATCGGTTAACAGATAACCTATTTCGCCGCAAACTGCTAAGCCTGTGAGAAGGTGTTTTAACGTGGCAGGTCTAAAACCGAACTCAAGACATCGTCGAAAGCACCGCCCCCGTTCTCCAAGTCCAAATTATCGCCTGCTAAGCTTCCTTCAAAAATACAATTGCGCACGTTCGCTCATGCTGGATTATTCCACAATCGTGTGAGTGGTAGGGTCTTATGCTTATGCTTGATCTTGTATCCGCGTGCTTATAGCCATGAATCCACCCGCGGGATATTGCCGGGAACCATACATTGAATTTGTTTGTGTTTTTCCTTCTGCAGCCCGGCGGCGCCGGGAGGTGTTATCTGTGTCCCGAGTAAAAGCGCCTGTTCCATTGTTTCTTTCTTATGCCGCACGGATTATCTCATTTCATACTGAGAATGTTTCGCTCCAACGCCACTAGCCTAGAATAGTCTTCTTTTATCTATAGCGTTCTAGATGTAAATGGACGGTTCGAGAAACACTCGCGCCGTAATATAAAAACCTTGAGAGCAGACGCCGCGGCATTCGATTCGTCGACACTCGCCTGTGCACGTCACTTTGTTGACTGCTGTTTCACCGCCTGTCTACTCTTTGAGTTGTTAGGGGAGCACAGCTCCGCTCCAATAAACTTGTTTTTCCTTCAATACAGCTGCGTCGTATTTGGCTACGTGACAATACAGTTCAAACAAAACCACTCAACGCCGGGTAGAGAGAGAGAGAGAGAGAGAGAGAGAGAGGAGAGAGAGAGAGAGAGAGAGAGAGAGAGAGAGAGAGAGAGAGAACCTTTAATGAAAGCTGAAGAGGGCAGCGTCATTGACGGTACGGCTTGCTAATACAGATGTGGGTGAATGCTGTGAGATAAAGGGGGGGGGGGGCAGATAACAAGTGAAAGAGAAAAAAAAGGGATGGGAGATATACGCATACACAAAATGTATATGTTCGGTGTGTTCACAGGACCTCTTCCAGCCCTGTTTCCGCAAGAAAAGTAAATAGTTTTTGTAGGAAGCGCACTGGTTCGTTTCGACAATGTTGTCAGATTAGCGCGGGTGTTTTCTTCCAGCAAATGTGAAATAGAAAACCCGATTTTTTTTCTATTTGGAAAAACAGTGGATACTACAAGCGTTCACCCCCTTTTCTGGGTATTTTGTTTTATAGAATGGAATGGATAGAGTGCCACATAAAAGCGCCACATAAAATCTTCCATCTGTGTCCAGCCAACGATTTATTGACACGAACCACACATTCATTCATTAATTCAAGCACTCTGCTTGAAACTTATCTCTGATCTGGAATCGACCCCTATCGTTATGGCCCCAGCGCTTCCATATTTTACTAGGACTGCCTATATTTCCTTAAAAAGTACTTTCCTAGCAGTGCATTCGTGTATGCAGGTGAAGTCGACTTTTAAAGGCTTACTTTTTTATAAACTGGCTTTCCCACAGTCCCTGTTTCAGTGAAATCTACTCATAAAGAAAAAAAAAACACGTCCATGCCCTCCATACAGATGACTAACCAGCGAAGTTGTAACGTGAGGCCGTTGGTCACCCGTGTGCTACTTCTTGTGGTTCATAAACGTTTTTCTTATTACACGTTGCGTGTTTTGCTATTTTCTTTGGGTTGTTTAGGTTGTGTGTATCAATCTGCTGTTTTCTCGTCATTCGTAATGATTAGACGCAATCTTTCTCAATGATTACACACAGAGAGAAATGGCTTGGCCTTAAGGGAGCATTGATAAAATACTCCCTGGGGGCCTCGATCGACGGATGCGTCAGCTCCTGATCCCGGTAGAAAGCGGCAAAATGAACGACAGTAGTTAAGTCCGCATGCGCAGAATGCAAACATTCAAGCGGACGGGTTTGTAGAGGGGCGCACACAGATATAGCATCAAGGTACATAAAAACAACCGAATGCCATGCAAACAAACAAACCAAATATGCCAAAATACTACACGCTGCTATACTCGGTTACAACTCAAGAACGGCACCACCTCATGCAGTGTATCACTCCGCCAAAGCGCCGAACCCGTGACGTCATGGCGCGCGCGTTTTGAATGGGGTTTGCTATGAATGCGTGATATCGTCTGCCTTGTCTCACGCAGTTTGTTTGTCGTCACTGGAGTCGTTTATAAGCAGCTTAAGTACAAAAAATCACGGGAAGGGCTCACGCCATGTTCAAAATATTCCCAGTAACGCCCTACTTGCGCCGCGCGGGGAAACATCCGAGTGATAAGGCACAGCGGCAACTTCTGGTGCCGTTCTTAAGTTGTCACCGAGTATATCATGCCCTTCTCGAGCCACGGGCTTCCAAATACGCGTCCTCTTTTGCGGAGAAAGCAATCGATGCTTGGTTCATACATCTTTCCCCTGTTTTGAAAAGTTCAAACCCGTCTACAATTTCTCCGGTTGTTTAATTTTTCCTTTTCAGCAATATCCTACCGCGCCGACGTTACAAAAGCGATGACGCGCGTCGTTGTGGCAGGCTCCGGATTAATATAATATTATAATATTATATAATAATATAATAATTGTAACATTAATAATATAATGTCATATTAATTAATATAATATAATAACACCTTGGGATCTTTAACGTGCGCCGAAATCTCGAACACACGGGCATTTTCGCTTTTTGCTTCCATCAGAAATGCTGCCGGCGCGGCCGGAAATCTTACCCGAGACCTTGGGCTCAGCAGCACAACGACTTAGCCACTGAGACTTTGCGGCGGGTCTACTCCGCTTTGTTAATACCCGCATGTCGGAACGCTGTAAAAACTGTTTGTGCATTTAGTCAAATTTGGTGACCGTAGCTGTAAAATTCAAATTACTCTGTCAATGAACATCCTTCAAATGACGTCAATTCCTCCGCATTTCTTTGGTAATGCGTTTGGGATTCTGAGGGCTTCTCGTGAGTTCCTTTCTCCCATGTTCGGGTGCTTTGAAACATAGATGTTTCATACTAATATACACTAGAGGGAAATCTGGCGTCACTGTCTAGGGGAACCCGCGCTTCTGCGAGCGTTCCGTCATTTAACGGGCAGGTACGTGTTTCTTGTCCTTGGCATGGCTCACGAACAGGCTGAAAAGTTGGCTCTGGCTGCGAAAAAACGACATTATTACTGTAGAAGGTTCATCAAAATTGCTTTGTTATTATAAAATTGAACCTCTAAAAAGATTAATTTTTCAGTGATTATGCAGAAGCTTCGTGCACGATGAACAAGAAAAAAATCTTACCTTTTTTCGTTTACTTTGGCTTCGAGACAAAAGAACAACCATATGGCTATAGCTAAGCCAAGTAGGCGAGGAACGTCGCTAGCGGCAATGGCGCCGCCCACGGCAGCCTGCGACTGCAGCGACAGATTTCCCTCTAGTATATATTACTATGAAACTGTATGCTTTGAAAGTGCCATTCGAATTTAGTTCGCACAATAAAATATTCCCGAAAGCCGCAGCTTTCTGGGCTGCTAGAGCCACCTCTCGCCTTGGTGAAAACACTCGGCGGACTTACGTGCACGCACTCCAGTGAGATGGCGCCACTTATACCCGCGTATTGAATGCGCACATTATCGATTTTGAAGCCCGCGAAATTCGTAGCCTAACGAAGCGGTGGCTTAAAACAGTGTGAACTCGCAAGGTGTCGTACCGTCATAGTAGGGAGCTAAACTTTTAGGGCAAATTGCAAGCACCGTAAAACATTACATTTTTAGAGCCTCTATTATGCTACGTCTTTCAAGGTAAGTCATCGCGTCACAAGTGACCTTTAGCCAGTGGCAAGCAAACTGCGCCTGTCTTATAGCTTCGCTCACTCTAATCGTCGCTGATGCCATACCACGTGACTAGGCGAGGCGGTTACTTCATCTCTGGCGGCTTCAGTGAGTAGATCAAGCCTTCCATTAGCAAAGAAATTACGCCAGCACCCAGAGACTGCGAAGGGCAGGAGCAGACAAATACCCGGATTAGTGGAAAACTTCCTCGATAAATTTTGAATTTCACCCTAGTCTTTCAATGCTTTTATGGTCAGGAAACTCCGGCCGAAGTTTAATTCAGGGGCAAAAGCTAGCGCTAGGATCGCCCCTGTCAATGAGAAGGCTGCGCCGGCCTTCCGCGACGCTTGCTCGCCGACGCTTGGGGTCTATTCGATTCATCCTGCACCTCTTGAACCAGTTCACAGCGGTGCAAAGTTGGTGTCGCCATCGGCGCAAGCAGACCTGCACTTTTTCGTCTGCTCCTGCACCTCCTCGGGAGGGAGTGCAGGCAAAGCCGGGAACTCATCCTGCACCCGTCGGCACCACCGGTGAATGGAACGGCGTAGTTCAGGTGTCGCGAGCTGCACCATTGAAACGAACGGCGAAGTGCTGCACCACCTCAACAGATTCACGTGGTGCAGGTGAAACGAATAGACCCTTGCTCGTGGACGGATGGTTGGACGGGGGGGGGGGGGGGGGGGGGGGGGGGGGGAGGGGACGGCGTGCGCTGGTAGCCGTCGATGGTGTGTGGAGCCTCTCCCTG
Organism: Haemaphysalis longicornis; assembly: GCA_013339765.2. Taxonomy (NCBI): domain Eukaryota; kingdom Metazoa; phylum Arthropoda; class Arachnida; order Ixodida; family Ixodidae; genus Haemaphysalis; species Haemaphysalis longicornis. The sequence continues at coordinate 23,874,421 of CM023457.1, forward strand.
GCAGCGGCGTGTGCCAAGCGGTTACCCTGCGCCCCGATGGCATGTCCAGGTGTCTATACAACGCGAATGGTGACGCTTTCCGTTTGTATATCTCAAATCATACCTGGGGAACATTCGTGTTCATGTGATTCAGCGAGAACACACAATTAAATGCAGAAGGGCGCCGTGGAAATGAAGTCAGAATTATCGCCGATGGTCTGGAGAGTTCCTATGATACCGAAAGGTTCTGCCTCTTCAGCTTGTCTATAGGTGTTGGATATGTGTCCCGATCCACTAAAGGATGCAGGTCCTGGGAGGTACATGCTACGACATCTTCAGTTCTGTTGAGAGCAGCATCAGTGAAGATGTATACTTCGTCATCCGCTCTGTCAGCCACAAAGGTTCGGACATATTGTTCGCTAGACGGTGCTTGACGTCTAGAGATTGGACGGCGACGGGGAATACCATTCGAAGGGCGCTTCCATGGGGGCGTGGTCGCTGGAAAGCTTGTCGAGTAAATTTTGCTATTCATGTTGTCCCATGAGCACACGAGATTGCCTTCAGGTGATACTTCCAAATGATGCTAAAATCGTCATGTAGTCTCTTCAACGAAGGCTTCAAGAGGAGGGAGTGGCACAGCTTGCAGAAACGTATCTACGGGAGTGTATTTGGAAAGGCCACTGATTGTTCGAAGATGATCCTTAGCAGGGGCAAGGGTTTCGCTGACGAATTCTTGCGGGACAGTAAATTGAAGGGATCGGAGTTTTCTCTGGTCTATGGCACATATAAGAGAGTATTTGATGACGCCGTACTCGGTAGAGCGCGTTATGATAAGATACATGTCAAAGCATCACAAAGGCAGGGTGTGGGAGCGAGGCACCTCACCGTACGCAGAGGGTGTCGAAGGTTGAACAGACTTATTCTCAAGCGCATAAGAAGACACCGCGTTACTTAATAAACTGAAAAAAAAAGTCAAGGAGGTGCCGACAATAGAGAATCGTGCAGGTGGTACCTCTGAGATGTGGTTGTCAAATTCCGGAAGAGATGTTACATTCCATTAGTTTTCAAGGTCCCACAAACACGCCCTCAATTAGTGTTCAGGAGCCTTAGAACCAGTCACGGAGAACAACGCGAAGCGGTGCACTATTGGCTGGTCCGTTGATGAAGTAAGTCAACTAGTTGCAGGCCAACAGTTGCAATTATTTAAACTACCTATAGAGCGCATGCAGAGGGCTTAGGTTTTCATTAAAAATTGCAGGGTACCCGTTTAAGTCACTGCGTCATCGTCGACGACCACGCCGACTCTAACTCACTCCCTGCAGCCGTTTAGTCTCCGTCCATTGGAATAAGCACCGAACAATCATGAATTTGTACACGTTTTTACGGTTAATCATTACTGGTCTCGTCAACCTTAATCGCTGTCGCTGATGATAACACTGCCTTCTGTGCAGCAGAGAAACTTACCTGGAGTTTATCTTAATTGCATTTATAAATATTTGTACTTTATTCCAATTATCTATCCATGCACAGACCACGTCCCATCGAAGCTATTCTGAACCAATTTATTTGATATTTTATACTCCAAGCCCGCTGTATATGCGCGTTTTAAAGAAGAAGAAGAAGAAAAGGAGGACAAAGAAGAAGATGAAAAAGAACAAGCACGTCTGACGCCATTCGGGGCTCTATCACCAACCACCACCTCCACGCATGCTTAAGTAGCACAGAGGACTTGTTTTACTTACTTCTAGACTAATGTAACCTTCGAGCAAGAACAGCTGCAACAGGAGCCTGGGAGACTGTAGAGAATCGAAGGTACGTTGGGTTGAAATGCTTGCTTGTTTCGTTTGGCTCCAGCGTGAACACAAGCCATGTCACGTGAAAAGAACCTTGGAAGTGCCTTGGTAGTGGAGAAGACCGAGAAAGGCGACATTTCGCTGCCGGCCGACGTGACAGTACTAAGTTCACTCACGGCTGCAGAACACGCGTCCGTCGCACACCAAGTTTCAACACAACCGAAGACAGGGGCCTACATGTATCCGCAAAGGGGAAAATCTTCAGAAGGTCCTCATTCCAACACGACTACGCAGGCACTGGAGGTCCCGTCTCCCTCAAAACAAACGCAACCGGTGATGCTGCATCCAGCTCCGGATACCCCCACAGCAAGCCCGTCGCCTGTGAAGAGTGCGGATACAAAAATAGAGCCTCCTATCTGTGGATACATAGAGTGGATGATCGAAGACCCGTCAGATAGACAAGGACGTCCAGACACTCGTTCCGCGGCTGAAATATCTTCCCACATCGGCAACTCCAGTTCTTCAAGCATGCATTTACAACAGGAATCAAGCTGGAGGTCAGCACAGTCGTCATGCCAACCAACGGCTTCTCAGAGAAATGCAGAAGAAGCTGTTTCAGCCACGGATTTTGAGCCTTTGCCATCCACGTCCCCCCTGACTAGGACAGAGCCTTCGCACGTTACCGAGCAGCCACTGCTGATGCAACTCACATCGTCACCAGAGCCAGCTACAAAGCCTGCAGTCAGTCCAGTCCGGGCGCGCTCGGAGTGTAGACTAGAATCGAGAGAGGAGGATCCCCCAGTAGACACTCAGCCTTTCCCGGGATCAACGTCCAGCCGAGTTTGCAGCAAGACACTCGTATGCTGCCAGTCCAGCCCATTCGGAAGGCAACGTGACTCCCTTGTCTCACTGAGCTCCCTCCAGGACAGCACCCACTCTTGCGTTGAGAACAGCTCTGAATCAGAAACGCCGCCTACGGAAAGGGACAAATGGAGGAACACCAGTGTCGCCGCCCAGTTTCCGTGGGTGACGCTCATCATGATAGCTCTCCAGCTCCGAACCCACTGGAACTTCTTTTACGAGCTCGACCTAGACCGGTGCGCCAGTGTGGCCGCAATCGTCCAAGAGGGCCACTGGCAGCGGATGGCGTTCGCCGCCTTCCACCACGAGAACCTCGTACACCTGACGTCCACCATGTTCTGTTTCTTCTTCAGAGGGCTCGTTCTTGAGTCAGCTCTGGGAATGACCCACACCGCCGTCATCTTAGCGATGCTCATCGTTCTTGTAGGCACGATCAACACGGCATTTCGCTACATCATCTGCACCTTGATGACCTGGATGGCGCGTAGCACAGAGTGCATGCACACCTTTCTGGGCGTCGTTGTGGCCCTTGAAGTGATCAATCGAAGTTTCTTCGGCAGATCGATTATTCACTTTCGTCACCACCGGTGGGGACCGAGACCGCGTTTCTGCGTCGTGCTGGAACTCTTCCTCCTGTACACGTTTTCAGGACAGAGAATACTAGCTTTGCTTAGTGGCGTTGTGGTGGGGGCAGCATTGGCTTGGACGAGACTGGGAACCAGGGTCATGAGGTGAGATCTCTTTTCATTCCCGTTTTAGCTTATGTGTAGCACGTACTGCGTATTGTTCGAAGTAAGCGAATGTTCTGTTGCAATTAGCAGAAGCAATAGTTTATCGTCCATGCAGGTTGACACAGCTTCGCTAACTATCACAGTAAAGCGCAGCGCCCATAACGTATTGTGGTTAATTTATCATTCTTTGAAAAACAAAATTTCCGAGCAGTTGGGAAGAAAGCTGCAGCGTATTTGGCATGAAAATGGTCCTAGCCCTTTGTGGAACACCACCAGCGCAGTTCAGGAACGAGAAGTAGCGTGATTTCAGATGCCTATGTAGAATAACTAGTCACGAGAATATAACTGAAATAATCACTACAGCTCATTGATCCATTGCACAAACGTTTCTTGAGGAAATAATAAGAAAGGGAGAGCCGATACGTAAACAAGCAAAGCCAATGTGTCTATGAATAAAGGTAATTACGCTAGGTTGAAAAGAAATTATTACAAAATTACAGCAGCACGTTAGAGCTACAAACGTAAATTACATTGACGTTGTGCCAGTTCCGTTCGTAGCGAGACATTAGTCCTCCTTTTTTACAAAGGAATCAAAGTATGAATCGACGACGAAAGCGGGACAACGTAAACATGGATCTGAGTTTTTTTAAAGCGGTTCAAGTTTTCTTCTGTCCGTTCGGATCGTTAGCACGAAATGCCGGTCGGCGAAGTAGACAGCGCGCAGCATTCGGTGCGCGCAGCATTTAATTGAGTTCGTGGCCCGGGCGTTGGATTTGGACTTTGGCTGATTTGAAGTATATTTTGGCTTCGGACTTCGGCAGTTTCGATTTCGAACTTTAGGAGGGTGGATTCTCAGCTTGCATGAAGGAAGGTTTTCTTTTCAACTAAGAAAAGCCAGGTTAAAACTGGCGAAGACCACCTGCTCCGCGGTTTTCTCAGTGTTCCGATTGCAACTGCGAAGGTGCCGAATTTAGTTACCAGACGCTTGACGCCCTTTTCTTCGCAGGATCCCGCCCAACAAGCGCCACCTGTATATCCGCGCTATTCCGAACGCGCCCATTACGTACGCAGTTCGCATCCTGTATTCTTGCCGTCCACCTGTGTGGACAGTACCCGGAGGCGTCGAGCGTGAGCTGGCCGCTCCTGGAGTTCGTGCATCCCATCTGGAAGCAGTGGTTCGTTCCTGCTCTGTACATCGACGACGTGTATCAGCTGGTCTACGTTGCCTATGGCTTGTTGACGGTTGGCCGGGACTTGGAACTTGAGTGGGGACACTGCCGGTGAGATTACATCTGCGGCTGCGGAATGCAGTGAACCATCGCTATAACGAAGTCGGCTTTAAACGGGCCATGCCACACTGTATTCAACCTTTTTTCGAAATCCTACCTGCTTTCACAACATAGTCAACCAGAACATCCAGCGCATAGACTATAGGGGGTCACAAAGTCACTCAGAGAAAAACTCCTGCTCTGTGGCCATCAGATAATTCTGAAACTTGTCCAAAAAAATTCCCCCGCATTTCCCCGAGGGGGAGAATGTGAAAGTGCGAATGCACGGTTGTCGGCCCGCTTGCGGCGCTTGCGCTCGGCCCCCGCAGCCCACCGCCTCGCCGCCTTCTCTTCCATCTCTTCCATCGGGTTTGTAGTATCACGTGTACACCACGCAGTTATCAAGCCGCTATAACGCCGCTGAGTCGCCAACGCACGCCGCTGACGACGTAGTTTGAATGCGTTAAAGATATAAGGCGCGTCACTAACGCTGATATCACGTCGCGTCCGTGGCTTGGTCGGTAGAGCGTCGCGCTGCGGCCGCAAAGTCCTCGGATCGAAACCTGGCGCCGGATGCTGTTTCTTTTTTAAATATAGAGGAGCACTGCGGACGCCGCCGCCGCCGCCGCCGCCGGTGGATGGTTTGGGGTCGCTTATAAAGTGCATTCGCACTTAAAAACAATTTCTCTTTGCTAGTCTTGGCTTTATTTGACCGCTGGAATTACGTCACTGCAGCGGTGTACCGGATATTGGCTGTCTTTCCTTCCGTTGCATCAATGAATGCATCTGATGGCCACGTTAAAGAAAATGGCAGAATCTCCACTCCGTGGATGATGGCGAGGGTGCGGAGTACGGGAACTCGAAATTGCATCCAAGTTGCGCCCCGAGTTGCATCCTATTTACGCCCCAACCGTCATTCGATTTCAGCCCTGAGTTACACATTGATTATTCCCAAATGAAACTGAAACTCACGGCTCAAATCGAATTTCGCTTGATTTTCGCCTGATGGTGGTGTGTGCGCGGATGGACGCGGACGGACATTGGGAGGTCCTAAGGTACTTCGCACCGTTGCAGTCGAGGGAGTAAGCCGTTTGATTCCCCGGTGCTAACTCACGGTCGTAGCGCAATGGGTAAGACGACTGAAACTAACTCTGTCTGGTCTACCAGACACAGGCTCGAATCCTGCCGGTGCCTGTAAGATTTCTTTCTGCGATTGTAAATGCTATGCGCACGGACGCGGATGGACATTGTGCGGTCCTAAGGTACTCCGCACCTAAAAGCCACCAAAGGAAAGCAGAAATGGCAGGCGCATCTGCTGCGACGAGGAAATCACGCAGTGCCGTTCCGTGCTGGCGATACCTATAAATTTCACAGGGCTTCCACACGCGAACGAAAGAGTGAAAGCGGTTATCGGAAGTGTTGCAAAGTGGAGCACTGTGGAAGCTGCAGTTATCGCCAGCAGCGAGCTCAGCACTATATTTTCTCGTCACAGGAGATAAGCCTTCCGTTTCTGCCTCGCTTTTGTAGCTTTCCAATTAAAGTGGCTACCGAATGCGTTTGTAGAGCGATTGACCCTCGTTGACCTTGGACCGCAGCCTACACGTGAACGAAAACCGCGAGCACCTTATGTGCTTCCGGACCTTGAACAGGCAACACATGTTTGTGCGGTACGGACCCGTGCGCCGCCCTTTGCAACTACACAACGTTGGCCCTGTGGTCGAACACCATTCGTCGACGTACGTCATCGACATCAACGGCTCTCACGACAACATAGCTCTAGAGCGCCTAAAGCCGGCATACGTCACCGCCGCCGACATCAATCCTACGAGTCCAACCATGGCTGCACACCATCGCGACCGCCATGTACGCTGGATTGATCAGAGCGTCGCACCAGCTAATCTCTTGAGGGGGAGCCCTGTAGTGGCAAGCCACGGTGTCAGCGGCAGCAGCGCGAGGCAGGCCAACGAGCGCGCTCACCCGCCTGAGGGCTTGCGCACCCCTGGAATCAGTAGATAGAGACCCCACTGCGTTCGGAACAAAACCGTCTTTGCTACGTGGTCTGGTCCTCTCTTTCAACGCCTCCGTGGCACGCGCTCTACACGTTCATTGTTGCAACTTACGGAAAGCTGGTCAATAGCTGCTACACGGCCGCAGTTCGTAATTCCAGCGGTCGGAAGAAGGCCAAGGCATAGGAAAGAGCGAACTATTTTTTTGAGCATGTTTCAAAATTATCTGATGAGCATAGAGCAGGAATTTATGGCTGCACAAGTTTGCGACCCTTGAATCTCAGTACTGAATGGGTTTTGGACCACGCTCTGCAAGCATTTCAGATTTCGAAAAAGCTGAAAAACTGTTGCAAACTCACACTTTGTTCGAAGACTTTCAGAAGACCACTGCAGCGCGTACAGGAAAAAAGTTTAGCGCTTTTAACGGAGTATCGGTTATAACAAAGCGGATTTATAACGAGGCTTTGTACGGAGAACCTCTGTTATGCCGAAGGTTTACTGTAACATTGAAACGACGTTTTTACTTTAATCTTGTCTGACTATTTTACTGCTTCTAAAAACAAGTAGTTTTTGCAGCAGGGTAAAAGCCAGCGCTTCTTGTGTTCGTATGCGACATCTTTATAACGCTGTTTGAGCGTATGTCGCCTTGCAAAACTACTTGCCGCGTGTTCAGGCCAAGCGGAAAGCAAGTACAAAAAAAAAATACTCTCTGAGAGTGTCGTCCAGAGTCACATTATATTATAGGTAACGCCGCACCGTGGAATAAAATGGCAGCTTTGCGCACGCTGATCATGATAATTTCAATTATGGGTGTGGAGCTAGCGGGTTGGTACAAAATGAAGGCTAGGTTAATCGCGTATTTAAGCTCTCAAAATATACCGAGACTGTATAGATGACTAGCGCACCAAGTTCTAGTGCTTTTCTTTGTAAATTAGGCTTACGTGCCTCTGTTATTTGAAATTAAGTTTGCATATACCCACCTAGGTTTATTTGATATTTTTCTGTTCAAATGATGCGTACAGAGTATCTCGATTAATTTATCTTTTTGGTGGTATATTCTAGTTCGCGACGATATGTAAATGTAAGGCATTAGGAAATGTCTTTATGTAACCTAATTTATATTAGGGCTCAGGCATTAGACGAGATGTGCAGCCCTTTTCCACAACGGGAGAAACGTCAAAGAGCTTCGAGACTGTCTGTAAAGTAACTTGTGACGAAAGCAGCTTCGCTAACCTCTGAAACTCTTATAGATGCACAGTAGCAGCGAGGAGTTTGCAATTCTTAGCATCTAGCTACTTGCTTCGTCACGAGGAATGCAGCTGTTTCTGCAACCATACTCTTGTCGCCGAGAACTAGTGTTTAAAGAGCAGCTACCCGAGCCGAACTTCAGCCTTGTGGTTGCGCGGCATGCTTTGTACCTGAGCTTGAAAGCCCGTGTTAAGTGGTTCGGTGTCGTGACCAAGCATCGAAGCTCAAGCTTAGCCCCAGCGCAACCGAATCGTGAAAAGTACCTTGGAGCAGGCAGTTTACCGAAACAGTTGTTCGCCCTGCATCACTGCGTTTTTTTCCCCTTCTGTGTCGTACTTCTGTCCTGTTTTGCCCATTTTTTCCTTGTTACTTATGCCCTGTGGCAAAATGACGCAATAAAAAAAGGTTGCCTGTCATCCGAATTTTATTATCGCAGCTTTCTGCGCCTGGCTGTGGGCTCGTTGGCCGCCGTGAACGTGTTCCATGACGCCCTGTTCTGGATCGTCCAGAAGCACCTCAGCCCATTCCACCCCCGCTTCACGGCCCTGTCAGCGCATCCCGCGACGTGCACCTGCGGATTAACCGGCTCGCTTCTGGCGCTGAAGGTCATGGGCCACTGGCGACGCCGAGCGTCCAACTTCCCGGTATCCGTTCTTCGCCTTCCGTTGCCCTTCTGGCCCGGCCTGATCCTGGAACTTGTTCAGTTGCACCTGCTCAGCGTGAAGGGTGCCAGTCTCGGTCACGTGACTGGGGTTGTCGTGGGAATCGCCGTGGCTCAGTTTAGGCGGGACTGCCTCGTAAACTGCGGTACAGGAGTGGGAAGCTCTTCCTGTTCCTCCACGCCTCCTGGTCGGCAAGACTACTGGTTCAGGCGGAAGGAAGACGCAGTGACGCCTTTGACCGCCGACCACCAACCCGGCACGGGTGAATGATTATTAGGAATAATTTTTTGTGCATGTTGTTTGCTTGGATATTCAAAATGCTTCATAAAGTAGTCATTTTAATTAGTTATACGCAACTTTCTTTGATACCAAACTTGATCAATTAAACTCACCTTGTTTTTGCACGCAACGTAGGCGCCCTATATCGGCGTAATATCGAAACACCTTATACATAAGCGGTCATAGGTAAATGTTGTGTTGCGCTCGTGTTGTGTCCTACCCTTTGTCCTGTCTAGTTTGCGCTGCTCCCTCAGAATGAATGTATACCAACTGGCCCAGTTCTCGACCTTGTTGCATAGGTAAATCGTTCCATATTAAAATGGCATAAGCAAGGCACTCACCACTTTCAGTTAAAACCATGCTTCCAAATTTTCAAGTTATTACCATGGGCAAATACAAGCAGGCTGAGTTCTGATCAGGTGGGATGATATCCAGCAGTCCATTCCTGTGGCTGCCGCAACCTTACATAACGTTAGTGGAGCTAAAAAATGCGTTTTATAATGCTTCACGTGTCTCCGTCTGTTCGCTCAGAGGTTCAAGCTGGGTCAAGGGACGTTCAGCATGGATTAGTTCATCACACCAACCTGTCTTTATAGTTTTTTTTTTAAGGAAGCGTGGTGGCCACCGGTTGGACCTACCGCGAAGCAATTTTGATATTTAACGTACTGTAGGTATTCACTTCAAAAATATATACAGAAAAGGTGTCCACAACAATGGATTGTAATTGTTACTCCCGGCGTATGTCACCCCACGACATTCTAAGAATAAGCAGGTCGTGTTTGTGTGTAGTTCGAAAGGGCTACCTGATGCGTGTATGTCCGTTACCCTGGGAAGCGCACTTATAAGCTCAATCTGTTAAATGACGTAAAGCCAATACCCATGCTGAAGGCCATATCGTTAGTCTACTTTTGAAAACTGTTCACTAAAGAAGATTTATAAGCCGCTAAAACGAAAACGTAACTGAACGAGTCAGGGGGTAATCAAACATCCCAAAACATAACGCCATGCCGCGATTCTACAAAACGTCTGACACGCCTGTACTCCAAGTGTACTGGTACGGACGCTAAAATGAAGACGTTTGTAGTTTTTATATGGTGTCAGTGCGTGTACATCTCTAATTAGCAGGCTCTTAATCATCTGTGCTGTTAATAGATGAAATAAATTGACCTCTTCGCACGTTACTGCGCAGAAATATTGTCGAGCACAGCCGTACAACGTATGCGGAAACTGCAGGATCCCCTTCACGCCTCAGTCAACACGGTAAAAAGCATACGCAAATGCAAAAGGTGTGAAGTAATAACGCTGGTGCTGTTCAATGGTAACTTGTAATGTGCTGTTAGTACGGGGGAATGGTGGTTTATAAGCCCGGATCTTAGGCTTTGACGAATTTGCTTCGTTCCTGAAAGGTCTTCATTGTCGTCCCGTCACTTCGGTGGGTCCTGCAATGAAAACGGAAATTACGAGGTTTATTCACTATTCACGCAATAAGAGTTACCGCTCGTATTGTTTCTAGGTTTGATACGTCAAAAAACCCTATACCTGGGTTATCCTGCGAATGACCAGGTTCCCACCCTACTCAAGCGTCATGAGGAGGGAAAGTTGGTATGTTCGACCTATTAGACACTTCGTTGGAAATGGGGCTGCGAAAGCACTGCGGTATGGGAGTCCATGAAAGGGAAATGGGGTCTTAGGAGGAGACTAAGAGCAGAGAATTTTGTGCGCGAGAGGCGAAATTAAACTTCTGCAGAAGTTTTGAACTTCCGTTTGTTAATCCGTTAATATGTGGTGAGGTCGGAGTGCAGCGTGATGCACGTACAGAGAGTGAGTGAGTGAGTGAGTGAGTGAGTGAGTGAGTGAGTGAGTGAGTGAGTGAGTGAGTGAGTGAGTGAGTGAGTGAGTGAGTGAGTGAGTGAGTGAGTGAGTGAGTGAGTAAGTCAGTGATGAGTGAAATTTATATTGGAACAAAAGAAAAGTGAAAAAAGTAGATTAGCTCTTCCCAGTCACAAAAAGTCACGAGCTGCCACATATGTTCTGGCCCCCCATATCAGGTGTTTATGACATTCAGTACGCGAGCTGATCGATTCTCAAACCCATTACTCAGGGATTTGGGAAGGGAGGGACGTTGGGTGGTCGGCCACTCTCATACGAAGAGGCATGCAGTTCAGAAAGTCTGGCAGAGAGCGGCCGTTGTAGGAGTACTACGAAAAGAATTCAGACAAGCTTGCACTCGTACGCAAGGCTTGAATGGCGGAGCTGTTGTGGGTGAGCATTGCCGTACACACAGTTAAGTTTCGGTATCATTGTTTATTTGCATAGTTGCGGTGCTAGTCACCATCGTCATATGCATCGGAGAGCTCGTCGTCTTCTTCGCGGCGAGTGGTGGATGGAAAGTCATCCTCAGCATTATAGACTTCCGCCAGCTCTTTGCCGTTGACTCGAGGCAGCGGTGGCGCCATCTGGAAGCGTCTCGGGAATGCGGTGGCCGCGATGACCTCTCCCAAGTAGGCTGTCTTTTCAGCTTTAGCATTAGCTCTAGAGCTTTTCTCTTCTTTTTTCTTTTTTCTTTTGCTAGGACCACTGCGTGAGCCAGGGGCTCGGCGGTCCCCATGAGGCACGCGCTTACTAGCGCTCGACATTTTCATGGTATTTTTTCCCGCAACGGCGAACTTACGGCCAGTAACAACAGCTTCTCTGTTAAAAAAATTTTCGCAGAAGCTGGGGGTTACATACATCCCATCTGTGATAAAAACAAGCAGTCAACACATGCAATATAATAAATACGGTTGTTATAAGCTATCGCAGTTTGCGAAACAGCTAGTACTTGCGCAGACAAATTTATTTATTTATTTATTTATTTATTTATTTATTTATTTATTTATATATTATTATTATTACTTATTATTATTTATTATTTATTTATTTGTAGATACTGCGATCTCGTAACGAGACCTTAGCAGGGTGGGTTACATCTTTGTAACGAGTACATAACATGACACAGAATTACACAGAAACATAGTCGATGGCAGGTAATAGAAATGTTTACTGGGACACGAAATGGAGCATTAACCGCTTTCAGCAACCGCCTTCAGCATTAACCGCCTTCAGCATACCGCCTTCAGCATACGAAATGGAGCATTAACCGCCTTCAGCAAACATAGTCGATGGCATGTAATAGAAATGTTTACTGGGACACGAAATGGAGCATTAACCGCCTTCAGCAAGCATAGTCGATGGCACGTAATAGAAATGTTTACTGGGACACGAAATGGAGCATTAACCGCCTTCAGCATTCCGCGAACTACATTCGGGGAACAACTTATGAATCCCCCAAGTCAGATTTTATTCAAAAATCCTCACCTTTTCCGCTTCACTGCGATGCTTTCGGCTTCGTGGAACGTGTCCGGCAGTTCAACCCCTCTTGTCTCGGGCAGCACTGCAGCCGCCGCTGCACCCACAACGCCGGCCAGAGCCAGAAGTGCAGAGGAAACTATCAGCGGCGCGTGCTTGTTCTGGAGGATGAAAGAAAAAAATTAAAGCCGTTCCACTCAATGTGAAAGCTCTCGGAAGTACAGAGCAGTGACTCCCCGTAATGGGCTGTGGCGCCGCTATCCGCTCACTCTTAATACACATCACGCTCTTCGCGCCCTGTCTCATTCCTGTTCTGATGAATTCAACGATGTTTGTCCAATGAATTTCAAATTTCCCGCCTTCGCAGTGCATGCTGACGCGCCCCCTGCCTGAAACTACGCCAGCGGGAGTTCTGTGCTTTTTGTGCTTGCTTTTACTCCCGCACGTGTTGGCGTTTGCACTGCTACTTTTTCCTGTATAACAAAATCAAACATGCTTGACTTTTGCGAAATTAAATACTTCATCAACTGCAGAAAAAGAATTCACTTTGCCATCGCCTGCTGTCGCCCGCGCCACTATAGCTTCTGGCGCCATTTTAAGAAATCAACCGGCAACAGTTACGCAAGGTTCCACTAGATAGGTTCCACGTTCTGCTTGCAGCGCACGTGGAGTAGGGAAACGCGGTTCTATAAACGTTGAAGTAGGGCGCCTCGATTAACTCGCGTCTTCGCCGTACGGCAGCGTTCGCATCGAGACACGGTTTGGAGCAGTGGAACGCGGGAAATTTAAAATGATTTAAGCAAACCTTTGGCGTCTTTACCTTGGAGGAGCGCGACGCATGAGGAACAACATGAGAGGTGAGCGGGAAAGCTAAGGGAGGCATTTACTTCGCAAAGGCCGATAAAGACTGTCGTCTTTTGACGGCATTTGCAACGAAAGGAGCAGATACGCGGCCAATTTTTTTTCGCTTACTATCGTAAGAACCACCCCAACCAGCATTCCTAACTAAATTAACCGGGGGCTGCAGGTTATATACGCAGATTTTGCCTCAAATGTACCCGCAATTTCTGTTTTTTTTTTTTTTTTTTTTTTCGCTAAACAACGGAGAGATGCATGACAAGCGCCAGCGGTTCACGAGTTGCGAACGCTTATGACAATATAAACCGCTTGGCTTTCGAAGCTTCTGGGTTACGCCGCGACGACAGCCAAGACGGAACGACGTGTGGCTCTGCATGGGTTCAGGGAGCGTGCTACGACGACAAGGTGAGCCGCTCAAGTGCTCTGCACTTAAAAAGAATTACCTACAAAGAAACAAGATTTTCCTGCTTTTTTCCGTACCGCTCTTCAGATTATTGAATGATAAATTTACTTCGCCTATATATACCTGTGGTGAGCATATGTTGAACTCTCTGTTTGCCGCCCCATTTCGTCCACCTATTGGATCCAACTTCACCATTACCAGCATTATCGGACAGATTATCCCGGAAAAATCATCTCGATTATCGGCAAGATTATCGAAAAGACCGGAAAGATTATCTCAAGTGCGATAAATTTCTGGCTCGATTCCGCCTTTTTTTATCCGCTTCACGCTTTGCCTATTGGTTCTTCGATGGATTACCTCCAAGCGCTGTAACCACCACATGCCTGTAAGGAAACTGGCGTGAGGGCTTTGGCTCACCAAATGGCTGATGAAGGGAGCGACTATGCCACCGACGCGGCCGACGGTGAAGCACGCGGCGAAGCCGAACCCGCGGGCGGCCGTGGGAAAGAGCTCCATGGTCCACACCCATTTCACCGAAGCCGACATGATCAGGACAAAGCGGCCAGCCATGGACATCGATAGGCTCATGTAAGGGATACCTGCACACACAACGCAAATTTACGGTTGGTTATTCTTTCGAAGCAGGCCATCTGCTCCACAGGATAGGTGAAGTTGATGACATGCCAATGATGTGTCAAGGGCGCTACGCTTTACCAAATGGTAATTTTTCGTGTCCGCAGTTAAAAATACCCAAAAATTGGCGCTTGGCAGTTAACAAAACCAAAAAGTGTCTAGTGCTACTGTGTACGTACCCTCGCGACGGCCGCCCTGTGCACGTTTGTCAAGCTAAGCATACCATACCCACTTAGGAAGACTGGTCGAGTGACCCTACGACCCCCCCCCCCCCCAAAAAAAAAAAAATAGAATTCTCGGTTACCGTTAGAACATTTACTCGGAACAAGAAAGACAGGTATGCCCCTTCAAAGTGATGGTCCAGTGATTACCACTTCAACAACAACAACAACAACAACAACCACAACGAAAAAAAAAATGAAGGGAGCTCGCACTTGTAGCAACAATGATGGAGCAAAGGTCGTTGCGGCAGCAGCGAAGAAGCAAATCGGCTGCAATCGTGGATTTAAACCGCCGCGATGGTCATGAAGGGTACGTAGAGATACCTTCAAGTCCTACGTGTTGTTGTGAGGTTCCTTCATTTTCTTTTTAAAAAAGGGGTCTAGTTTAAAAGTATATATATATCTTATAGATATATATATATATATATATATCATGTATATATTATCTTATATTCTCAGATATATATATATAATTATGCTAGCTAGCCCAGCATGATTTCAATCGTCAATGCTACCCTAGAGAAGACGCCTAAGCTTGTTACGCCGTGTGATTAAATACACAAAAACTTAATGATAATGAAAAGTAAGACCACGATAACGACGATGATCCGCAGATCCACACGCTTGCACAGAGTTCTTTAGAGACATTACGCCAAACCTGTATTTTTTTAGGAAAATCAGCAGCGCTTTGGTGACACGGGAAGGTTGGTTCAGGACACGACCAGGAGGTCCAACACATCGCTCAATCCCGATATTACCGATAGCGGATGCCCCGGGAAGACAAAAAGGAACACTCTGGGTGCAAAGAACCGTTCACGTTCGTAAACTGGATGGACCAAGTTCCCGCGCACTTCACAAAGTGGACCCAGTGGGGAGGGGGTCATTGGGGTTAGAAACGACAGTGCCAGGTGCAGGCCACATGCAGTCGCATGCGCCCTAAAACCGCTTCGTCGTGCGTTTTTAGATGCGGAGCGTCTTATGCTCGGGGGTATGTCCCGCGGCGTCGGCGGTGGTCCGGCGTCCACACACCACCGTTTTTTGGCCAATCCCCCACGTCTTATACTCGGGGGTATGTCCCGCGGCGTCGGCGGTGGTCCGGCGTCCACACACCACCGTTTCTTGGCCAATCCCCCACGTGGGTACGTGCTATAGAAGAGGAACAACAACAACAACTCCGGTGTGCTTGCGCTTGACTCCGTGATTCTTGAGATGAAGTAGGATGGAAGCAACAGTCCCGTCAGTGAGTGTGCTGACGCAATTAAGTGAGAGCATCAGCGCAAACACTAACAGCAATTACACCCAACTGCAATCCAGGGAACGTGTATCGATCTCGTTTTTATCAACTGCAACGGCTACGACTACATACAATCGCTGCTACGAGATCCACTGACTGTGCACTTCAGCGACCATAAGGCCGGGATACTCAAAGTAAGAAGACGTGCAAACCGAAATAAAGACCTTTAGATACCACTTCAATCTCGTCTCACTCGCGTATATACGCATACAATAAGGAAAATTACACCCATCTCCCCGAAGGGAACCATGAGTAGGATATATCAGCATTACGGGGTTCACTACATTCCACCATATTTGGCTAACAAACATTATGGAAACGCAAACGGAACCCCCATGACGCTCCGCATCCTACTCATTGTTCCCTTCGGGGAGATGGGTGTAATTTTTTTTTTGAAGTACCTTCATTCTAACTAAATTCCGTCTCCATACTGAACAGACGCGGTAACACAACACCACTGAGGCGCCTAAGTGGGCCCTGTTAACTACTCCTTGGATTTAGTGAAGCGGCTCACCACCGTACGAGAATTGAGCGGCGACCGCTGCAGCTCCGGCGAGGAGAAGTGTAGCCACCTGAGATGGTCTGCGGCTACAGTAGTAGACCAACACAAGGCCCACCAACGCCGCGGGTATCTCTGCGGCGGCGGAGACGGCGAAGTTGACGTACTGGCTTCCCTTGATGTCCACCGCGCCCAGAATGACGGCGAACATCAGGAAGTTGTCGCAGAACCTGCGCATGCAGTCAAGGCAACGAGGAGATTGTAGTGATGCTTCAGATACGCCCGTTGTTTTGTGCCCCAATTCAGAAATGGGAAAATAATAGTCTTTAAAAAAGCAGCACTCACTGTCGGGGTAGGGATAAATAAAGTCAAGGCGCTACGGGTTCCGAAGAGGGGCTGATAGCCACTTCGCCCGAAATCTTCGGCTGATAGGAATGATTAATAGGGGTGTAGTGCAATCGCTTTGTGTGGTTTTAAAGTCCTCGAGACGGAAAGATTGTTTTATTGGTTATTAATTATGAGGTTTAACGACCGACGCTACACAGGAGATGAGGCGCGCCGTAGTGGAGGGCTTCGGATTAGTTTTCACCACCTGGGGATCTTTAATGTGCGCGGAAATCTCGAACACACGAGTGTTTTCGCTTTTCACCTCCATCTGAAAACGCTGACATTCCTTCATAAGAACAAATGGGCTAGCTGGACAAGTCGCTACTGACTTTTTTCAAACAAGGCCTTCAAGGCCGTGCTGGCATTCTTAAAAAGCAGCGGTTTAGCAGCTAGATTGTAGTCCAATAACGTTGTGGTAAACTATTGAACATTTACTGTACATGGCATGCGCATTTTGTGTATAGGTACTTATACAATCACCTCTATGTCAATCAGTCATACCTGTCACCCTCTCTATCTATGCTCTTTTCCCCCTTCTCCCACCCCCGCACAGAGTAGCAGGTCAGAGAGTATACGATCAGGCCGGCCTCTCTCTGTTTTTTCCTTCCATTCCATAAATTACTCTCTCCCTCTCTCTCTTTTGCGCACGTGTATTTCGAAACATAATTTCTTTTTCACGACTGATCACCGCACACTCTTTGAAAGTTCCCGCTGAACGTTCCGTAATGTTGAAAAAACTATTTCATGATCGGAATATTGAAGAATTAATGTTACAAATAACGAATATGCCATGTATGGAATCGTAACCCCTACTTTCTGAAAGTTATACCCCCTGACGGATATTTTTGCGGCATAATCGTTCGCATGCACTCAAACATCAATCCTTATATATCCCTACCATTGAGATTACGAATTTCTCAATATGCCCTTCAAAAATTTTTCGACCAACTTCCTGAAAGTCCTACCCTCTGACGGATGTTTTTAGGGCATAATCGTGCACATGCACTCTAATGCGAATCCTTACATATCGCGACTATTCAGATTACGAATGTGTGAATATGCCATTCACAAAATCATTCCACCAACTTCTTGAAGGTAGGTTGATTGATTGATTGATTGATTGATTGATTGATTGATTGATTGATTGATTGATTGATTGATTGATTGATTGATTGATTGATTGATTGATTGATTGATTGATTGATTGATTGATTGATTGATTGATTGATTGTGGTTTACCCCCAAACTACACAAGTTATAATGCACGCCGTAGTGAAGTGCTCCAGATTAATTTTGACCACTTGGGGACCTTTAACGCCGAGATCTCAACAAACGGGCGTTGTTGCTTTTTGCCTCCAATAGAAAAGCCGAATCCGCGGCCGGGAATCGAGCCCGCGTCGTTCGGCTTTGCAGCACCATGCCTTAGCACGGAGCCTCTGCGACGGGTATTTCTGAAAGAATTGTTCACCCTGTCGAAAATTGAAAGGCATTTTTGGGCACGTTCACTCACCAGACTACAAAAAGGAGGAGCGCATTTCTTCTGATTCTTCGGTGCTTGAATATCTCGAGCGGGCCAAGAGCCACGGTCAGCGACTCTTGAACTTCCACCACAAGTCCATGAACGACGGACGTCAATTCGGGTATCAAGCGACGGTTCATCGTGAGTATCTTACGGATGGCGCGTTCGGCCTTTTCCTCTTGGTGGGTTGTGATGAGCCAGCGCGGCGACTCTTGTATCACACTGGGGAAATTGTCAGAAACGCACTGAATAGCCATGCCGTGTCTTACATCTAATGCCACACATGTTCGTTAATCAGGCTATAAGTACTGCGCGGACAGATCCCGAACACGGCACGAGCAACGACGGACAACTCAGAATCAGGAACAAAATTCAAACAAATAACCGCGGTAATAAAGATACGTTGTAATTGGATTCGTCAACCATTTTTTTCGCCAGCCCGTCTGACGACATAGGGAGTTGGTCGTGTGACTGTCGGTCTCCGACGAAAACCACACCCAAAAAACAGCAATGCGCTATTGTAGTGTTGCCTCAGTTTCGCTAGATTACAGCCGTCGATTTTTGGCTTTCACTGTCATTTGTCATACCCTAGATATTCATTTCATTTATTTCCAAAACCCTTTGCTCGGGTAGGGAGTAGGAAGCTCAGGATAAGTTTCTCAGGTAACCTCTTCTTTTGATAAACTTTTACGCTCTCCCACTCTCTCTACAGCAGTTGAATATTAACGTAGAGCCAGCCTACTGAGAACTCTGTTTTTATAGATATTCCCCATATGACGCTCACGCTAAAGTCGTTTAGACCTAATTTTATAGCTTCCCAATATACAGGGAGATCAAAGTTAAGTCGACAGTTTTTTTCTTAAAATACGCGCTTAGATTTACGCAAAGACCACCTCTACAATGAAGTTATGCGTCCAGGGGGAAACATAAATAGGAGGTAAATATAGATTTGGGAGGCTTAATTCACTAAAATTGATTAATTCCCTTTTTAGTGGCTACAGTAACCAGGCATGTTTGTATTGCAAAGTTAGACGCAATTATGTTTCTACGCAGTTTCAATTAGCAGAATTCTTCGCGGGTTCGATTACCGTCCGCGGCGGCCGCTTTTCTGATGGAGGCGAAAAGAAAAAAACGCCCGTGTGTGCGAAATTTCGGCGCACGATAAAGATCCCCAGATGGTCAAAATTAATCCGGAGCCCTCCACTACGGCGCGCCTCATCGCCTGCGTGCGTCGGCGCGTTAAACCCCAGAATCAATCAATTAGCAGAATTCTAGCGCATCCGTAGTCCGAGATATCAAATGGCGAAGTTTAATTGCAGTTCGCATGATTACGCATGCAAGATAGTCTGCACCGGCGCAAAGCTTCTCCCTTCTGTGACGTGCCTGCTTTGTACGGTGTTTATTTCGACAAAGGGGTGGAGGCATAGGCAAAAATGATAACTGGTACCCATTCATTCTTGCCTGGCGTTATCGCAATCTGCAGTACTCGAAACCGCTGCCGAAGCACACAACAAAAGTGAGGAGCTATGCGCCGGTCTTGACTTGTAGCATGCGTAATCATGCGAGCGGCAATTAAAGTTCGCAGTTCAATATCTCCGTGTACGGATGCGCCAGAAGAATTCTGCCAAATGAAACTGCGTAGAAACACGATTGCGTCTAACTTTCCGATACAAACATGTCTGGTTACTGTAGTCACTAAAAAGTAATTAACCAATTTTAGTTAATTAAAGCACCTACATCAACAATTCCCAGCTTATTATGTGTCTCCCTGGGCGCATAAACTCACTGTAAAGGTGGTCTTCGCGTAAATCTAAGTGCCTATTTTTTTTTAAATCTGTCGACTTAACTTTGATCACCCGTATATTATCTCTAATAAAAGTAAAGTACTTCAGGGCCGGAGTGGAATGAAGCGAATTGCCGAAAGCTAGTTCTTTCGGATATACAGAGGTTTCATTTGGTCTGCATGATCCCTCTAGGATACATCCGACGAATGGTGATCCACAGCTTTCCTAGGAATAGCAGCTGATGCGTTATAGCCCTGTACCGTGCGTACCCCGACATTCCAGCTCGTCGCATTGTCTTTTCAATCGGCTGCGATAGTCATAATATGAGCGACAGCGCACAAGCTAAACCATGCGAGAATACTAGAAAGGAGACACAGCGAGCGGCGCTTTTAAATGTTGTTTTTTTGTTTTTTCTTTGTTTTGTGTTTTTTGCGTTCTCATTCTGCCCTGTTCGTGTGCCCTTTATTTTCATAATGAATAGTATTCAACCGCCCCACCATTGCACTCTTTTACGGTAGCAGCATTTCTTCAAAAAGCCCGCAAGAAAACTTTAGACACACTTACAACATGAAAGGCGCGCAGGCTAACGCGCTGAGTGCCGCGACCAGCTGCAGAAGCTTCCAGTTTCCTAGGAGGTAGGCTACTCCTGGCAAGAACAGCGTCGGAATCGCAAATCCCGCCGTGTAGCCCAAGTTGAGGAACGTCCGGTAGCGGGGATCGAGAATCTCGGCAACTGCACGCAAGAGCGTGCAGGAGGGATTAAAAGAAATACGAACAACGGAGGACACAGCGTCCGGCGCATGCCGCACCGTCTGGCTGCACTGTCAGTAAACTGCGCCCATGCGTAGTTCTTTCAGAGCGTTTGAGAGTGTGGCGGGAAATGCTTCGCAAAGAAGCGACGCCGGTAATTTATTTTGAGGCGCCTTCTTATGCTCGGTCGCCACTGAGCATCCTGTTATCTACTACATTCGGGAGCCAAGCGCGCAGCAGGCTAATTGCAGCTAACATTATGCACTTCAAAGATCATCCTGCTCAGTGGTGACGCAGCGTAAAAAGGTGCCTCAAAGTAAACGAGTGGCGTCGCTTCTTGGTCAAGCATTTCCCATTAAATTAGGCCTCACCCTCAAACGCGCTTGAAGAAGTGCGCATGCGTGCAGTTTACTCAGTTTGCAGCCAGATGGCGCAGCATGCGTCGGAGGCTGTGCGCTTCCTTGTTCGCACTTCTTTTAAGCCCCAGTGTACATTTGCAATCTTCTTCCCTCTGAATAAATATTTGTGAAGCGAAACTGTTGGAGTAGTGGATCTGGGGGTCCGCGGACCCCAGGGGGTCCACCAGGGCGTTTAAGGTGTTCAAAAAGCCCGCCACAACACTCTTTCCCCTTTTGCTATTGTTTTTCTCCTTTTTGTCAAACCTTGCTGGTAATGGAAAAAGGTGGCTTCGCTGATGAGTTGCACGTTTGAATTCTCTGCGTGCCACTTGTTTCAACGTAGCCTTTTTGCACGATACGTCAGCTACGCAAAAAAAAAACGGAACATTTAAAGTTAGCTTATAAACGTTTCGGTGATTTCAGGCTACAAGAGCAAATTGATCTACGGTGTGACGTGCACTAGCGTAAACGCCAGGCACAGAAGGCGGGCATTGAATAGGTGTAGGGACGACGTTAGCTGCAAGTGAAATTTTTTAAAACTATGTCACAGACCAATAAAGCTGATCTAGGGGGCCCTCACCACTTTTGAAAGCCCGAAAGGGATCCCTGGCCACACTCATGGTTAAAAACCACGGTACAGTTAGAATATAGCTAACAAATCTCGGGGCTTGTATCGTTTCAAATCGACGACTTTTAGCATCGAAGAATCGGTTGTTCTCTGCATCAAAACAAAACGCACTGCCCAAAGAATTAAAAGATGATAGGGGTCGCACGGGAGATTTAAAATAGAGGGCTTCGATACAGCCTTGACTAGGTAAATTTATAAGCAACGATAGCAGAAAAAAGACTAACTAATGGTGTCTGTTTACTTACTTGTCCAAGTAGGCTTACTTGTGCAAGGTGCGTTTAAGCTTTGTTAAAAAGCATGAAGCAGAGCCCACAATAAAATATGCAACAAGCGATATGCCGAACATGACTCGATTTTAATTCGAATTCCTGCGTGCGTGGAAGTTGGGCAAAGTTGCGTTTCTTACGCGCAACAGAGATCACATAAAAATAGAGAGGCGAAATCAGGTAGGGATACGCATTGTTTTTAAGTAAAATAATGGAAGCGAACTCACACCTACTCAGGTTCTAGCATAGGCTAGTGTAATTGAAATTACATGCTATCGAACATTAGAAAGACGTGGTAAATTTATCGAAACCCTTCATTCAATAATCAATTGAGTACAGCCAGTATACATTAATTTCAAAGTGCAGTCTAGCCCGCTTATAATGCCCGCTTATCTCTCAAACTTGATCTAAAGCTATGTGCACTTATTTCCGGTTTACGAGATAATTATGAATCTTTCCCGTCCTTTGACAGAAGATATTTGCGAAACACAAACAACACCAGATTTTCAGTGCAACATAATATGTTACTTCCAACTGTCCGGATACAACTACGCAAAGAAAAAAAACTTTATTTTCTGCTGCCACTATCTAGAATACCTTATCCCCTTCACTTAAAAGGTACCCCTCCCAGGACTCTGTTTATAGGTCTGTAAGAAAATACCTACTTGGTACACTCTAACAAACCCCTAAGCTGTCTTTCCCCGATCATATCAGTAAGTCAGGGCCCCTTGTTTAAAGGTGGAAAAAAGGGGACAACTTTGAACTACAGCACCGCACATGCGCGACGCCAAACATGGAACCGAAAAACAGTGCGACGACCAATGCGAGAACGCAAAATTAGAACCATCGTGTTCTATTTTTGTCTTTGTGTATACCGCCTCCCTAGCGATATTTTTGTTTACGCTATGGAAAGGGAAGTCCCCCTGTCAGATGTTTTCCATGAGACCTCCTTCTGTAAAACCCTGTTTTGAAAACACTGCACTGAACTGCTTAATAAAACAATGTCAATGCCAATGTCACATCGGGAAACGGAAATCAGTTCGTTATATCCATTGTTCGCTCTGGACATAAAATCTATGTATACAAATGGTAACGGGAAACGAACATTTTTTTTGTTATAGGCGCGATTTTGTTAAATCCGGGTTCGCTATAAGTGGGCTATACTGTATTATTACTTTATTTGATGTGCTTTCCGCTCTCTACGCATGAACGGCTGCTCTACTGGAGAATAGAGAACGGTAGGCAAGTGAGTTATATACAGTGCGATCTGGACTGCTCGCTGTGTTGTGCAACAACGGCAAAACGCTTAACACTTACGCAAAGCCGCCGAGCTTGTCTGTATGCCCGCGATGCATATGCACGTGAAGAACCTCAGGGCGTTGTACCAGTGGACTGAAGGGGACAACGCGCCTACAGCACCGAAAAGCGCGACGCCAAACATGGAACCGAAAAACACGGTGCGACGACCGAACCTGCGAGAGAGGCGCAAACATTAGAACAGCATACTGAACACGTTTTCCGGACGTACACCACTTGCAGCTTGCAACTGTTTAATGAAAGGGGGGGGGGGATTTACTTTTTAAACAGTTCTTATCTAAACGACATCAGTAGCGTCGTCCTTACTTTTTCAAGCTCACGTGCGACTCGAAACACCCGCTACCAACCTCGTAGAATCCTTGTCCCACCTTACCTACAGTCCTTCTGCACTAACAAACTCCCACGCCTCCTTAGTAAGATGAAGACTGCAGTGTAGAAAGAACCTTTTTTCTGGCGAGGAAACTCTCATTGTACTTGATTGTGGGCTGTTCTTAACGAATATAACACATAGCAAGGAAGACAAAAAACGTTGGGTGGATACTTAGAGCTTTCAAATAATGTAAAGCTAAATCCTAGTTCTCTCGTGAAACGCCCCGTATAAAGGGAATTATAGAAATACAGAATGAATTTAGAATACTACGCCCCCAGGCGCAACTAATTCAGATAATCTTTCAAAAAAAAACAGTGATTATTCCTAAAAACACGCTCGAGAATGTTTTTGTTTCTGTTTTGATTAAAATATGAAATATGACACCGTATGCTTTCCGTATGTTTTCCGTCGTATACTCCGTACATACGAAGTTCATACGGACCGTTTCTGATGGTCGTACAGAGATGAAACCAGTGCAATTTTTTTAGTCAGCGGAAATACAAGTTGGTAGTGGGTAATGTATCGGTTATTTTATGGTATGTGACCTTTTTGTGCAGAAGTAATCATTAGCTGAAGAAGTAATCATCATTCAACCGTTTGTAACCAGCGCTTGTCTTATACCTCACGCATCGTTTCGTTTGCTGCATTTTTGTTATTACTGGTTAGGGTTTGACCCGTAGCAAACCACGGCAGCGTTTACCTTCAGCTTCGTGTTTTCAAAACGTGTTTTCGAAGTAATTTTACTTTTTTATGCCGAACGTCGCTGCATTGACTTACCTGTCAGATAAATGTCCCATGAGAAGCGAGCCCACCAAGGATCCGACGAAGACAACGCTCATCATCATGGAACGCTGCCATTCATGTTCGCACACTAGATTCCACTGAAATGAGAAGAGTCAGAAGGAGCCTTTTAACTCAGTTTGAGTATAAAGTCTCGTAATGGAAGCGCTACAGGCATAAACCAGACTTTGTGCATTGCAATTTCGAACGAACGGTGCATTTTTCACTAACTTATTAAACTTATCTGAAAAGACGAATTACAATGTGCACTTCTCTGCAGAGTATTCCTCCCTCGGCTCCCAGCACGTCGAATGCCTGAGTGGTACTTTCATCAGTCGCATTACGACCTCACTTGCTTTATCAGTCATGACATTTTAAGGCAACAAAGTTTAGACGGTCCCTAACCATCTCTCGGAAAATGCAGCTACATTACTCTCTAAGCAAAGCAAGGCGGTTTGGTTTAGTACTGTTATCAAGCCTGTTTCTAACCTCAGGTACCGCCGATGATCCGGGCGAGGACTCGTTGTAACTCCACGCTTCGCACGGCACTGTCCTGGAGTGGTCGAAGGCCACATCTGAACCGTTCTGGTGAGAATCCACAAGAGGAAACATCTGGCACGAATCGAACACGGGTGCAGGAAAGAGCGAAGAGCGGTTCACTGTGGGGATAGCATGCTCTTTCCACTGCTCTTCCGTCCAGTTTGTGAGAAACGGGAGATGCGGTTTGGAACACCAGTGCTCCACGTCCGTGGCGATGAATAGTGCTGCGAACTGTGTCCATGACGACGGAAAGGCGCGGACGAAGGTGAGCGCCCAGACGACGACGTGGTAAAGACGTGGTGGTCCAATGACTCCGCTGATTAGCCGCATTTCGGTGCTGGGCTAAGAAGACTGAGATCCGCACGTTTTGAATTGACTGAAAATATTAAAAACAAGCGCAACATAACGCAGATTCAGCTTAGGAAAGAGTTCCCTGCCGCCGTCATCACAAAAGCATGCTGTTTTGTTGGAGGTAGGGCAGGTTGCACTGCATGCGCTCGAAAGAGAGCTCCTGGAAATCTCTGCTGCAAGAACACATACAGGTGGACGCATTAAATCGCGGAGAAACTGTCACCTCTAATATCATAATTTCATTCAGCGTGAAATCGGACGGATAGCTGTGAAAAGTGACAGCCTAATAATCACAAAGTAAATACATGCAAACAGCCGCTAGTTACCTTCGTTCGGTATGCTTCATTGTTATTACAGTTATTACATCATTTACTTTTCACATTGCGTGTACTTATTTTACTAGATTAAGTACATGCGCTACCGGTTCCTGTGCTACGGCCTTTTTGTCCCCGCGCGTTGGAAAATAGGTCTGTCCACCTCCTTCAGAACGTGGCTTCCAAAACAAAAATAAGAAACAGCGGTTCTGCCAGCAGTCAAAGAAAGACATGACCATAATAACAAGATAACGATGAGAACGACTGTGTGCCATTGCATAGCAGGCGACTGCTTCAGCGCAGACGCTTCTTCATGAGTGGGCACTCTTGGAAAGGCCTGCAGTTTTCTCCTTTCTTCGCGGTCATAAAGTTTACAAAATAGAATTGCGCCTCATTGTCCATATGAAGCCGAGTTGACTGAGAAAGTGCAGTGCACTAGGGGCAAGATCATTATCCCTTTCTTCAAAAATGAATTCTTGTCAAAAGCTTTGTTCAAAAAGGAACAATATCTTACCATGAAGTGTAAGGAACCGTTGAGGTCTCTTCTCTACGTCGTCCCTCGTTTCAGCGCCACCGACAACAACCCAGATGCTTCTTCATGGCCATAGAGGCTGGGAACTACCGAGCAATGTGAGCGAAAAAGTGCGATCAATGCGCGGAAGACTCCGGCTGCGGTGGTTTCCGTCGCCTGAACGCTTTGACGGATGCTTATCGAAGGCTCAAGTGGTCTGACTACTTATCGTAGCGTCGTGCCTCCGGCGAGCATAGACGTGTTTTGAAACCCTTAAGTCAGCCTGTACCTGGATGAACGGCCGAGATAAACGAAAATGGGACAGTATTACGAACGTAACTTCACTCTGCTGACCGTAGATGTGCTATGGAAAACTGTGCTTAGCCTGGTCAAGTCTTGGTTTCACTTCGTTAACGTTTCATTTATCTGTATTTATTATACTATTCGTTCAAATGCTGTCGTTTTCTACGGTTGGGGTCTCGCCTCCGGTGTTTTCGGGGCCCAACGGTTCGCCGGGGGATGTACGCGTGGTGGTCAGACTCCGCTTGCCGAGGATGGCTCACAGCCTCCAACTTCAGCGGAACGCTTACAAAAGACGGAAAAGCCTGACTATTATCCATCGCCAAGCTCGCATGCACGGGGCAATTCACGTGCTCAGGCTAGAACCAGTTGCGGAGAGTGCGTGCGCCAATCCGGCAGCGGCGGAGGAAACGGCTACCGAACGCGACTGTCGGAAGAGCTCGGCCCGGTGCTTCACGTGATGCGTTGCCCATGGTACGACGAAGGTTCGGTCAATTGAAGATCAAATTTTCCGCGACGAAACCGCCAGCCGAGATTAGTAAAGCTTTGCTTTAAAATCTAATCAGGTGATTTTTAACATTTTTTTCTTTCCAGTTGTTAAAATTCCCCGCATTTCCCCGAGGGGAAGAATGTGAAAGTGCGAATGCACGAGTTGAATTTGCGCGGTTCGGTAATGTTCGCGAAAGAGAGATCACACACACACACACAACTACAAAGAAAGAAAGATGCATTTATTCACAGACACCTACTTGTGTTGTCGTTGTACTTGATTGCTAGAGCGGATCTCAGCTTTGAAATTTCGTGTCAGTACTCTAGCCCTTCTCACGCCCGATTCCTGGCCAATCCCCCACGTGGGTATGTGCCATGTCAGCGGCCAGGCAGCTCGCGCCCATCTCCCCCGTTGCCAAGGAAGACGAGGAGATTCCTGGCCAATCCCCCACGTGGGTATGCTATGCGGACATCGCCGGTGGACCGCAGGTTCAAGGTCGCTTAAGAAGTGCATTCGCACTTAACAACGCAGCTAGGGAGTCTGGCTGGTTTTCATGTCAACAACTAGGAGTACCTCACAGAACAGAGGCCATGGTTAGTACAGCACTTTGGAGTGAAGTGCTAAGTGATGTACAGCACTTTACCTATTCAACCTATCTATACCGCGCACTACGTGTTCGAAAATCAAATGGCATTGTTCCGAGCAGTGATCACCCAGTTCCCGCTGGTCTGTGCGAGTGATCTTGCCTGGGCAATGATTTTGCTAATGATAGTGCCATGAGATTGACGATATTCTTCGGTAGAAAGGGGATGAGACAATGCTGATTTTCTGTAGCCAAGCTGGTAAAAGAGTTGAGGCTTGTCTTACTCCGTGGAGCAGACTGGCTTCAGTGCACAGGATGCGGGGTTACCCTCCGTGTCTCTGATACGATAATGGTGGCAATTAAGCGGAGGAATTACCGACGTTTATGCAAGGCTAGGTCCACACCTCATCTAACAAAATATACATATATATAGACATACATGCATACACGCACAGACGCACACACACACACACACACACACACACACACACACACACATCACACACACATATATATATATAATATAATATATATATATATATATATATATATATATATATATATTATATATATATATATTAGGAGAGAGAGAGGGAGAGAGAGCCCTCTACCTTGCTTTCCTTGGCATTCTTGACTTCCATTCCCTATTTCTGTCTTAATTCAATGAGCCCCTCATTTCCCATTCTGGATAGCAAGGGGAAAAGGATAGCAAGGGATAGCGCTACATGCATAGCAAGGGTCTCTGTTCTGGCAGTCTTGGTGCCATAGGTAGCTTAAGAGGGCTCAACGCTGCTGTGTCCATCGGTTCTGAAACAGCCGACGGACGTCCGGTGGCTGTTTGATTTAGGGCAGGGCAAAAGCAGCCTAGAACCGGGAAAAGATGGGGTAGACGGCAAGAACTCCGAAACCTACGAGGGGTTGGTCGCAAAGCCCTTCTTCCCCTTTACAATCCATCATGGACTACTTGTGTCGTTACAGGCCACCTAAATACCACGGTTCGCCCCCCAATTGACAAGGCAGGTAAACATTCAAGCAAGACTGAAAACTCTAGTACACGAACCATTTTCTAATTGACTGAGCATATGAATAAAACCGTCTGCAGTACCCTCTTTGAAAGACGTCTTGGTTTCACGTTGCCTAACAGGATTTCGAACCAACCTTGGCACTTTGGCTACTCCCACGTGGGCTGAATCGCAGGTCTGGAAAACGTTACAACTTGTTCTGGCTAGTTGTTAGCCCTGGACATGCACAAGGACTTTGATAATGCAAACCAAAGAGGCATTCTACATGAACTAGCGCTTGCCTTCCCCCTCCAGACAGCACCGAACTGGATACGGAATTTCTTCTTACAGAGGCCCATATACCTTAACCACGAAGGTTGGGACCCGTCGTTACCCTCAAAATTTTATTTGAACAGAGGAGTCCGCCAGTCATCTATCCTCGGACCTATCCTCTTCATTCTCGCTATGAATCGAGTGGCTTGAACACGTGAACAACACATCCGTTCGTTTCGCAATCCACTTGGACGACCTGGTCGTCTGGAGAGAAAGTGTCGGTTATGCTGAGCACATGATCGTGCAAGCGGAGCTTCAACCGGCTGCCCACAGCCTATGAAAATCACTTGACAACTTCAGTCTTCAAATTTCTGCACAAAAGACCGAATTTCCACTTTGGATGGTAGCACCCCAACTAATCCAGCGTTACAAGTAGGATAGAAGAAGGGGAACGAGCTTCATAGCGCATGTTGAAATCGCGTATCTTTTCTTTAATCCCCGCTGTAGCATCTTTGCCTTCCTCTCACACTCCTGTTGTCTCCGCGTCTGATTTCCTCCCTTTGCAAGCACACGCTTATTGCTGCCAACATTGTAATTTCCTGTTGGCGGCGACGGTGCCTTCCCCGAAACGCTAGGTTGTAGAGTTTCATACCAATATATACTAAAGGAAAATCTGGCGCCACTGTCTAGGGGAGGCGCACTTCGGCGAGCGTGCCGTCATGTACCGGGCGGGCACGTTCCACTTGTCCTTGGCATGGCTCATGAACGGGCTGGAAAGGTGGCTCTGGCTGCAAAAAAGCAACACTATTTCTGCAACAGATTACTCGAAGTTGTTTGTTATTATAAAAATTAAGCTCGAGAAAGATTTATTTGTCAGGAATTATTTAGAAGCTTCAGGCAAGATGAACAAGAAAATGATGTTGCCCTTTTTTGTTGAATTTGGCTTCGAGACAAAAGTGAAGCCACGTGGCTAACCAAGCCAAGTAGGCGAGGAACGTCGCTAGCTGCAATGGCGGCGCCCACCAAAGCCCGCGACTGCAGTACCAGATTTCCCTCTAGTATATATTAGTAATAAACTCTATACGCTAAGTGAGCATCAATGATAGCACGCGGCTAGAAGCCACCGACAACCGCTCAATGAGCTTGGTAATGCCCCTGCGTGAAAACAACGCGTGTGCGCATGCGGCACCCTTCAAAAGATGAGAGTTTAGTTCCACCCGACCAAAAAGTAATTTTCCACGCTCTAAAACCCACAACAAAGCGGTATGCGTTACTGAAGATAAAACATCAGACAGCATTCAATCTAATTTTACCATTCTTGTCGCCAATTTGTCCGCAAAGCACTAATTGTACTCCGAGGAGCTTCATCACATGACGAAGGAGACTTAGGTTGCCCGAAAACCACAATGGCCTTTAAAACAACATTGACGGGTCTTTAGACACAGAAGTAAATGATAAACCTTACCGAAGATAAAACGGATAACTGTTTAATGCTGTGATTTTATGCTTCTTTCGGCTAACTTTTGTTCAAAACATTATCGTCGTTGTAACAAGCTGCGTCACACGACAAAGCAGGTGACGAGGCACGAGCGATGTTGTCATACACGTTTCATGCGGGGGGAGTTGTAGCGCCATAGTGCACTCAAAGCGCATGCGCGCTACTTACTTCTGTCGTTGTTAGAATGCTAGGATAGTAGCCGAAAACTGTGCTCTCCCGTGTTCACCGTTCTACCAATCAACTCCCCGGACTGAGAAACGTTCCGGCGCCGCTCATCTTCACCATGGCCGCTGGTGGGAGGCTCCAAACTGTGTACGGGTTCTGCCCCGACTTCGACTGGTGGCCCACTGTTTTCGAAGACGCCTTCCCGCCAGAGATGGTGTGCAGTGCTTGTGGCCTTGTTTGTTTAATGTCAGGCTTGTTACCGTGCGGCCACGTTCTTTGCCACCGATGCTCCCGTAGGTGCGCCGATGGGGAACGCTGCCGGTGTCCGCTGGATGCACGCTCTCATCGAACGGAAGACGTCACCTGGGCGAAACTTACTACGGAGAGTCTCTTAGACCGCAAGGTATGTATGTTGCACGTTCTTATGCACATTTAGGGCGAGATAATCCCGCTGAAGCACATCCGGGCTTCATGTACCAGCGATAAATTGATAGTTCACGTCCTGTGCGAGCAGCAGCCATTGGCATCCTGCTAACGATCGAATCGTTCAATGCAAAACACTTAGTTCCGTATTTACAGCCTTAATGAATGTTTAACCGAAATTTACAAGATCGAATTTTATTCCTTCTGGTATTATAGACGTCTCGGAAGATCGAGACGCGGAACTGAGAGGCACAGGTTCGAGGCTGCAACACGGGGTTTTGTTATTATGCATGAAATAAAATTTATCCCACATAGAAGATGTGGAAATTCACAAGACAAGCGGATATAGAAGGCGCTTGGCGTGTTCGCGGGACGGAAAGGATGTAAATGACACCTAAATGCGGATGAGTACAAGTTAAATTCAATAATCCAGTTATTCTTACACAGATTTAAAGTCGGGTTGGGATTGTGAAAGCAGACTAAAATCACCTGTTGAAGGGGCGATATATGCGCCTGCATGGACATGTCAGGGCCATGGTTCAGAGAAGGAACGTATGCAGAGAGCGGTGGCACGAAGGCGATACCTCGACCCGTTGTAGGGGATGGGGACGTTGCGCCTAACCGTTCAGTCGACAGCCGCAGGACACCGTGGTTGTGGTCGCCCTACGAAAGGCCCTAAAACCCCTACACCTTCCCACCA
The DNA here is from genome assembly GCA_013339765.2 of Haemaphysalis longicornis. NCBI lineage: Eukaryota > Metazoa > Arthropoda > Arachnida > Ixodida > Ixodidae > Haemaphysalis > Haemaphysalis longicornis. The sequence continues at coordinate 23,905,852 of CM023457.1, forward strand.
ACAGAAAGTGCGCAGGGCAGTCCTATTCTGAACGTCTTAATCCTCTTCTGCCGTCCTCGCCAGACTGATGACGTTCAACCTGAATTGCCTTCCTCGTTGAGTTGCACACCGCATCCACTGTGGATTGGTCGATCGACCACTCCTTTGATTTTGCCATCCCACAACGTTCCCCCTTCTTTCCCGACACCAAATATTTCTCTTTTACAAATTAGCTACGCCTGAAATGCGCATGTTGTTTTTCAAACGGCCCTTGCGCTACCTGTAGTTACAACGAATAGCCTCGTGTTGTTAACACTGAGGTAACCTTTTCATTCAATTAATCGATGTCTGAAGCAGCAAAAATAGCGAGTGTACCATCATTTTCAAACTGTGCTATTTAAAATTTCTAGGAACGGACGCCAATGGTACGCAGGACATGGGAGTAGCCTCCAGCGCGATGATGCAGCCAAGCGCACTGTACTACTACGAACTGTAGTCTGAAATCGGAATTTCCAGTAATGTCCTTGCATTTCGCGAAGACCGCCGCATGAAACCATCTAGATCTCCGCAATTTAGCAACACTCCGTTATCACTGATGGATATGCGCCCGACTCTGAAGCGCAAGTCAGTGCCGGGCGTTGTGAACAGCGCGCTCCTTGTGAACCTTAAGCGATCATTCTAAGAATTTAGTCTAGCATTCAGCGGCTGCTCAGTTGGTATAAGGTTCACGCAAGGCCCAACCAGAGCGCGGTTTCTGTTCCTGGTTTGTTTATGCAGCTCACTTGCTACGTGTATGGATACCGTGCTTCGACGTGTGAAGGCGTATTCCCTTGTGAACAGAAAGCAATCCTCACGGCTCCCAGCAACTTCCTTTGATTGCGAAATGTGCGTCCTAATGACTGCTGTCGTATACGGAATTCTTGAAACAGAGCACTGTACAAAAAGAACGGTAAATAAACCCCGTTTGCCTCTGCTCTAATTCCAATTCCAGGCCAGAAGCGAGCTCCAATTATCTCGCACAAACATTTGAGGGCGGGTGAAGGATGTGGAGTACGGAATTATCTGCGGCTTCACGGGCTCGGCTTCGCGTGCTCCCATGTGTCTGTTGTTCGTTCCAAATGCAACCAAATTTCTGTGTACCGGAAGAAAAGAACACCCATTTCATATGGCGAAGCCGCATTGAATTCATGCCGTATCGGTACATGTGTAGATAATGCGCAAGAGCTAATCGTTTTTAGATGATCTCACGATGATTAAGTTCGCGCTGTTCACCTTTGACATAAAAATTGATTTTGGCAGGCCCTTGTTCCCACCACGGGCATTTGCTCCGACGAGACTGCCTGCATTGCAACATGAACATCAACGCTTTAGTATTTCGCTGCAGTTATCTTAAACACACGTTCAATGCTTCCGTCACGCTACGAGAACAGTGAAAGGGTAATAAGCATTTCGTAGTAATATCGATGGAAATCGACACTAAACTATAAACTGTTCACTGGATGATTCGTGCGTGTTGTAGTTCTGGTTTAATTCCTTTTGCTCTGTTTTAATAGGCGCGACTGGTTTTTGTGTATATTGTAATTTGAGCCAGTATACTGGGTGATATTTTTTGTGTGGTTACTACAAACGCACACATTTATTTGTGTTTGCCCTGCGCAGATCCGGTGTTGGAACGCAGGAAATGGCTGCTCCGCGGTTGGTACCGCATTAGAAATACTCGCACACTTCAATTCCAACTGCCAATACTATGCCGTCACCTGTCAACGCTGTCGCCGCAGCGTAGTGCAAAAGGACATCATCGACCACCTGGTGTCCAGCAACTGCGGCCAAGAGCAACCAGAAGCATCGCCTACACTTGAAGGTGTCGGTGCCAACAGCATGTTGCAGTCGCTCCAATTGTTCGACAAGAAACTGACGGAGAGCACACGTCTAAGCTTGGATGCTTTAAAGGACATACAAGAAAAGCAGAAATCGTTGGAAACAAGTATGATCGCTGTTCGACAGTTCTCGCGAGCGGAGATCGACGACATTCTTGGACAGCTCGAGACAAGAATGGGAAACATGTGCAAGCGAAAACACCGCAAAAGTATTGACGGCATGCTCTAGCATTGAGACTGTCACTAATGCTTTAAAAGTTTTTTCGCTAAAGGACAAGAAGGACGCGAAAAAAATATGGGACAGCCTGCATGACAGCGTAAACAAAAGACCAGGCTACGAAGAACTGTTGGTCATCGCAAACCAGGTCGGCGAAAAATTAAGCATTGCAGTGGCTGCTTCCAAAGGTATCCTTGAAAACAAGTTGAGCAGCTCCGAGGCACTGGAATGGACTATTAACGGTTGGTCACAATTGAAAGACGCTAAGCATCGCGGAGAGGCAGTGATTGGTTGGGCTGAAAACCCGAGATACTTTTACGGGTATTATATTTTGCCAGGGGCACAAATCGCAGACATTAATGGCACTTTGTCGCTCCGTTTGGTGTTCCACATATGCATAGGATTGTATGACCATCTGTTGTCTTGGCCATTTGCGAAAAAGGTTCATTTCAAGGTTTTGCACTCAAAGGAGGGAGAGTGTGTACTATTTAAATCTGTAAGCACCGAAAATTGGGAAGAGCAGGTTTTCCGATTGCCAGGTACGATAGAGAGGCGCTTTCTGATTGCACCGAACGGTATTCCCATTCAAACTTTAGAGACCAATGGCTTCAACGTAGATGACAAAATTCGAATAAAGTTGGAAGTTTTGCCGTAACGGGAGCGGAACGCGACGGTCAAAATGGTCAGTTATACAAGGACACGTTGTTTTAAAACTTCAAATGTTATGATTCCTATTTTACTCAAATGTAGCCTGAAGTTGTCCCCATTTTTCTCTTGACGAAACGACTCTCAGCTTTCGCCCTATTTTTTAGCCGTGTTATATTTTTAAATCCACTTGCAGTAGATGTATACCCCTCTTTGTACTTTGTTTTGAAGATCTTTTTATAGTTGTTTTAAAACATCCGGGGACGTATATGACGGCATTGGGTTGATATTATTCTGTGAATAAAGTGAACCATCATGTTTTGGTTGTGACATTTTTTACATGGATACTGTAGCATAAAGGGTACTTTGTAGGTTTAGGCTTCAACAAGTTAAGTGCTGTCTGACGACAGTTATGACAACCACTGTCACTTCCGTAATACATGGAGCCCGATATCATTGTTATATCTACCGGTATCTTATCTAGCCTTGAAAAGTTTTCTTGACATGCATGCACTGCCTATCGAAACAGGCTGGCGAAATGCTTCCTTAATCAGGGACCCAGAAAAAGTGTTGATGTAGCGATAACTTAGCAAAACCACGATATTTTCTGTTATCCCAACCTTGCAAAGGGCGCGGATTCGATTCCCGGCCACTGCGGCTGCTTTTGCGATGGAGGCGGACAGCAAAAACGCCCGTGTGTACGAGATACCGGCGCACGTTAAAGATCCCCAGGGGGCAAAATTAATCCGGAGCCCTCCACTACGGCGCGCCTCATAGCCTGTGTAGCTTCGGCACGTTAAACCCCACAATCAATTTGAGCTGGCACTGAAGACTTCTGTCATGCCTTTCAATGCTTGTAAAAATGCGCAAGATATTTTAGCAACAAGTTCCGTGTGTTCTTTGCTGTAATTCCTACTGTTTGCTTACGTTGTCCGCCCATATCCGCTTTACAGCTTACCCTCAGGATATAAGACCTGCATGTTGCCTAAATGGTTTTAGAAACGCGAAAATCACCAGCAGGGCGAGAAACAATAAATTACTCCCAATGTTCGCAGAGTAACATGAGCAGTGTGTTCCTTGCAGCCAGTGGCAAGTCGTAGCCAATCCACTCGGTGCGAAAGCCTTAGCCGTATATTTCCCAGCTTCCCTTACCTGCATACGTGTTAGGTCGAACCTGCGAGTGAGGTTTAAGCCTAACTTGTCACTTCGCAAATTCTGAATGCGCGTTCAGGGGGAGGGGGACTTTACAAGATTTTGCCATACACGAATGAAAAAAGTCATCTGCATTCGGCTTCTCTGCCAGCACAGTAGCTTAGCGGTAAAGCCTAACATAAAACTCTGCTATGTAAAGCAAATAATAAGAACACAAACAATATTCGTGCAAATAACATGGCAGTGATCGGGAAAACGCTGCAAATGATAGGATGCTTGAAAGCAACTAAGAGAAGCTAGCCATCGACAAAAAGTGCATGTTAGCTACTCAGAGACGAGCAGGGTGACATCACGTACAACATGAACGAGACAATAAAAGTAGCAGAACGATTCTACACCACACTGTATTCAAACGACGTTAGACCAAGGTAAGCTACTTGGAGTACAAGCTCAACTTGCCGTGTCCCGCTTATTGATTTCGACGTGATAATATAATAAATCCTACGTTTGCTCATGCTAAACCGTAAATAGGTCGTTGAGTGCTGTCTGGGCCCTTATTTGCAAACTCGTACGCCCAATAGCAAAAGTCAGTGTAATCCGGCATGTTTGGGAGTCGCTTCTTCTCTTTCATCCCGATTTCGGAAGTGCAAAGCGCAAACTTTTAGACGAACGAAGGAAGAGGACGACGGAGACAAGCGCTTGTAATCGTCATCCTTTTTCATCATTCGTCTATATTTTGCGCTCTTTAGGTGTGCAGTGAAATACCAACTTCCCCAGAATACCACCTTAATCTAGTTTGGGTAATTCATGACTTCGTGTAGCGCCAAAAAAACGACAGAGGACACAGGAGGCGACGGGCACAAGGGCAAAGTTCCAACTGAGTTTATTGACAAAAAAAATGCGTGAATTTAAAACACTGGGGTGGAACATTATCAAAAGGAACAAAGATAGGAAAGAACAGAAAAAAACAGGTCATGACAAAATTTGCACACAAAATAATTCGCGCAACACTGTGACGTCGAACAAAAGGCAGCACGATGCATTAACTAAGGTGGCACCCCCCCCCCCCCTACACCCTCAGATAGCCAATCTCCTTATCGGATAAGGCCACGGATGGTGCGGACACGCACCAAGTGCGTGTATTACAGCCCCCCCCCCCCCCCCCCCAGGCGTGCTATTACAGCCGCCTCGATTATTTCCCTTGTCTTCTGGTTGGCGTGACGAGCGACGAGCTAGTTTGGGTATTTGTCGTCCGCGTGTAAGTTTTCCTGCGTTTTCAATCCCCTTCTTTGGTTCCGCTTGCTTCTTGCATGGCCATTTTGTTCTCTTGCGCTCTCTAGCACCTGTTGTCTAATTCCTGTAAAAGTGTGTTTCTTCGTGACGCCTTATTGCCCTGGAAAACACCATATGAGGTATGCAACGTTGGCCTACAGCAGTTACTTGCAAGTGATATCGTGTGATAACAGCGCGGTGAAGCAGTGCAAGGGAACAGTGGGGGCGTGTAGCTTTGTGCCTTCAGTTTGTACTAGTTCACTGTAGCTCTACTGTAGTGGTACAAATGCGCAGCTTATCCACAACTGATATCGTTCACCGCAATAAAAGAGGAATCCAAACCTGTTTCACGAGCTTACTCGATGAAAAAAAAAAAAGGTTGATCCTACACATTGGTGGCAGTTGGCATAAAGGGAATCGTTACGCATGTGCTCGTACAACGACACCATTACCTGCATGATTGATTGATTGATTGATTGATTGATTGATTGATTGATTGATTGATTGATTGTAGGTTTTAACGCACCGACGCAACGCAGGCGGTGAGGCGCGCCGTAGTAGAGGGCTCCGGGTTAATGTTGACCCCCTGGGTATCTTTAACGTGCGCCTAAACTTCGTACACACGGGCGTTCTTGCTTTTCGCCTCCATCAGAAAAGCGGCCGCCACGGCCGGGAATCGAATCCGATACCTCGGGCTCAGCAGCCTTAGCCACTGAGCCACCGCAACTGGTACCTGCATGCTTCCACGGTGGACGTGGAGTTACTCGTCGGAAACACCGAGCGGAATGGTCGTAACACTGTGGTACACCTCGACTGTCCCGTTGAAACTTGACGGTTCGCACAGCGAAGGCGCCCCTGCTGGCCAGCACGTTCTTAAAGGAGTAGTGGCACAAAATTTCAATGCTGAGATAATTACCTAAGATGCTTCCTTTTTTATCAGGAGATATCTCTCAGCAAGTTTCAACAGCAACAGTTCGGTGTAACATTTTTGCCCGCACGAAAAAGCCCAGCCGGGCAAGGATGACGTCATCTGCTACTTGCCCCAAACTGTTGACGTCGGGACTCCCGTGACGAAGCCGACGCGCTGGATGTGGTTGGCGCGCTGCTCCGGCGTGTGTCCACGTCATGGCTTTCGTCCAGAGCGGCAGCGGTGCGGCAAGAATGGTTATGTCACGTACATCCTCCTGTCATGGCGGCCGCTCGGCGTTCGTTTTGTCGAAACCGAAACTAAAACGAATAAGCGGCGCCGTAAAGGAATGTTGACGGTACGCTTGACCGTCGAATGTGTCATTCTGTGATTAGTGGGCTGGTAAGGACGCATAGCAGCGGAAAAAACGTAACACGAAAATTTCGTGTCATTAGTCCTTTAAGACGCCACCAGATCCAAGCGCAGAGAACGTGACACTCTCATGAACTGTAGTTCACCCGCCACCATTCGCTTCGTGGCCCAAAGGTGACAGGCTCGAGGGAGGTGTTATCCGGTGTAAGATTGAACCGAGTGCCGCACCCGGCAGAAAGCAACAGGAGGAGCAGCAGCAGGAGCAGCAGCCTTCCGGTAAACCGAAGGAAGAGCCAAAGGACGCTTCACTTTAAAAATGAACAACGCGAAAGCTGAGTTACGCTGCCGCACCAATTTGATCTCGAGAGGCCTTTAACCGGCTGCAAAATACGGCAGACTATATAGACTGCGCCTTCCCATTCTCGGCGATTCTGCATGCTAATTTTATTTTTTTATAAATTTTGGTTTCTCTAATTTTCTTTTCGGGGGCAGAGTAGCGGCTTGCGCTGCATTTGATCCTGGAGTGATATCAAGGTGGTCGTGTGATAAACACTTGCTCTGCCCGTTGTCGTCATTTCGTCTTTTTAACACGAAAGTGTTTTATTCCGTGATTAACGAAGATTTCACTTGCGTCATATCCGTCACGGAAGTGACGCCAGTACAACGAAGCAAGCGGCCTGTAAAGCGTGCACCCCTGCACACAGGGTCTTCTTGCGGGGAAGCAACCTTTAGTACTAAACAGTACGTATTACTTAAGGTTGTTCGTTCTCGGGCTTTATATTTTAACACGAAAGTGTTTTATGTCGGGATACACCAAGATTTCATTGACGTCATATCCGTCACGGAAATTACGCCAGTACAGCTTTGCCGAAGCGACCATACCAGCAGGACGTCGCTCGCCAAGCACACCCACAAGACAGGCGCCGACCCGCAAACCATGCTCAGCTGCAGATTACTCTGCCTATTTCACTTTCGTGTTTTACCGACTCCTATGACAGAGAAATCAACCACAGTTTTGTTTTGTTTGTTTTCTTGGTCCGTAGAGCTCAGTCTTTGCCGATCGAACCTGGGAGAGGCGCGTGACTCTTGTGGGCTTAAATACAAGTTTATTTACATGGGGAATCCTTACCTGGCTAGGGTAGACAAAGCGCGCACCCTCCTGGCGTGGACCCATTGGACACAAGGATATCGTCCTCATAAAGCGTCCTCAGCAGCTAAACCTTTGCTAGCGCGTTCCGCAGCGTTTTACGCGTTCCATCCGGTTACACATGTTCCAAAGCACGGGTACATCAGAATGAATAAAAGAAAAAAAAAAACATCCAGTGCGGTTTGTTTCCTGGTGCGGATCATTAAAAAAAAAAGATACTTGGCGTGCGCTGGTCTATATGGAAGCATAAAAAAAACACTCAGCCCCCTATAAATTTAAATTGGCTTACGACGGGTTGTAAAGCACATGTATAACCAAAAAAGCACAATAACGTTTATTAATCATAAATCTCGCCCCGCAGTGTCGGTTGACGTTCAGCTTTATGTGAAGACAGTGCCACAGGATCACGGATAGCGATTCTGCAACAAGCAGCTGCGGTGAGCCTGACGTCGAGCCTAGAGCGGTATCGGCGACAAATCTAGCTTTCGCAAAAAATATGTACTCCGCAACATTTTTGCATCGTACTTTGAGGGAATGCACTATCGTTATTAAAACGAGGCTTTCAAGGCCAATTGACGGTGACGTTGCCCGAAAACAGACTGCACAAAAGGCAGCTTTATCTGGTAATGATGATGATGGATGGTGAAGTGAAAGACTGTTGCCACTGTCTTCACAGTCCACTGTCACTGTCCAAAATACAAATCGTTTCGCCTAAAACGCATTGCAACAAAGCCAACTTTCACAATGATTTCCACAAAGGCCCATCAAGCACATCCAGAAAAAAAAGAACGCTTTCCGTGGTCGGAATGGAACCTTGGCCTCTCTGGTTATGGAGCCGACGTCTATCTGATTGCGCCATTACGACACGATCGTAGCGGTTTGGATTTCATACATTGATACAGGTTTTATGAGAGAAAGCTTCCTGTTTTAACCATCTTTCTCTTAAAGAGCATTGATGTTTTTTTTTTATTGTGGCGCACAGCTCAACAAGACTACCAGCAACATGGTTGAGGCAATTTCTTTTCATTAAGTTCATGTCGCTTCGAAACGGTGGCTCAAAAAGATATCCCGAAAATAACGGCGGTTCTCACCGGAGGCGCTGCTATCATATGCAACCTTGGCATTCGTTGGGCTTCTAAGACAGCCCGAGGAAGCTCCCACGAGCGTGGCTCCAGGTATTGTGAAAAAGCAAGCCGCAGACGTCGGAAACGTTTCAGTCGATTAGAGCTCCTTTCGCAGGAAAAATGTTTTCGCACAAGAAGGGCGTCGCTTCCGCGCAAGCGATGGCCTGGGGGACATTGATTTTTTTAAGGCTGCCCCTCTAATATCTCGGCAGTCGTGAGAATTACCTCGAGGAAATTCTCACGGGAGTTTCCATAAAAGCTGGCCGGCCAAAAATTTTCTGAATAATATTACGTCCCAACGTACTCTAACAGAACATAACCTCATCGAACCTAGCGTAACCTAACCGAACGCGTCGTAATCTGCCCAAATTCAAACAAACTGCAACAAGCCTAATCTAACCCAGCCCGACACATGACGCAACCTATATTAAACGTAATTCAACCCATTCTGGAAGTCCTGTGCATCGATCTCTCAATATAGTGAAAACCAGAGTAAAAAAAGGTATTAAAGGGGTCCTGAAATACCTTCCGCCGATGCATGGATGTACATGTACCCAAATAAAGCAATGTATTTGCAATCTCCTCCCGCAAGAATTTTGTTTTAAAGCGATGAGTATTAGCTGAGAAATCGTAAATCAAAAACCGCGCATTATCGTCGCTCCGCGTTTCCTCCTCCTTTCGACTTACTCTCCGCTGTTGACGGCGCGCGAGCCTTGCCTCCCATGATGCTGCGCTCCGCAGCGGTGACGTACTTTCGCTATTGCGCTGCTCAGACTGTCGTCTGCTACGGGCAAGCTTTCTTGACACCATGAATCCCGCACTCTGCTCAAGGCTGGAAAAGCGAACGAAAAATCTGGCCGCATGTATGCGGCGGCCTGGCCTTGCCCTTTCGCGGTGTACGTTGCTGGCGGCACATGACTTTTTATCGGCGGCGAACTCGCAGCCGCACGGGGAGGGTCGTACGCTCGTTCCCTTGATGCACCGCGCACTGTTTATCCAAAAAGCGCCGTATCAGATGTGGCCCCGCTGGTGCCGGGTCTTATTTTGCGGCGGCGGTAATTCCTGCCGGCGGCATGTGAAAAAGTCATATTAAACCGATACAGAACCCGTGCACAAAACGCTTCAATCATGTGACCAGTTCAGCTTGGGGCGATGCGTGGTGGAGAGCGGCAACGTTGGCAAAACATGCTCCTCCGCGGCTCTGAACTTTCTAGCACTGAAGCGAGCGCCATTTCTTTGACAATCTCAAACATCGGTTGCCTTGGCAACAAGGCACAAACCACTCCAGATGTCAGTTACGGTTGCGTGATCCCGGTTCAGCTTGAGGCCCCACTTTGCGACATGTGGGCACTGCAGGCGTACCACTCACTCCCATTGGGAAGTGCGAGATGCGTTTGGCATTACAGGAGGCGATGGTGTGTGTGTTGTGGACGCCTTTGTTTCGCGATGAAATGCGACGTTGTGCTTCTGCGGGTGGATAGTGCTTCCCATGGTCTGGATTATCTTTCTCGAGCGACGTACGACTCAACCTCGCATGGGGTATGTGCAGTGTGCGTGGCTAAAAGCCATCGGCTTGTGCGCCAGAGTTAAGTGACTTGCTGTTCATCCCCGCAAACCGCGCGCGAGGCGAGTACCGAATTTACGACGGGCAGGAGGCAACCCATCCTCTGTCAATCGTGGTCCAGACTTTCAACGCATGTTGTGACGTTGTGTTCGTTAGAAACGCATCTCTGGATTGTTTTGAAGTTGAATAAAATGTATGCGTCAAACCCGGGCATTCGGCTCAGGGCGTTCTCTGCGATTGCACGAAAGAAGTGCCACGGGGCTTCAACGCTTTCTTTATGGAACGTACTCAGGTAAGAGAATATCCATGTCGTATTATGGCCGTGTTGCATTCAATACAAACGGTTAAGCGTTTGTTTTTACACTTGTTTCGTTTGTCGTAAAATGCCCAAGCACTCCGGCACTCCGCTGGCAGATCAGCCGGCGAGCCGACGCTGAGCAGACGACTCATCTCTTTGCCGGAAGTGCCTGAAAAAGCCGCCCAATAGCAGGATGTCTAGCTCATGACGAACATCTGGGAATCGATGATGTAGACATGTGAAGATGGCGGCGTCCAAAAACATGAAGGAAAGGGTGAGAAAAAAACGTCAAACTTTGCAACAAAAGTGTGAGCTTTCCGCTACGCGTAAAAGAGTAATACTTGGCACAGAGGACGTTGACGACCCAATCTAACGGTTGCGCTAGTTCATTTAGTGTGCTCAAAATGTCTTTCAGGGCCCCTTTAACAAATCACGATGACCTAAAAATTCTGAAAGCTAAAAAAAGAAAAAAATAGGTCGCAATGTCAGACTCAAACCTGAACCTTCCCTTTTTTAAACCAAGTACTATACCATGACGCTGCAGGGGCAACTGCACACACGGCTTTTTAGGAAATATTTATCCCATAGAATCTTCGCGTAGCGTGCTTAGTCAATGACAGGCGACTGCCATGAGAAATTTTTGACAGTAATACCAGAGTCATTGAAGAACTCTGGTAATACTCACGGTTGCCAGGAAATAGACACAACCTTTTTTTTAACTGAAGCCGTTCCTGCGAAATTGTGCCCCTGCATAAACGAGCTTCACGCAGGAAGAGAGCTTCTCATCGTGGGGACAAAGTCGATAAAGTTTCAGAATGTTTGAATGAACGGAAATGCTCGAAAATAAAGAGAGGCAGTCGAGCATGCAGATATGGTAGCATTGTGTTTTACTTGTGCGCATTGATTGGGCCCTCCACAGGATGTAGCTATATTTAACTGTAAAACCTGTGCCGGACTACTAAATCTATGTAGCTACCAAGAACTCGCCATTTCATTCAAAGAATTGAGCCTTTAGAAACTGCCAGCATTTGTTGTTTTCCCTTTCCCTCCTTTCACATCTCTTGGTTCTATCGTGACCAGTGGTCCTCCTCTTCCAGTAAAGGTTTTTCTATGAAAGCTGCTTTGTACGTTCAAGTTCGAAGAAAGTTAGACTTAACAGAGAATTCCCGGTGCTGGCCGGTATTATAGGTCCTGATCAGAAAATCGGTAGTTATTGGTGCGACCACTACGTTTTATGCAAGCAGTCGCAAGCCACACTGTTGTAGAAGAGAAGCTGGCGAGGTTGGGGATTAAATTTAGCACAGCCTCTCGGAGAGCGCAGTCGATGTATTTTTCGGCGCGCTGGCTCAAATTGTCGCCGGCTACTCGGCAGGTCGCTATCTACGAGATAGTGAGTGAGTGAGTGAGTGAGTGAGTGAGTGAGTGAGTGAGTGAGTGAGTGAGTGAGTGAGCGAGCGAGCGGAGCGAGCGAGCGAGCGAGTGAGTGAGTGAGTGAGTGAGTGAGTGAGTGAGTGAGTGAGTGAGTGAGTGAGTGAGTGAGTGAGTGAGTGAGTGAGTGAGTGAGTGAGTGAGTGAGTGAGTGAGTGAGTGAGTGAGTGAGTGAGTGAGTGAGTGAGTGAGTGAGTGAGTGAGTGAGTGAGTGAGTGAGTGAGTGAGTGAGTGAGTGAGTGAGTGAGTGAGTGAGTGAGTGAGTGAGCGAGTGAGTGAGTGAGTGACAAAGTTTTATTCAGTATTGAAAAGGTTAGCTCCACAAATGGTGGGGCTGGCTCCTGCAGCCAGATCGGGGTGAACATGTTGTGGCGAAAAAAAAGAAAGGGGAAGAATTACGGGAATACAATGAACAAGATATAGAGGAACATTTAAAAAATCAGTAATGTAGAAATAATCTTCAGTATTCGGAGGAAATATCTAAGGATCTCAGGGTTATAGAAACTCAACAAATCTCGAGCCAGATACAAAAGTCAAAAGAGCCTTTGTCCCGGTAGTGTCGCGTCAGCGCGATTCTGCCACGGAACAAGAAAGTGATTCAGTTTTAAAGAGTTTCCTGGTAGCGACCGAACAAGAGCTTTTTTCGCTGTTTCTTGCTGGATTTCAGGCTGAGGGCCGTAGCCCAAGACATGCCGTATGTCTTCTTTTATAGAGCACACCTACAGTGGCTTCCTAGCCACTGCGGCATTGTCGGCAACGGAAGTGCGGACGCTGCCGCCCGGCTGGCGCATCAAACAGTGACAACTGTACTCATCCCATTGTCTAGGACGGACGCTGCTACGGCCCTCCGCATTCTTGCCCGGGAAAGAGCTATCTCCCAATGGTCTCCAGAAGATTTCACATGTACACGCATTGGTGCCTTTGACCCGCAGCTGCAACGTCCCCTTCCACTAGGCCTCCCACGGTCTGACGCAACTCTTCTTTGCCGTCTCTGGCTGGGGGTGGCATTCACAAATGCTTACTCGTACTTAATAAGAGTGGCAGCAAGGGCGGAGTGCGAAACGTGCGGCACATCGGAGACGATACACCGCGTTTTATGCGAGTGCCCACGCTACTCGCCTGCAAGGAAGAAGCTGTCATCAGCACTGCGGAACCTGGACTCTCGGCGGCCATTTTCGGAGGAGAAGATTCTGTGCCACTGGCCTTCTCAGTCATCCGCTCAGAAGGCGACTAAGGAACTATTACGTTTTCTACGGGCGACGAACTTGAACACTAGGCTATAGACTGAGAGCCTTCAGTGTCAATCACTGTCAGTGCCTCAGTGCTGGGCATACGTGTTTGGTCCAACTTTTCCTCTTTTTTTCCCTTTCTCTTTTTTCCCCATTTACCCTTTTACCACATGCAGGATAGCAAACTAGGCTCTCGCCAGGTTAACTTTCCTGCCTCTCTTCTACATTCTTCCTTCCTTCCTTCCGAGCAGGATGACGACTCCGCCAAGCTGCAGTAAACTGCAAGTTAAGTAAACTGCAGTAAGCAGAAACTGAAAGTTAAGACAACGTTTCGGCGTCATCGATGAAGGACCCCTTCAGTTTGTTCTGGTAGGCCTCACAGAAACTGGACACTGCACGGGAGGGTCAATCCCACACGGAGGCAAGGGTCTCCTAAGAGGGTCCTGCCAAGCTCACAGCTGCGGTTTCGGCCACAGTGCAGAGGCTGCCGTACTTCCGTCACGTATGGAATACGGGATTCCAACAGACACACGCCGACTGTGCGCGTCATTCGCGACTGCGTCAGTTATGACGTTCCTCTGGATGCCGGATCGATGACACTGGTCAGCCGGTCTTGCTCATATGTAAATGTTGAGGCTTACTGAAGGAAAACGAGATTATAACCTATCCAGTGCTACAATCTTACGCTCCTGCGTGCTAACTTTTGCCCAAATATCGATGTGATTGCGCGGCGAACCAAGGGAGACAACGCACGAGCGACGTTGATGGCGTTTTTGAACGGGGGAGGAGGTGCGGTGCCGTCGTCCACTCAAGGCGCATGCGCACCACTTACTTCCTTCGCCGTTAGAATGCTCTGATAGCGCCGATAGCATCGAGCTGCCGTGTTCACCCTTACAGAGATTAAGATACTACCGAGCAACGTTCCGGCAAGAGCAACGTCCCGACGCAACTCTACTTCGCCATGGACGCTGGTGGGAGGCTCCAAACTGTGTACGGGTTCTGTTGTGAATTAGACTGGTGGCCTACTGTTTTTGAAGACGCCTTCCCGCAATCTGCAGTATGCAGCGCCTGTGGCCTTGTTTGTTCCATGTCGGCCACAATTACGTGCGGCCACATTCTTTGCCGCCGGTGCTACAGCAAGTGTGCCGACGGGGAAAGTTACCGGTGTCCTCTGGATGCACAGGCTTCCCGAAAGGAAGACGTCGCCTGGTCGACTGTCTCATTGGAGCGCCTTTTATGCTGCAAGGTATGTGTTACGTTGCATAGATTCATACACTTTTAATGTAGGACGAACATGCTGAAGTAATAAACAGGCTTCTTGTAGCACGGATGTGATGCCACTCTACGAGCAGCAACTTCCTGGTAAAAGTTGAATCGCTAGGGGCAGTAAATGTTAGTTGCGTAGTTCCTGCGATATCAAGAGCCGTTAAATTTTGTTCTGCCGTATATGCCCGACATCAGACATTTCTATCTGTCTGGCAAACTACCTAAAGTACGCGAATTGTTTTTCGAACCTGTCGTGCGCGCCTTGTGGTTACTACAAACACCCGCGCAAATTCTTATCTATGCATTGCATTTTATCATTCCAGGCCGGATGTTGGAAAAAACGCGTAGCTTTGTTTTTTGTCTGAAAAGCGACGTCATCCTCGCGCAAGACCTGCTGCTGCCAATTGGAACCGCAATAAGGACAACATGAACAGATTCAAATCGTAATTTTATCAACTACCCGTTGATAAAATTACTGGAGAGCTGGAAAGCCCGGGGCGTTAATCGCCAGAGATAACTACCCGTTATCTCTGGCGATTTACGCCCCGGCATCTCCAGGCATCATTTGTGAGCGCCATCAACAGCCTGTTTCCTCTAAACGTTTTGGCGATCACTCTATTCAAGGCTATTACTGACAGGTTACCGAGATGTTATGGTCACTCGGGACCGAAACACAGCCGTCGCATATGCTTTCTGCTTTCAGTTTGTTCATGCAGCTTAGTTGCTACGTGTATGAATTCGGCGCTTTGAGGTATGGAACGATTCCTTATAAATCTCTCCACACCTCAAAGCACACCTCAAACATTCGCAGCAACTTCCTATCGATAGCTGAAGTCACGTCTGGTAACTTTCGTCCTCCAGTTCAGGCAGGAAATGTGACAACACCCTGCGGAAAGAACTTCACAAAGGCAACCCCATTAGCTTCATGCTCTAAATACACACCCGGGAAGAACTGCCAATTCTCTCGCAACGGGTTTGAGCAACCGGGAAGGATGTGCAGTACGGAATGATCTGCAATACGGGTATCTTGAATCACACGTTGCCTGTGCTCCTTTGTTTCTATTGTCCCTTGTAAATTAAGCGAAGTTTCTCAGCACTATATAAACACACCCGTTTCATATTGGGATGTCATATTCCTCAATTCGTGCGGTAATGGTGCATGTAGTGCGCCGGGCCTGCTCGTTTTGTAGGCTTTCTTCCACAAGTTAGTTCGCACTCTCCCCCTCTGCCCTATTTTTCGCAGTAGCTTTACAAAAAGTGCCTTTTTGTAGGCAGCTGTGTTTCACCGGCGCACTTGCTCAGACAAGCCTGCTGGAATGCTAACATACCCGTGTAATGCTGCTGAGCCCAAGGACGCGGGCTTGATCCCGGCCGCGGTGGCTGCTTTTCTGAAGGAGGCCATCGCGAAAACGCCCATGTGTCGATATTGTAGCACAGCTCATAGCTTAGATGCAGCTTCGGTGCGTCAAATCCCTCGATAAATCGATCAATCGATCAATCAGTCAGTCAGTCAGTTAATGAATGAATGAATGAATGAATGAATCTAAATGGCAACATGACCAAAATACACTTTAAAATTTCCCGGTGGTTTTCTCAAACAAACGTTTCAAGCTTCCGTCATGCTACGGGAACCGAGGAAACACGATAAACATTGAGCAATAATTTTATTACAATTTACACTAAACTGCAAAGTTTGCAGATAACTGTTTCCCGCGGGTTGTCGTTAAGGCGGCGTCTGGTTTCTATAGCTGTTAAAAATATTGCGACACTTTTGTGCATATTGTGATTCTTAGCTCCTACAATCAGCAGTGATCTTTGTTGCCTCTTGACTGCAATATTTCTGTCTGTTTTACCACGCAGATCCGGTGTTGGAATGCACGAAATGGCTGCACCCTTGTTGGCCCCGCGTACGAAATACTTGCGCACTTCAAAGACGACTGCCAGTACCACGCCGCCAGCTGTCAACGCTGTCGTCGCACTGTCGTGCAAAAGGATGTCATCGGCCACCTCGCGTCCAGCAACTGCAGCCAAGAACCTCAAGCCCCGCCTTCACTAGAAGGTGTAGGTGCGAACAGTTTGTTGCAGTCGCTGCAATCGCTCAACCAGAAGCTGACAGAGAGCACCCGTCTAAGTTTGAACGCCATTAAGGACATCCACGCGAAGCAGGCTTCGCTGGAAAGAAATATGGTCACTGTTCGACAGTTCTCGCGACAGGAGATTGACGGCCTTGTTGTACAGCTCGAGTCAAGAATGCGAAACATGTGTGGCGCCAACACTGCAAAAGTATTGACGAGCTGCTCGTGCATTGAGAGTGTCGCCACTGCTCTGAGAGCTGCTTCGGCAAATAGCAAAAGGTACACGATAAAAGCATGTACAGGGATTCATGAGAGTATAAACAAGAAATCAGCCACAGGAGAAATGTTGGAATTCATAAAAAAGCTTGACGAAAGGTTCAGCGTTATAATGGATGCTTCGAAAGTTATCTTCGAAAAGAACCTGAGCAGCTCCGAGGCGCTGGAATGGACCATTGGCAGCTGGTCGAAATTGAAAGACGCGAAGGTTCGCGGAGAAATAGCGATTAGTTGGGCTGAAAACCCCGGGCTCTTTTACGGGTATTCTATTCTACCGGGAGCAGAGATAGCCAACACTGAGGGCACTATGTCCCTTTGTTTGGTGTTCCAGTTATGCAAAGGACCCTTTGACCAACTCTTGCCCTGGCCGCTCCAAAAAGACTTCCATTTCAAGGTTCTACATCCCAGTGACAGTGACAGTCTAGAATGCCAAAATCTAAGCACAAAAAATATGGACCCTGAGGGTCTTCGAAGGCCACGTACGGACCGAAGCACGGTTCAGTATGCACGGAACGGCATAGCCATTACAACTTTGGAGGAGAATGGCTATAGCCTGAACGACCAAATTCGGGTTAGCTTCGAAGTGTTCCCGTAGTGTGAACTAGCTAAGAGCGTTACAATGCGTATAGAGAGTAAAATGACGCATGGCTGTTAAAAAATGAAACTTATTCCATAGCCAGCAGTAGTCGCCTCTTTCGTCCCCTCACGACTGAACCTTATCTCGTTTAGTCGGGATACATTGCTCATTTTTTTTTTTTAAATTCACGCAGGGCAAATGTGCTCTCCTGTTTCTGTACCGTTTTGTGTAGTTTTCTTGTTGATTTTATTCTGAAGACTCTGTTCTTTGAATAAAGTGAAGAATCATAGTTCAAAAAATGTACTATTGCAGTCATGTAACATCGTTGGGGCCCTTCAAAATTTAAGCTTGTGCAAGTGACGTGCTGTTTGTCGACAGTACCTCCCCATTAGAAGAAGACTACTTTTCAGCAGACAGTGTTAAAATGCCTGCTGACGGGGCAGGAGCTAAAGGCATTGAGTGCCTGACGAGGGCTCCTGACCCTCCGGAGTTCACAACAGAGGACACGTTTCAATCAAATATGCAGTGCTTAGCAATAACATACAGCAATACAGAGAGAAAAAATAAGTAAATTAAGATAAATACGAAAAATAGTACAGTTGCAATAATGAGAATTGCAAATGAGAATTGCATTGAGTGAGACATGAGAGAATAATAATGATAATTGCATATTGCAAAGCATTCAGAACTTACTGCGGACGCCTAAGCCTCCAGGGAAATAAAGCTGCGTACTCAATCTATTAAACAATCAATTTATCAATGAAATTACTATTATCACTGTCTATCGTTTGGCACTGTGTATGTAGTTTGTAGCCTTACTTCCGTATCATTTGGGATTTTAAGCATCCTCCAAAACCGCAAACTATCTTTTCATGCGGCATCTTTGAAACAAGTAAACAGTCCAATAGTTCTCACAGACAACCAGGAACCCAGCAATAGTGTCGATGTAACCAGCGGCGCTCTTAATGAGTGTCGAAGTAACCCTGACCAGCCAAAATATCGTCTGGCGCGACGGTCTTTTAAAGCCATTTAACACTGACTTTAATGACTTTTCTAGAACGCATTTCATTTTTTTATTCTTATTTCGGCATTCTTTGAGAAAGAAAAATACAAATGCTAGGGCAAGAACAAAAAGCTGCCATGCAGCAGCTTGACAAAAGTCCTTGACCCTGAGTTTGGCAACGGGTGCATTGGCAACGGGCACAGAGTTTAGCAACGGCCGCAAAAGAAAAGAAGCCGAAAGTTTCTAATTACGCAACTAGCAACTAAATACACAGGAATACGAAGTTCTATGCAAACAATGGTACCAGGAAATACGAGCTCAAGAGGAATACAAGTTACAAGAGGAATGTAACTCACCTCTGAACCGTAGTTACTTTGCAACACTAATCTCTCAAGCTCACCTAACACGCGCCAACCGACCGCACTCGACTGTTTATTGCAACAATTTTCACTTGTGTTCAAATGCAAGCATCAACCGCAGGGCGTTTTAAAATCTGGCTGCACAATAAAAGCAGAGGGAATTAAGATTTAATATAGAAATTTCGAACGAAATTTAGTTAGACAGTTGGGTCGCCGCAATCACTGCTGTTAGTGAATTGTTCGAATGTACGTTTCGAATTAATATGGAATCCAAATCAGACATACCTAATAAATAAGCTGGAATGCTTGCAGAAAAACGGCAGCACATTTTGTCACTCAAAATTACTCCAGGACATCCATCATGACAGCTATCAAAGCATCCCTCCAGTTACCCTCTCTGGAAAAACGACTGATAGCACTGCCCTCTCAATTCCACAGACTACATCACGCTCAATCGTTCTTTACGGCATCCCATATCAAGCCCGCGCATCCCATTTTTCTAGGACTTGATCATGTGTTCAAAGTCCGCCCCATGTCTGCACGCACAAATCTTCTTCGGCAGTCGCCGCTATTTCTTGCCTTTTATCAGTGTATTATAAGCTACCACCACAAATTTCATCTAGTAAAGATCATGACTCGTTTGTCAATCATTTGAAGAGCAGTTTAAACGCGCTTGTTTAGCAAAGTAGGATTGATGTGCTTTTCACAAGATGCAATATATGATTTGTATCAAGAGATTTTGCATTCTTTTGTTCTTTTTGTTAGTGTTTGCTAACGTCTATTCCGTGTTCAAAAGTACGTTTGCTGTGCACTTTGAGTAACTGTGTTGAAATATATGAACTATTTTGCAACTCCCCCCGATGTAATGCCTGCAAGGGCCGTTAGTACGTTCGAATACTAAAAGAAAATAACGAATTCTTGCCATCGGCTCCCCAGCAAACCATGCGACCAGGCCTAAAAGCCAACCATGCGACTGTGTTATCATAGAAGTGCTGTATTACGCTCGACTAGATGATAATACCCTGCCTACACACCAACGCAAACCTAAACAGCTCGATTACGGACGACAGCGGACAGGGCGCTTTGAGCCATGAGACCTCCACGTATGAATCCCCCATCAACACTACGGGCATGTTGTCGGTAGCGGCATAAAGCCCAGCTGTACACGCACGCCGCCCTCCTTCCACACCCGACCTGTGCACACATAATACGGCAACCGGTGATGGGCGCATAGTTAGGGCGTGATATAACGGTGAGAACGTAGCTCGGAAAGCCTTTCAAATTGAAGAACAATTATGGGCTCACGCCGGCGTTATTCCATCCGGCCAAGTTGATCTTCAACCGGGTGAGATTCGAGCTACTCGGCAATATGGAATTTGAGGCGGCAACGGCGGCGGCTGCATGGCCGGCAAGGGCGGCTTTCGGTCGTTTATACGCCCTTCCGCGCTTCGGTCGCTTTCATTTCACTTCGTTTCATTTTGTTATACCTACAGACTCCCAAACTGGGGTAGTGCGTAAGGAGTGGTGTGGGCACAGGAAACAGATTTTGCTAGCCACAAAACAAGGATTAAGAGGACAAATATGTCGTTACTTCGGCAGTGAATGAATGGGGGCTGGTGATGGCGCCCATATGGTGGGGAAGGCCGTTCCAGTCTTTAGCAGCGCGTGGAAAGGAGGAGGCAGCGAAGGTGGTGGTCCGGGTGCGGTGACCTGAAATTTGTAGTGCATGATTGGTGCCATGAGGTGTCTACGTCGGTTGGGTGATGTAATGTGTACCGTTGAGTGAAGAATAAAAGAATCTATGAAAAAGAGAAAGGGTGGCGATGCGGCGGCGAAAGAAATAGGTTCACGTCCTGACTGTGCTTTTGGGGATGAAATGCTAATATTGTAGGAATATGCAGAATGCATGAATCTGGTGGCTCGGTTTTGGACAGATTCTAGTGCGACGATAAGATTTACTTGGTGTGGGTACCAGATGGCGCATGCGTATTGAAGCTCTCCGCAATGACCTGATAAAAGCGCTACCGCCGTTGTCAGCTGATACAGCAACTTGTGAAAGAGACGTCGGGGGTGGCGAGGGAAAAAAAAATTGGAAAGAGGGGTCGGCGGTGGCGAGGATGAGCACCGCAGCTGCACTGAGTAAATCAGCTTCACCGCAATGAAAACTGGGAAGGGGGGGGGGGGAGGGTTAGACATATACAGCTTCGCAGTAATATATACAGCGCAATTCCCAATTTAACGAAGTATTTCGAGTTACGCAAGCCCTCAACACGAGCGAGCAGAAGCAATCCCGCCCATTATTTCGGAGACCGCTCGCGCCGCCATGGCGAACCGCCCTCCCCTCACAATTTTGCGACACTCTCTTCCTTTGCTTCCTTTCACTATTCGGTCTTGCCATCATGCACTCGGTTACGACGGCGACGCGGCTCAGCCCAGAGAAGGGCGCCAAAGGGCTGCGCCTATAGAGAGCAATGGTGTTACTTGAACAAAACCTAGGGCCTACTGTTTCCAGTACAGTGTAGCAGCGGGCACTATTTTTTTGTTAACGAGATTTACATCAATTGTTATAAATAATTATCTAAATCGAGAAGTATTGCCCTAATCATTGAAGTGTCAGTGAGACACTTGTAGGTATCCTAGAGAGGAATCTATCTGCGGTATTTTCAGCGACGAACTAATCACGTACCCATTTTTTTCTGAGTGATAAAGAAATCGCGCGAAATATGAAAAGTACCACGTGACGACAATCCTGCCCCAATCATAAACCAGCGCCCTCGAATAAACTGATTGAAAGCAGTAGCTTTGCCCGTCACACGTCCAAAAAGACAGCGCATCACCTTGATGCTCTGGTTGACGTCATTTTTATTGATTTCAGTAACGCCTTCGACTGCGTTCCACATGACAAAGTAATTAATAAGCTTCTTGTAATAGGGATTCCTCCTTTCCTGGTGGCATGAGTTTCTTCCTATCTCACTAACCGTAAGCAGTATGTGAACTTTAATGACCACATTTCCGATGTCCTTCCAGTTACATCTGGTGTTCCACAGGTTAGCGTACTTGGGCCCCTACTTTTTCTTATCGATTTTAATGATATTGTTAATGTTGTTGTTGAACATGTACAAATACGTCTTTTCGCCGATGATTGTATTCTGTTTAATGACATCCACTCTTAGATGACCAGACAGCCCTAAATTCTTCTCCTAACAGTATTCTTTCGTGGTGCACGCAATGGGGTATGAGAACTAATTACGAGAAATCAGTTTACCTTAGAATTACTAGTAAAACTCATCCCCTCAAGTTTTGCTACATGAATTTCCAACAATCCCTTAGCTGAGGTTAATGAATATAAGTATCTCGGTGTTACAATTACTAACAACTTAAGCTGGAATACTCATATCAGGAACATTTGCGCTTCAGCGTTCCGTAAGTTATGTCAACTGAGGCATAAACTTAAAGATGCTCCCTCTCATGTTAAATACCTGGCCCACACAACCCTCTTAAGACCTAAATTAGAATGTGCTTGCACAGTTTGGGATCCGTACACCAAAGTTAACATTAACAATCTCCAGCAAACCTAAAGAATAGCTGTACGTTTCATCAATTCAAAATATAACCGCCTTGATTCCGTATCTCAACTAATGATCACAAGAAACTCCCACTTCCCCTCGCGGGAACCACTGTGTAGATGCGACGCATAGGGGGTTCACGTTGCAGCGTTGGACAGCGGAGGAACGGCGCTGGAACGATGGAGCGGAGCGGCGCAGGCACCGCGTTTAAAGCGCGCATAACGGTGAGGGGACGCGCCGGCGCCAGTGCGTCTGCCGCGGCTATGACGCAACACAATCCAACACTATCCACTTTAATCCAATCCAATCCAATCCAATCCAATCCAAGCCAAGCCAAGCCAAGCCAAGCCAATCGAATCCAATCCAATGCCCCCCGCGAGAGAGTGTTCGCTATCGGAGAGGAGAGGGGGTGAGCCGCGGAGAGCGCAGCTGGCGCGGCGAGGAGAATGGGGGAGAGGCGGACGCCGACGACGCCGGATGGAGGGACAAGGCGGGTGATTGAGATGCGGTCGCATCTAATAACATCCAAACTCTTGAACTAGGGCGCAAATTTCTTCGCTTGAAATTTCTGCACCAACTGGTCAATAAAAAGCTGGGATTAGATAGTAGTTTGTATGTAAATCCACTTACAACCAGATGCCGTCACACCCATGACAAATCTATAACCCCTTTTTGTGCAAGGACAACAATTTTCAAATTTTCATTTTTTCCCCGAACTATTGACGAATGGATTTCGTTACCCGTTTCTGCTCTTTGTACTGTTGAATCCCTCGAAGCTTATTTTAGCCTAAATGCCACTGTGCTGAGCTGATGCCTCGCCCTTGTTAAATGCATTCTTTTTTTTTATCGTTATACCTTCTATTATTTCTTACAATTGTGACTAACGTATTCTTGTATTTGGTACTTTTCTTGTCCACTCCTGCTTGGGCTGTCAAGCCTGCAGTATTGAATAAATAAATAAAATAAAAAATACATATAAAAATAACGGTATGCGTGGAAGGAGCAGCAACAGCAAGTTTCCCGGGGCCGGTGTGGGAGAGATTGGTTGGTTGGGTGGTTGGTTGGACCCTTAAATCATGGCGCATACCCCCGCGGGGGACTGGCCAAGAAGCTGCCTGGAATGATTAGGCTGTGACCCGGTTTATTTTAGGGAGAAAAAAAGAGTAAACGAAGAGGAAAACATTGAGAAAATTTTAAAAAAATTCGTGAATATAACAGAATTGGCCGGAATAAAATCCCGAATGAAGACATAGCAGTCTAGCAGGGCATCCGGCCTGTCGCCGCAACAAATGAGTGAAGAGCACGAGGTCACGGGTTCGATTCCCGGCCGCGCGGCCGCTTTTCTGATAAAGGCGAAAAGCAAAAACGCCCGTGTGTACGAGATTTCGGCGCACGTTAAAGATCCCCAGGTGGTCAAAATTAATCCGGAGCCCTCCACTACGGCGCCCCTCATCGCCTTGGTTGCGTCGGCGCGTTAAACCCTACAATCAATCAATCAACAAACGAGGGAAATGCGAACACAGCATCTCTGTGGCAAACTCCTAGGACGGAAACACCCAGGGAAACAACAACGATGGAAGATAACGGGAGATTACGCCGATTAAACGTGAATTCAAAGTCCTTGCGGAGCATCGAGAAAAATCTGCGGCAATTTAAAATAAAGTGTTCTATAGTTTCGGGGGGCTTTGCAGAAAGGGCATTGAGAAGATAAAGCCTGACCAGCTTTGTGTAGATAAACATTTAAAGTGGGAATTCTGCTTTAAAATTTTGTGTAAAAGGGATGAAAGTTGGGCTAGTTCATCAATGCCTTATATGTCCAAGCGCCCAATCTACACGCCCCACACACGTTACAGTTTTCGGCGCGCTCAGCGGCACGCACAAAAAAAAAACCGGAACAACAAAACCACAAAACAAACTTTGAGGCGCACGAATGGCGAAAGAACAGCAAAGATAACCGCATCACGCATGCGAAAGTCCACAACAACACGGTATACGTTACTTAAAATAAAACATGATAGCAGTCCAGCTGATTTTATACTGCTGTCTGGGGACTTGTGCGGTGCAAAACACTAATTTTACGGCGAGATGCTTTATCACACGATGAAGTAGACTTAGCTAAGCAAGGAAAAACTGTTGTTTTTAAAACTATTTTGATAGACTCGTAGACGCAGAACGAAATGATAAACCTTACTGAAGGTAAAACGGATGAAAATCTATCTAATGCTGTGATTTCACGCTTCTTTCTGATAACTTTTGATCGGAACATTATTGTCATTGCAAGAAGCGCCGCCAAACGACAAAGCAGGCGACGCCTGAATGATGTTATCCCGTCCTACGCGGGGGGAGATGCAGCACCATCGTGCACTCAATGCGCATGCGCGCTACCTACGCCCTTCGTAGTTGAAACGATCCGACAGTTACCGAAAGCTGCGAGCCCCTGCAGTACTACCGAGCAACTTCCCGGACAGAGGATCGTTCCGCCGCAACTCTTCTTCGCCATGGAGGCCGGTGGGAGGCTCCAAACGGTGTGCGGGTTCTTCTGTGGCTTGGACTGGCGGCCAACTGTTTTCGAAGACGCCTTGCCGAACGCGGTGTGCAGCGCGTGTGGCCTTGTTTGCCCCATGTCGGGCTTGTTGCCGTGCCGCCACGTTCTTTGCCACCGATGCTACAGCCAGTGCGTCGATGAGGCAAGCTGCCGGTGTCCTGTGGATGCACGGTCGCATCGAAATGAAGACGTCACCTGGACGTCGTTAACGACGGAGATCCTTTTCCGCCACAGGGTATGTAAGTTAAGTTGCACGCGCTTAAACATATTTTACGCACGATACGTCCGTTGAAGCTCAGCCGGGCTTCTTGTACCAGGTATGCGTTGATAGGTCAAGGGTGGTGCTTACGAACAGCATCCAGCTAATGGCTAAATCGTTCTGTGCGAAAAACGTCAGTTGCTTTTTACTGAAGTACCCAGGGCCCATTAATTTTCCTTTCCCCTGAACTTAGAACATCAACCTTTATTTTTTCTTCATTATTACCGACATCCAATCTTTTTGCAAATTAGCTACGCCGGAAGTGAGCAAATCGATTTTCAAACGTTCCCGCGCTGGCTGTAGTTACTACAAATATCCGCGTTTCGTAGACTCGTGCTACTTGAAACTTACGTTTATTTCTTCTCCTCATTTGTTCACTGGATGTCGCCAGTGGCAAAAATAACTAGCGGAGAGCATTATTTCCAAACTGTGCTCCTAAAGTCTTCAGCTAACTGACGCCAATGTTGCGCAGGATTCGAAAGCAGCTGCCAGCAGAATGATGCTGTCAGACGCAACCGTACTGTTTCGAAATGTAGTTCGAAAGTGGCATCGCGTGTCATATTCTTGCCTTTCACGTAGACTTGTGCATGCAGCCCGTCTAGATCTTCGCAATTAGGCAACAGTTCAGCAAAATGTGTTGACGGGTTAGTTGTTGTGATACTTAAAAAGCCATGAGGATTGCGCAGAAGGACGATGCACATAGGGGCGACAAGAGGATGAGCGCAACTAACCGATTTATTCAAGGGCGTATACACCGCCAAATAAAACACGAAATTGGCGCGTGCGCCGAACATACATATGCAAAAAAAAAACCCTAGAAAACGTGTTTCATCATCACACCCTACAAGCACGACTTTAACGAATCTGACTCGCCTTTATATAAAGCCAAGGATGTGAATGTGAAAAACAAGGATGGAAGCCTTTTTGATAAAGAATGCGCTCAACTGCTCAATGACACATGCTTGGCTTTTTTAAAAACGAGTCAGATTTGTTAAAGTCGTGCTTGTAGGGTGTGAGGATGGAAAATGTTTTTTCAGACGTTTTGCGTATGTATGTTCGGCGCATGCTCAAATTTTTTTCTTATATTTGTGGGCGTAAGTGGCGTAAGCCCTTGAGTAAATCAGTTGTTAGTTGCGCTCGTCCTGTTGTCTTCCCTATGTGCGTCGTCGTTCTGCGCAATACTCGTGGCTTTTAAATTAGCAACAGTTTCAGTGACTAATTTTTACGCGCGAGCTCTCAAGCGCAAGTATGATACATCATTGGCGGGTATTAATAACAGCGCGCTTCCAGGGAACCTTTGGTGGTCATTATACGAATTTAGGACAGTCTTAAGCGGTCTCCGAGTTGTTAAAAGGTTCACTAAGGGCCAAAAACACGACCATCGCGCGTTTCTGGGCTTGGTTTGTTCATGACGCTGGGTATCTTCGGGTATGGCTACGGCGCTTCGACGTGTGACGCCATATTCACTCATGAACAAAGCAGTCATTATCGCGAACAGCAACTTCCTTGAATGCTGAAGCTGCGTCGTCATGACTGTTATCCCTCACTGCGTTATTTAAACACCATGCAGAAAGAACACAGCAATAGCAACCGTGTTTGCTTCCACTTCTAAATGCACACCAGAAACGAGCTCCATTTATCGCGCAAAATATTTGAGCGGCCGCGAAGGAAGGGTTGATTGATTGATTGGTTGTAGGGTTTAACGCGCCGACGCAACGCTGGCGATGAGGCGCGCCGTAGTGGAGGGCTCCGGATTAATTTTGACCACCTGGGGATCTTTATCGTGCGCCGAAATCTCGTACACACGGGCGGTTTTGCTTTTCGCCTCCATCAGAAAAGCGGCCGCCGCGGCCGGGAATCGAACCCGCGACCTCGTGCTCAGCAGCGCAACGCCTTAGCCACTGAGCCACCGCGGCGGGTACGCGGGTGCGAAGGAAGGGGCATACGGAATAACCTTCGACGCGTGTTTCGGGAATCATCCATTCCCTGAGCTCCATTGTTTTCGTTGTTCGTTGCAAATGCCGCAACATTCCCGTAACCGAACACTTCTCCCTGGAATATCGTTCTGGGGCCAACGGCGAGGATGAAGCGTGCTTTGCCCTTTTTGCCTGGTTCTGATAAAAAGGGCGCATTTAACGAGGTTTCGATACCTTAGTTTTAAGGGCAATTTTGGCTGCCAAACGCGAAACTTTTGGTCTGGGTGTGTGTCAATCCATTCAACGCGGATTGAGCCTATTACCATTTTTGTCCTTTTTGTCAAAGCCAGGGCCATGCAGATCTCTGCTGGCTTTTCTTTCTTGTTATTTTTTCTTTCAATACCTGCTTTAGAACTTGGGCAAAGTGACTTCTCATCAAAATGTATGGAAATAATCTATTTGTCGCATCAATTCCTTGCCATTTGGGATGCTCATTTTAAGCTAGTAACCAGTTGCATGGTTTAGGCAAAAAAGTACAAAGAAGCGAGTGGATATACGTGGCACAAGGTCGTCACCGACACGGGCAAGGTTATCTGTTGGATCGGGGCAGAGCGAGCAACGCACACTCCACCTTCGCGGTTCGCCGCGGAAGCGTGTGCGAGCGAGGCAGGTTGGCAAAGAAAGTGACCCCTATGGCCACACGCTCAATGTGTTCAGTTTCGCTGCTTGGTGTGAAAGAAAAGATAGGGCAGCGTTCGTTGTAGGACGCGCACGCGCACACGGATGTCTCGACACAATAAGTGCAACGTCAGATGTCGCCGCGATGCATTTTGCCACGCCCTCGGGTGTCCCGGCTTATTTTGCATCCGAGTGTACATGTCTACATAATACGCAAGAGCTTGTTTTTCGTAGGTGTTCTTCATTTGATTAGTTCACGCTGTCACTTTTGACCTCTTTTCACAGGCGCGCGCTTGACAAAAAAAAAAGCGTATTTTGTATGACGCTGTTTCCCACCTGCGGATTTGCTAAGAACGATAAGATATTTCGGCGCAGTTACCGCAGACAAGCGCTCCATGCTTATGTCATCCTAAGAGAGCAGTGAAAGAGCAAGCAATTTAAATTTTATCGATCTAAATTGATACTAAACCGTAGACTGTATACTCCCTGTTAGTTGAGTGTTCCCGCTATGCTCTGGTTTCTATTGCTGAGTTCTAATTATTGCGCCTGATGTTGGGTGTATCGCAATTTGTAAACTGTTCAATCAGGGATATTTTTTGTATGCTTACTACAAACGCATTTTTATTTCTGTTTGTACGGCGCAGATCCGGTGTTGGAACGCAAGAAATGGCTGCTCCACTGTTGGCCCCGCATCGGACATAATCGTACACTTCAATTCCCTCTGTCAACATCACGTCGTCACCTGTCAACGCTGTCACCGCACGGTGCCGCAAAAGGGCGTCATCGACCACCTGGTGTCTAGGTATTGCTGCCAAGAACCACCTCTAGCATCGCCTACACTTGAAGGTGTAGGTGCCACACATTTGTTGCAGTCGCTGCAGTCGTTCGACAAGAAACTGACTGAGAGCACACGTCTTAGCTTGGACGCCATTAAGGAGATCCACAAGAAACAGATCTCGTTGGAAAGAGATATTACCGCTGTTCGACAGTTCTCGCGCGAGGAGATCGACATCCTTCTTGGACAGCTCGAGTCAAGAATGGCAAACATGTGTAGCGAGAACACCGCAAAAGTATTGACTGCCTCCTGGAGCATTGAGACTCTCACCACTGCTTTAAGAGCTGCTTCAGTGAATGACAAGAATGACGTAAGGAAAGCATGGGAAGAGCTTCTGGAGACAATAAACAAAAGATCAGGAACCGATGAGCTGTTACACGTCATAAAAGAGCTTGTCGAAAAATTTACCAGTGTAATGGCCGCTTCCAAAGCTATCATTGAAATTTTAAGCAGCTCCGATTCACTCCGGTGGACTATAAATGGTTGGTCGAAAATGAAGGACGCGAAGAATCGCGGAGAGGCAGCGATTAGCTGGGCTGAAAACCCGGGATTCTTTTACGGCTATTCTATTCTACCGGGAGCAGAAATAGCCAACATTGAGGGCACTTTGTCACTCCATTTGGTGTTCCAGATATGCAAGGGATTATATGACCAGCTGTTGTCTTGGCCATTTCAGAAAGCGATTCATTTCAAGGTACTGCATCCAAATGGGAGGGACTGTGTTGTATGCGAAATTCCAATCACAAAAGATTCCGAACATGAGGCTCTTCAAATGCCAAGCACGGCCCAGAGGCCTGTTCTGATTGCAGGAAACGGCATACCCATTCAGTCTTTAGAGACGAATGGTTACAACTTAAATGACGAAATTCGCATAATGTTTGAAGTGATGCCGTAGTATGAGTGGAGCACGATCCTCACAATGGTCATTTATGCAAGGACACATTCTTTTAAATTTGAGAGGTGATGTCCCCCCCATTTTACTCAAATGTAGGCTGCAGTTGTCTTGCTTTTATTTCCTGAACAAAAAACTCCCAGCATCCGCCTTCTTTTTAAACCGAGCTATATATTTTTAAAGTTCATATGTGGGGCATACACATTCTCGTTGGTTCATTGTTTCCATGAGTTCTTTTAGGACTGTTTTTAAACTATCAGGGATGTATAAAGGCCGTGTGGTAATGACATTCTTCTGCGAATAAAGTGAGTCCTCATCATTGTTTGGTTGTGAAATTTTTCAGCGGGTTGTGCAGTTTAAAGACCGGTTTTTGAATTCAGGCTCATGAAAGTTATGTACTGTCGGTGGACAGTTGCTTATGGCGACAACTGTTAGTTTCGCATTCTGAATGAAGTCCAACGCAACGTCGTCATATCTTCGGAGATCTCCTCGGCCTTCTAAAACAGTGTAACCTACCCTGTTCTGCACTATATCTGGAAACCGGCTGGGCGGCTGCTTCCTTAAAGGGGTCATGAACACAAAATAAATGTTTTATTCGAAATAATTCGGGTTCTATAGTCCCCCCAGTACTTGTTCGGAAGCAAACCATGCTTTATTCACTGCGAAATTAATCAATTTAGGTAAAATTTGGTTCTCGCGCCAAAACGTGTTCGAACGACGTTTTCAATGACATAAGAACAGGTCTTTCAGTGAAACTTGGTGTGGAGCGGAGACGTGCTTACTGTTAGACAACCTAGCGGTGTGTTGGCGCGGTACCACAGCAAGATATGGAGTAGTCAGAGGAATTTGGTAGGGAGTAATAGTGCCAGCACTAACCTTTTCAAACGCAGGAGTGTGTGTCAAATCAGAGATTCAATCAGGGCTAGAAGTAAATCGGAGGGCGGTATGTCGATTGACATTAGGAGCACACTGTAAAACAACAAATGATAATAACACGGATAGGCGGGCTAGTTGGTTTGACAACTTAACGGTAACTTTTGCGCACTCGACACGGGGACACAGAAAAAGGGGACACGAACACAAGCGAGACAGTGACAGTGCAGGGAGACAAATGAGACAGTGCAGGGAGACGTGGCGTGGGCCTTCTTTGAAGTGAGAGAAGCACAGAGAAAAATATGTTTTGATTGATTGATTGATTGATTGATTGATTGATTGATTGATTGATTGATTGATTGATTGATTGATGATGATTGATTGATTGATTGATTGATTGATTGTGTGGTTTAACGCGCCGACGCAACGCAGGCGATGAGGCGCGCCGTAGTGGAGGGCTCCGGATTAATTTTGACCACCTGGGGATCTTTATCGTGCGCCGAAATCTCGTACACACGGGCGTTTTTGCTTTTCGCCTCCATCAGAAAAGCGAAAAAAAAATGTTTTCAAGAATGGCTTCGAACTATTGATGACCAGAAATGGGCGGCCAAAGTGTTAGGGTATCTTTACGTGAAAAGCGTGGACACACAGGGGAGGAAAAGAACCAGAAGGCTCAGGACAAAGTATATGAAACCTGGAAGTGCAGCGGAAACAACCAGGGCACTAAAAAATGAAGTGAAAGAATCGAAGACAACGGCCTGGAAAAATAGGATAGACGCGAAGCAGTCCTTAGATATCTACAGGGTCAGGAAGCAGGAGATCACAAGGGAAAATTCCTCGATAATACCAAAGGGAGTGCATTGCTTTTTGAAGCCTGGGCGGGTTGCTTGCGGACAAAAATGCTTATCCGCGTGCCGGTACATCAAGAACTGTGCGCAGTCTGCGGCAGGGAGCCATAAACCATGCGCCATATTGTAACGGAGTGCAAAAGTATCCGTCCAGCCCTCAGTGAGGGAGACATCCAGCTTCCGGAGGCCCTTGGCTTTAAGGTTAGCGGAAAAGTGAATTTGACAGCAGTACAGGTTAGTAAAAGAAGGTTAGAATGTTGGTGGGAAAAGAGCACAGAACAATCTGGAAAGACATACGAACAAAGAAGACAGACTAGCACAAAAAAAATCGTAGAAGTATTTTATCGTTTTTTTTAATATTTTTGTACTTTTATTTTTGGCGAGGTGATTGTACAGTGGCGTGACGAGTAAGGCCGCTGTGCGACGCCACCCCGTTACAAAGGGGAAGCCGCTAAGCATCATCATCAAGCCGTTTTCCGCATTTGTTTTTTTTGTGACCGTATTTAAACCTAGCTTATTTTTGTTCACGGAGAAAATAATCGTTTCATGAAACAGAGTGCTCGCTCGACAAATATGGTCACGTAAGACACCGTCGCTTGTGTCAATCGGCCAGTGTTGTCTGAGACAACCCCAAAGCCCCGCATTGCTGTGCATCTAAACCAAGCATAGTTCGTGCAGTACCAACAGGAGTACGCAGCGGTACTTCTATGTTTACGTCTGCTTTCGTAGGTTCCATTGCTTGTCCCACCATTCTTACTGATATAAAAAGAATGTGCACTAAATTTAAGCGCAAATAGCTGGTTCGGCAAGCTTATAGGTCCTGGCTAATTTTCGTTTGCTTTTTCCGGCCTCCGCCAATCGCAGAGCTGGCTAGCATGACATCATACGTTCTGTTGCGGAAAATGAGCTAGTGGGTCGCATGGCCATTCCTTTTTTTTCCCTAAATTATACAGCTCATTTGACCGAATTTTACGTCAGAAGTGGTGTCAGCTTGAATATGGCAATCTTTTAAATAAACCAAACTTGCATTTTGTCTTCATGGCCCCTTTAAACGAACAGGGATCCAGCAATAATGTTATGTAGCAGGAATCCTTTACTACCACTGTATCTTCCTTGTTATTAAAATGCTGCAAAGTCGTTAGGCAATGGTGGCGACTACTCTGTAACGCGCGGAACTCGGTTTCAGAACCTTAGTTTCATTGCAACGCTCATGAGCGAAAGCCGCCTAGGAAAAATTTGGATTGGGCAATCTGATACATGGCGCAAGCTTCACCACCTTACTCTTTACCTGAAGAATTTGTTGCTTGTACAGTGGGGTCCACTATTAAAGGGAAACGGTGAGCGCGTGGCCACAGCGCTCCGCGAAGCGCCGGCGCCGAGAAGTGGAGAGAATCGGAAGCAGCCGGCACATGCGCGCTGGCCTCAGGAGGAGCCGTCACCGCCTGCCGTCTGCTAAGGCGCGCTCCATGACGTGCCAGGGAAGCGTTCAGCGGGATTGGAGTAGGCTTTACTGTGCAACCCTTCATTTTGGAGAGCCCGCTTACACAGACCTACAGTCATCCTCCTTTCTAAACATGAATGAATTGTCGGTACGACGATTTCTAGGGGCCATTAACGCCAACTTATACCAAACTATGAAGCCCCGGTGGCGCGCAGGGGCCCATAGGGAGATGGTGTGTGAAATGGTAAGGAGATGGGCGGCTTTTATCCGTCTAAGTACACACGGGGATAAGCCTACAATAGATCCGCTGCAAGAAAGTGACCAAGGAATGCAGGTGTTCTGCCTGACAGGCACTTCGACTGGTTCACACAACTCGGTTACGGAAAAAAAAAATGTGTGCCCTTTCACTTTGTGAAGAAGTGTGATCAGCGAAGCTGTGGTGCGTAAAGGTAGAGTCGTCTTGGCGGCTGATTGTCGCACATTTTATTTTCGCATTGTTCCGCTAAAACAACAGTTACAGCCGTTTTCTGTAATTATACCCCCTCCGCAGATGGCCATGTTTCACTGCGCAACAGGCAATGCGAAAAAGCCAGCTTCCAAGCTTACACCGATCCCCTTAAATTTGGCTTCACCTATAAACACCAATGCTTTGCTGGGAAGACTTGTTGTCAGGGCAGATATGAGCCCTCTTGTATGAAAATATGAATGCCCTAGGGCGTTTTTTTTACCTTTTGTGAATTTTTTAAAATGCTGGGTACCTGCTTTTGGGCGGCGGAAAAACTGCCTTCAGAGAGCATGACACGATACAAGCAGAGACTCGTCAGGGCCATCTCTAGAACAGCTCCTCTGTTAAAAGGGGAGTCTAGTCCGTGAGTACAATCCATCAAGAAATATGGGGCGGAATGAACCGCGCTCTAGTTCGAGCGAGAAGATGGGCGCGCTTCCAGTCTAACGCAGCCTTCGACAGTGGCATTTCCCGGCTCTCGCCTGCTCTGCGGCAGGAGCGCGCCGTAGCAGACGGCAGGCGGTTGCGCCTCCTCCTGATGCCAGCGCGCATGTGCCGGCTGCTTCCGATTCTCGCCACTTCTCGGCGCCGGCGCTTCGCGGAGCGCTGTGGCCACGCGCTCGCCGTTTCCCTTTAAGAGTGGACCCCACTGTACAAACTCAAAGCATCAACATGTAAACGTTCTAGAATATGTTGCCACAAACAGATGCCGGACTGAAGTGTTTGTAATGTAGAAATGCCGGCCTTAATTCAGCCTGGATTGTTCAGCCTGAATGAATAAAATACAGCCTAAAGGATTAAAAAAATTGGCAGCATCTTCACTCCGTGGATGATGGCAAGGGTGCGGAGTACGGGGACTCGAAATGACATCCAAGTTGCGCCTCGAGTGACATCCGAATTGCACCCCGACCGTCATTCGATTTGAGCCGTGAGTTGCACCTTCATTATTCCCTAAATGAAACTGCAACTCACGGCTTAAATCGAATTTCGCTTGATGGTGGTGTGCGCAAGGATGGACGCGGACGGACATTGGGAGGTTCTAAGGTACTCCGCACCGTTACGAGCAAGGGAGTGACTCTCGTTTGACACTCGGGTACTAGCTCAGGGTCGTAGCCCAATGGGTAAGACGGCTGACGATAACTCTGTCTGGTCTACCAGACACGGGCTCAAATCCTCCCGGTGCCGGTGTGATTTTTTGCGATTCTAAATTATATGCGCACGGACACGGACGGACATTGTGCTCTCTTTAGGTACTGCGCACCTAATACGTTGTGAAATCGGATGAATACGAGGCTCGTTCTTGGTAGGACAAACTTGAATTTGGTCTCCATTCGCCTTAGTGCAAGGCCTTAGTGACAGAGATAACTACGTGTTCATTGAGACCGCATGCAGAAAATAAACCTATACTCTCTTTATGTCTTATTTTTTTCTGTTGATTTCGGTTAGCATTGACAACTTGTGCTTTTTATTGCTTGTAAAAGTGCGTAACATAAAGTTTAGCAGCAAGTTCGGCCTGTTCTGTGCTGCTCTTCCTACAACTTCTTTACGTTTTTCGTACATATCCGTTTTACTGATTACCCGGAGCAAGTATAGGAGAAGATATAAACCCTACATGCCACATAAATGGTTTTTAAAATTCGAAAATCGACAACAGCTCAAGAAACAATAAATCGCTCCCCATTTTCGCTGAGTAACATGAGCAGCGTGTCCCTTGCGACCAGTCGCAAGGCGCCGCCAGTTCACACAATGCGGAAACTTAACGATATAGTTTCCTGTTGCTGTCATCAGCGAAAACGCGACGAAGCAGTTGTTCACCGCATTCGCCTCAACGTCGCTTCTGCCGGCTACTACTTGCACAAGACGCACCGAGTTGCCTGCCCTGACTGTCAAACTTGCAGTGTTCGTGAGGACATAGAAGATGTACTGTGGGTGTCCCCGCTATGACATCCCCCGGCAAACTTTGAGAAAAAACTTTGGGACTGTGTGCCGATGCACCACTGAAACTTTACAACGTCATCGGTCCATGGCACTCCACTGCCGCGGTAACACGGAGTACAAGGGCCTTATTGACATTGCTCCGTGACTCCGGCCTGAACGAAACTCTGTGCAAATTCGCTTTAACTTTAATACTGTGCGTGTGCTCTGTGTGTGTGTGTTTCTGCGATTATTGGTTTCTGTATGCTTATTTGTGTTTGTTAGTGTTTGTGTGAGTTTTGTGTGTTCGCTTCCTTCACTCATTTTCACCCCTCGCATGTTCATATGGAGTAGCAATTGCCAAGCTCGCTGCCAGGCTGACTGCTCTTCATCATTAAAAGCATCCCTCCTCCTCCTTCTGCTCATCTGCGAACGTGTTAGGTCACATCGCCGAGTGATGATAAAGGCAACTTGACACTTTGCAAATTGTAAAAGCGCGTGCAGCGCGTATATCTGCGCAAATTTTTACCATTCACGAATGAAAAGTCACCTGCATTCGGCTTCCCTGCCAGCAGGGTTGCTGTGCGGTAAAGCTAACCACGCGACTCTGCTATCGTAGTAGCGTTAGTAAATGGTTTCGACGTGATAATAAATGCTATGTATGCTAGTATTCAACTTCGAAAAGGCCTCTGTGTGCTTTCGGGAAATTATTTATGAACTCTAACGCTTCGTAGGAAAATCGAGTGTAAGCCCGCATGTTTAGGGAGTCATTTCTTCTCTTTCATCCTGATTTGGGACGGTGCAAATCGCAAAATTTAGACGAACGACGAAGGAGACCGACAGAGAGAAGTGCTTGTACATGTGCGCCTCTTTCGTCCTGCGTTTAAATTTTGCGCTTTGGAGGTCTACAATGAAATATTAGCTGGCCCAGAAGGCATCCTTAATCTAATTTCTGTGATTGTCTCCTGCGTGAAGGGTTCTCTGCGTCTTCAATCTCCATCTTCGGTTCTGCTTGCCTCTTGCATAGACCTTCTGTTATCTTGCGTTCACTCATTCTCTAGCTCATGTGAAAATATATTTTCGTTGTGACGCATTAATTGCTCTGGTAACCACAATATTGAGTATGCAATACTAGACTGCAGCAGTTCCTTGTAAATGATGCCGTGTGCTTTTTAAAAGGTCTGTAAAGCCGTGCGAGGGAATTCGGAGACACAGTTGCCACGCAGCTTTGTGCCTTATGTTTGTACTAGTTCACTCTCGTTAACATCCTTTGTTTGGCAGGAACACTTTCTTCGCGTTTACCCGACGGAAACGAAGCACGTTAGTGCCCATTAGGACCTGAATTGCGTTTGCGTATGCAGGTAGCACACCACGAAAAAGGTAACTACGAGGACACTTAGGCACTTCTTAAGACTTGCGGATGTGAAAGAATCGATTTCATTTTGCCGAACGTATATGTGGGTATACCGGTATTGTGTGTGCCGCCGTGCGCCGTGCCCAGCCGCGTGGCTTTCTGGTGACTGCTGCGCCATTGAGTGAGGCATCCCTGGTTGCCCTCCCACCACTTTTTCTTCGCGTATTTCCCTTCTCGTTATTATTAGTAAGGGCATTGCCCAAACGGCCTCCTTAGGCCTGTATCTCCGCTAACGCTGGTTAGTCGTAACCTTAAGCCTAACGACCTGCCAAGCAATTGCGAATCTTCCAGTACCGGTTACCGACGTTGAGTCGGAAATTAATTTTTTGTACTCTATTCGTCACGCTCGTCGCCGGAATCAGACGCGTGACTTCGAAGTCTTTGACTTCCTATAGGTCAGGGCGCAGCAAGTTTCATACGACAACCGGCGTATTCAGCATGTCGATAACGAAACTTGCGAACAAGGAGTTCAATTCCCAGGTCAATATCCCCGTGAAGTTTTATTCACCTTTGTATCCTGTTACTCCCAGAAGAACTCCTTAAACGCTGCAGGATCTGGGGACGTAGTGCCTCACAGCCGGACCCGATACCCATTTCACCCTCCTTGAGCCTCAGCAGATGTGCACTTGAGTGAGTTATGAGAGTTCAACTGAAAGCCCTTACCCCTGGAAGCTCAATAAAATTGTTTACCCAATTCAAACGCAGACTTACATGACAATGCTACATTACATCTCGCCCCCCGTTTGTACCTAAAACCGCGCAACGCGTAATGCACTCAATACCAATCACCTCCTGTGGAAGTGTGTTAAAAATCCCAACCCACCAACCAACTCGGGCACCATGAGTACCTGATCTCCCGGGCGCGGGCTGCTTCGAAGCCTGTAGGCAGCCTGGACTGAGGCCACACCCCATCCTCTTTTCCACGTCCCTTTTTTCCTCATAAAATAAATGTTATCACTCCTCTTACAACCAACCCACCAACCAGAACAAGTTTCGCTGGCTTATGCAACCCGACGGACCAGTGACACGCAAGTTTGTGGTCGAACTTGCAGAGATGTTTGAACGCCTGTGATTTTGGATTCTATAAACAAGGACGCCGCTGCGGTGGTTCGACGGAAAAAGTATCTTAACGCACACGCGAGCATCTTGTGGTTAAGTGCACCCCGTTGACTCTAGAGAAAACAGATCAAATAGTGGTTGACATCAAACAGGCCCAGAATCTGATCCAAGTGTATCAACCGACCGAAACCCCAGCAGGGCACAACGTGAAGTAACAGTGTCCAACGCAGCCCTACCTGCAAGAAATTCCTGATGTTGACGAGCACTTTTTCCAGCGTACTCAGAGACGGTCAAAAATATTTTTCGTCTAACACCGATTTGTGTGGAAAGAAAATTTATTCACACTTTTCCAGTATATATGCAGTCGACCGTAGCCAACTGCACGAGCAATGTACACCTAGCCCAGGACAATGACATATGCCGTTGTCCTAGAAAAGCGGTCAGCACATTTATTAAGCGTCTCCAGAAAGATGGTCCCCACGTGGCTTTTCGGTCTTCCGCATGTAGCACGCAGCATCCCAATCGAAACAACTATTTTGGAAGACGGGCCGAGATCCATTCGGCGATATCCTTCCGCACCTGTCGGTCCACACCGTCCGGTTCCGTGAGGAGACTGTGGTACGCCCCGTTGATGATCTGCAATAAAAACAGGACGTAGGCGATTACAAAATAGGAGAAAAAATCTGACATACATTATACGCGGAAGCTGTCTATGGCAAGGATGCGGGATATTGCGGCGTCGCGCAAAAAACGCAATGTAGGGAAACTAGGCCACAAAGGTCATGATCACTCAGAGAAGGGCCTAGGTCGTTTATTATTTTTATGTAAGATGGCCTATTATTTCCCCTAAAAAGACATCTTCCAATCAATGCATTCCTGTTAATTGAAACCGACTTTAAAGGGACGGGGTCACTGAACGTGCCGAAGCTACCACTGGGCTATGCGGGGTGCCTTAGTGGATGAATCCGGGTTAATTTCGACCAGCTGGGAATCTTACCGTGCGTCGAAAACTCGACACACAGGCGTTTTGGCGCTTTGCCTTCATCTGAAGAGCAGCCACCGTGGACGGGAACGAACTAACGCCCTCGGGCTTAGCAGCCCAACCAACGCCTTAACTACTGAGATACCGCGACGGGTTGAAATGAACTTTAAACATGAAGGAAGCTCACACTAAAGCGAAAGACTTGAAGGTAGCGAAGGCGGACACAACAGTAGCGTGTTTCCACTTTTTCGCCACACGGCATTGTTTAAGCGTCGCCGCTGTACGAGCGACCACAGCTGGATGTTCGCCCTACTCCATCGCACACGCCTCTAAGCGCACGTCGCCTTCTTTCGTCGCGCGCACTTACCGCTGCGGCGGCGGCGTCCCCGCCTTCCTCTGCCAGGTGGCGGCACGGGTCCCGCGCGCTTCTTCTTTCCCTCCTCGCTTATCTCTCCCCGCTATCGGGTGCTGTTCCAGTCCGGGCGCTTGGGTGTGGTTTGACATCTAGCTCTCAAGGTCAAAACTGGTCACCCCGCAAAGACTGCCTGAGGTAGCGTAGTGGGGCTTTCGCTACAAAACCGAACGGTGTAAGCTTGGTCTTCGTAAGCTAGCTTTCTCACATTGTGTGTCGCACAGTGAAGCCTCCTCGAACGAAAATGTTATGCGAACGGCTACCGATAACAGCGACGTGAGCGTAATAGTCGCCAGTGGGGCGACACTATAGAGGGGCGTCTGAGTAGCGTGCCTATGAGACCGCCCGTAAGGGACGACCTAAAACCGACGATGCGGATCGTGAGTCGGAGAATGCTGCAAAGGACTAAGAGCGACTTTCTGGATCGTCATTTCGGCTCTAGCTGCAACGTGTGTGACACGCTGTGGTTTAGTAGCCCCCCCCCCCCCTACACACAGGTAGAACACACACTCACCCGGGAAGCACTACGTTGGCCCTTTCTAACGCACACTGCGCTCAATCTTCCTAGAGTAAAAGGCGGTGGTTTTTTGGAAACGCCTGTGTGTACAAGATTTAGGAGCACGTTAAAGATCACCAGATGGTCAAAATTAATCAGGAGCCGTTTACTACGGCGCGCCTCATCGCCTGCGTTGCGTCGACGCGTTAAACCCTACAATTAATCCGGGCCGAACTCCCGCGCTTGCCGCTGCCAGCTTGACGCATGCGCTCTCCGAAGCTGGTTCGCGCCTCACTCCGTGACTAGCCGCATGGAGATCGGCCATAAATGAGAGCGAGGTGGAGCCGTCTTCTCTAAGCTTTGCGCGAGAGCTTTAGCTTTGAGCAATTGCCGGAAAACAGCCTCTGACCCCCCCCTGCGGGTATCACACGGTGACCCGATCGGCTAGGAAACGCCGGAAGCGGGACAATAATATTGAGGAAGGTAGGTTTTGGACGAGTAGTATAATAATTACAGCTCAATCAAAGGTTAACCAAGTGAAACCAAGATTTACTCAGGCTAAGCCAAGCTTTCGCTTCGTATATCCAGTGTTATCTGAGCTAAGCCGCAGCAACTTTTATAAGTGAGCTAGCTACACCAACGGGCTGGATACACCCTTCGTTTTCGCGTTGAGAGTTTAGTCGGTGGATGGATGGAGCCGACAACAAAACTTGCTCGTAAAGTGTTTCTCTGAGACAACACTTAAAAGGAAACACAACCGAGTGGCGACACCATAGTGCGACATTCTGCGGTTAACCTTAATAGTTTTGTCTTTGCTCGGCGCCTTCTCGAAGAATTGCTGCGAGCCCGCAGGATCACAGAGCTTGTCCGCAGAGCCGTGCTGGACCAGGAACGGCAGTTCTACTACTTCTACGTTGGCTTGCATTTTCTGCGTGAGAGAGAGAAAAAAAAATGAGACATAATGCTACCCAACGGTTCATTTGTTCTCCATGACGTCTACTGGGATGCCAGAAGTAAGACAAATACTCCAGTAAGCACTTAAGGTTTTCTCCAGTTCAGGACAGTACAGGGTTGAAATAGGACCCTCGCTGCGTTTTGGTAAAGATGTAGCCTGATTAGGTAATTTACGGATAAAACTCTTTTGTCTATTTATATTTATTTTGATGGGCCGCTATCGATGCCTAACGTTGCCTCAAACTAAGCTGCTGAGGACTAATGCTCAGCAAGAAATGGGTAAAGGACAAAAAAATCGTTAGAAATCATTCAAAACAAATATTTATCTAATTGCCCGTCTAGAAATGATTACCTTTATTAGAATGGGGGTAAGGTCTGGCAAAACCACGCCTTTTTTATTCATGCTTTGTTAAAATAGACTGGCTACAGAGCACGATTGGAGCTCTCGCTATCCCCTACCCTATTTCTGCATTGCCCTAGCCCATACGCAAGCCAACACATGACACAGGTTACCGACTCTTGGAGCAACCGGAGGCATTTTACTTGAAGGTGCTCGCAAAGCTCCTTCTAGTCGAAGTTAAAGACAGCTCCGTGTAGATTGTCGTTCGTTACAGCCGGCATATAATGCTTTAATAGGGTCATTTGTATGTCAGCGACACAATTCCGCCTGTTTTCACCGATTTCGTCACCATCGTTTAGTAATGGCATAGTCTGTTATGCGAAGCTTGGCTTTTTCTTGCCTCTGATGTTTTGTTCTTGCTAATGTCCACCAGTCCCTTTTCTTGCGCAACATTTGTGTTCAGAAAGACTGCAAAAACAGCCGGTGGTTTGACGTATTTGTATGAATGAAGCTAGTTTTTGCATACCCTTCTCGGTCTGAAAGAATAGTCGTTTATACGCAGCTCGTTCGCGTTGACGTTCACACACAGATAAGGTGTCCGATGTACGTCTTGTGTACTGCCTCACGTTTTAACGAACTAAATTCACGAGCAAATTTTCTCAACAAGTGGAAATGTACTCCAGGACTGATTGTAGTGCATGTGTGTCATTTTTACTGCTAAATTCTCGAAAAAGAACGGAGTCGTTGAATGCGACGCAGTTGGGTAAATCATTCACATGTATAAGGAATAATAATGGCCCAAGCACAGTGCCATGCGGAACTCCAGATACGATAGTAATTGACGGTGAGGTATAGTTGTTAACGGTGCAAACTGCTGTTCGTTAAAAAAGAAGCATTCGACTAATTTAAGAAGGTGACCGCCTATATTAACGCCACTAACTTTACAGAGTAGTAATTTATGACATACTTTGTCGAACGTCTTTCAAAAGTCCAAAAATATGCCATCTACAGTGCAATGGTTACCAAGAATGGCCTGTATTTTGTGTGTAAAAGACACAAGCTGCGTTTCACAGGAGCAGTGATCACGAAAACCATGTTGTGCTTCACTAAAGGTAATGCCTAATCTTTTCTTGTCACTCAATAATATGGACAAGTATGAACGTTGCCAACGGATTTAGTATTTTTGAATGTTTTGCCTGTATAAACGTCTCTTTCAAGAATAATTTTAC
Organism: Haemaphysalis longicornis; assembly: GCA_013339765.2. Classification (NCBI taxonomy): domain Eukaryota; kingdom Metazoa; phylum Arthropoda; class Arachnida; order Ixodida; family Ixodidae; genus Haemaphysalis; species Haemaphysalis longicornis. The sequence goes on from CM023457.1 coordinate 23,947,777, forward strand.
TTGTAACCATGCAGCTGAATCGAGGAACCTGCAGGACGGCAGGCGGCAGGCAGACAGACAGACACACAGACACACAGGCAGGCAGGCAGGCAGGCAGGCAGGCAGACAGACCGACAGGTGGGCAGGCAGACAGGCAGGCGGGCAGGCAGACAGGCAGGCAGGCAGACAGAGACAGACACATACAGACACAGACAGGCACATAGACAGACAGAAAGACAGACCAAACGTTTAGCTTTTAGTAGCTCAGGAAAGACAATAGTTTAAAAAAACCACTCGGGGTGTTTCCAAATATCATTTTCGGAGCTGATCGCAGAAATTCCGAGTAGGATATGAAAATGCTACAAGTATTCTTCCAAAGTTTCAGAGTGTTTGGCGTGGTGCATTTGGCGTCCGTGACTGGCTGCACATTGGCTTGTAAGCCAAGCTGTAGTGCGGTCTTTCCGTTTTTTGACCTCTAGCGCTGTCATCCTGGGATCGCTAATTGTTTCCAACCGAAGACGCGTGTGCTGCTGCTGCAGCCCGTTGGTCGATTTAAAATGTTTGTTTTAACAAAGTGCGCCAAACAGAATTAGACTATGGTGGTGCCTGGAGGGTTTTTCTACTGACGCTCTCTTCATGTGTTGACCATCGACTTCCGCGACATGAACCGGACTGGTTCGTTCATTACGGGAGGTTTCAGTTGAAAATACACCTTTCGATGCAGATAATTTAAACATACGTTACCAAGTAAAGGGTCCGACCAAGCATGGTTAACTGACCCAATAAGCATGTGTATTGCAGGCTGGCGGGACAACTGCGCTAACCATGGGTCGCGCGCAACGAGGGAGTTTGTCCTCAAACACTGGTAAAGAAGAAACGAACAAGAAATGGGCAATTCGTTAGCGTTGATGAAATTTTTGCCAAATAAGTGGGTGTTTCATAACGTAGAAGACAGGAGCTGGACTATTGGGCCTGATGAAGCTTACCCGTGAGGGATGATTTGAGGGAGAAGCAATGTCTGGAGGGTCCTTCGATATTGAAAGCTGTTCAGGCACAACGGTGGTGGTAAATTTATCTTAGGGTTTGTGGTTATCGTCCAGCTCGAAAAGTTTTTTTCTTTATTAGACAAGGCGCAACATTACAATCAGTATCTTGTTTTCCTTTAAAGAAGTCTCTGATGTCCATTTTAGCGTTTCAGCGACAGCACACTTGACTAAAACTGCGTGGCAATGCTGATGCACACTTTCATCTTCTCTGTTCTATTTACGCTACCAGGTTCTCATTCTAGGTGCGACTGGCTCCGCTGAGAATGTTGCCAGTGTAATTATAGAGTTTGCGTAGCTACGAAAGGGGCACTAGTCCGGAAGGCCCGAGTTCTGCCTACTCCCGAGTTGCCAGCTGCTTGGGTTTTGAAAGTAGTGATAGTGGAACACCTCGAGCGAAACCGGCGGAATCGCGCGCAGCACGCTTGCACGCATTTAGCGCGGCGTGTTGGGGCTGCTTACGTTGATAAAGTATGGCTTGTGAAATCATACGTTCGCAGCGCCATCTGAAATCAATCCGCAATACTCCTTCCCTAGCATAAACTAAAGGTTTTCCCGCTCAGTTTAATTCAATCGTCACACAATTTAATCCAAGCGCCAGCCAATTTAATCCAAGCGCCACCTGATTTAATCTAAACGCCATCGAATTTTATCCAGGGGCCAGCGAATTAAATCCAAGCGCCAACCAATTTAATCCAAGTGCCAACCAATTTAATCCAGCTGTTGGAAGGTCGTTCAGGGGTGTTTTGTGCTGAAGTAGGCGTGGCTTTGTTTATCTTTGATGCGCGTGCTGTGATGAAAACGTGGCATTCCCTGATGCCTTACGTGCAAAATATCATATGCAAGCAGCTTAATGGACATTTACTAACACCTGAAGATCAGGAGAGTGGTCTCATTTGATCAGTAGGTGGGGTGTGGTTATCGTCTGCAAGATCGTTAGAAGTGTCTTCTGCCCGCGTATTGTTACCTCAGCAGATTTGCCAGCGTACTTTTGCACAAGCAGACCACACTTTTGTCGCCAGCAGGCAATATTTCTGACTATCTCGAAGACCATATATAATGCACCAAAGTCGCGTATCTTTGGAGCGCACTGCCCTTGCCCGGTTACGTCACCTCAGTAATCAGCAAATCAGAATTTATCGCATTTTTAAAGGGGTTTTACTCCGGCCTCTAAAAGTTATTATGAGTATATTATTATAACTTATCACCACATCTCCGCCTTGCCCAGAGTTTTGCTCAAACTCAGGCCTTCTGGTATAGTACCCCCCGTAAGCGACTGAATGTTAGCGCCGCCAATTTCACCTGTCGCTTCCAGCTAGCAGCGGAGGAGGGGAAAAAAAGGGGGGGGGGGCATGAATTCGTAGCCTTTCGAACGGGAGCAGAAAGTACGACTTAAGGCGACGCAGTGAACTTGCCAGTGCATTTACGGGGGAAAATTGGTAGCGAGAAGTGGCGAGCGTGGCCAAAAGACTTCAGTATAATGGAAGTCACCATATTCTTTTGTGATGATGGTGGTCCTTCCGGTCTTTTGTGCTCAACATAGTGCGAACACGCGAGGTGCAGAGGGATTGTCATATTCACCTGACCCTTGTTCCTGGCAGATTTGACATAACTGTACCGGAAAAGTAAATGTACGTTCCGACTTCAAAGAACAGCTTATGACCAGAACGTTTTGCTGGAGTAAAGCGCGTATAAACCCGTGTTTAACACATCTGACACCATATTTCAGTTGCTCACCACCTCGTGTTACGTGACGGGTATCATTTAAGAAGTCAGGCAAAAGTAATCCATGGATGAACAATGTAGGTCTGAAGTTGGTCCTAAAAGAAAACTGTTTTTTAGGACAAAATTCCGACCTCTCAGGAACCTAGCAAAACCACTTAAGAAAAGTGATATTTGGCATAAAGCAAAAGGTCAACGTGAAGATTAAATCTCTAAAATATCCTTGCAGGATTACGAATATTTTTTGTGTCTTCGCTGTTAAATCTTATCCCCATGCATTTGTAGTGGATGTGAACACATATTTTTCTAACAGATATTTTTCTAAATATATTTTACATATTTTTAACAGGTGTTCATATGAGATTTTTGGTTCATTTTTTGTCCTAACAAAAAAGCCGTTTCTGCTGCCTGTCAACTGACTATGACCGACTGGTAAAAAAGCGAAAGCCGGTGATGGAAGTGCGCCACATTCAAACTAATTGCTGCTCTCTGTTACGTTATCAATACCCTCCCTCCGCGTTTCGATACAAAATTTCTTCGGGGCACTCAAGTCTGCTTATGCGCTTTTCAGAAGAAAGCCTGGCAATACGTATTAACAACTTCGTGCGCCTTTTGCCTAGGTTTCGTTCCTTGTCTTTTTGATATGTGTGTTCACGATTAAACTTTTCAGTTGCTGGTAGCGCTCCGTCCTGTGTACTTTCTTGTCCGAGTTTTGTTTGCGCTGTACCCATCATGAACCTATACCAACACGCCCAACTGGCAGTTCTTCTTGTATGGGATAGTTTCCATGGCTCTGGAACTTCGTCGCGCAACATCCATGACTTGAAGCTTTGCACACAGCAAAATTTCACCCACAATATAAGCTGCGCGAACATTCTTTACATTTCCTAAATAACTACAGAGTAATCATTGTTAAAAGGACTGCCATGGCCGGGTAAGCTGCGCATGTGCACGATAAAGCCTTCCAGTGCCGGTTGGCTGACCTACATCTTTTCAGGTTGTATCTACTTACGTTCTCGATGAAGACAGACTAAGAGAATCCCTGCACCTTCCCCCTACTGCGTTTTTGATGTTAGGGTCGCCATTCTGGTAGGTTTCTGAGCCCCAATGTGAGGAAGAATAAGGCAGCAAGACAAGAGGAATGGTGCTAATGAAACATGCGCGAAACGGGCAACTGTACTGCTGCAGCTTGAGGGGGAGGCAAGTGTCCCTATCGCACCTCCATGAGGGCACCGCTTGTGGCCTCACCTCTAGCGCCGCGAGAGCGGCAGCTCCCCAGCCGGCAGTGACGCTACCATGGTAGTGCAGTGGATCTTCAGCCAAGCGCTTCACTTCATCGGGGTTCCTGGAGACCTTCTCGAGAGCCAGCTTTCCCACGGGAAAGCTCGGGATCACCCAGCTGAGAAGGCGAGCCATGGTCCGCTAGAGACAAAATGACACGAATCCACCGTCGTGAGAACGCAATGGCGGTTTACCTTTGGGAAAGTAGCAGTCACAGGAAAATGTTAGGAACGAGATGACTCTTCCACAGACCTATTGAGTAAAGTGGTGAATGGGGTGAGGACGCTCAATGTGGACTCTTGATAAACGTAGCGTGGGCATACACATGCACAGAGGCAGAGAGAGCAAGCAGAAGCAGTCAGCAGAGGAAGCAGTACTAATCAGTTCGGGGAATTCCACTTTCGCTCTCGTTTGGTCAGTGTTTTCTAGCTTCATTTTTCATCTGTCTAGAACTATACAAGTAATGATGGGGAATGTGCGCACTGTACGGCTCGCGATTCCTCACTACAGTCGTTAAAAGGTCACGTTTCTTCTGAAGTGGCAAATAGATTGCTCGGATGTCTTGTTCGCCTAGAACTAGAGAGCCAACTTCAAGGATTAGCCCGCAACGGATAATGACACAGCGCTACCGTGCTGACGATTCAGTGTCTTAAATAAATTGTGATGATCACAGTTCATCAAAGAACACTCCCAGCATTCCGAATGTGACCGCGCAGAGTGGCACGCAATCCGTTGAATGCTTTTGCACGGAGTGAATCCTATACTGCAAAATGATTAACACCCTTTTTTGTCTATACCTAACATCATTACACCACCATCAAAAACGAAATGCTGCATTCTTGTGTTTTAGCAATGCTGTAAGGTCGTTATAAAAACTAAACACCTTTAAAAGGCGTTCTTCTTTTTTTTTCATTTTGCTACGGCGTAAGGGTGTTAGTTATACACCCTTTACAGTTATACAGTGTTAGTTATACAGTGATTTACACCTTTAGGTGTGTTCATCATTTTACAGTGTGGAACCAACCTTAAACAGAGTCGCCTCCTGTTTGTCGACGGCCAGGAGAGGACCCAGAAGAACCATCCCTGCGAAATCCTTGGGCTTCCGCTGAACCGTCAAAACGCAAAGCAGGCCACCCTGCCAAACATGTGTCATGCACAAGGAACAATAAGTAAACACACCGCCAAAAATATAGAATTGGCTCATACGCTATTCTGCCAAGAGTAAATAAGCAGTATTCACTGAACTGTAGAATGGTTTACACCCTTAAGGGTTGTAAATCACTGTCTATACACCCTTATACCCTAGCACAAGCAGAGAGAGAGAGAGAAGCTCTTTATTAGAAAACAGAGTGTTTAGCCGGCGTACAAAATCGCCTTCATGCTACTCTGTTAGGGGAGGGGAAAAGGAAGAAAGGCCCAAGAACACAAAGAACAAAGAAAAACATCCATCAATGGTGTGTTATCGTTTATAACCCCCTTACACCCCACGAAGAACTAAACACGACCTTTTAAATGGTGTTTTTTGGGCATTATACCCAGTAAAAGGGTGTTTTTCTTTGTTTTTTGAAAGGGTGTGAGGGTCGTTGTTATATACAGAAATTGGTGTAGATCGTTTTACAACGTAACGGTCGCATCACCGGACCTGGCAGGTCGAGCCTGACTGATTTTATGGTTGCTTGGAAGTTGACAAGTAACGGCTGCCCACATTCGAGAAAATTGAATTTTATTTTCTCTTGAATCACAGTAAGATTTGCACTAGGGTTCCACAAAATTTCTGAGTGGGGCCAAGAATATTCTGAAGAGACAGCAATATCATTTGGGATAAATGTCATACGGATTAGCATACTTTGATGTTTTATACCCGCTACTATGTTATTTGTAATAGTTGCAGCGGTAGCAGCAGGAAAATGTTTAATGAGGCCCTGAAAGGCTTTGTTAGCACACTAAAGGAAGACGTGCAATCGTTAGGTTGGGTGATCAACGTCATCTGTGCAAAGTATAACATTTTTCCGTGCAGCGGAAACCTCATACTATCATTGCAAAGTTGGCTGCCGCGTTCCCACCCCTTCCGGCGTGTTTTTGGGCTCCGCCATCTTCCCACATATACGTCATCGATTCTCCCATGTGCGTGACGAAGCAAAAATCTTGCAATTTGACGGCTTTTTCTTTCCCTTCCGGTGATGAGAACTGTGGCTGGTTCAGCGTCGACTTTGGTTAATCAGAGATTCCTCCTAGCATAGTCTACCGCTATCGTGTTTGTCCATATTTATCGCGTGTACTCTATTCCCACGCTTCTCCTTAAGGTGCGTTGGCTGGGCCGGCACGACGGTGACGCCGTGTTCGCAGACCGCCTTTTCACACGATGATGCCGACGGCGACTCGAACACGTCAGACGATCTAAAGTCCGCGTGGTGTGACTGGCTCGCTGACCGAAGAACAATGCCGATCGGCCCAACGGTCGTCGGGAATCGATCGAGAAGCGGAAATTGCGGACTGACAACATTAGTATGCCGTTATGAAAGAGGCTCTGTTATGTTAGTTCCTGGAGTTTAATAAACACAGTAATGTCCATGAAGTTCACAGAGCTCAACACATGCGATCCGTATTTCGACTTACGACGCTCCGGCTGTTCGCTTTGGCGACAATTAATTTACCGGAGTTGAAAACTGCATATTCGTGCGCGACCAGCAGCGCTTATAGAAAACATAAGCTCAGTAAAAGCAGAAGATGAGTTACGGATTGTTTATGAGGTGATAAATAATCGATATCAACCAAGGTTTTTAGCGTAAAGCGTAAAACAAATGCACGGCAAGCCCTATTCCTGCAGGGCGAAATCGCAGTCGCAGCCGAAACAGTGCTATTGCTGGAGGTCAACTATGGGGGAGGGGGGGAACCTTAAGGCGCAACTGTTTATCAAGAAATGTTGAGTTAACCATCCAGGCACCCTTGAAATCAGATAGAAAACATTGATGTGACACAAAGGGTGGGTCTCAATGTAGCGTACAGATTATTTCCGCGCAGTCCTCAGTTGTTTTTATGGCGGCGCAGTGGACGAAAGCCTCGCGCTCATTCAATCACAGTCGCGTGTTTAGATACCAGCCGGGTGTTCTTTTTGTTTTATTTCTGCCCTCTAAGTGGCATGTTTTGCTAATCGTATTAGCAAATCCCAATCAAATCTTTTTCGTTGAACTGTGGACCAACTATATCAAACGCCAATGCATCGTTTAAGTCATAGGCACGGTTTGTTAAGTTTTAAACGCGTGCTTTCTATACGTAAAAAGCCAATTGTACTTTCAAAGGACGAAATAATGGTGTGCTTATTTTGCGAAATTGGTATGTCTTTATAGACAGTAAATACAGTTTCTTCCCATACAAGATAGGCATGGGGGGTAGGGGGGGGGGGATATAGGGCCGCGACCGGCAACCAACTCTCCACATGTCGCAACTGGCAGCACTCAGCATGTAAAAAATGAACGAACAGCCTTTATAGTGTGACTCCCATATGTACCAAGACATGTCGTCACCGCAAACGCGTGGTGACAGGGTCGTTCTCTTTTAGAAGAGTAGAAGAGTAAATGTACGCCCCATTACTTACATCAGCTTTTCCAGCCGTGAGCGGAGTGAAGGATTCATAAGCAATATGATAAAAAAACGGCCCAGATGGAACGCAGAAACTCAGATAGCCCCGTACTAGAGCGATGCTGCGGCGCAGAATATTGCAGTAGCCGACAGCGCTTGCAACCGGATGTTCTTGCAGACGTCACCGAGACGCGAGGCATCATGTTCAGTCACGTTCGCGCCGGGTGAGGAGATGGGCGAAACAAGGGAAAATTACAGCGCTGGTGAACATGTGATGTTTTGATCTGCGATAGCTAAACTAACACTCATCGCTTTAACGGAATTCTTGAAGGAGGTGATTGTTAGGACAGTGGTTTACCTCAAAATGCAAACAGCTATGTATCGGCAAAGTCTCCTTCAGGGCCCCTTTTAGGGTCAGAAATATCGCGAAGTGTTTGGCTGATTGTCACCTTGGCGCCATAGAGGAGGATTATGCACTCTAGTATCAGTGAGTTATCAGAGCCTGAGGGGTAGTGATGGCATTACGAGTTGCATTATTGCGAGAAAAGAAATCCGGCGTAGCCTCTTCCTGTCGATTCTATTCAACTTAGGGAAATGTTCCCTTCATAAGGAATGCTTATATGTTGCTTTATTTCTACTGCATCCCGTTGGTTATCTTATATCAGCTGAAATAACCTTTCAGGTGCAAAAAGTATCGACACTGCTCCTTAGGCTTGAAAAAAAAATGCTAATTTAAAACAACAATTACTATAACGCGGCTAATTCTATCGCTACTTGATGGACAATCTGGCACTCGTAATTTTCAAGGCGAAAGAGACAAGACGAGTACCGTATTCAATTAGTTAAACAGTCCTCATGCCAGTAAGTGGGTGAGTAATGATTCATGGATTCATTGATTGATTCATTGAAGATGCAACAGTACTGTTTGAACTGCGCAAGTGCCCTAATAATCAAGCGTACAAATGGGACATTATCATTGGTCAAGTTTTGGGACTGGGTGAGCGTGAACTGGTTGTGTTGGATCTACAACAAGAAATCTGTGCCGAACTTTTAATTTAGCGTGGGTACTCTGAAGCCCACTTAAGTGTTACGTACTCACAGAGAAGGACATACCACTGGAGCGAATTGGGGAGCGCTCTTAGGGATGAATGGATTTAGCCTGCGCACGAACTCCTGTAATCCCAGTCCGAATCGTCTGCCATTCTTTTTGTCCTTTTCAGAAGTCGTTAACTTACCATGGAATGACCAATAAGGTAGACAGGCTTGTCAGGGAACTCAGTGCGGCGAACGTCAACATGCGTCAGTATGTCGTCCACGTAGGTGTCGAAAGACTTGATGGTGGCCCGGGGTCCCTCACTCCTGCCATGGCCGACTGAAAAGACGCAAGATACAACTTCCAGGCTTCGGGAACGTTCTACCGAAATGCGGCTTTCAAACCTGGCTGGTATTCCGTTCGAGGCTATCAAAGTAGTTTAAGATGTCAACTAATCTCAAAGATCTCACGATCGTTCGCTAACCTATATCAAGAACATTCAGCGCAGCTGACAGCAGTAGGTGAGCAGGCCCATCAACATGGCTGCCATCATTTCCCACTCGGATTTTTTGTAAACAGCTTTATGTTTGGATTGAACTCCATCACCCGCAGAAAAGCTATAAGTCTAGTATTTTGTTGGCCCTCCCGGAGTATGTTAAACGTACCCTGCTTCTGTCAATTGCGCAGCGGAGTAAGAGCAGTGCACGTGACTTGCCGTGGTCGTGAGTGAAGACGTAGCAGCCCAACCTGACCAAGGCGAAGGCCAGCGTGTCGTAGTTGTGGCTATGGCAGTGCTCTCCGAAGCCGTGCGCCACGAACACCAGCACCCTGCAGCGCAAAGTCCAGAACGTTTGGCGTTTAACTATAAAGCGCAAATTAATGCGATGCAAAGTACAGTCGAGTCCACTTATAACGATACCGTTTATAACAATATATCGGGATAACGAAGGACAGCTATGGCACCGTCAACTTTGTATTCTTTCTTGGCAAAATAAACCGCTTATTACAATGCTCAGTGCCACGATATCGGATATACTATTGAATCCGGTTATATTGTGCACCAAAATGCAACAGTGATGACTCTAATGACGCGGTTGCGCAGCCTACTCAGGTAGTGTCTTCGTAGGAGGCCCAATGCGTGACACAGTCCCTCGGGGACTTTTTTTCCACCAAGGACATTTACCCCAGCTAGGTGAAGCACTTATAGACGCTCTTGGAAAAGATTTGCGCTATCTTCACACGCGGCAAACAAAGGTGACCGACTGTGGCTTCTTCTCCGCAAATTAGTAGCAGTACGACCTTGCTGGCATCGAATAAAATGTTTTAAGCTATGTTGCGTCTTTTTATTTCGCAACCCGCTTATAACAATTATCGGTTATAACGATGGGATTTCCTTAACACTTGGATATTATTATAAGTGGACTAGACTGTAGTCGTATACGGGTTCAAACGTTGAGGCACGTTTTCTGGAACGAGCGTTTGTCCCAAGTTTACTGGAGAATTAGGGAAGCACAGGTTTATGGGGGTTGCTCAAGGCTCAATGTGGCTGACAGACAAATTTTTAGAAACCTCCTTAGAGGTAATCTACCGGGCTGTCCCCTTTAACACTCCAGCGTCACCGTCTAAGCATACCATTCTGTACCTAAAAAATTCAAGACTCCTCGAACACTACCGCCTCGAACGCCGCATCTTTCCCCCACCCCACGACAAGTTGACTAAGGAAGAAGCCACCACGTACCGCCGCCTTCAAACCAACACCTACCCGCACGTACCCTCCTCCACGCCATCCACCCCACCTCCTACTCCGCCACCTGCAAGTACTGTCCCCAACCCTGCACACTCTACCATACGATTTGGGCCTGCTCCCACACACCATCCCTCCCCCCTACTCCCTCCCCCAACCATGAGCAGTGAGGAAGGCATGCTAGCCAGCCCGGAACCCGCTGATCAGATTCGGCTGGCTGAAAGGGCCCGCCTGGCAATCGACCGCCCAGGGATTTCTGGACTGAGAAGACCCCCCATTGCCACTACCCCTGAACTAATATAGAAATGAAGTTTATTCCTCTCCTCCTCCTCCTCCTCCTAGAACCTTTTTCAGTTACTCCTAGGGTTTGAGAACAGCCGCCCCTTCGTGCTGATTCCAGAAGCGATAAACGGAGATGTATAGGTATGAGGGCTCTTAGATTATTCCGTCCTTCAATTCCCCACGAAATGTCCGACGTGTAATCCGGTTTTGGTTTTTGTCATGGGTTCTTAAGGCGAGGAGAGTACTCGCAACTCTTCGCGAACTATTGTAGTGAATGAAAGGGTCTAAGAGCTTCAGCGCTACTCCTAGACGCTGTTGGAATCACTTAATGCTACAGGAAAGCCTGCACCTACGTAGTACAGTATTTACTCAGGTAATGATCGCACTCCTGAAGTTTTTCGTCAAAATAACGACCTTTCCTCTAGTTCCAGCAACAATGATGCACCCTGAATTGCCACAGCAATATGTCATATGTGTGCCAAGTCTGGCTGATGATGGACGTGCTTACCTATGTTTCCTCCCTTTTCAAAAGCGGACATAGCTACGTTTTTGCCGCAGACTTTCCTATATTAGTGTCATGAACTGCGCTCCGTCAAGCCCCAAGTCAAGTACTGCGCTCGGGTCAAGCCGCTAAGCGGACAAGTACCGCCACCTGGTGGGGCCCACTTCAATAGTGACTCACGGGACTTAGATTGCGCGGGTTTAGAGCGGCAGTGCGCGCCAAGCATGGACGACGCCGGAAACCTCCCGGCTAGTTCCTAATAAAGTACCTTCTTTGTGTTATATCAGTGCGTCCACGAGTGCTGCTTTTTCAACTCGGACTACCTAACTCCGGCAACCAACAATTAGCGATATCGGCTAGCATGAATACATTATTGCTGCAGAAGAAACTCTCACTAAATGCACATAATGTACTCACAAGACAAAGAAAAAAGGCGCTCAGCTTGCTGCGTCGGCAGCCGTGTCTGTTTTGATGTCCCGCACTATGACAGCAGCAGCCACTTATTGGTCGACCTGTTCTCACCTCGCCGCAAACTCGTTCCGGCGCGTTCCGTAATTCATGAAAACACTGCATTTTGTGTCACTTTCCAGCGCGTCTGGCGGTGGTCCGTGGAGTGTTCATTATGTTTTTATTTATCATGTTTATTATGTTCATGAGATCTATCGTAAAAATTGACCTGAAACTTGCTTGCGTTTTCTGCGCTGAAACGTTTTCGGGAAAATTTTACCTCGGCGTAATGAACGCACCCCTAAATTTGCATCATATTTTTGGAAAAGAAAAGTGCGACCATTACGCGAGTAAATACGGTAATTCCAACCCACACAATTTAGCGCAGTTGCTAAAGCTGTTTCATCGAGCGCTGAGGTCGCCGCAGCGGTGGCCATGTTTATGGTAAAAGCGAAAAAGAGATAGCCACCTGGGTTATAGGTCGCCGCATGTATATCTTTTAGAGACTTACAATGTTATACGCACACAACTAATGCCGCGACCCTTCAATCCCAGGAGTAGTGTCGCACGCAAGACGCACTTTGCAAGTTTTACATAGTTCTGGAAAAAAACATCCAAACTGTGTAACACCCACCACAATGGATCTCAGTAATTTTAGCAGGGTATTAAAAATATATCAGGCACGTTTCACCCAAATTCAAGCACAGGTACAATTCTGTGCAAATATTAAGAAGGAATGGTCTATTCTGCCGGCAGTAGGCAAAGTAGGTCGGCATGAAATGTCGCCGCCAATGCGCTCCCATTGGCTTGTCGGGACCATGTTAACATCCTGGCGGGATTTCTTTTGCGGACAGTTGGTATTTTACTATGTCCCGCGCAGCTTCATTGTTTTTGGTGCGTGCCTTAATCGTAGTTACTTTACAACAATTTTACCTAACCAATCCCAACCCAACACCTGAAGGCAGGTCTTCATTAAGCCAAAAGACAAAAAGTACGCAACAGAACCCAGCGGATCTGTAATGCGTCGTACGAAGTTTTTGAATAAATAAACACCATGATTAGGGCGACAAAAATAACTATAACAAACTCAAAAGACATTGCAGAGGGAAGGACAGAACTATTGACTTCGCGATCAAGACTTAAGGTGGAACCACTGGGCCACGCTAACCACGGTTAACTGTGCAACCGGCGCAGACACCCACACCTTCACAATGAAGTAAATATGAACAGCCAATCAGACGACAGTGTCGGTAAATACCCTTATCAGGCACAGTGCCCGCTGCCGGCAATATATCCACTTCCCATTACGAAAATATTCACGATTATAGAGTAACCGAGCATAATTCTGCTCGGTTGCTCATAATCGTTGTGCGACGGCCGCAAGAATTCTGATCTTTTATGTTGAATCTTTGGTGCACAAATTTTGCTTTCAGCTTCGATTTAGAATTCAACGTATGCATCAACAGGCTCAGTACGGTCACTCAACAAAATAGGCAACGTGCTTTGAGGCGACGTAATAGACGTAAAGGCTAGCGTGTCATCACTGACCTGACCTCGGGTCCGTACCGGGCTTCCAGGACTTGCAGACGATCTTGTAGCCATCCGCATTGAGGAACGACACGCATGTCGTCAAGGTAAATGGGTGATGAGGAGACAGATGCAGTCACGAAGGGCTTCCATTCTTGGGTAGTTGTGGCAGTTCCAGATGAAAAAGCTTCTACTCACTCAGGAGATTAGCCAGAAAAGGGACGCTAACCGGGAGAAGCTGTGCCTAATTTTACGAAATATGTATATAAAGAATGCATTTTAAGTAGGCGTTTAGGGTGCCAAATGAGAATGCAAACCGAAACTAACTAAACTGGTCGAAAATGAAATATGGAACGAAAAAGTATTAAAACTGCTATAAAATCAACCCAATGAAAAGGAGAAGGAAAGGCAAAAGTACACCCTGAATGAATTTTCTTCCAGGGTGTAACTCACTGTTTAGAAAAGCATCCTTACAGTCTAGCAAAAACACAAAGAAAACACCCGTTAAGGGTATTTTGTCATTTATAACACCCTTACACTCGAGAAAAAGCTTAAGAATGCACCCTTTCGAAGGGTGTTTGATTTTTTATTTAGCTGATGAAAAAGCAATTTTTTAGATAGGGTGCAAGGGTGTTATAGACAAAAAGGGTGCAAATAATTTTACCGTGTACGTAAACAAATAAAACGAGAAGGGGAGGTGGTGAAGGAGAGGCGCCCTTGAGAACACTAACACTAGTGCTGCTGCGGCAATGCGGCGCGATACCAGTGTGGGGGATTGGCCCGTTAAAACCCCGGATTTGACAATGATAGAAAACAACATAAAGCTAGAATAGAGGTAAAATACCAATAATAAATAATTTACGAATATGTTAACAGGGCTAGTTTATCGCGTCCACCAAGGTCATCGTATAATAGCAAAGTATATCAGCACAACAGCAGGGGTACTTCGAACTACAGCCCGTACGGTTTCACACTAACTTGTACTAGGCAAATATGTCGCTGCAATCGTGTTCCGTCATGGGCGCTACCATAGCAGCTAGCAACGCTCCTCTCCGACTTCTGAGCCCGAGGTCGTGGGTTCGCATTCCGGCCGCGGCGGCCGCTTTTCTTATGGAGGCGAAAAGCAAAAACGCCCGTGTGTACGAGATTTTTCGGCGCACGTTAAAGATCTCCATGGTGGTCAAAATTAAACCGAGCCCTCCACTACGGCGCACCTCATCGCCTGCGTTGCGTCGGTGCATTAAACCCTACAATTCAATCAATCATCAATCAATCAATCAATCAATCAATCAATCAATCAATCAATCAATCAAATTCAATCAATCAATCAATTCAATCAATCCTCTCCGACTTGGCTTCGCTAGCTACGGGGCTTCTTTTAGCTCCTGAAGCCCAACTCAACAAAAAATGCTAGCGTTTTTTCTCGGCCGTCTAGCATGAAGCTTCTAAATAGTACCAGGTCTTTCTGGTACTTCATAGTAATAGTAATAGTCTTTCTGGTGCTTCATTTTTGTATAAAAAGAAAAGAAACGAAACAATTACCACGCAATAACATGGTTGTTCTGTTTCCTGCCACAGGCAACTTTTAAGCTTGTTGGTGAGTCGTGAAAAGTACCGACGGAACATTTCTCTGCCGTACGTGGCGGCACGCTCGCTGAAGCCCGGCTTGCCTACTTCAGCTAGCTTAGCCCCTAGTATTCATGCTATTATGAAACTCTGAGGCACAGACATCCCTTGTCAGTACGCATTACACTTCGGAGGGCTTTTGGACAGGGGCGGGTTATCCATGGTTCAAAGAATTCAAATGCATCGTCCCCCCCTTCCCTCCCTCTCTCCCGAGAACTGAAAAAAAAAACAATGGCAGACTTCGTGTTTTGGTCAGAAAAAGTTTAAGCCACCTGTTGTACGCGCCTCGTGTTCACGACGCGCTTAGGGGAATGACTGCCGTTGGAACCATTTGTTTGGCAGGGACACTTTTATTGCGCTTACCGTTGGGAAAAAGAAGCACTTCAGAATCTGGTATGCCCTACACATTAAGGTAGTAAACGAGGAAGTTATCTCCGGGACGCCTAGGCACTTCTTATGGGCAGTGAATGCGAAAGCATAAACTTCGAATGGCCGAACTGATATGCGCATATACCCGTATTGTATAAGCCACCGTGAGCCGTGCACAGCCGCCTGGCTTTCTGGTGACTGCTGCGCCGCTAAGTGAGGCATAGGCATTTGTGTGAAGCTCGGGCATGGTGCCTCCTAAAATGACGTGGCTTATCGTCGTCGTTCTTTCTTCGCGTATTTTTCGTTACGAGTAAGGACATTGCCCAATAATTTGGCCTTGTTATGCCTATATCTACGCATAACTAAGGTTAGCCATTAGTTCAAGCATAACGACATGCCAAGCAATTTGCGGAAAGCTTCCGGTGCCGGTCAACGACGCTGGTCCTGAAACTCCGTTTCTTTTTCTTTGCTCTTCGTCATTCCCGTCGCCGCAGTCGCACGCGTCTCCTCGATTCTACGGAAACGTACAGAGGGCAACACCCTTGTCTATAACACAGGTTTCGTACCTGTAGCCTTTTCTTGCCTCGGCCGAAAAGCATTTGAAGAAAACTATTGTGTCATTCTGAAGTCTTAACCATATATTTTGACCTCAACGTTTTTTGTGACAAGTTTGAGTGCGCAGTTTTGAGAGGTAACTATTTGAAGTTGAACTCAGTGTTATAGACAAGGGTGTTGCCCACTGTACACGTCAGCGCGCAGCAATTTTCTGACGAGAACCAGCGTGTTCGGAATATGGAAAGCGCAATTGAATTTTCGAACGCGGGTTTTCGTCGTCGGCCACCAGTTCAACATTGCCGTCAAGTGTTCTCGACCTTGGGGTTCTCGTTAGTGTAAGATCGCTAGCTCCGAGAATGCTTCACAATACGACCACCTAGTGCCACGCAAACAGGTCCCATCCCACTGTGAACCCCCTGGGCCTCAGAACATCTGAAGCTACTTACTTATGAAAGATCAATAAAAACGTTTTCCGAATTCAAACACAGTCGTACTACATGACAGTTCTACGTCACATCTCACCCACCGTTTCTAACCACGACTGCGCAACGTGTAAAGCAACAAACGCCACCTATCACCTCGGTGGGAATGCGTTAAACGTCGCAACCCTGTTCCGCCACCAATCGTTGTGTATATGGGAATATAGGCTGAACCGCTCTCCGACCTACTGCCAGGAGGGTCTGATCTCCTGGGCGCCGGGCTGCTAGGAGCCATGAAGCCCGCCTGGACTGAGGTTACCACCCACGCTCCGTCACATCCCCGTTTCCCCCAAAAGAAGATCAATTTTCTTCATCCTCTCCAGCCAATCCACCACACGCTACAAGTTTCTTTCGCTTATGCAAGCCGAGGTACAATCGTCATGCAAGTTCGTGGTCAAGCTTGGAGAAGAGTTCCAACGCCTGTAATGTTAGATCTTAAGAGGACGCCGTGCGTTGGATCAGCGATAAGAGGATCTTACCGCATACGTGGGCGCCTCGTTTTTAATGCAACCTATTAAATCTCGAGAAAACAGCGCAAATAATGGTTGACATGAAATAAGCCGAGAATCCGGCCCAGACATATAAAAGTGACCCACACCCCAGCAGTGCACAATCTGAAGTGGCAGTGCCCAACGCAGCCCTATCGGCAAAGAAATCGCTAATTCCGGCAGCACGTTTTCCCGCGTACTCTTTTCGACGGTCACAAGGATTATTCGTAAAACCCGATTTGTACAGAAACGCAAGAATTTATTCAAACTACTTACATACAAATGCAGCTTAAGGTACCGAACTGCATTACCAACGTACAGATAGGCAGGGACAATGCCGTATCTCATTATTCCAGGAAAGCAACCAGCACATTTATTAAGCCTCTCCGGGAAGATGGTCCTGATGCGGCACTCCGGTCTTCCGTATGTAGCCTGCTGCATCAATACGGGCGCCGATACTTGTTAAAAATCCGGGCAGCGATCCATTCGACAATATCCTTACGCACATCTCTGTCCACATCTTTCGGTTCCGTGAGGAGACTGTGGTACGCGCCGCTAATTATCTGCAAGAAAAACATACAGTAGCCGAATATATTGTTACGTGGCGGCAGGACACAGATGAGACGAACGAAGGGATGGGGTGAAGCGAAATATTTACAGAATGTACATGGCGGCCATAAGATAGCGCGCGCCAGGACACAGTCACTTCGTCGTCTTCGTCGTCTCCTGCCTGAGCCCACGCAGTAAGGGACATTTCCCGCCTACAAGCGTCCCGTGACGATATATTAAATAAAGGCCGAGACACTTCTTAGAGGGAAGCTATCTTGTGAGCGAGAAAACACAATCTAGGAAAGCCAGCTCACATGCTATGTATAGACGGAGAAGGCCCTGGGGTCTTCGTTACTTCAAAATAAGATAGCGTGATATTGGCAGAGAAGAAGTCTTCCCAGCAATGCAGTCTTGCTTAGTAGTGCAGCCGAATTGAGATTGGCGTAGGCTTCGTCTTTGTGAGTTGCCTTTCTCCCAATGTGTGTCGCACAGTGAGGGCTACTCAAAAGAAAATGTTATCCCAATGACCAGCGATAACAGCGACGCGAGAACGACGATGCATATCGTGAGTCGTAAAACGACAAAAAGCGCCTTCTCGTCTAAGGTGTAAGCTCGAAAGAGTTCAGTGCGCCAGGATGCTTTCTTTCCCGATCGTAAGAGACTTTACCGATCGTAATTTCGGCTCGAGCAGCAACCTGTGACACAAACTGTGGTTCCATAACGGATGTTAAGGCAGACACGGAATTCCGGCATACAATCACAGGCGAAGAAGCGTGTTAGCACCCCCCTCCCCCCAACCCCTTAAAGCTCCCCTGGAGAACCCCCGGCACCGAGTGGAATGGGCGGTAAACCTTTTTGCAAGCCTCGTTGCAATGGGGTAAAATACGGAGGCAATTTAGGCACTGATTGTTTGTAAATGCGAAAGCTTGAGTGTCTAGCTGAATGTCAGACACGCCATGTCTCACTTCGGGTTGTCGAAGGGCTTTGCCATCTTGCCGGTGGAGGACGCTTTTCCCTTACGATCCGCCATAACGCTTTTGAACGGGATCTGTCTCCTATATATACGCATTGTGCCACTGCTCGTTCATCCCGCCGTGTGATGGGAGAGTCGAAGATGAGGAATTTCTCTGCCTCTTCTTTCCTTCCATCTGCGGTATAGTGGCGGGGACGACCACCCTCACTACTGCCGGATTGAAGCTCGCGCTGTGGAACGCCTTGTAGAGGGTGCAGAGGCGCCGTCAGGTTGACCGAAAAACACTGGAATGCAATGCGGGATCAATTTCGAGGATAATTAGGCGTGTCAACCACTTAAAACCAGTTAAGGGGTGCGATAGAGCCAATCGGAACGAGGGTGGCCACACGTGAACGCAACAAACAAATGTAACCGAGCGGTCAGGCGAAGACGTTATAAACGCATTCTCTGACGAATGCGTTTGTTACTGTTTCACGAAAAGCCAACATGATACGAAGAGCCGAACGATGCGCTAGACAGACATTTGAGACGGTTGTTTTTTTCGAATTGAACCAGATCCAGAAACCAAAACTAACTCCGATAAAACTGCACTGACAATAAAAACCTGGCAACTATCACCTAAAGAGGGGGTGGCGCGAAATAGTTGAAATGACGCCCCGCAAACGTTTACGCAGATCGTATTTCGTATCCAAAGTGAGTCAGTTCCTGCTACTTCACAGCCCAAACTGAGACAAATCTATTTTCCCCAATGGGAGTTTGCTTTCGGTTTGACTGTTCAGACTGTTCATGGGTGTTTTTAGAAGTTTTTTTTTTTGCTTTTCGGAGCTGACATATTAGGAATTCAGGCGGCAATTAGGAGGTAGACGAAAGATTTGTCCCTGGATGTCAACGACGAAGTGAACGGAAGAAGAAGTGAACGAAATGAAACAGGGATGTGAAACAATGCATTCATCTTGTTTCTTAAGTCCCTACGGAGCATTTCTGGTTATTTTTTCTCTCATGTTTACAATTTTAGTACTTATCGAAATAGCCGCCACTTGCAAGCACTGGCACATCTGCCCCCCTCCTCCTGATTGTACGAACCACTTCATTAAGGTCAAGAAGAAAATATGAGCCGCCTTCTTGTGAAGCGTTTCGGAAATTGATGGCAAGCCAATGAACCTTGCAAAGCTTGCTTTGCAAGTGCCTTCAGGCGTGCCTAGGAAAAAGAATGGCGAATTCTGCCAAGGAGACTCACCATCTCCGCATGTATATTCCTACTGTTCTTGAAGCCCTTTTGCATATGTTTAATGCCTTTTCCTCCAAAACTCATCACACCATTCTTGAAAGTCAATTTAAATAACGTTTTCATACGAATACCGCACCAACTTGAGCG
The DNA here is from genome assembly GCA_013339765.2 of Haemaphysalis longicornis. Classification (NCBI taxonomy): domain Eukaryota; kingdom Metazoa; phylum Arthropoda; class Arachnida; order Ixodida; family Ixodidae; genus Haemaphysalis; species Haemaphysalis longicornis. The sequence continues at coordinate 23,967,330 of CM023457.1, forward strand.
TTTCAATTCAATATGAGCAAAATCCATACTTACCACCCCAATACTGCTGAAATTCACCGCATCATTTTTAATTACTTGTGGCCATAAACTACCCCTAGCTGACATGTAAAATATATTACATAATAGCTTAGACAGCGTTGCATTTAGTTGCGGTAAACAACTTCCGCTTGTTACTCAAATTCGCGTTAGGTGGATCTGGCTAATTTCGAAAAAAGAAAACGCCTCAAATAACCACTCCCGAACTCAGCCAGGTTAACAGTCATAAAAAAGAAAAATTACGAGACCAGGCTGAAAAGGTGTCGAGCTCTAACGTGCTCAGCATCTATTCAACTTGGATGAAGATACAATCACCGAAAGGGTGGAACACTTTGAGAATATTAGGAACTAAGAACCACACCAACAAGCTGGAAGAAAGTGGAACTTAAGATTTTTCCTGCAACGCAACAGCGCACTCAAGCTAGAAAAGAACATACCGATATCGCCTACTGTCGAACACCCGCTGTAAATTTATTGGATGAGTTTTGCGAAACTTTGAGGATATTGCCTAACTCGTGTCTAGAGAAGCTATTCGAAAGGGTAATAAGCACGAGGCTCGCCGCATTTATCCGGTAGAACTCGCCATTGGCAAACAATTCGGATATTAACCACAATCAGGAAGAACAGAAAAACGTGTGCAGCACCGGGAAAAAGCCTTAGGGAAGAAGAAAAAAATAAAGCTGTTCCACTCAATCTGAAAGCTGTCAGAAGTGCGGAGCAGTGATTCGCCATAATGGGCTGTACCGCATTTATCGGTTCAGTGCCACCACCCCATGCAATTCAAATTTTATGCCTTCGCAGTGCGCTAGTGCCCCATCCCTGAAACTGCACCAGCGAGAGTTCTGTTCCTTTTGTGCTTGCTTTAATTTCGTAAGCTGGAGCTCTTTCGCGTCATTTCGAGCACGTATTTTTTCTTGCGCATCTGGAGCCTTTCTGCGGCATTTCGAACGCGCCATTTTTTTCTTGCGCAGCCGTTTTTTTGTCTTAATCGTAAGAATCAACCAAATGAGTGTTCCTAACCATATGAATGCCGGCGCTGCCTGTTAATTACGAATATTTTGGCTCAAATGTACCTACAGGTTTCCTTGCGCTAAACCGAGAGATGTAGGACAAGAGCAAGCGGTTCATGAGTTTCGAACGCTAAGGACTTGGTATATCAACCGCTTGGCTTTCGAAGCCTCTAGAGTACGCCGCGATGACAGTGCTACAACGGAACACCCTGTTTCCCTACTTGGGTTCAGCAAGCGAGCTAGGACGACAAGACGAGCGCCTAAAGTGCTCTTCACTCAAATTATATTCTCGCATGACTACACACAGGTGCACTATTCAAACTGGATAAATTACACTTCTGGTACCAAACGTGATAGTACCTTTTTTACCGCACTGCCTGGAGAGGGCGGACGTATACCACATGCCAATGCAGACCTACTATTCATCGAATCACACACGTCAAGGGAGCTCCGACTGGCCTGCACAGCGATGACGCTTACTCCCATGGCGTAGTGCCACAGTGGCATTAGAGGCCAGTAGAATTCTCGAATCAGTATAGCAACCTTCTCTTTATTTTTGAAATAAAGATTTTTTCAATTATTTTATTAGGTACGCCTATACTCGATGCCATATTTTTCGCTCATGCTCCCTCCATGGAACGACTCGTGATACAGAACTCTCCCCAAAAGTGCCGTTTTTCTGTTACGGACGACGGACGCGGATTTTTTTGCTCGATGGGCAATTCGAGGCTTTCGCCCTAATGATGAAATATGGAGAGATATTTTATATTCCTGCTATTCTTGTTTTGGTCGCTTTTGATGATTCACAAGGTGTGCTGCAACACCTGGCCGGTAATTTTGCAATCAAGTAGAAACCCTTAGTGTCCGTCAGGACTGACTCCGTACTCTTTATATGTGACCTGGTAGCGCGCCCCAGACCCTTCGTTTTGGCGTTGACTGTTTAGTCGTTGGTTGGATGGAGCCGACAACAAATCATGGTCGTACAGTGTTTCTCTGAGATAACACTTAAAAGGAAACATAGCAGAGTGGGGACACCGTAGTGCGGCATTCTCCGGTTCACCTTAATGGCCTTGTCGTTGCTGGGCGCCTTTACAAAAAAACACCTGTGAGTCCATAGGATCACAGAGCTTATCCGCAGAGCCGTGCTGGATCAGGAACGGCAGTCGCACTCTTTCTACATTGTCTTGCATTTTCTGCATTAAAGAGAGAACGAAGTGAAGCCTAATGCTACTCAATGTTTCATTTGTTCTCCATGACGTCTACTGGGATTCCAGAAGCAGGAAAAATGCTCCAGTAAGCACTTAGTGTTTTCTGCAGTTCAGCACAGTAGAGGGTTGAAATGGCACCCTCGACGTGTTTTATTAAAGATCTCGCCTGGTTCGGTTATTTACGAACGAAACTATCTTGCAGATTGATTTTTGTGTTGACGGGCCGCTATCGATGCTTAAAACTGCCTCAAAATGTAAGGTGCTCAGGACTAATGCTGAAAAAACAACAAATTATCAAAAAGAAATAGCTGAAAATCGTTTGACACAAATATTAAGCTGGGGGCCCGCACATGAATGATTAATGTAGCTAAAATTTGAGTAACTTCGATAAAACCACGCTCGTTTTATTTGTATTTCAAAATGAACTGGCTGCAGAGCACGGTTTCAGCTCTTAGCATCCCTTCAAATTCAATTACTGAACCAATTTTTTTGTGCTAAAATTGTCCTCAGAAACCCTGCCACACTGTCGTAGCCTTCAGGCAAGCCAACACATGACACAGGCTACCGACTGTATAAGCAACCGTAGGCTTGCTTGAAGGTGTTCGCAAATCTTGTGCTAGCCGAAGTTAACGAGTTCTCCGTGTAGAAGGCCATCCAATAGGTCAGCGCTTAAAGCCAGCATGCAAAGTTTTCATTGGGTAATTGGTATATCAGCTACTAGAATTGCTCCCTTATCTCCGACTTTATGGCCGCCACGGCACAGTGTGGGTCCAGACCGATATAAAGATAGTCCTTTTCCTTCCCTCTGTTTTTTTTTTAATGCGAATGTATTTCTTAGTCGGGGGTTGTCGTGCGTTGGCCGGCGTGCGCCTAGCAACAGCTGTGGCGCGCCTAGCAACCGGAGCAGGTGGTAGCTCGAGCGGGAGTAGCGGAGGGCAAGGGGAGAGGAGGAGCGCGCTCGGCGTGTGAGGGCGCTCGCATCGCGGAGCTCGGGCGGAGTAGCGGAGAGTGAGTGGAGAGGAGGAGAGCGCTCGGGCTTGTGAGGGCGCTCGCATGGCGGAGCTCGGCGGAGAGAGCTCGCGCGCGGGGCGGGCGTGTTGCGCGGGTCTCTCTCTCTCCTCTCCGCGTACCCTCTCTCCGCTCGGAAAAAAATATATAAATGCAGTGGAGCGCGCGCCTCTCTCCGTGACTGCTTGCCGCAGCGCACTCATCGGTGCACCCAATGCATTCGCATTTCCGCACGATCCCCTTCGGGGAGGTGGGGGGAGTTTTTTTTTATACTGTCCACCAGTTTTTTCCTTCAGCAAAATGTCTCGTGGTCAGAAACACTGCGATAACGGCCTGCAGTTCGACGCATTCATTCGAATCAAATTGCGGGTTTCATACCTTTCTAGATTTGAAAGAAAAGTCGCACATATACAGCCGGTTCCAGTTTATGTTGGTACAACCTTGGTTTCCTAGTGTTTCCTATCGCACTTCTGTTAAGCTATCTTCGCAAGAGAATTAGGAGACCTTACGTCATTCTTGTGAGCGAAGTGCCCTCCACTTCTAGGGCCAGATGGTGTTATCAGAAATTGCGGAATCATTTTTTGTGAACTCGCGGACGACTCGTGTATGCATAAGGCTGTAGCATTACCTTGCTTGCGCAGGCAGTCAGCAGAAATAGCGTCCCGGAGGCCGCTCCCCCCGTAAAACCAAGAAATAGTAGACGGCAACCAAGAAGGAACCGTTTGTGACCTTGAGCTCACCTCTAGCGCCGCAAGAGCGGCAGCTCCCCAACCGGCAGTCATGCTACCATGGTAGTGCAGTGGATCTTGAGTCATGCGCTTCTGTTCAAAAGGATCCTTGGAGACCTTCGACAGTTCCAACTTTCCCAAGGGAAAGCTTGGAAACAGCCAGCTCAGAAATCGAGCCATGGTCCGCTGAAGACGAAACGAAAGGTAGCCGACATGGTGAGAACGTGCTGACTCTGCATTTTGAGGGAAGGAACAGGAGTGTCAATGGATAATGTTAACAACGAGTTCACCCCTCCACCCAACCATCCAATGAAGTGGTAATGAGACCTAATGTAGGCTGGTGATAAAAAAAGTGTGTGCATGCCCAGAGGCAGGGAGGGCAAAGAGAAGCAGGCATTAGACGAAGCGGCACTACCGCTTCCACTTCCACTGTCTGTTGTGCGGCAGTTCATTGGTTCATTTTTAACGAGGCAAGAAATATATGACTAATGACATAAAATGTGCTCTCTGGGTAGCTCAAGCTTTCTTAATATAGCCGTGAACAGGTTGTTTATTCTGACGTGGCCCATAAATTGCTCGAAAGTCATGTTCGTCCGTAACAAGTGAGTCCTTCTGCATGGGTCACCACGCAATCAATTTGAGACACCGCTTGAGTACTGTTGCTTCGGAATCTTGAATAATTTGGGATGATCACAGACCTTCAGAGAACACCCCGAAACCACCGACTGTGATGGCATACAATGTCATGCAAGCAGCCGAATGGTTTCGCAGGGAGAGTGCATTGACTGCACTATGATTTTACTCCCTTTTTGTCTATAACTAACATCCTTACACAGCTATCAAAAACAGAAAACTTTTAACAGGTTGCATTCTTCTGTTTTTGCTAGGTTTTAAGGTTGTTATAAACACCACAACACCCTCAAAAGCGGTTTTTTTCTGTTCGTTTTAAGGCACCAAATTAAGGGTTTGTAAGGTAGGGGTTGTAAGGGTGTTAGGTATATAGAGTGATCTGCACCCTCAAGGGTTTAAGTCATTTCACAGTGTAGAACCAACCTTGAACCAAGTCGCCTCCTGTTGGACGATTCCCAGGAGAGGCCCCAGAAGAACCATGCCTGCGAAGCCGTTGGGCTCCCGCTGAACTGTCAAAACGCAGAGCAGGCCACCCTGAAAAGCAAGTGCCATGCACCAAGGGATATATGTACACGTGCCGCTACAAATAGGGAAGTAGCTTATATGCTATTTTGAAAGGAGGGGATAAGCAGCATACACCAATGCTCACTTCATTTGACTTGCCAAAGCAAAACTGAGCAAAACTGGCTGAACTTAAAGTTGCTCCAAAGTGGATGAGTAAGGGTTGGCGACATTCGAGGTGGTTGAATTGTATTTTCTCTAGAATTACTAGTGAGACTTCCGCTAGAGTGCCAAGAAATTTCTGTGTAAGTCCAAGAATTTCCTGCAGTTATGTAATATTCATTATCACTTATTTTTATTACTTTCAACGGTGTTGAAACACCACCAGTGTAATATACAGAAAAAAGTCCTAGAGTCAAAATGCGGAAACGGGACCTTTGAATAATTATTACAAAGGACGAAATTGCCCCAATAACCAATCAGTAACAAAAACTAAAAAAATGAACATACCTTAAATAGAGAACAAGTGCATCAAGATAAACAAAGAACTCCACCTAATTAAATGCAGATTCAAGATATTTAGCGGCACATTACTTGCACAATCCAAATGCAAACAAGCATAATAAGGTACGGGGCAAAAGGAATACATGAGGTTGGCGCTTGCACTATGCCTACAATCTCTCTCAACACACGAAACTTCGAGTATTAAAGGGACAAGGGATTTGTTTAAAGGCTAAAATAAATGACATTGATTTTAGTCATGCAGACACCGTTCCGAAAAGACACAGCTGAAAAGGAAGGTGTCATTTGACCACAGTTACCGGAGACAGTTAGGTTGTAAGTAATTCTCATTGGCTGCGAACCTTATGGAGTTATTTTGTAGCAGGTGTTTGAAGTGGAGCCAGTGATAAGACGCTACACAAGGGTAGAATAGACACGGACGACAGTGGATTCTCCCCTTGTGTAGCGTCTTAACACTGCTTTCCACTTCAAATATTATAAACCAACTGGCCCGGCTTTCTACTTTAGTAGCAGGTGTGTTTTAACAAATAACTGCCATAAAACATTAGCACGCGATAAAACATTACCACGCAATCGAAACAAAAAGTTCCTATGTTATAATGTATTTTTAACAGAAAGAACATTATTCTGTTGAAGTAAAACACTAGCGTTAGCATGGAATGCGTTGTTAGTAATGATAACAATAGCCTGATTTTGCATATGCTGTAGGGGTGCTAGATGTCGATCTCGTGCTGCCCTCTCCAACAGTACCATACGTGATATGACGAGGTACGATATTGCATGCGGTAAATCAACTACCGGATTTGTATTCTAGCATGCTTTATAGCCCCTACAGTGTTTTTTGTAGTAATAGCAGAGGTTTACTGGCTGGTGTAATAAAATATAGCCGAAGAGATAAAAACACTTAATGTTCAGAAATATCGTGCAGTGTTTGGAGCATGTCAGCTTGCCACCAAGAAAATCTTGCCGCCATCGCGTTTTGATTTGCCATGTTTTGAGTTGCAATAGTTGCATGCAGAGTTGCAATAGTTGCAGAGTTGCAATAGTTGCAGAGTTGCAATAGTTGCAGAGTTGCAATGCTTGCAGAGTTGCAATGCTTGCAGAGTTGCAATAGTTGCATTATTGCGAAAAAATTTGATGTAGGCTGTAGGTATGAGTTCTATTCAACTGCGAGAAGTACTACCTCCCTAATGTAAGCTTATCTCTGGTGCGTCACGCTGATATCTTATAGGTGTATGTGGCAGCTGGAATCCCCTTCCAGCTGCGGAAAAGTGTCCACAATTCTCCTTGGTTGTCTTAGATAAGGATTTCTTTAACGTATGTATTACGCGGCAAATTCTATCGCTACTTAGCGTACAACCTGGTACTGATATTTCGCAAGGCAAAAGAACAAGTGGAACACTGCATTTATATACAGTACAGCTCTCATTCCAGTAAGTGGGTCAGTAATAATTGATTGGCTGATTGGTTGATTAAAGATAGAACAGTGGAGTTTCAACTCTAAGTTTAGTAAATTTTGTTCAAGCTTATAAATGTGTCATTACAGAACTCATAGCTCAAAATTCGTGACTCAGTGGGAGCAAGAACGAGTTGTGTTGAGTCTACAACAACAAGTCCGTGCTTAACTCGATCCAGCACGCACTCTGAAGCCCGCTAACGTGTTACAGACTCACAAAAAAGACCCTACCGCTGGGGGAATTTGGACAACGTTTTATAAGTATAAATGCATGCTGCTTACGCACTAACTTCTGTAATCCCCAAGGCAAGCCATCTGACGTTGCTTTTGCCCTTTCCGGAAGCAGTTCACTTACCATCGAATGACCGATAAGGTAGACAGGCTTGCCAGGGAACTCACTGCGACGCATGTCAACGTGCCTCAGTATGTCATCCACATAGGTGTCGAACGACGTGATCGTCGCCCTGGGTCCCTCACTCTCACCGTGGCCCACTGAAAAGACGACACCGTGGCTTTTGGAAAATTTCCACCGAAACGCGGTTTTTCTAACCTCGTCAAATTTCGGCTACTCTGTAAAGCGATCCACCCTGTGAAAACCGCAGCCTATAACTAGCACCTTTACACTCTAGCAAAATAAAATAAAACACTTTTTAATAAGTTTTATTGTTCAGAACACGCTTACAGCCGAGAAAAATAAAAAATATACCGTTTAAAGGGTGTCTTACCATTAATACAACCCGTTGAAAGAGTGTTTCCTTGTTTTTTGATACGGCGTAAGGGTGTTATAGACAAAATGGGTTTAAATCATTTGACACTGCGAATAATTTACACTTTTGAATCACTGTCTATAACTAACCCCTTTACACCTAGAAGAAAAAATAAAGAAAAATATCCTTGCGGGCGTTTTATCGTTTCTAACACCTTTACACCCTCGCAAAAATAGAAGAAAACGCCCTCTTAAATGGTGTTTTAATGTTAATTACCCCCTCTCAAAGGTGTATTTTTTAGTTTCTTTGTTGGGTGTAAGTGTGTTAGACAAAAATGGCGTGAATCAATGTACAGTATACAGTGTAGACAATCATGCATGTCAAGTGATAATCTAACATCTCGCACTGACGTCGCCAACCTACAGTAATAGCATTGAAACCGGTCTCTTTTAGGAACGGGACCCGTGGCCATGGCACCGATCAGAACGCCTTTAATTCCACTCCGTCCTCTACTCTAGCCAATGATGGTGATAGTATACTATACAAGCTCGTTGCCTTCGTGTTTCCTCAACATCCTCTCGCCCGCGACATTGATTCCTGCGCAAACACACATGCGGAGGACCCGCGCAGGAAGCCCCACAAAAGTAAATTACGGTCCGTTCAGCATCCTGGTTGTAATCTGTTGAGCCGGTCGGTCAAAGGTCGTGAGTGACTTCCTTATCTAGCGGTGCTTTGAGTACTAGTGCAGCCTCCTTGTACCGGCTATGTTTAGCGCTGGCAAGGAAAATACAACAAAACTCAGTTCGAAGGTATGATTTCATAGCGGGCTATCTTGGGTCGAGGTACTTTGCGACGTAGGGCTCACTTGGTTTCCTTGTTACTAGGTTGCTGTTTCCGTTGGTAAGAGTGAACAGCATTCAGCATCCCTCTCCTCCAGGATAATGGGTGACCCCATCATTGTTAGCATTCAGCTGTGATTGGCATCTCAGGTCGCGCTGTCACATCTTGTTCGATAGCCCTGTGCCGAAGTTTCTTTGTTCTGCGAAGATTTGATCTAGTGTTCACTACGGCTTCATTTGAACCCAGATAAACCAGAACACCAGGCTTCTTATTTTTTGCCACACGCTTGAAAATGTCTGTTAGAGGTTCGCCAGTCTCTTGATTTCGCTGCGGTCCGAACGCGCTCTATGGCCATGGTGTGACACAAGATGCATAGTTCACGACGCATACAGAAATCTTAGTGGCTGCCTCCGGTTGTCCCCTGCTTAGAGCGATTCGTCGGCATGCAATAAACGCTTACCGAAGGTAACTGTTGAGGTGTGTAGGGGGCTGTGTGATGTCTGGGAGAGAAGCAACTTTACTAGCAGTCTCAAGGCGTCTCCGTCAATGCTTGCCTTCCATGTCTTGTGAATTCATTCTGGAGTGGCCACTTTTCTATAATTTGTTGCGAAGGACCAAATTAGTGGTAATAGTCATTTTGAAGCACACGTCCGATTCTTCACATTCCTTTGTGTATACACAAAGGAATGTGAAGAATCGGACTCATTGGTCTTGGAAGGAACTCATTGGTCTTGGAAGACTATAGTCTTCCAAGACCAATGAGTTTCTGATTTGATTGTCAAGCCGAATGACGATCTGTTTTTGATGTGTGCATTCTTAAATGGTTTTCAGCAACTTGGTTTCGCAGATGGTTGTTTTAATGCGCGGTCTGCCGCGTTGGCGAGATCCGAAATCGGTACCAGAAGGGTCTATGAGCAGTAGCAGTTGGTCCACATACTCGATGTCATCTCGGGGTTCCATGTCGTCAGTGTGGAGCGTCGAGCATCCGGCCATAGGAGGCGCCGTCAACGAGCAAGGCCTCCGAGATCAAGGGATCAACAAGTTTCCCAGGCCTCGCAAACCCTCCAAGATGCGCTGCTCCGTAATGCAGTCCATTGGGCCGTTCCTCTCGGGGTTTCGGTACCAAATGTTGACGAACTTGACCCGGGGGCGTATATGCGTTTCCTAGTCAATACGGCCAGCCGCCATCTGAGCTTGCTATGAGGGTTATATCAGAGCATAAACGTACCTAAAGCATACAAACCGCCCGAAATGAAATAAATAATAGCCAAAACGGAACTAAAATCGTTAAAAACCACGTTTTTGAAAAATATTCAACAGAAATAGCCGGAACCGTCCTAAAAGGGGCAAATACAGAAAAACGTACAAGAAGCTGCAGCTGAAACTGACCAAAAGGCAACGGAAATACCCGAAAGCCCATTTATAATGCACAAAGATGTAATAAATAGATTTTATGTGGGATAACAAATGTTAATATTCAAATATGACAAACCCTTGAAAATGAAAAAAAAAGCGATAATGGGATTTGAACACGGGTTAGAATGTTTGCTTCGCAGGAGCGGAACAACTACACTACGAGACCGCGCGGTTTTGAGCGATTAAATTGAGGGCCACAAGCACGTGGACATAGCTTCAAACATGTGCCTAGATGGCGCCATGCGTCGCTTGGCTGTGCTGACTAGGAAACGCCTATACGCGACCCAGGGCCATGGCACCCCTCAGAAACCCTTTAATTCCACTTCGTCCTCTACCCTAGCCAATTATGGTCATAGTGTAGTACACAATCTCCCATCGTTTGGCTTTCCTCAACCCGGTTCACAGCTTCCAGATGGCGGCAATCATCATTTCGCTTCCATGGATGGCTACATGTTTGAAGGGAATACCGTTACCCACAGAAAGCGATAAATGTCCACTCATATACGCCTTGCCGTCAAATAATCTGCTGGGCCCAAGGTGAACATCGTTATCGCAACGAGCGGTGGATGCAAAGTCATCCACAGCATTGTAGATTTCCACCATCTCTTCGTCATCGACTCAACGTAGCGGTGGCATGATCTGCACGTTGTCTCGGGGAAGTTATTGGCACGCTCGTAACCATGAAACCTATTGTCCATAAGGGCTTCTAGAGAATGTGGCAGCGGCGGTGCACATTCTCCAAGTACTGTGTCTGTTCATCTTTACCATAAGCGCTAAAGTTTTTATGTTTTTTTCATAATCCATTGTGCGACCCGGGGACCCGGTGGCCGCCGCGAGGCACGCGCTCATGAACGCGCGGAATTTTCTTGGTATTTTTTTCTGATACGGCAAGCTCACGACCAGTAACAACCGCACCACGGTTAAAAACGGTTGTCTGTCCTTTTAAGCATTCTTCATAACACAGCTGCAGCTCTCAGCTCCGAGGCCGCAACGATCCCGCCATATGTGCAGGCCTTCAGCGACGAGTATCTATCAAACACATTATGCGTGCTAAGAGCAGTCCGCGACTTGCCGTGGTCGTGAGCGAAGACGTAGCATTCGACTCTGGCCAAGTCGCAAGCCAGGGCGTGGTAGGCGTTGCCATGGCAGTGCTCGCCGAATCCGTGCTCCAGGAACACCAGCGCCCTACAGCGGAAAGTCGAGAACATTTCGTGTGCAGTCATACAACAATTAAACGCGAACACAGGTTCGTGATTTGAGGCACGCCAGTTGGAACGAGCTTTTTGCCTAATCTAACCTTGGCGATGGAAAAACCTCTGAAACGCACAAGTTTCATCGGCTGCTGGATGCAGAAGCTGGCCAACACAAACTACGAGGCTTGTGAATCTCATGCTAGTCACTACGTTTAAAGAGACTGCCACCCCTTCATGCTGACGCAGGAAACTAAGATCGTGACCTATAGGTATACCCACCATTCGCATTATATTACTGATGCTAAGGGCTATTCAATCAATCAGTTTTAGACTCAGTGCGCACTATCCGATACGCAATACAGTTTTGGTTTTTCTGACATTCCTACGATGAGTGGGACCTTCCGCACTACTCATCGATTATCCGTGGTGAGTTGGAGACTACCGTCCATTTTCGTACTGGCTACAGTGGAAATCTTGCACCTATGTAGTAATTCGAAACCACCTGAGGGGCTAAGGCTATGTGCTATTGAGCACTGAGGTAGCTGCTTTCGTGGCAAACGCGAATACAAGAATAAGGAGTCATGTGTACGACAGGTGGCCGCATGGTAAACACCGCGGAGAGTTTAACTTGCTCTGACCACGTTTTTGATTCTTGCGTGCCGCCTTGCCCGGGTGTATATTTTCAACCGTAAAACAGCAAATTTTCAATTTCTTTCAAATTCCAAAATAATATCCTTACGTGCGGCACACTCGCACTAAAAATCATAAGATGCAATTTTTCTGATAATATAAATATAATATATATATATATATATATATATATATATATATATATATATATATATATATATATATATATATACACACATACATACAGTCTAGTCCACTTATAACAACATCCAAGTGCCAAGGAAATCCCATCGTTATAACCGATAATTGTTATAAGCGGGTTGCGAAAATAAAAAGACGGAACAGAGTTCACAACATTTTGTTCGCATGCCAGCAATGTCGTAGTACTACTAATTTGCGGAAAAGAAGCTACAATCGGTCACCTTTGCCGCGTGTGAAGCTAGCGCGAATCTTTTCCAAGAGCATCTATAGGTGCTTCACCTAGCTGAAGTAAATTTCCTTGGCGGAAACAAAGTCCCCGAGGGACTGTGTGACGCACTGGGCCTCCTACGAAGATACTACCTGAGTGGGCTGTGCAACCGCGTCATTAGAGTCATCACTGTTGCACTTCTGGTGCACAATATAACCGGATTGAATTGTTATATTCGATATCGTGGCACTGGAGCATTGTACTAAGCGGTTTATTTACCATAGAAAGAATACGAAAGTTGATGGTGCCATAGCTGTTCATCGTTATATCCATATATTGTTATAAACGGTATCGTTATAAGTGGACTCGACTGTAATATAATATATATATATATATATATATATATTATATATATATATATATATATAATATATATATATAATTAACAAAGAGAAGATAATTTCTTTTTAAAAAGGTTTAAAAGCACGATTGTGGCCTACGTTTCAGCAAAGAGAACTTGCTTCCTCAGGGCAATCTCTCGCCTGGCATGCACGGTTTATATAGGGGATAGGACCCAGGTAAAGGAGAGGGAAAGATGGAAGGGAAATTGAGCAAGCTGATTGGTTTGGGAGTTGTCGGCGAGAGATTGAGGGGCCAAGAAGGTTGTCTAGTTTAAGCCGCGAAGTAGGTCAACGGAAAAGTCAGCTGGTGGTTGATATTCGTGAAGGAGAGAAAGGATGAGAGGGTGTTATTGACCCCCGCGGGGTATACGGAAAGGTATCTCGAATCCGCCGGAAGCAGACCAGGCGTGAGGGTGGGGTCCTTATCAGAAACTATCTGCAAGCCTCAGGTCAAAAGAAAAGATAGAGACAGGGGGAAACTAACTAGGTCAAGAAAAAAAGAAAAAAAAAGAAAAAAAAACAGGGAGGGAAACCACATAAACCCACACACAAAAGAAAAAGCAATGACCCGGCAACTGAAATGGCACGTGTTACCCACGGCAACATTCCTGGAACAGGCCTGTCCTGAAACTCAAAAACGAAAAGATAAAGTTAGAGTGACGTACGGGGCACAAGACCACGCGGAGTAAAAAAAAAGAGAAATAAATAAAATTGAATTCAAAAAGCAAGGTTGGAGGGATGAGGGCGAGTATTAAGCTATACGTTTAGGAATGAAAAAAAAAAAGAAATTAGGTGACCAGGTACAGAGCAGAGTGAACGGTCATAGTCTTTGGATGAGGTATATGCACGAAAATGCCTAATGCTGTATTCCCGGTGAATATCGCAAGGATTCCAAGTTGCCCTTAGACGCATTAATTCCAGCAGGTTCCATGGAGTTGAATTTGTGAATTAAGTAGGATTCTCGGTATTTCCTGTCCCTAGGAGACTTAAAATTTGACTGAAGTATATGTAACTGATAAGTTATATTGTTAGGCCCTATATTGTTAGGCCGTTTGTTAGGCCGCTCCTGCAAGCACTTCACGACAACCTTCCTGCTAATAATCAGCCGGCTATTTTCATTTTTGCGCGGTGACAGAGTTTGAGTGACCCCTGCACACGTACGGCAGCGAAGATATGCGGCTGAATATCAACGGAAAGGGGTTGTGTCGCGCTTGGAGGAACAGCCTAACCGACGACGGTTGAGCGACCAGATTGTTGAGCGCATGCGCGCTAGTCTGGCTTATTCCGCCGCTTTCCAATTCGATAGCCAACGGTCATGCGGTACTATCAAAAGGTCGGTGGTTGTACACGATACAGGGGGCTGAGCGCAAAGTAACTATAGCAGCGGAGGGCACAGCCTTCGATGCATGTTGTGACACCTGGCTGTAAGGTTCGCGATCTCTGCGCATGCGCTAGTCTTCCACACATTCGGTACAGTATGCCCCTTACAGCGGATGTCTACTCAGTGGAGCGACGCTGTGTATTCTTGAGTTGCGCATTTTAACACTGCTACGCAGCTGATCAAGAACCAATTGTCCGGCCCAAACTTTCGCATATATTATGAGGTCCATTTTACTTGCTGTGTAATCGATGGAATGGCACTTCATAATCGGCAATAGAACATTCTGTCATACTAATGAACCTCTTTTCACTTGCGCAGTTCGGAGTTAAGGGCGAGGGAATGATTTATAGTACCCTACCCCCCACTTCAAATCGAAATAAATGAACCTAGCGAGAGTACTTTTTACGTTATGCATGTAGCGGACAAAAATTCGCTTCACTGCGCAGCGGTGTTAAAAGACGTCACTACAATTGCAGCGTGAGTACGTTGAAACGGCACTCGATTGAGCTGATAGCCGTATTCTAAAACACCACAAGACACCCACGCATGCGCGAAGTTTCTGAATCCAGCAGTCAGACAGCGCAGTCTCTAAAGAATTCTATGCACCATTCGTATTTTTGTTGTACAGTCGCGTGCGATTTGAAGGTAATCGCACGAGCGTCGACTGACCACGACGATAACGCCCCCGCACGGCTTGTTCAGAAGGACTTAATTCTTCGAGCCCGGAGAGGAGCAGAAGAGTCTGGGGCCCTGGAAGGAGGGCACCACCCCTAAGACAATCGCGACACCTCCTTTTTTCCCAATGAACGTCTCATCTCTCTCTCTCTCTCTCTCTCTCTCTCCCCTCTTCCTCTTCTCTCTCTCTCTCCTCTCGTCGTTTCTCTCTCTCTCTCTCCTCTCCTGCGCCTGGTTCCTTGTTTAAGCATTTTCTCACCCTCGGTCGCTGTTTATTCAAGCCGCCATCACTCCCGCGGCAAAACTTGTAACGCCTTCCTCTTTTGTTATCGCATACCCAAAGACACCCCAATTGTCGTATCTTACCGCAGTTCTCGAAAGGTGCGCACAGACACAATGTTGGAAAATTCCGGGCATTTATAAAAATGGGTGCTATCACTGCTCACGATAACCAAGAAGAAAGCCCACACGTGATTACCATCACACAAAATCATCACAATGCGAAAAGGGTGGTTTACTAGCCGCGGGAGTGATGACTGCTTGAAGTAATAGCGCCCTAGGGAGAAGAGAATGCATAAACTAGGTCCGAGGCCCACCGAAAAATGCCGCGCAGGGGCGTTATCGTCTTTATCGGTCGAAGCTTGCGCGATTACCTTCAAATCGCACGCGACTGTACTCTGCTGTATACCGTTACAGGTTTGTGAAAGTTATCGTATAAGCCCTTTGTCCTTCCTGTCGAACTGGAACAAGCGGCAAGTGGCAATCAGACGCGCAACTCTTGCGGTAGCGATATAGAGGAACTCTAGTTACGGCCGTCTCGGCCACCGCTCCCGAACTCCGTTTATCCTTTGGGGCACCTGTACTCTGTAACTGCTTGTACTCGTTTTTTTTTTTTGCGGTTTTCCTCTGTTTGCACGCAAAGCTTGTGGTTGTGGCATCACCTTCTTGCTGTCGTTTCGGGAAATGAACATGGCCCCGAAGCCACGTATTGTACCATGACTCCGCCTGCCGACTATCTAAAACGCACTCGTTTTTCTGACACGCAACCGCACATGTAGTTTGTTAAAAAGCATCGCTGGTAGACTGACAGAGTAATTACACTAAAAGCTCGTTAACTCGAACTCGAAGGGAACCATAAAATTGTTCGAATTAAGCGGAGTTCGAATTAGCGAGCGGGTGCTATAATGAATGACATCGCGCCACACCGTGAGGGAAGAACACAAAGAAGCCATCTCAGAACTTGTTATCGCGAATTAGGCGCTAGTACCCAGTTTTTGGCGGATGATTTCGTAAAATGTTCATTGAACTCGAACAGCAAACGGTGCCGGCGGCGAAGCGCCCGCTGCGGAAGCCAAATTAGCTGTCGCAGCAGCGTTGCGCGCCCGCTACGCGGTTGTTGTTCTGTTTCGTTGTTTTGCATCTCCAGTAAATTTGGTTTAATTTGGATTTGCAGAACATTCTAATCACTCTGGGCAGACTTCTTCTGCGAGGAGCGATAGAAACCAGGGGATCCCAGTTCGAATTAACCGCTCTGAATACCGACGCGTTCGAATTATCGGGAGTTTTCCCCATTGAAATATACAGGTCTGTGCCTGAACTAGGGCGTCATTTCGGATTAACTGTAAGCTTGAATTAACCGAGTTCGAATTAACCTGCTTTACTGTATTACGCCGTCCCATTAGTTGTTACGCGGTATACGGATGATGTCACGGGGAAACGCGAAGCACAACTGAAAGGTCTGACTTACCTGGTTTTGTTGGCCGTCGCACCAAAAACGCCTCCTTGCAACGTTAGAAGACCGTTGGAATCCGAGCGCAAACGCTATTCCCAACCTCGGACGCCGCTACGGAAGTGTTTTGATGTGCCTGTCTACAGCAGAACGCACAACAATATCGGCTTACTCTAAACTGGAATCCTGTTGTTTCCCTTCCCTCAGGGGCGGAAAAGAAAGAATGAAAATAAAGGGCTGAAAGCGAAAATAAACAAAAAAAGAAGAACGAGGACAAGCGCAGCCCACGCTGATTAGATAGGCTGAGAGCGTTTCGCAGCGTCGTTATTTGGAGATTGCTTAGCCGGTATGACTGATTGAAGTAAAAGGGAAAAAAAATCGGCACCGCTACAGAAAATAGGATGGGAGGGATTGTGCTACTTTGAGAAGGGAGGGAGGGAGAATTCGGGGTTAGCGTTAGTTGTGGACCTGGGGTGCTATTCCAGAAGGCCCGAGTTCGAGCAAGACTCGGGCAAGGCAGAGCTGTGGGGATAATAAAAAAGTGCAGGTAACATCTACGTTTTAGGTCTTAAGATGTACGGCGCGATAGCGTTACTTCGGCCTGGATTGCATTGGTTTTAGATTGGAGTTCATGCATTTACCTTTTATGCTTTCCAAGACCTACAGTTCAGCGATAAGAACTGGAATATCAGCAACAATGTTTTAATCACTGCTGCACAGAAAAGCACAGGCCATTTACACTTTTGTGGCTTAAGATGTGGGCGTGAAAGTTGGCGGCTGCGGTGTGTTTATCAGTTCGAGCAAGAATATCATATTGTTAGCGTTTCAAAAGGTTTATTCTTTAGCGTCGTGGCCTGGCTGAACGTTTTGATTTTTTTATAACACACACACTTAGAGAGACCTTTATTGAGAAAGATTTATTCAAAGTTTGGGAAAACGGGATATAGAGAAGGTGTACCACAAGGGCGGAACCTATACTGCGCTGCCCCAGCAACAGCTGGCGCTGGCATTAAAGTGACAAGCTGGCCAGGACAGCCTCGCATGTGTCTATGTAAGAGTAATATGCAATGTTTGAGTTGTTCGCCCCTTAGAATATCCTTGAATATTAAGAAACGTTCTCAATATCTTTCCGGAGGGACGTGTATCAGTCATTGTCAAAAGGAAGCATGGTATGCAAGTTTGCCTGGATCTTCGTCGGCGGCACTGTTCCCATCCAGACCCTTTTGTCCGGGTGTTGATAGGATGTGAACCTTCGTCATTGTGGATTTAAGAATGCTCCTCAACGGTTTAGGTACTGTGCCTGCCTCAATGGTTTATGTACTGTGGCTGCGGCCAAGAGACTAATGACCTTTTGAGCGTGTGTAACGATGTTAAGCATCTATCTGGTAGTTCTACTTGGCGGGTAGCCAAGATTCCCGTTTTTCCGTTCCTGGGAATAGGAGGGAAATAAAAGCAAAGCGAGTGCCATGGTTCCAGTATGACGGTTGTTGCCTTCGTCCTTTCGAACGCCCGGGCACCGGTGTGGAATATGTTTTCATAGTTTTGGAGCTTTCCTTGGCGTAATTTAATCCTACCAAGTTGCGTACGTTTGGGTCTATGTTTTTGGGTCGGCCATATAGTGGAGTGCTTATAGTTCCGTCAGACGGCACTCTAGACCCAGCCTAAAAATAGTGAATCGTCGGTTGCTGTTCTAATCAGAGTGACGCGTCCCCACTCGGGAGGGTTCTCCAAGACAATGAAGGAAAGATGTCAGCTATAATTGCCCTCATCCTCCTCGTCGTAATTCCTTGATCTACTAGCCAGCGCATTGTCACATTCTTCTTCGCTGTAAAAAATAGCGCTACGGTTACTGATAAATCGCTAAAAGGTTGGTTGGTTGGTGCCTCAATAATAAAGGCACGTGGCTACTCAGGGGGATTTGCCAAGACAGAATGAAAAGGAGACAGCTATCAATCCATAATCTTCTTCGTCGTCATTTCTCGAGCTACGAGCTGCCGCATCAACATCGTCATCCCCGTTGTCACAAGAGGAAGAAAGAAAAGTGAACAGCGAGAATGGATGAGGAAGCCTCTCTATCGAACGAGCCGCCAACGGAAAATGAGAAACCGCAGCCACAACCCCAAGACGGCCCCCATGGCGTCCCCATAATCCGAAACAGCGAGTTCCAGAACGCCGACGGCTTCGACATCTGCTGCAAATCGTGGTTAACCGAAACCCGCCCCAGGTTCGTGCCACCTCCGTTTCGCTTCACTTCGAGATCTGGACGATACCTCGCAAGTGATGTTCAATCGCTTGTCTTGGTACAGCCTCCTTCGCGCTGCTGGTCGAGCTGACACCCGCCACGGTGGCGCAGTGGGTAAGGCGTTGTGCTGCTGAACCCAAGGACGCGGGTTCTATCCCGGTGGCGGCGGATGCTTATCAGATGAAAGCCGAAAGCGCAAACTCCAGCGTGTCGAGAATCCACCACACGTTAAAAATCCCCAGATGGTCAAAATTAATCCGGAGCCCTCCATTACGGCGTGCCTCATTGCTCAGGCGTAGCTTCGCCGCGTGAATCATCCAAGGTTTCAAAATTGGTGAAACTGGCACCGAAAATTAAGATGTCTACGTGGAGCGGCCAATAAGGAAGGAGGTCCTGTGGCAAGGGATGACTGCTACAGCCACGAAATAAGCTACGCTTATGATTAGCTTAACTTGTGGCGCTCAATTTTGAGCCCCCACAAAGTTTCTCCATCGTTTTTTTTTCTACACGTTCTCGTAATTTAGCGCGCTGAACTTTCACCACGTAACGCTAGAAGTATCTGGACACACACTTCGTACCAGGCCCCAAGCCTCCCAAATCCTTCCTCCAACAGCGCTTAACGTTAATCATGATCCACCCGTTCATTTCGACCATCCATCGCAAAGTAACGGGCAAAATTAGCGCATGATTATGTCCATTGGAGCTTACAAAAGGCGTACATTAAAACACTGAAATAACATATGCACACACGGCGTCGTCACACCTATGAACCGTCAGAGTGGCAATCGATCCCGTAGAATCTTTTTTAAACCTATATGCGCCGGCACAATGACATTGGCAGTGCCCAACGGCACTGTAGACGTCATGGTAACCTTCGTCAGGTAGACGTTAGGGTAACCCCGAAGAAGACAGCTTCCGCACTGAAAGCATGTAATCGCTCATTAGTTCAATGGGAGAGGTGCGGAAAAGCCTGAAGAAAAAGTAAACGCAATCTCGGCCACAGTCAAGCCACCGGATCGTGCGCTTCCGTCGTGAACGCGCCTAATCGCTAGCTCATCCCGAGGGGAGGGTGCGGAGGGGGCTTAGAGAAAAAGATTTAAGGGAGCCTGCAGCACTTACCATCGACTACTTGTTATGCATTTTGGGGTAAAGCCTATCCTACTAGCAATCTCCTGCCGAAATAATTATAAAAACCAGTTCTCTATCACCGAAACTACGCGCGATGAGAAATCGCGCATAACTGTTCCGTCTCAACTCGACCGCGGACAACGCGATGAAAGCTACGCGCTCTCTCCCGGTGAAGGGGGCGGCTGGCGGCGTTCTCTTCGGCGGTCTTCGATATCTCTCAGGCCGGGGAGTTTTCTCGTTTTCTCCGCAACGTGCAGGAGTCTATTTCCGGTCTGGTGCCACAAAAAAGCAGTCATAGCTGCCTGCTCGCAAGCACGCGCTCAGGCTGGTAGGGGCGTTTTTGAAGCAATAAACGTTTGTTGTCGAGTGTTCCCGTTGAAAGGGGAGTATTGAGTTCGTCACACAAACTCCGCGCACACTCAAAACACCAAAGAAACGCCAAAACTGTGCGTAC
The DNA here is from genome assembly GCA_013339765.2 of Haemaphysalis longicornis. Classification (NCBI taxonomy): domain Eukaryota; kingdom Metazoa; phylum Arthropoda; class Arachnida; order Ixodida; family Ixodidae; genus Haemaphysalis; species Haemaphysalis longicornis. Next base: position 23,987,634 of record CM023457.1, read on the forward strand.
TGGTTCAGGCATAGAAGCGGTTGGTTCACAGCGCCGACGTCAGCAGATCGTCGCAGGAAATGCAAGAAATAGCCGCTAACTTCGCCAGAGACAGCCCATAGGACAGCGATGACCGCAGTGATGCCGTTTAGGACATGCTAGATGTGCATAAAGAGAAGAATTGAAGAGAGTGCGGTTGGTTTTGTCATATCTCTCACACCGAATTGCGCGCTCGCCGCTTCACGTGCACGTGTAGCATTTGGCTCAGGTATTCCTGGCACTGTAATCTAAACGTCGCGCAGGCTTACTTGCACTGCTCAAAGGGTGTTGCAGGGTCCCTTTAAGGACGCGTGCCATCAGAGAGTGATACAAAGAGGCGCTGACCGAACCGTTCACTACACGTGAGCGTCTACAGAGGTGACTGCGCCGAGCAGCGTCTTGTGTTATCTGGCCGCGCAATTTCATGCGCGTTCAGTGTACGCTTTCGCCCGAAAAGGAAGCTTTCGCTCGACAAGCTTGATTGTGCCGCGTTCCACCGCGACACAGTCAATTAAAGGGACCATGCAACATTTTCGATACACACTTTTACTCTTTCCTTCGCGTCTGGAAGCACTTCGAAAGCTATAGTTATCGCCAGAACGAAGCGGCACTGCGTGGTTTGGTCGTCGCGCCAGATACGCCTTCCGTTTCTGCTTTGCTTTTGTGGCTTTATTTTTAAAGTTGCTATCGAATGCGTTCATTGCTGCAACTGAAGTAAAACCAGCCAACAGCCGCTACATGGCCTTAGGGACGTAATTCGAACCGTTGAACGTAGTCAAGACCGGGAAACAGAAAAAAATCTTTTGAACGAGTTTCGAAGTTATCTGATGGGCATAGAGCAGTAACTTTTGGCTGAGGTACTTTGCGACCCCCTAACCTAAGTACTGTGTGTGTCGGGCGATTTCGTTCTGCTAGCATTACATTTTAAAAAAGTTGAGAAAAGTGTTGCAGGGTCCCTTTAAAATTAATGGATACGGTTGCATGTATATATAATGTCCGAAACACAAAACTCTCTCTTAGGTGCGACTACTGTCAATGCTCGAAAGAAATAAAGTTTGTTCCGACCTTCCACCTAACTTCTGCGTCACTGCCTCCTAGATCGCACGCTAGAAAGCTTCCCTTTCTGCGTTGCGTTGCGTTGCGTTGGCGCGTTAAACCCTACAATCAAGAAAGCTTCCCTGATCATCCAATTTCATAAAGTGGAATGGTTCATGATTTTTTTATGTCCAGTGCAAGTTCGCTTTATCGTCAGAACCGATCTAACTTGCACCAATTGTTCATTGAGAGATATTTCGTTTCGTTTGCATTTGCAAGCCACATTGGTCAAGGGTTGTCGCCGCAGGGGGCTCGTGTTCATGGTGCACGGATACAGCGAGCACTGCCACCGGCCCCACTATGACACCCTGGCCACGGCTTTGGTCGCGCTCGGCTGCTGCGTCTTCACCCAGGACTTGGGTGAGCCGCCCGAAGAGCTTGGCACGCCAGCGTGCTAGATTTCGTAATTATGAATAGATTGTATTGTGCCCGTACTTTTTAGAAACGTGTTTTTAAAGCTTGAATAACGGCAGCCACTAGCGATTTTCGGGTGTTACAGTATAACAACAGGCATAGCAGATATTCAGCAACCCGTAAATTACTTAATTTGCACCTAAATTCGTGGTCGTAGCTTTAGGTATTCTTCTCCTCCCCGCTCATCCACTTTCACTTTAGGCGTAAAGTTGGCTCCCTTCGAAATGGCAGCTGAAAGCAGACAGAGCTGATAATTCGAGCTGTACTGGACGCCGAGTGAGCCTATATCAAGGATGCTTCTGTGAAAGTCGAAAGAAGACGGTACAGCACGCAAATCGTGTTGTGCAACTTGTAGACCACTTTCAACAATGTAACTAAGTGAATTGAGGGCAGTGTATGCAGCTGGTCTTACTCACAGGGCGGCGTTCAAAACTTAAAACATTTTATCACACGTGGGCGACTTACGCCGTTATTTGAAACCCATCCAAGAACAAAGCTTATTATTGTCCGCCACTCATTTGCTTAAATCAAGTTAAAATGTCTTCTTTAAAAATGTAAATATTTATGTTCTAATCGTTTCGGTTGCGGAAAGCAGCTATGGGGCCTCAAAACGCCGAGGTGTTATGAGGTTCACATGAAATTGGGGCTCGTTATGAGGCCCATGTGAAATTATGAAGCCTTTTATGAGGCCCAGATGAAATTACGAGGCCTTTTGTAAGACCCGTGTGAAATTGAGGCCCGCTATAAGGCACATATGAAATTAATGCGCCATCCGCATTGCTGACACTTCGTTCCGCAGTGGGACACGGCAAGAGCAGCGGGCCTCGGGCATTCGTGAAGTCGATCGACACGTACGTGGAAGACGTCCTTAAGCAGGCCGACGTGACAAGGCGGAGATTCCCGCGCAAGCCTGTCTACCTCTTCGGGTATGACATGGTCAGTGTTTTCTGCGGACTTTATTCAGGAGTGACGGCGTGGCATATCCCAGCCGATAAATGCGCGAATTGGAACGGTACGCCATTGAACCTCGTTATAACGAACACTGATAAAGCGAAATATCTTCAATAGCGATCTCAATACGAACTTTGATTTGTCACGCTTTGTTTCAGCGACACTTATTCTGTTTATAACGAAACCAAAACCCCCTATGCCCCGCGCGATATCGGCTATAACAACGAAATGTTTTGTTCACGCGAGGCTTATACTCGATAGCTAGTTTAAAAAAGCCAGAAATAAAAAAAATAGAAGATAACAGTTTATAAAATTACAGAAGTAGAAAAGGACCTTTCGTGCGTGGACACTGTGGAAAACTTCATCCGGAAGTGGTGTGAATAGCCGCCAGGCGATGAATACATTCTTCTTCAAATAATTAGAACGCAGACCTGTTTTTTCTGATGTGTTTTTGTTGTATTGTAATTTCGCGTCGCCATGCTCCGGTCCACTTAGTTTGAAAATGCCACAAGGAGACAGCCAAGGATTACCTCGTGTATAACGCGTTCGAAGCTTATAATAATGGGTTTATTGGGTAGGATTTTTGCGTAAGCCATATTGGCGATTTGTTAGTCGATTTCGTACCACTACTGTTACAACGAATATCGGCAATAACGGACAAATTTGCGGCCACGATACCAGTTTGTTATAACGACGTTCGACTGCAAAATGAAGTAAAACCCCATCAACTCCAACCACTGAAGCCCGGGAGCAGATTTAAGTTACGCAATGTCCTCGACAGAATAAACCGTCAACGTAATTTTAATTGCACACGCCGCATATTTCTATTTAACCGCGTATACCGGACAACCGGAACTGTAAGCAACTGAGACGATCTTTATTTATGAGAAAGAGAATAATGAGCATCAGGCATTACAGCGGCACAGGTGCCCCAAAAGGCTATTTTTGTTATGCAGCAGCGCGTGAATTGCCGCGCAGTAGTTGAACATGAATGTATGAATCACTGGGATAAAAAAATAAGAATCTCTATAGTGCAGTGCACAGCTGAGATATAGGCTTTCGCGGAAGCGAAAGTGTCATAAAGAACTTCAAACGTCATTCTTATTTCTTCGTGATGCGAACACGATGAAATTTTTTCATGCAGTACGGCTTATCTGGCGATGAGGTTGGGGCTCAGGCAAGCTGGTTAAGGGTTAAGAAAGAGGGGAACAGAGCACAACGGACGATGCACAAAACGAATAAAAAGGGACAACCACAGCGTTAGTGGCTGTCATTTTTTCTTCAGCTTACGCATCGTCACTTTTGCGCTGTTGCCCTCTTTGTTTCGCGGTGAACTTGGATACCTACGAAATCTAGGGATGACTGGTTGCTGGCCCCAGATTTTAAAAAAATGGTGTCAATGATTTTACGGAAATCGGGGGAGTGAAGGAATCAAAAACTCATGCAGAAAGGCATGTCACTTGTGCCTTTCTACAACTACAACAACTGCTGCAACTGGTCTGTGGGTGCTAAAGTATTAAGCACCTTTTGAGCTTGAGGAGGTTCGACGGAATAAAGATGTTTCTGGTACCTTGATACGACTGGGTGTCTTGTATTCACATTGTTCACGCCTCCGTCCCTTTGCACGACCCAGGGAGGCGTAATATCCGTCTTGGCCGCCCAACGAAGACCCTTTGATTTCGCCGGAATCGCCTTGATGTCACCGTTAATGGCCTTCGCCAAACAGCGCGTCACCTGGCTCAAGGTGCGAGCTCGGTTTTGTCACTCAACACATTTCGTAGTGTGCAGACCAGGGTGCACTGAGTGAGGCACAGGGACCTGAACTTTTGATCTTAAGATATTCTGGCCACGAGGTGGTGGCAATTCTGCACTGGGAAACTTGCTGGCGCTACTACTACGCGGACGAAGAATAACACACACGGCGATTAAGTACTCACTACCAACTGTAGTCTTGTCTCTTGTCTAAAGCTTCTTTAGAATATTTTATACGCGATAGACTGGTCTCCCACAAAGTTTGCCACCAGCGTGAGCTCTTGTACGTACATAACAAAGTGGGTGGACACAGCGATGTGTAATAAATGACATGAATACGTGTGCGAGGTGTTCTTTACAGTAACCGCTTTGAATGTTTCGTAACGATACCTTATTGCATGAACAATAAATTTTGCGCGTCGGCAAGCATTTGTGCTGTTGATCTGCGTAGAGAAAGGGGACGAATATCAGAGAGCGACAGAGCGTGTGCGGAGAGAGTTGACGTCAAGCTGAGCTGGCAGTGGTGGCGTTGCCTTCGCGCTGCTCCCGGCCTATTTGCTCGGGAAGTCGTAGATCCTCGCCCCATCCCGCAGCCCTACGCATGGTCTCCCGGCTTAAAATGGCGTGTATAGCTAAGGCAGGACTAAGTAGGCGCAAGTGAAGGTGGAACGGGAATGACGCGACGAAATGGCGATACTGGTGAACGGGTGGAGTAACGGGTGGAGAAACGGGTGGAGAAACGGGAGGAGTAACATGCCGCTGCCAAAGCGGGAAACCGTGACCAATTACTTGTTTCGAACGCAAAGCACTGGCGGAAGTGTGCGAGTAGCGTGCGAGGAGCGCCGTGTTGCGGGATTCTCAAGCCGGGACAAAGCAAACGCATCGGGCCAGGCCTCGTGCTCGCGAGGGAGAGGGTTGATGCGCGAACGCATTCTGAAAGAATACTTAATGGATTCTTTTTGAAAGCGGAGGTTTCCATGCTTCATTGATGGCCCTGTTGATAGAGCAAAATTCGCTGCGTTAAAGCCACCTTTAGGCCAATCGAGCGCCTCAAGAAGAAAACGCTTGGTGTGCTCGGAATCAAACCTGCGACCCTCACGTTATCAATCCAACGTCGATCCCATTGCGCCATCATCACTTTTTTTTATTGCCTGCTTTTACACGCTACCGGTACTTGGCAACAAAACCACCAAAAGAGCTCATCATGGGTTTTGCCACCGACGCGTCTTCCATTGAGAGTTTTTAGGCAAATTAACTCATCGGTAACTGGCAACCACTCTGGCGGTTCTGCGTGATTGCGGTACACATCCCGTAGATACAACACTTTTGATGAAATTCTTGCGCACAGGTAGCGCAGCCATATCTGTACGACCCACAGCCATTCTTGTTTCCTATATACAGTAGAATCTCGATAACTGAAAATCGCTTAAACGGAATTGCGGCTTAAACGGAACAGTAGCCTGTAAGTTGGTTGGTATTGTATCCAGTTAACGTAAAAAAACTCTCTGTAATGGGGACTAAAATGTCCGTGTCACCGTGTAAACGGAACCAGAAATGGAACTTTTTGTGAAAACCATTGGCATAAGAATCAGCATTTTACGGTGCGGCTGTTTCGTTTTTGTTTTGTTTTTTGTTTTTTCGTCCTCCACGTTTTTTTTTAACCTCGTTGGCACGTAAGCCTCGTCTCGTTAGTGGTCAGCCTGTTAGCGCAACAAATGCAACATCGCAGTTCTTGTTCCAGTCGTTCGGTCTCAATTCAAGACGCCGAGTTACAGGGTCTATCATCCTGCGGCCTCGTTCGTGCCATCGTGGTGCTATTCGCGCTTCATTACCGCGTTGCTGTCTTCTCATTCGGTGGCTCGTAAGCACTCGCGAAGTTGAGGCCTCTGGCCTCCGTGAAGATGCAGTTGAAGACTCAAGAAAATATTGATGCATTTGGTAGTGACAGCGACTCATTTTGCCAAATCAACTTTGAATTGCTGTGCCTAAACCTCTTGTATTTTTCTTGCTTCCTGAGAAACTATCAGCTACGTAACCTTCGAGTTCTTATAGTTCCATGAAATGGTACTAAGAGCGTGTACGCACATAAATCTGCACTTTCACATATCTATTTCAGTAACAGGAGCTACTGTTGAATGGAACTAACTTTTTCGGTCCCTTGAAGTTCCGTTCATCGAGAGTCTATGTAGTGTGAAGACCTTGACCCATGATCCTGTCGTGTGGACGCCCCAGGTGATTCTGCTACTGGAAGAAAGCGATTTCCGTGGGGCATGACTTGGTGATTCGTTTTTCAGTGCTCGTTGCAGGATATCCCAAGAAACATTGTGCCCCAGCAATCAATGAACACGTGATCAATGCTGTCAGGTACTTTGCATAGCTACATTTCATGGTTTATGGTACAAACAAGCCCTTCCCCACTAACCAGCTAGCAACTCGTATAGCCTGCAAATTCAGCTTAAAGAAGAAGAAACTTTTCATTGCTGGTTAAATAGCCACATTTTTTTTCACAATTTTCAAGGGCGTCAGTCTTTACCATTCAGAATACGTTGATCTGTGCACTCGGACAGAGAGAACATTGTCGTGTAGATTTCTGAACAAATGTTTCTTACTAACTGCACACAAGTATTCCTTAGAAAAGCGTACACAAAAAATTGAAATGAAGCGCGAGTTCACTCAAACATCCTCGTTACAGCAGGGAAAAAGATTATCTTTTAAGGATGCAAAAAACTCAGGCAAGCAATTTTCTATACTGACCTTGTCAATCTGACTTCTCATAGCTGAGATCAATGTTTCCATCTGCAAAAATTGATATTTTTGATCGCGCAGAAAAAAAAAGCCTTGATACAACTTGTCTGAGACATAGCGAGCGAGCGCAGAGTGCTCTAGACAGGGCCGAACAAGTTTGTTCGGATAGCTAGCTCATTGCTAGGCGACCAAATAAAACACCGCGAATACATGCGCAGCTTTTGCGCATTAACACGCGAATTACTCAATTTTCTGCGAAACATATCACACCTTCGCGGTCAAACAAAAATTACGCACAAGCGTTGCTAAGCGCACAGGGACAGATGGTGTCCTTGCCACTTGTTCACTTCCCCCAACCTTTTCTGTTCTTTTTCCCACTGCTTCGAATTTTCATGATAATTCCCAGGCGAGCCCCCATAGGTATCTGCATGGTGCGTTTCGATCATTTCTCGCTCGTGATAGTAAGTAGGTTTTGAAGTGTTTTGAACTTTTGAAGTAAGTTTTGAAGGTTTTTAACTTGGGACATATTTTCTGCGGCACTTACCGACAAACCCACGTCCCCGCACCTTATGTCCTGAACAATGCTTGAAAACAGGAACTACCCAGGGTTTCTTTAGTGGTGTTCGGCCGCAAGTATATTGGATAGTATTTTTTGCACAAAACTTGAAACCATCTCCCAAGACCAGTCTGAGCGCGCGTCTTCCTGGCGCGTATCCCAGAAGATGGCGACCAAGGTCTGGGAAACGTCTCTCCCGGCGCGCCTGTGGCAACCGTGAACGTGAACTTATCAGCAGGGACCCCGAAGTTGTCTCCGCCGCCGCCAACGAACCCTCTGCGATACCACGGCCCGCATACCGGGCTGGATGGATTGCCGCTATCTGAAGGCTATGGGAGTAAGTTCCCCGAGAAAACCGTGCTCAAAATTGTGTGCCGCGCACTGATGCGCAGTGGCCTAAGCGTTGTGCTGCTGAGCCCATGGACGCGGGTTTCAGCCTGGCGGCCATGGCCACTGCTCAGGTGGAGGCGAGAAGCGTAGCTGTACCTTTGTCGCGTTGAACCCCATCCTTTTCTTTTCGAAATTGTGCCTTTTACGGCTGCGCTGGAGACAGAACGGCCATGTCGATAAAGTATTGTACTCGAATTCCCAGAATTGTCTACTAAACCGGGCCGATTGTTATGCCAATTTCCCGTTTCAAAAACGTACGTTTATATAGCGGAATCTTGTGTGCTAATTTTTATTTCTTTAGTTAGGTGAGGTTGCTGGATTATAGGTGGGCTATAATGATTTCGTCAATTAATTCTGACTTTTGCAATAGGCAGGTGTTCCTATCAGTAGACAAATTATGCAAATTTCCTTGTTTTACAGCGGAGTCTGCACATGACTAGTTTTCCAGAGATTTTTTGTCCACCGAAAAATCGGAGGCGGCAGAAACGCATAGCGCTAAAGCCAACTATATCACAGTACCTCAGCAGAAAACGGCTGTAACTGTCAGTTTATGAAAACTTTCCCAAAAACAATTATGGTAGACTCCCCTTCATACCGTAATACTCAGTGCACGGAGATCACAAAAATCTTCCAATTAAACGAACTTCTAAGCCACAAGGAACAAAAATGAACGTTTGGTTATTTTGAAAGTTCGCTGTTTATTTAAACAATCGGTAATTACCCTCCGCTTCTGCATGCTCAATCCTGCCGCGGAAAGTATATTCTGCCGAGAACAGATGTGCGCGAGTGCCTCTTCTGCGGTGTTCTCTGCTGTAAAATATGTTACCATCCCTTACTAAAGAAAGTTGAGATTAGCGCGGAAGCATTCTCATTTCAAAACTGCGTCAAAAGTGCGTCAAAACGTTCCTCTAAAAGTACGTCCAATCTTTGCTGAAAGTGCGTCCAATCGACATCAAACCTTCAAAGACACAAATCGTAGACGGAGAACGAACCCATGCGTCAATAATTCGCGCACGAAGTAAACGCATCTACGATCGATCTAAATGTACACTGATACTTAGTTTATAAGATAAAAATATAAAATTGTACTTATTCTCTCTGATGATAGGTGCGTGTATTCTCTTTTAAGAACCGTTCCTCTTTGGCGATTTTCAAGTAACTTTTGACCCAATGGAAGCCCGGTTCCACGCACGCGCCGTGAGTCCGGAGATCTTATCAGAGGTTTTAGGTCGACCAACCGGTAAATGCATTTGTTCTTTGACAGGACGCAACGGGGACCTAAAAAAGAACTTTCACTTTAAAACCGCTGCGAGAGGGCAAGGTCCGCAGCTACGTCAGCGGGCGCAGTTGTGGCTCAGTTTCAACGTCGTCGTCAATGTAAATTTTTTGCTATAGCCTCGTAGGCCAAACAATCTCACTGATTTCAATGTCCGTCAGCGCACCGCACACATAACTGCCCACAAAAGTGTTTTACTACGAAGCAGTACACCTTTACCAGTCAAACGATATTTCGCGACCGTCGGCGTCTACAGGAAACTCCCTCGAACAAATAAAAGAATTACTACCCCCGCAAGGAATCTAACCTGGACCTAAATAGAGTAACGGAGCGACAGCCCGTCGTATTACCGAGTAAGCTACGCCCACACGAGGACACAGAAGGACAGACGGTGCACTCAAGGAGCACAGCGGCGGGTCTTCCGCCTGCGCTCTTTCAAAGCCCTCGTGTGTAGTGCAAACCGCATAATGTATCATGGTTTTTGCAAACAGCGCGTTAAAACAGGGCCACAAAGAAAAGAACAAGACAGGACGAGCGCTCGTCCTGTCCCGTTTTTTTCTTTGTGGCCCTGTTTGAACGCGCTGTTTAAAAACCACGTCGCAATACCCACTCGCCCAACTCTCAATCCTGCTACAGCGCATAATGTATGGTAATGGCGTTCACATGGTTTGGACTAGCGACGAACGGAACAGGGTGTGAGGAGGGGGAGTGAGAGGAGGACCCTCTTTGGCGGGCGAGGAAGGAACAAGAGTGAGGGGGGTGCAGTGATAGAGATGACGCCACAGCCGCGCGTGCCACCCACCTCCTCACCCTTCGCCAAACTCTCCTGTCCGTTTTCGTTTAGCCGTCGCTGCTGCGCTCAGTCGTCTATGGTTTAACTCAATGTAGAGCCACGTGTGTGAATTCAACTGATGTCGCAAGGGTAGGCGTTGTTGGTGTCGCTTACAGCATCTCAGTCTAACCACCTACGCAGGGTAGATTCGAGCCAATATTTTTATTCTGAATATACCAAATTTATCAAATTCTCCAATCGCCTCGAGGCTTTAGATTGGAAATTAACTTCTTATCAACAAATACTTTGGCTTCTAACTTGCAATTATGGAGCTTTTTTCTCAGTATTGCATGCAGGGCTGACGGAATCTTCAGTCCCAATTACCCGACAATTTCAATTAAGCGACTGCGAGTTCTCCAGAGTAGACTATATATAACAATTGGCTGCTGAGAGGCTTCTATCATAACTCCGAATTTCATTCACATGACACATTTGGTCATCAGTAAAGTAAACGTTACAGCATTCCTGTTGGCTGTCAGCACATGGGCATCGACGTGACGAGTATGGTTACAAACAATGGCGGTAACTCTTGCTTTGTCTAAATTTTAAGGACAATTACAAGACAATTTGCCGCTGATACGACTCTATGATTACGCCGAGATGCTGTGCTTCTCATATATATTCACAGTGAATTTGGAAACCTTGGAGAATTCCCGTCTGCCGGAAATACATGGGCATCGATAGGGGGAAGTACGGTTTCTGCAATTCTCAATGCGCAAATAACGTCAGCTTTGTGTTGAGCTCGTAGGTTGCTCCATTCAGCTGACAAAGGCCGCATACCTACGCCCGGGAAGTAGAGAAATAGAATTAACTGCTCGGCCGTTCCAGGAGTGGGAATGGGTTAACGTGTGGCCTTCCGGTAAATTGAAACTACCTAATTTGCCCCAAATTACAACTGCTCTTCAAGAACTTTGGATGTGGTTGCCTATTCTGCGACAGTGGCACCAATGACCCCGTCGTAAGCATGTATTTTCGAGTGGGACAATAAAGAACACGCCTGTCTCTCCGCGTTAGGTGACGGCACGCACATTCCTTAGGAATGCCGCTTGAACATCCTTTATGGTTTCCATCCACGTACACGCGATCGTTTGTGGTTCGCCATTGTCCGTGAAAAGGTTAAATCGAAAGGATGCTTGTGCCGATATCACACATCGCAGTACCTATTCTGTGGAGCAGACCCTGCAGGACAATGCTCAGCCTTTTTTCTTGGACCAGATCACGGAATAATGTCCAGAATAGAGCAACAACTAAATGAGCTCTGCTCATTGTCCTCAAAGAAAGAAGAAAACGTGGTCGCAAACTAGACGTGGCCGAAGGAGAGAAGATACAAAAGATACAGGCGCCTGTCGTTTCTTCTCTCCTTCGTCAACGTCTAGTTAGGGCCACGTTTTCTTCTTTCTGTAAGTATGTACCAAATAGCTCAGCAACAAGTTTTGTTAAATCATTGTCCTCTGTGGCGCAGGGCTCCGACGCTAACGTGCCACGCCTTTTCTGAATTGTTTTGCCAAAAACCGCATTTTTTAGTGTAACATATTAGTTTAGGAAAATTACGCATTAATTTCGCAAATGCGTGTTATTATCGCTCAGGTCGGTTTCGATGAACAAGGCTCAGCTATACCGCCGTACGGTACACAGGATAAAGCTGAACATTGTTTCGTAGTCCGGTCCCACCAGGTTCCCAGAGATATGTTGATTTAATTCAGCAGCCGATGTGCAGAGCATCACTGAACATGTCTAGAGTCAGCAACATTACGGGTCCACCGCTACACGAAGGCCATTTTTTTAAAAGGCTATTCTTGGCTGCCAAAACGCGAAAAGTTTGGTCATTCTGTCCCTTCTTTCAACCACCCTACCAAAGTAAAAAAAAAAAGGCCTGAACTCAAAGTATGCATGGGCAGAACCGTTCAAAACAACAAAAACCGCTGTCGTGGCTCATACATGTCCACATCATTTAGCGCAAAGGAAACCCGGGCATATTTGAAGGTGGACATCAGTACATAACGAAAACTGTCAGCGTTCTTGTGTTTATGAATCCACGTCGGATTGATTTCTGCGATACCAGATAAAAAACATCCCTCTCGCGAGGGGCACGATCAAATGCAGAGCATTTCCGCGGGGGGCGCGCCTGCAAGTCGTATGGATACGTATTGGTTGTTGTAATTGTTGTCTTCCAGCGTAGACATTGTCGATGAAGTCGCTGATGATGAAACGTGCTGTGAACCCCCTGCCACGGCTATGACGCAACACAATCCAAACAATCCACTTTAATCCAATCCAAATCCAAACCAATCCAATCCAATCCAAGCCAAGCCAAGCCAAGCCAAGCCAAGCCAAGCCAAGCCAATCGAATCCAATCAATGCCCCTCGCGAGAGAGGTTTATAGCGCCAAAATCGCGCCACCCACCACACGAACGCTGATGTTGACGTCACGATCACGCCACAGATGTTAGCGACCGGAGCACGCGCGAACCGACATATGTGGTTTAAGCGCGAACCGACCGCGGCGAGAGGAGAGCGCGATGCGAGCGCCCCCCCACCCTGTTCTTGCGCGCGAACCGACTGTTGATCAGCGCGATGCTGCGCGAACCCAACGCGGCGAGGAGAGGGTGTTGCGCACGTCCCCCACCTGTTGTGCGCCCCGAACCGAACGCCGGCGGAGAGGAGGGCGTTGCGAGCGGAGGAGAGAAGGCGAGGAGGACGCGGGGGAGAGGACGCACCTGTGGCCGACGGTTTGAATGAGTCAAGAATATAAGACGTGTTCGTACTTCCATTCTGTGTCGGCTTTGTGGCGCAGCGGGTAGAGTACCATGTACCTTGCGTTCCGCCCGCAGAGTCGTTGGTTCGAAACCTGGCGCCGGTAAGTATTATTTTTTTATGTAGTGTAGGGGGACGATGCGGACTACGGACGCCAACGCGGTGACATCGTGAGTACTGAAATGCTCTGCATTTAAAAGAAAACAACGCGTTAAAAACGGTTCGAAGAGAAACGAAGTAAAACTCAAAGCGAACACTGGAACAAGAAATGTCGGATCGTACAGTTGCAAGCAGAACAAAATAAAAAAGATAAAAAAGTGGCTCCAATCTACCCTGTGAAGGTGTCTGGACTACGAAGACGTAAACGACACCCACAACGACTACCCATGCGACGTCAGTTGAATTCACACACGTGACCCTACAAAGACTGGAGCCAGAGACGACCCAACGCAGAAGCGACGGCTGAAAGAAAGCGGAGAGGTGCGTCTGGAGAAGGGTGAGGAGCAGGGCGGCACGCCCGGCTATGGCGTCATCTTTGTCACTGCCTCCAACTCACTCTGATTTCATGCAGCGACGCCAAAGAGCGCATTCCTCGCACTGCCCCTCCTCCGACGCTGTCCCGTGCGCCGCTAGTCCAAACCACGTGAACGCCGTTATCGTACATTGCGCGGTTTTTACTACACACGATGGCTTTGAAAAAGCGCAGGTGTTGCTGCTTTGCACGTCGAGCGCACCGTCTTTCCCCCATATCTCCTGGTGTGAGCGTAGCTTACTCGGTAAAACGACAGGCTATCCCTCCGTTACTTTATTCGGGTCCAGGTTCGATTCCTTGCTGTGCCAGTGATTTCTTTTGTTCGTTCGCGAACTTTTTTCTTGACGCCGACGGTCGCTACAAAACCCTTGGCTGGTAAAAGTATACTGCTTCGCAGTACGAAATGACGCGCGCTACCCAACCGATGGTGCGCGAGCAGTGCTAACGTGAGAAATTTGAATTTAATTGAAGGAACTTTCATTTCATTTTTCCGTGGGAAAGAGGGAGAGACCAGGGGAAGAGCGTGAGAGGTGGGAGAGTGCAGAGAGGAGAGCCAATACAAAAGAAGGCTTGACAGAAGACCATCGCCTTTCAACGACCTGTGCAGCGAATCAAACAGATACGACGCCAATTTTATTGGCTAATTTTGCTTTACGTGTATGCAGGTGGGACGCCAGTTTATCCATGGTGGGATGGATAGCAAAGAGGTAACGTTAACAGAAAGTGTCTTTACTGTACCGGTCGCCTAAAAACTACCACATACCCACCGTTAACATCAAGCTTAGCCTGATGAATCTGGATACCATTTATACAACCTGTCTCTAACTTTCTAGATGGCTTAGTCCATCCTCGGCGTCTATGGTTTTCTTATCAATCATTTGCTTGCCTGTGCTGCTCTTACAATAATCCCTGAAAAACGATATGGTCATCGTGTTGTCTCTCTTCAAAAATCCTGATACATTTATCCGAGTCCAGAGAAAATGTACTCTCATATCGGCCTGGAAGAATACGTTGATGCTGTTCTGTCCGTGAGAGATAGTGCCATGTGCGTGTGTAATTTTTTTTTCCAACTTCCCAGGTGGCGCAGGATAAAGCGAGAACTCTCGAGCTGCCCTTGCTCGTCCTGGTGGGTTCCGACGACCAGCTCGGCGACCCGGATGCCATTAAAGCATTTTTCCAAGAAACGTCCAGCAAAGACAAGACTATGAAGGTATCGTCATTACATGAATTTCTATTTGCGTGCAAAATGCTAACCGTAAGTTGTAGCCAAATGAGGTGGGAAAAAGAAGGAAGAAGTCGGTTGCATCATAGAGGCTCCTAAAAAAATGTAAACGTAACGGGAAGCTTTCATCGTGCCATACCTAGGTTGAAACGATCTGGCGTGTGGCAATTTTCGGAGTGTTATTGAGCTTGGCGTACATTGTCGTTTGCGGCACGGAAAGGACCCGCAGGGAAGGAATGCATGACAGGCCTGGGATAGCCCGGTAGAACTGCTGAATTTTCCGTATCAACTTTTGTTTGGTGCTGCGAATGCAATCTCAATTTTAACACAGATACAAACCAGCTGTAGCGTTTAAAGTGACACCGCTTCCGTTCATTACGACGTCGGTTGTGCAAACACTACGACTGCGCCCTCACCAGCCAGGTATCAACCCTTTTTACGGAGATGATGAGCAGATGAACGACCGTGGTTCCCATTTGCCTGTTTCTGAATTTTGTTGTGCTTTACTATCAGAGGAGTTTTTTAAAGACGATAGTCTTTCTTGGGCTACTTAAACCCAGAAATTTTGGTCTGTCTGTATGGCTGTCTGTCCGTCTGTCTGTCTGTGACTCGATTTCAGCCACCCGGCCAAAGCAAAACAATGCCTGCGCAATAGTCCTTATATAGTCCACAGCTAAATTACCCGTCTATGTCCGGTGTGTAATGTTCCATACTTGTCAACATTGTTGAAGAAGAACAAGACATTACGCAAATATAGACAACAAATCAATACAGAAGGATATTTGCAGTGTTCCTTTATAAAAAATCAAACATTCTTGACTTTTGCGGAATTAAATACTTCATCAACTGCAGAAAAAAGATTCACTCAGCCGTCGCCTGCTGTCGCCCGCGCCACTATAGCTTCTGGCGCCATTTTAAGAAATCAACCGGCAACAGTTACGCAAAGTTCCTCTAGATAGGTTTCCACGTTCTGCTTGCAACGCACGTGGAGTCGGGAAACGCGGTCCTATAAACGTTGAGTAGGAGTAGGGCGCCTCGATTGACGCGCGTCTTCGCCGTACGGCAGCGTTCGCATCGAGACACCCGTTTAGAGCAGAGGAACGCGGGAAGTTAAAATGATTTAAGCGAACCTTTGGCGTCTTTACCTTGGGAGGAGGCGCGACACAAGAGAACAACATGAGAGGAGCGGGAAGGGAGAAGAAGCGAATAGGAGGCATTTACTTCGCAAAAGCCGATTAAGACTTGTCGTCTTTTGACGGCATTTGCAACGAAAGGAGCAGATACGCTGCCAATTTTTTAATCACGCTAATCTTCAGCCTGTATCTGCATGGGTACTGGACGCATCGGCTCCATTGAGTGTGATTCAAAATACCGGAACGACGTCGCCGGCCGAGTATTCCTGTTACAGCGTCCCTGGCGATGTCCCCTCCGGTATGACGTTGCTCCCTCCTGGCCGAGGGTGCATTGGACATCAGATAACATATACAGTTGAGTCTCGTTATAAAGAACACTGATGTAGCGAATTTTTGGCTATAGCGAACCAAATAGACTTTGGTTGGTCATGCTTTGTTTCAATGACACTTATTCTTTTATAACAAAACTTAAACCGCGAGAATGGCGCGATATCGGATATAACGAAGAAGTATTTGACTGGGAGTCTGAGAAGCTGTCGAAAAAAACAACTCCGTCATCCGAAACTGTAGAAGTGTAAAAGTGCTTTGTTCGTAGCCACCGGACGAAGATCACATTCTTCATCAAATAAATAAGGACGCAGGCCTGTGCTTTGTCAAGTGAAATTTGATGTATTGTAATTTCGCTTGCTGATGTTCCGGTTCATTGAGCTTGAAATGCAACAACGAGAAAGGTAAGGGTTACATTGTGTCTAGTGGATTCAAGGCCTGAAAAAATACATTTTTGTAACAAGTATTTTTGCACGAGTCACATTTTCGATTTTTTTGCACGAGTCACATTTTCGATTCGAGCCGATTTTTACCTGTGCTGTTGCAACAAATATCGGATATAACGAACTAATTTGCTGTCCCTTTACTACCTCGTTATAACGATTTTCGACTGTAGAGCTGAGTTTTCCTTTGAAAAATCTGGGCCCTTTCGTAAGGAAAAGGTGTAAAATCGCGCAATCGGACAGGCGTCGGCTTTGTAATGCGAGGGACCCAGGTTCAATGCCGACCCCGGAAAACGTCAATTTTTGAGGTGATTGATGTGCCTTCGCTTACCGTCGTCATCATCATCTTCATCAATTTGTGAACCCCACTGTGTAAAGGTTGTTTTCCTGTAGTGCTTTTTGCGCTGATGGCGCACGCGTGAGGGAGTCACAGAAAGCTTCGCTTTATTCTCCCCAATCAGCTAAGAGAAAAAAAGCTAAAGTAGTGGATCTCTAAACTTTAAAATAATTTACAACATGACGGGTTTTACCACTCTCTATACCTAATCTCTATAATCTCTATAACAATCTCTGTAAATAATCCCTCACTATATATAACACGGTTACACACTAGCAAGAAAAACAAAAAAAGCAACACATCCTTTAGGAGTGTTTTATCGTTTATACCACCTCACACACAGGCAGAACCACAATACACCCTTTTAAAGGGTGTTTAATCGTTGATTCCACCATTTCAAGGGTAATGATGATGGCGATGATGGTTGGAATTTAATGGCGCAATGCCAACGAGGGCAAACAGCGCCAGAAAAGAAGTTATTTATTGAAGAGAAGTGATTACGACAAAAATATAGCTATAAAAACGTGCAAACCGAACATAGTAAAATCAATTAAATAAAGTGGTTATGACTGGTATATACGGCCAGATTTGATTATGCGTGCTAGGAAATGAGGTTTAAAACTTAACGTCTGACAAATACTTAAATACGCGTTTCGCGGAAACCATGGCATCGTCACCTAGAAAACAAAATGGATGTAGGGAAATATGTTGTCTGTAGAGTCCTCTGAAGTGTTCGTGTCGTGTTGTGTCGAGTGCCTTGCATTGAATGAGTATGTGAACTACGGATAGGGCCTCTCCTGCTGCACTGGGGTCTAGTAGATCCCGTGAGTAGATAGATGTGCGTGGCATGGGTGTGCCCTATCCGTAGCCTTGTCAATGCGACTTCCGTGTGTCTGTTGTGCGTGTCAGGGGTGTATGGTCCCAAGCGTGGTTTTATAACGTGTAACTTGTTGTCTGTCTGTTCATTCCAGTGTGTTTGCCATGTCCTGCGCAAGTGTTGTCTTATGTGTGGCTTGAAGACTGTATAGTGTACCGTTGTTATGTCTACAGTGTTCCCCAGTGCTGCAGCAGCGGCCCTCTCGTCTGAACTCGTTGCTAGTGATCCTAGAGTGTCCTGGTACCCAGCAGAGAAGCAGCTCATGCTTTCGCGCATAGACCGACATAATGGTGTTGAACACAAGATTAACTATGGGGTTTTTGGGGGGCCTGTGCGGTGATAGTGCGCGAACAACACTCAAGGAATCTACATAGATGATGGAATTGGGAATCTGATTTTCAAGAATGTGTTGTAGGATTAGTAAAATTCCATACGTTTCTGCTGAAAATATGATTCTGTATGCTCATGGTTCTGGCTGCATTGAAATTCGGACCATGAGCAGCGCAGGAAACCGTAGTGGAGGTTTTAGAAGCGTCACTGTAAAATTCTGCACGTGGGTATTTAAACTGCAGAGACAAAGTGCTGCAGTATTGCAGCTCGTGGTACCCGATTTTTGTCAAGTTTCATAAAAGAAAGGTCACAGGACACAGGGCGAACTTGCCAAGGCGGGAAAATGTCTGAAAAGGATGATCTGTACACATCTAAAAACGAAGCGCTGAGATCCGAGGCTCGCTCTCTCACTCTAAGCGAAAAGGGCAGAGGAATGGATGGGCGACTTACAAAGAGCAGAGATGTGGATGTGTTGTTAAAGACAGGATAAAATTGATGGTTGTTCACGAAAGCATAAAACAAGTTCATGTACGTTCGTTGGTTCTCAAGGGACAATTGTTACACTTGACATCCAAACTTTCGACTGGGCTAGCGCAAGACGTAGCCCCAAGTGTAGCAATGAGTCGCGCACTTGCAACGCTTTTTTAGTCGACGACCCATGCACCACACTGCCATAGTCCAAGCGAGGCCCAACTAAAGCAGTATACAGGCGCAGCAGCAGTTCTTTGTCGGAACTATAGGATTGGTGTGAGAGGACCTTAAGTATATTCATTGTTTTGAGACATTTATGCTTAAGTTCCTTGATGTGGGATATGTATGTGAGTTTGTGGTCAAACACAACACCTAAAAACTTGTGCTCCTTGTTCACAGGAATGGACACACCATTAAGACTAATGTCTGGTTCGGCATGGATCCCACGCTTCCTGGAGAACACAACGCAAGAGGTTTTTACAGGGTGAAGTCTAAACCCATTCTTGCCTGCCCACGGCAAGTTTTTTGACGCTCAGCTGGACTGGACGTTCGCAGATTGACATATTACATGATTTAAAGAAAATCTGGACATCATCTACATACATGGAAGAAGATATTGTAGGTGGCAATGCCTTTCCAAGAGAGTTCATCTTCATTATGAAAAGAGTGCAGCTCAACACGCCACCTTGCGGCACGCCATTTTTTTGCACGTGAACCTTTGAGAGTGCACTACCGACTCTCCCTCGAAACAATCTCTTAGAAAAGTAACTAATAAGAGTGTTTAACATGCTACCCGAAATACCGAATGACTTGAGGTCAATAAGTATGCCGTAACGCCAAGCGGTGTCATAGGCCTTCTCGATGTCGAAAAACACCGTAACACAGAACTGTTTGTGCACGAATGGCATCCTTTATATAGGATTCCAACGCAACCAATTGATTGTTGGGAGATTTCCTCACCCTGAAGCCAGCCTGGCAGCTTTCGAGAAGACCATTGTACTCAAGAAAGTACACGAGTCTTCTGTTGATCTTATTTTCGAGCAGCTTGCACAGGCGGCTCGTCAGGGCGATGGGTCGATAACTTGCGGGAGTGGAAGAGTCCTTCCCTTCCTTCAGGAACGCCACTACTATTGCCTCCCTCCAAGAGTTTGGAATGTGCCCCGAAAGCCATATGTTGTTGTATAGATATAGGAGTGTTTCAGAAGTGCCTGGGTGTAGGTGTTGTACCATGGTGTATGTGATTTTGTCTGCACCTGGAGCTGAAGGCTTACATGTCGTCAGAGCGGCCTTCGGCTCATGAATTGAAAAAGGAGAATTGTAGGACGTGTGCGACTTGTTGTTATCACGCAGGGACTTTTTTCCGCAGATGTTTTGTGTTTTATGAAAGTTTTTGTATAGTGTGTTGAACTGGACACGTGTTCAAAGTGTTTTGCAAGCGTGTTAGCCTGGTCTCCGAGTGTGTCCCCTGTTGTGCTAACCAGGGGCAGGCAGTGTGTCTGTGTCCTTTTAATTTGCGTATTCGTGTCCAGACTTTGTGAGTGTCGGTGTATGAGTTGATGGAAGTGAGGAAGGCACGCCAACTCTCCCTTTTCGCCTCACGACGCACACTCTTCCCAAAAGCCTTTCCTGTTTGAAGGAAATGAGATTGCCTGACGTGGGGTACCGGCGAAGGACACCCCACGCCTTGTTCTGGGCCTCTCGCGCCCGCCTGCAGTCCTCGGTCCACCGGGGCCTCCTTGGGTTGCTGGACGCACTGGAGGCCTGGGGAATGGACTTTTTGGCGGCGTCGAGGATGTGCGCCGTGATGAGTTGAGCGGCTTCCTCCACGTGTAGGTGTTTTATGTGTGTGTGATGTAGTTTAGATGTTTCTGTGAATGTACTCCAGTTTGCTTTTTGATTCATTAAACCGGTTGTGGGAACATGGGCTGCTTGGGCCTCCACCTATATACGTTAGGGAAGTGGGAAGGGGTCACCACCATATGGGTATGTGCCCATACCCCACTCAAGACATGGAAAGAGAATTGCAGAACCAATAACCAAGTCAATATGTGAGTATGTGTTGTGTCCTAAGTTATGGTATGTAGGCCATTTTTTGTTGAGAAGGCATGCTCCCGACGATGTAAATACTTCTCTATCAGGCGACCTCGGGCATCCGTTCTGGAGGAGCCCTAAAGTGAGTTGTGCGCATTAAGGTCACCTGTGAGGATGTATGGTTCGGGTAGTTGGTCAACCAGTGCCTCGAAGACAGAGCTCGAAAGTGCAAGATCAGGGGGTATGTAAATGGAGCACACCGTTACCAAACTATTACATATGATCATGATCAAGGACAGTGTTTAAAGAGAGAGGGTGGCATGTTAATGATTTCCAGACTTGAATGGCCACACCACCCGAAGAGTTTGTGCAGCCAGCCCTGTCCTTTCTGAATACCATGTACCTACTTAAGAAATTTGTCTGTTTGGAATTAAGGTGTGTTTCTTGAGGACACATGACACTTGGCTGATTGGCATGCAGGATCTCATACACAATGTCAAGATTTTTAAGGATGCCTCTGCAGTTCCATTCAATTATGTTTTCTGTTCCCATTATTTACATTTAGGAATGATTGGAGTGTGTGTGTGTTCATGTGTCGTCTTTCGGGGCTGTTACTCTGGGATTGGGATTTTAGGCTTCTCTGTAGGCTTGGTAGTCGGAGGCTGCTCCTTGCGCTGCGTTTCAGGCAGGAACGGCCCGACGTCCATCTCCTCGTCAGATGTCAAAGAAGCGCCCGATGAACCGGGCCCCCCGGACTTGGCCCCCTTTCGGGGACCTTTGGTTTCACCTGCCACCGCCGAGGGCGTCGGGGGTGCCAGACGTGGCACGGATGGTGCGGTGGCGGTGGGAGCCGATGCGGGGCTCCCGGTGTCCATCCCCTCGGCACCCTCCAACGCACTGGAGGAAGGGGAGGCAGGGGCGGGAGCGGCACCGATCCAGACAGGGGCGGTTGCCACCACAACCGCTGCTGTCTCAACAAGCGGTGTGGTGACGGGTTGGGCTGTGTGAGGCAACCCAGCGGGGGGGGGGGGAGGGGCCAGGTCAGACTCTGAACTGGTTCTCTGTGGAGACCAGACGCCGCTCCAACCCCCGGCGAGCTGCGTCGACGTACCTCCCCAGGGGAAACAAGCGAACCTCTTCCGCGCCTCTGGGAAGGTGATGTTCTCGGTTACCTTGATGTTTATTATCTTTTTTTCCATTTGAAATTTTTCACATTTGCGGGAGTACGCTGCATGCGCCTGCCCCCCCTTCTCTCGCAGTTCACACAAGTGAGGGTGTCAGATGGGCAGTTGCCGCACGGATGACCATGCGCCGCGCATTTTGCACACGTCGTTCGGCCACGGCAAGAGTTCTTACCGTGCCCGAACCGTTGGCACTTAAAACAGCGCCGCGGGTTCGGGATGTAGGGACGTATTAAGTACCGGATAAAACCTGCATTTATATGTTGTGGGAGAACTTCGCGGTCAAAGGTGAAGATGATGTGCTTGGTTGGAATCTTCCTTGTCGTCTCTGCGGATGGCGATGCGTTTCACAGCAGTGACGCCCTGATCCTTCAAGCCGGCAAGGAGATCTGCATTCGTTTCGTTCAGGAGATGTGGCTCGGATATCCCACCCTGCGAGCTATTAAGGCTCTGATGGGGTGTGACCCTGATGTTTAGATCAGCCAGTCTAGTCTGAGCTAGAAGCTTTCTGGACTGCTGCTTGTCATTTATTTCGATGAGGAGTTTACCAGACCTTTGTTTTTTTGCACTTTTACGATTTTCCTATTATGGCTTCAAGAATCTAAGAACGCTGACTGCGATGCAAGAGGGTGGGTTGGATTGAGGGATTCCATCACAAGAAAACGAAAAAATTATCCGGTTCAGGAAAGGTTACCGATGGCAATGGGGAGAAAGATACTTCGGTGCGGCCCCTTTTCAGGGACCGATGACTTTTTTTTGGGGGGAGGGCTATATGTACTACCAGTGGCTCCAGCGGCGCGCAACAAGACGCCCTCCAGCAAGCCATCGACACCACTGTCGCCTACCTCCACCCCAGAGGCCTAACGGTTCGAACCAAGCAAGTCTGCCCTCCTCGTTCTCCGAGCCCGCACCCACGGCCGCCCCCCACAACCCACCCCGGACCCACAAGTGACCATCCACGACTCTTCCATTACCCAAGTCACCTACCTTCGGGTACACGGAGTTCCTTTTCACTACGACGGCTCCGGCGCAATTCTTCTCCCACAGCTCCACAAAACAATCACCCAACTTACGCACCTCATTCGGTGCATCCGCGGCTCCACCTACGGCCTCAAAGAATCCGACACCTGCAAACTCGTTCAAGCCCTCCTCATCAGTCGCCTTACATACAGCTGCCCTTTCGTCAACCTCAAGACACAGGAAGCTAGCAAGCTGGACGCTCTGATCAGCTAGACCTACAAAGCAGCTTTAGGCCTCCCTACCTACACTTCCAACGCACGCCTTCTCCAGCTTGGCCTCCACAACACCCTCACAGAAATCTTGGAAGCCCAACGCACTTCCCACCTGCACCGACTCTCCCTCACACCGGCTGGTCGACGGGTACTTCACGTCATCGGACGCACGGCCCCTTCCACACACGCCCCAACGTATTCCCCTCTCCATTCGTCAACGCATCCACGTCCCTCCCGTCCCCAAGCATATGCACCCCATCTACAACCAAGGCCGCCGCAACGCCCGCGTCCGATTCCTCGAAAAACGCTACGGCTCAGATCCCAACACACGCTATACCGACATAGCGCAGTCCTCAACCCGCCACAGCACCACCATCGCAGTCCTTAACAACGAGGGCCGCCTCCCCACCGCGGCCTCCTACCACCACATCCCCACGCTCACCGCCGAGTCCCTCGCCATCGCCCATGCTGCCCTGACCCACGCCACCAACCCTATCTGACCATAATAACCGACTCGCGGCAAGCGTGCAGCCTCTACCAAGCCGGCCTCGCCCTGCCAGCAGCCATTCAACTCCTTCAACGCCTCCCTGAAGACATTGACCTCTCCATTGTCTGGACCCCCGGCCACTCCTGCCTGGCAGGGAATGAGGCGGCCCACGCCGCACCCCGCGCACTCATTACCCGGGCACTTCCCTCGCCTAGCCTCGACCAAATAACTCCCCCACCCCCAGACCCAGCAGCCCTGACACCTCTCGACCCCACGTACAACTCCATCCTCTCCCACCACACAAACTCCCAATGGCGATACCCGCCCCCCCCCCCCACCCTTCCCTCACCGCCCAACAGGCCTACATCCTCCGCCGACTACAGACCGAAACATACTTTAACCACACCATTCTATCCCACATTTCCTCTTCTCTCTTTCCACCCGACTGCCCCCATTGTCACATCCCCTCTCAACACCTACCACCTCGTCTTCTCCTGCCCCCAAAACCCACATCCCCACCCCTTTCCTTCCCTTGAGCAGTGGGAGTCCGAGCTGACCAGCTCCGCACCGGAGCGCCAGGTCGCCCTGGTGCGGCGCGCACTGGAGGCAGCCCGGACAAGAGGCCTCCTGGACTTGGGAGGCTAACCACGCCCTTATACCCCTTCCCTTTAAGCTCAATAAACGTTTTGCCATCCATCCATTGGGGGGGGGGGGGGAAGGAAGGGGGGGGGTTGAAAACACCATATGGCATAGTATAAAAGCAGGGGACGGGGGTACTTCGTCAGCCTTACCCTGATAGCTGAAGCGTTCCCGGAGCTCCCTGCCTGGTAAACAGACAGGGAGCCCATCGCCGGAGCTTGACCTGGGCTCCGACGGCCACCGTTCGTGGTTTCTGCCCTTCACCTTACAACTCGTAGCCATGGTAGGTTACAGCAAGAGTAGGGAGGTTCGGGGTCCGCAGTATCGCCAGTACCGTCACCAAGATTGCTCAAGGTGCCCCGTGCGGGGCCCTTTCAAGGGTATTTTTTGTGCCTGAAGGGTAAAAATCACTGTCTGTAATCAACGGCCTAAATCCGTAACAAGCAAAACAAGACACCCTTACACCCTAGCAAAAACACAATGCACCCTGTTCACGGGTGTTAGTTTGGTAAATTACACCCTTTGAAAGAGGAGTTTTCTTGTATTTTGGTCGGGCGCATGTATTTGATTTATAGACAAAAAGGGGTAAATCAATTTAAAGTGTATCTGGGCTGTGCTGGCAGGGGGGATACTGCAGAGCTTAATCAGATGCTTTGCAACGACTAGCACTGTGGAGCGCTTCCTACACTGTAATAGGCTCAGCCCGATGCGCACGTGCGCCTTTCTCCAGCTTTAGAAGCACGTAACGTTTCTGGCACGCCCCTCGTACACTGCGCCAACCATGTTTTGCGTTGTTGCCGTCACAGTTGTCACGCTTGCTCGTTTAGCAGCGGCATTGACTGAATGCCGCTGATTTTTTTGTCAACCAGCTGTGGAACTTCGCCGCCATCATTCATAATCATCTCTTGCCACCAACTTGGCCCCCAGTTCGCTGCACGCTCTATTTTACGACGCGTACAAACGGTCGCGGGGCGTGTCGACACACGGTGCGGCGGGCTAGTCTGCCGCTGCTTCCACGTGACATCAGGTCGGCAGCGATGCGAACGCAGCGCCGGTTCCGCTGGCGTCATCGTCTCCGCACGTGCTCTATCATGCACTGTCTTCTGTCGCTAAGTGCCCGCAGGCCTACAAAGCGAATGTTTTGTCGCCGTTTCCAAGATTTTGCTCACACAATAAAAAATCTGCAAGATGTGAATTCCCAGAACACCGAATTGCCAATTTTTAAAACGCTGCCATCGGCCATGCCATGCTGAGTAGGCCGCTTGTGGCCCAGTCGTAGCCGTTTCGTTATACCGCCCTCCCGTTCGACAGGTTTACAACGGTGCCTACCACAACTTGCTGACAGAACCTGGAGGAATAAAAGAACAGGCCCTGAAGGACATCACCGATTGGTTCGAGGCGAGGCTGCCATCGATCCTGCGACGCTCCGTGTCCAGCCTCTCATCAGACAGCAAATCATGCGGCTCCAGTGGGTATCGCTGAATCGTGATGTGACGCTAAAATAAAAAAAAACATACTGAAAGGAAAACGCGAGACGGAGAAAATTAAATGCATTAAAACTGGAACCGCTAGGCTGATTTTGTTTTTTATCATCAAGGTTTTATGACTTTCTACCACAAAGGGAACGTTCGTGGGTACCCATTACTCTGGACACCGGACACCATAGACGGCTCCTGTCGATAGATAGTATAAAAGGAAACTCAGATGCGCCAAGCGTGTTGACGGCACGCGGGTCACCATAGAACCCCGCACATGGGGAAAGGCGAAGGAGGAGAATGTAGGAATACGTTGGGACCACGGGCGGTATTCTCGTGTTTTGTCCGTTTTGTGTCCGTTTCAAAAGTTCCCGTTTTGAGCAAGCCATGATTGACTCAAAGCGGACACCCGGTTGTCACGCCATGCAAGCACGGCGGAGCTATGGGACGCGGCTTCTTGGAGCAGACAATTTTTCGTCACCTTGTTGTTGGTTCACTGGCGGAACAATAAACACATAAAAGATAGTTTAAAGTAGTTTAGTCGTTTAAAATGTGTTTGCAAGAACAGTTGCACTAAAGTGAGGCCTAAAGCCCGCGTACAACTGGAGGTATGTCACAATAAAACGGACGCAAAACGGACGTTTTCAAAACAGACAAACACGAGAATACGCCCCAGGTCCTGCACCGTCTCGCTTCGCTTCTAAGCCCGAGATGAAAAGCTGTTTTGAGCTCCTCTCCCAAAAGCAAAAATTTTCGCGGGGCACTGGTAAGTCTGCTTAGGGGCTTTGAAGGGGAAAGCCTGCCGGTACTTATCACGACCACCGCCGACAGGGCGGCTCTGGTTCCAGCTGTACTATTGTGACGGGTGCGCTTTAAATTAATGTCTATCATTCGACACGGTAACCACGATCATTTCAACAGATCACTGTTTTACAGTCTCAGCACTATATACCGGTCCAGTCACGCACTTTACTCCAGAACAGTCTCACCTTCCTAATAATTCCAATCAATCACTAATAAATCTTCATTGATAGAGGCGAAAAGCAAAAACGCCCGTGTGTACGAGATTTCGGCGCACATTAAAGATCCCCAGGTGGTCAAAATTAATCCGGAGCCCTCCACTACGGCGCGCCTCATCGCCTGCGCTGCGTCGGCGCGTTAAACCCTACAATCAATCAATAAATCTTCATTATGTTGGTAACCGTTACCCATATACACGGCTGACATGGTTTTGCTTGCTTGTGGCCTTCCTTGGGTCTGGCCTTCGTTGTGATTTTGTACCATTTATATCGATGCCGTGATCATTCAAGGTCCCCTTCCAATAAGACACTTCCCCTTAATGAAACGATGACACAAGTGCCATCGCGTCTTCCACATGCCACGTGTTTATTGACACCTCATTTTATGCTTTTGTTTTCGCATTGTCCGCTAACAAAACTCACTCCACCGCAACTTACTTCCAAGTTTGGTACATGCGTAGACGCCAACGATCGGCATGGCAACGAAGCGTGGTGTAGACGGGCTTAAAGGGGACACGCAGGCAAAACACAAGCTTGGTTCATTGGAAAGACTGTTCGTTAGAATCACACTGACACCACTTTTAACGTAAACTTTATTAAAAACAAGCTGTATAATTACAGAAAATCGCGGGCCATCTACACTAACGTGAAACCTCGAGAGGGGCGAAGTATGCAGTGTATAACTGTATTCAAAGACTGTAAGTCTCTCTCTTGCCACGCGGCGAGCGCTGATTGCGGGCCGGAGAAGCGCCGGTGAGAGGAGCGATCGCGCGCTTGCTGAGGTTGTGGCGCCCTCTCTTGCGGTGAACCGGATTTAAGCAATTTGTATGTCCGACCTTTGTTCTATAAACGTTGGTCCCGTCTGCTCAGTTTGTGGTAGCGGCAGGGGTCAACGCGAGCGCAGTGCAATGCCCGCGCCTCGCCCTTGGGGCTCGTCCTCGGCAATCAACGAGGCCCCGGCACCAGTTAAGTATGCCTTTCCTTACTTCGACCGACCACCCGACCCGATCAGGCCTAGCGTCAACAGCTGGTGGGTATTTCAGCGTAACACAAATTATAACCCGCCTACAAACAGCTTCTGCTTGTGCTTGACGATTGCTTTC
Organism: Haemaphysalis longicornis; assembly: GCA_013339765.2. NCBI lineage: Eukaryota > Metazoa > Arthropoda > Arachnida > Ixodida > Ixodidae > Haemaphysalis > Haemaphysalis longicornis. The sequence goes on from CM023457.1 coordinate 24,015,256, forward strand.
GCGGACAGGTACGTGTTCCAGAAATGTTAAAATCATGTTAGTTGATTTTGAACCGGTTTTATCGATTATATACTTGTTTTTTGACCATAGTTTGACAACTTTATTTACCGTGACGACATGAGGCGCCGAGCCCCAGAGGTGCTGCCCCCCCCCCCCCCCTTAAAAGGGAATGGCCAGGCGACTCGCTAGCTGTGCGATTGCCTGAGGCCGGCGAAAGGAAACGGAAGTTGAGCAGGTTTTGTAAGCTTGCACAACGAGCTCATTGCTCTTAAATAAATATAATGTATATTTTTATATTAGTAAAAATGGTGGGGTAAATAATGGACGTTGCGAAAAAAACGTAAATATAGAAGTTCCACTGCGTACTGCTGTTGGTACGGCGCGCACTATGCTTGTTATAGCTGCACAGCAGTCCGTCACTCTGTGGCTGTCTCACACGACACTGTCAAATTGGCGTAAGCGACAATGTCTTACGTGACCCTGTTCGCCGAGTATACCGAATGTTTCATGAAACGATGACTTTCAACCACGAAAAAAGCAAACCAGGCGAATATAAGGTCCCCAACAAAGCGACGGCGGGCAGCGGTCCTGCAGAGTATGGTGGCACCGCCTAGGAAGACTTACGATTAACAAGACGTTCCGGACTCCTCTGCAGACTAAACGCAGTAGTAACGTTCGCTTGATGACCTGTCCTTGTTGCTGGAGGGTTAATTTTAGCTTAAATCGATCGATTTTTCAGTGAATTAAACTTCATTTCCTTCGGGACAAGTGCTGGAGGCACTATAAAACATCAAATCATTCGAATAAAACAAGTTTGTATTTTGTCTGCTTGGCCCCTTTAATACCCTCCTATGCTATGCGCAGCCTCGCACAAGCAATCAAATGACGTGCGTTTTAATCCGTGATATTCTTTACTAATGTTAACTGGAACCATATGTATTACTTAGGATTTCTTAAGACGCTAGAATGGGACCGAACAAGGAGGGTTCATAGAAATACAGCAAACCGTAGACTCCCACGTAAAATGCGCCATGATGCCGAGTAAGCGTTTAGCACGATTGTAGCCAGGTCGATGTTTTGTGTTTCCCGCCTCGCACTATTGCGGATTCCTACAGGCATCAGTTCAGTTCAGTTCAGTTCAGTTTCATTTTATTAGACGAACATAGTAAACTTGGCGTTGTGGTTCGATCGTCGTCGGTGGTTTCCTTTCGTCGCCTCCGCACCCATTGCCACTTCTGCTCACGTACGCCGGCTCTCCTCGAAGGTATGCTGTTCTTCCCCGCCGCCCACAACACGCGATGTCACAGTTTTAAAGGCACGCACAGCAACGCCGCCATGGCACATAACTGGACAGAAATCGTCGGAGGCGACAGGTGGCCGAAAAGAAAGGCTGTGCCGAAGTGAGTAGGAGGGCAAGGAACGACATTTAGCCTTGAACACCTATTATTAGGCCTAAACATACACATCGAGGGAAGAACGCGTGCGGTCAGCCATGGCATATGCAGAGAACACACAATATGGGAAAGCCACCTTCAAAGCGTCCTAGGTATGCAAAAATAAACAAGGGTGTTACTATACAGCAATTCCCCTGTAATGAAACGCACGTGTGTCCAGATTTCGGTGCACGTTGAAGATCCCCAGGGTACAGAATTTTTCTGGAGCCTCCACTACAACACGCCTGATAGTGCAGGAGTAGCTTCCGCGCGTTAAGCCCCAAAATCTGAAATTTTACACGTCATGGATAAGGGATTCGGCGGTATTCTGCTTCATATATTTCTCATGCAGAAAATAACACCAACGTAGAAGCAGTGAAACCTCCGTTCCTGATTCAGCAAGGCTCTGAGGATAAATTCTCTAAACATGCGGGCTCGCAGGATTTATTCGACAAGGTGCCAAGAAAAGACAAGACCATTAAGGTAAACCTCAGCATGACACACTACGGAGTCTCCACAACGCTATGTCGCCTCCATGAGGAGTGCCTGTCTCAGAAACACTGCCCGAGCGGGTTGAGATCGTCGCTCCCTGCACACAATGGGACAAAGCTCTTAGCGCCACGTGAAAGCGAAGAGTATAAATGTTATCAACGAAAAACTAAACAAAAAAGTTAAAAAAAAAACAGATTGTGATCTCTTCCTGCCTCCAGAGAAGAACTTCGTTTACATGTGCGAACGTAAATCCGCAAGGCCCTCCACCCTCAAATATTTTTTTTTCAATTGAAAACCTTGCTTATGCCTCAATATACACGTCTCTCGTAGGTGTGTCGTATATATTGTAGCCTATAACAAATACCCTTTCTGGTAGCTTTGGACTCCACTGAGGGTCTGAAAAACCAAGAGAGGCGGTGAAGGGGGTCTAGCCTAAAAAAAACTTTAGTTGATTCCTCTGTCATAGGAATCGGTAAAACACGAAAGTGAAATGTTCAGCGAAATCTGCAGCTGAGCATGATTTGCGGGTCGGCGGCTGTCTTGTGGGTGGGCTTGGCGAGCGACGTCCTGCTGGCGGGTCGCATCGGCAAAGGTGTACTGGCGTCATTTCCGTGGCAGATATGACGTCAGTGAAATCTTGGCGTATTCCGGCATAACACACTTAGGCGTTAAAATAGAAAATCAGGAAACGAGCAACCCTTAGTATAACTTACTCTTCATTACTAAAGGGTGCGTCCCCACAAGAAGAGCCTGTGTGCAGGGGTGCATCCTTTGCAGGCTCCTTGCTTCATTGTAATGGCGTCATTTCCTTGATGAATATGACGTCAGTGAAATTTCGGTGTGTCCTTGAATAAAACGCTTTCGTGTTAAAAGCTCTCGAGCAACGACTTCCAGACACCAACGTTGAAGAGGATTTTGTTTGAAGCAGAGTGAAAAGCCGGGCATTGTTGAAAATGGTTCATGACTGGAACTGCGCACAAAAAACTGGACCAGCTGCGTTGTGTGTTTTCTCTTCCCTGGTCCAGTTTTTTGCGCGCAGTTCCAGTCAGTCATGATTTTGTTTCTTCTTCTTCGCCGTTTTAACTGCGTAGCCCCAACACAAGAGTGTGGGAGGGTTTTTGGCTGGATTAATTGGCTGATTGCATGGCCCGAAGAGCGCTAAGACGGGGAAAAGAGAACAGTAACCAAGAAGGGCGCTGAATAACATGGGTTTAATTTTGTAAAGAGAATATTTATAGGGGAACAAAAAAGAGCATGGCTATCTGTGTGCGCATCGCGGCATGCGGAAAACCGACTAAACAGACAGGAAATATGCGGATCTAACATGTCCGCGGTCTTTTAAGAGTATCGTGAATTTCTCCTATCTTACCAAGTATGCCATTTCTTTATCCAGCAGGGCCACGGACGGTGTGCTTGCGCATGACGATTCTCTGCTGTGAATGAGGAACGCCTCCCATATCTCACGTGTGCGCTGGACTCTGTACCTTTTCTAGATACGGCAGGCCATTAGAGTCAGGCTGACAGAAGTAAAGCAGACTGGCATACGCCACTCCTCCCCTAGAACCAGGGTATTTGGCGGCTGGAACCTGTTTGACTCATATGGGCCCTCACGTTCAGGTGTCACGCGGTACGCATTATCCTACCATTTATACGTTTAAAATTTACAGTTATGTGAATTTTGTGCAACGGGCACGTTGCCCCTCTAAGCTGCCGATTCCTGGTAACTCGCCCAAGTGTGTACGTCCCACGATGGAAGGGACACCAAAAACGACAACTTCTGTTCTCGGCCTGCAATTGCTCAATGCTAGAATGCGTAACAGATGGGGCTAGGCAGGTTGCACTTCACATTTACTTGGCTAAAGGCTAAAGCATTTGACAGGGCCTTTCTTCTCGTCTTCCTTCGTCTTCGTCTGAGTTCGCGCTCCAGCGGCTGTCCTTGTGGTTACTTCCTTCGTCTTAGTCTGAATTCGCGCTGGTTTTTCCCAAGAATGTCTAAATTCCAACTAGCCCAGCTTGCAACCCTCCTGCAATTCCAGGTAACGGCTGGCCGAATCTCCGGTTTCACTCTTTGTACAGCCACGTGTGCGAATTCAAGAGACGTCACACGGGCAATTGTTGTGGGTGTCCTTTAAAGCTTTGCTTTCCAACTACCTTCATTTCCAACAAGAGACGTTCTTTTTCTTTTCTTTTTTGTTGCAACTCCCCTTCCTCTTCCCAAAATCGGCCTTTGGCCCTCCTCATCAGTAAAGCTTCTACTGCTACTTTTCTGTTACGTGCAATAGTCCCAGTGTTTATGAGAAGCCTGTGGCCGTTGTTCTCTTTTCTCTCATCAAACTTGTACTTTCGAATTTTTTAACCCATTCTCTCTTGTGATAGAGCACTCTTTCTTCATTTAGATGTCTACACAACTTTGAAGTTGTGTGAAGCGGGCTCATTAGAGCTCCTTACGGCAGATTCCTGGCCAATTCCCTACGTGTCTAGGTTGCTCGACACAAGGGACAATAACAACAAGAACAACAATGTGGGTCCAGTGGAAAATTTTAGCGTGAACTAGGAAAGGAGTTGCGGGACAGCAGCAAAATTATAGGAGTGGAGGACCAAGGCGGCCGGCGAGAAACGTTGTAGAGAAGGAATCACAACTGCGGAAACTGCGACGGTTTACTGACTGCGTTGGATGAAATAACGCGCCAGATCTTAGCGTCCTGCCCCCTCTGAGTACGCGCGACTCAGCCACTATTCATTCCGTCCAAAACCGGCATTGGAGCTTGCAGAAAAGCGAGAGGTGTTTGTGAGCCAGACTAGAGCCGGGACCACAGTGAAACTCGCTCTGATTTCAGTGCAACCCTATAACCTACCGCTCTGAGGTTCGTCGGATACAGCGTTCGGCTAATGCGAAAAAAAAAAACGGATTGTAATCGGATGTCCACTAATCCCTTCAAGGATATTAGAGCTAAAATGTGAATATATACGGGACCAAGAAGAAATAAGGACCATCAAGTCGTTTATGGCATTTTAATACGTATAAAAAGACGTTAAAACGTTGCAAATGATGCTTCGTCACAGTAGCGTGCCTACGCAGACATTTACTGACACTACGGCTGTAAGTGGCCTTAGAGCTCATAATTTACTGGTGGGGCTGTGAGGTACGGAGGGTAAGAATAAATTCTGCTGGTCTCCTGGGTGAGCCGACTTCACCGGTGTTTTCTTGACATTTAGACGCTTCTTATTTAGAATCGCTCCAGGTTGAATAAAACTGGATATTTCAGAGTACTTGAGCGCTGAAAGATATTTAAGGCCACCAGGCTAAACTTGACACAGCCTGTTAACAAGCTTAGCCTGTACACCCTGGGCGGGAACAAACTCGCTATAAACCACGAAATGAGCAAAAATCAAAGGTGTTGGTCGCCGAGAAAGCGTGAACACTCATTGCACATGTGTTACGTCATTGGGATAATTGACAGCGTTGTGTGCGGCGCCTGTAGTTTTTCTCTTGTGCCGCCTATTGTGGATAAACGAAGGCTGTTGACATCAGCTTAGTTGAACGATGGCTTGCGTGGGTTAAAAAACGGAATAGTGCCTCGAAGATCTCTAGTACACTAATTCGTTATCCCTTTAAGATCATGACGCGGACTGGGCAAACGAATTCTCGTACCCACAGCAGGTTCTCCATTATCAACGGTCCGGCAAGTCCAAGTGACGTACCTAACCTGCGCCTGATGGTACTTTCCGATCACGTGACCAGTTCCGGCTACTGGACAGATGCGGAGAACGCCTTTTCTTGCCGCCAGTTTGCGACAAGCCCACCATTCCGATAACTTTTACTCCTGTGTCCTCTCTGTAGTACGCGAAGGGAGTTCCGGTGGCCGCATCGTGGCCCTTCGAAATCGATCACTATACAGGCGTACATCTTTCCTGAATAACGTCGATTCGGTGACGACAAGACCCTCATCTCTGACAGCTGGTCGTACCCAGTAGCAAAATGTACAAATACTTCTACACGTGGAACATCAACAACTTCCGTCTCCTGGACGAACTACGCTAGGAGCTCACTAGCACGCTATTCTTCCCAGAAGAGAACAACACGCTTACGTCGTTTATTAAGGTGCCACCTCAAGGCATCGACGGAGAGAGCATAGGACACGTGTTTATACTTCTGGTGCTCCTACGTGAGGGGGACATGGGCATTCGCGCCAAGTTCAAGATTTCCATCCTGAATGCGGTAAGGAGGAAGTGACCTCCAAGAGTCTGCTGGCTGTCCACTTCACTTAAGGGCAACCCGTGGGCTGCACCAGGTTCGTTTACAGGGACGTGCTTTTTGACAAGACTAACGGGTTTCTTCCGGACGACAAGCTTACCCTGGTCTGCGAAGTGGCCATTTTAACGGAATTTGTAAATCCGCCTGTGCAGGACATCTTGTTAGCCATCAGGCGTGCCAGAGTCTCAACTGAAAGACTACCTCGGCAAGTTGGTTGATAATGAACTGTTCAGCGACGTCACCAGGGGGAGAGCCTCGAGGGGACATGATAGATCAACCAAACTTTCTTTATAAACAAATATTTTCCCAATGCTGGAATTATCACAGAGGGGAGGAGAAGGCAGGGAAAAACTTTATTTAACAGTGCGATCGAGCTGGCAAGGAGGCAGGGTCCGGACACCGTTGGTGCAGCCTGCCGTCTTCGCCCTTTCAGCGAGCCAAAGCTGCTTACGCAGGTCCGAACCGGCAAGTTCCCTCTTACACTGCTCGTACGTAAGATCGGGAATTGGTGCAAGGTCTAGGTTTAAAGGGCATGCCCGAACCATATGGTAGAGCATTTCAGGGCTGACGCAGTGTCTGCACAGGGGGTAGTATAATATCGAGTGAAAGGAGTGCAGCCATTTGGGTGTAGAAATGTGTTTGGAGTCGTCTGAGGGTGACTTCTAGTTCTTTTGTTACCTTGATGCCGGTGGCGGGCAGGTGCGTCGTGTGAGCATGTCGTGTCCTTCCCTTGATGACACACCCCATCCCTGCTGCCTCGATGTCCCTTTTGCGCCTCCTCAATACCGCCAATCTCCAGCACCTAATTTGACATATTCTTAAATTCACGCGCTACAGAACCCTGAACCCTCCTCCAAATGCTCTCCTCCTTATACATCGACCCGCATACACTGGAGCCCTCCGGGCTGACTCTAATTGCACACAACTGCATAGTTAGCGGACTAGCGCGAGCAGTTTATCTGCTCATTGCACCCCACGCCTCGGCTCCCGCCTTTTCGAGGGGCCCACCTGTTTGTCTTACAAATACACACCTTCAAGATGTCTCAGGCCACAAGCACACTACCTTCTACTCCCACTTGCCCTAAAGTCATCCTGCCCAAATAAAAGCTGTTGTGTCTCTCTTCCTCTCTCCTCTCCTTCTACTCTCTCTCTCTCTCTCACTCTCCTCTACTCTCTCTCTCTCTCTCTCTCTCTCTCTCTCTGGTTTAAAGTCAATGTCTTAAAAGTTACAAATCCTGATCGTTACGCACCAAAGGCCCTACAGAAAAGCCAAATGACACAATGGGATCCTACACAGACACATGAAGTGCCCCATGAAAAAACGCTTTCCCTGTTCAGGATAAAAACTGGGTCACTCGTGTTATGAAGCCGACGTCTATCCGAATGCGCTATTCCACACGGTCGAAGGAGTTTCGATTTCGGAGTTTGACTCAGTTTACATGGGAGGAACCTTCCCATTTTCACCATCTTTTTCTTAAGGGAGAAGCTTTAATTTTTTACTAATATTTTCTTGTAAGGATGAAATCCGAAATGTAACGTTTTTCTTACTGCGCATCAATTGCCGCCAATTCTGGCATGCCCGTGTCATAAAACAAAAAGTCGCTTACAGATATTGTTGGGGAGCGGTGCGCTCCGATAATATCTGTAAGGCATTGCTTTTCACCTTTGGTTTAGTCATGAAAACACGGGAACGTAAAAGAAATGCGTGCTCAAGATGTCTGGAATAGCCTTCCCAATACCAGAACTGCGACCGTTGGGACATCTTTGTTCTGATTCTCACCTGGCTAAAATTTCTAAGCAGGTTATTAAACGTTGGCTGCGGTTCAGCTCAGCTAACCCTGGATACGTAAAGCGAATGATTGGCTTAGCCTGGTTAATCCTTGGTTTCAATAATTCACTCTTTGATTTAGCTATGATTATACTATTCGTCCAAGGCCTGCCTTTGCTTATGGTTGTAATCCCGTATCCGGTATTTTCGGACCCGAACACCTCGCGAGGCAATGTCCGTGGGGTTGTGAGGAGGACGAGGAGAAACATTTTATTTGCAAACTGGGTCTAGGGGAGAGGGGTGGCGGAGGATGCGATGTTCTCCACGACCTGGGCGGACCGGTTGGTTAGTGCCAACTGCACTTCCGGGTCGGAGCTCTCCAGGGCCTGCTCCAGTGCAAGGGGGAAGGAAAAGGGGGAAATGGTTCGTGGGGACACTCGCAAAAGGAATGGTAGCACGTATCGGGTTTGAGACATTGAGGGCAAAGAGGCGAACGGTAGAGATTCGGGTTGATGCGGTGAAGAGTTGTGAAACGCCGCCTGCCAACGATGACTCAAAACCTTCCGCACGCGATCAATGCTCAGAGGAGACGACCCGGCCTCACTCTCATTCCTGGCCAAGCACACAAAAGCGGCGAGGCGCGAACCAGCGGCGGAGAACGCATGCGCCAGCCGGAAGCGAAGGCAGCAGCGGCGGACGCGGCCTTTTTTTTTCAGTTATTCGGCGTACGCGGCCGTCGGTGGAGCTCGGTCGACGGAGCTCGGCCCGGCGAGTCACACGTTGCGTTGCCAAGGATACAGCGCAGCTGAGGTCAAATGAAGGTCGAATCTACCGCGACGGCGACACCGTTCGACGAGGTTAGTAAAGCTTTGCCTTAAGAGAGCGTATACTCCACCATTAACCCTTCACGACAAGGGCCGATATTCAATGTCAACCCTTTCTCAAATACTGAGCCGGGAGTGATTCAAAGTCTCGCATCGACAACGAAAAAACTAGGAGAGTCGGCAAAGAATACCATGCTAGATTATAAATACTAACAGCGTGTCATCGATGCCCACAGAATTTTATTTTTTCTAATTGGCAGCGTCCAGTCCAGAAAGGGCGAACTCAAACATGGGCAGAATGGTTTTTTTTACTCAATTCATTCTAATTGGCAGCGTCCAGTCCAGAAAGGGAGAACTCAAACATGGGCAGAATAGTTTTTTTTATTCAATTCATTTTATAAGTATATACAGGGTGTCGGAGTCCTGCAGAAAAAGCCGACGAGATGACAGCGTGACTAAGCCGCAGGCCCCTACACTGGCTCCTTGAGCAGCATTTGCAAAAGAGGTTTCGTGAGAACTAACAATAATGTTGTTGCTACAGCAGTTGCGTTTTTAAAGTAAAGTAACACAAATAAAGTAAAGTAACACAAGTAAATAAAGTACCACAAGAACTAAAAATATTTTTTACACGAAAGATTCCACATGCGTCATATTCGTCACGGAAGTGACGCCAGTGCAGCGAACCAGGTGGACTGTAAAGGGTGCTCCCCTGCACACAGGGTCTTCTTGCGGGGAAGCAATCTTTAGTACATAAGAGTACGTTTTGCATATGGTCGTTCGTTTACGGGTTTTATATTTTAACACGAAAGTGCTTAATGCTAGGATACACAAGATTTCACTGACGTCATATCCGTTACGGAATGACGCCAGTATGCCTTGCCGAAGCGACCACCAGCAGGACGTCGCTTGCAAAGCACACCCACAAAGCAACCGCAAATCCTGCTCAGCTGCACATTTCGCTGCACATTTCACTTTCATGTTTTACCGATTCCTATGACAGAGGAATCAACCACAGTACTTTTTTCAGAAGCGGCAGTTACTTACATGCACACCTCACCTTGTAATTGCGCTTTTTGTACTGAAACCGTTCGCACTGCCATATAATTACACAAGTGGTCTTCTCATTTCTATAAAATGCTGATTTTATTTTGTTGAAAAGTAGTACTTGAAATACCACCGTGGAGTTATGTTCGAAATCGGCATGTTCTGCTTTGCGATTAAACGCAAATAATAGAAAGGCTAAGACGAAAGCTTGCGGCAAAATTTAGCATTCGCGCCTTCCCATGGCGCTGCACCACGTCAAAAAGGGCGCTACGAGGGTTTGTTGGTGGTCCCCAGGCGGATCTTGGACTTGGACTTTAACTTGGAGGCCTCGGTTTCAAGTCTCCGTTTTGCATCCGTGACGATGACGTGTAAGTTGCTCCCTCCGTGACTGGTGATGTCTTCTTATCTTTTGGCTGTGGCGTGTTTTCTGCCTGCGAATGCTGGTTCCATGGCAGAAGAGGGATTTTATATGTCAGGGTGGAACAATTTTCAAATTTCATGACTTGAGTCAACCGCCGCGGTGGCTCAGTGTCTAACGCATTGTTCTGCTCAGCACGAGGACGCGGGTTCGATTCCCAGTCATTGCGGCCATTTTTCGGATGGAAACAATCAATAAATCATTACTTGACTCCGGATATTAGGCAAATGCCTTTTTTGTTCCTTGCGCTCCTATCGCCCCTTTTTCTCATGGGCATGACTTAGATGTTAAGAAGGGCTCTTAAGGTGTTTGTATAGTTTCTTCAAATGCAGCTATTCGTACTGGTGCTTAAACGCCTACAAATTCCCATCAAACCCGTTTTTAAGAAATCGGCTCCAATGTGCATACTATGCATACTATTCATCGTCGAATTTCGCTTTCGACGTTGGTTTCAGATCATTATATATGTTACATGGCAACATTTACCGTTCGGAACTGTATAGGATTCAACCTACTCCTCCAGTTCAACAAACTAAGACCCGAAAAATAAGATTTAGCCGCATAGGAGTGGCACGCTCATTCTCAATGACAAAAGGTACAATTTTGAGTAGACGAATCTGTAGATGGTGATACTGAAACTTTTTTCCGAAATTTTCGCACTGATTTTTAAACTACGTTCCGCGTTCTCTCCAAACAGATTTCTTCAAACCCGTGTCGTCACATCTTCGTTTCTAGAAGGATACTCAATACAACCCTATTTTCGACGCAGGCAGTTGAGCATAGAATACGTCTTAGCAGATTACTCGCTTTTAAAAAGCCAACGGCAAAATATCACTATGAAGCTGCATTTTCTTACGCCTTAAAAGTCACAGTGCCGGCGGGCTTTCAAGGGGCCATGAAGACAAAATACAAGATTGTTTCATTCGAAACATTTTCTGTTTTACAGTTACCCCAGCGCTTGTCCGGAAGCAAACGATGCCGTATTCACTGAAAAATATATCAATTTAGGTTAAAACTTTGATTCTCCCGCCAATCGTGTGCATTCGAGATGTCAGCATTGAAGTCGTAAGAGTGTTAATTCAAAAGAACTTCCACTGCGTTGTTCGGCTCTGCAGCCTTGCTTGCTGTCAGTCCTCCTTAGATGGAGCTACCATAGTCATCCACGGATCGTTGTTGGCCGTTGCTTTATTTTTTTACTGTATTTGCACCTAGCCAGACTTTTCTACTGTAGAAAGTAATCGTTTCGTGAAACATGGGGTATGCTGGAGAAACAGGGTCCCGTAAGACAACGTCGCTTACGCCAATCGGCCAGTGTCGTGTAAGACAACTCCCAAGCGGCGAACAGCTGTGCAGCTAAAGGAAGCACAGTACGCCCAGTACCAACAGCAGTGTGCATCGGTACTTCTATGCTTACGTGTATTTTCTTAACTTTCATTGTTTACCGAATTCATCACTGCGCAAAACCGTTGCAACTTTAAGCGGCCAAATTTTAGTTTGTTTGCGGCCCCAGCTATCCAAGCGGCCAATTTAGCGTTTGCTTTTGTCGGCCTCAGCCAATCGCACAATTGGGCACATATGGCATCATTGGTTTTGTTGCGGTAAATAAGCAACTGGGTCGCATGGCCATTTCCTTTTGCTCTACGGATGCTCTACGGAATTGCAGACGTGTATTTGGCAGTGATGGGACGTAATGCCTGAACTATTCGGTTGTTATCATAATACATGAGGCAGTTGCCAGAATTGTACTTAGCAGTTTTCATGTACAGCATGATAATTTCTTGATAAATTGCCGTCTTGCGTTTGCTATCTGTAGCGCTTCTGTTGTGCTGTAATTAAACTGCGTCGGGCCAAAAAAAGGTAGCGCAGTTTTTAATCTTTATTCCCCGTCCGGAAATATTTTTTTCATGTCTTTTTCCCTCTAAGAGGCACTCAAGCAAGCGACAGTGAAATTGAATATGAATGTGAGCAGTGCGCTATATTGAATAAGCCAATTGATCGTCATTAGTCCCAGCAGTTTTATGAGACAAATCATCGCCTTCTAGTTTGTGCACCATAAACCATAACTTTTTGGTTTTCCTATCGTAGATAGACGCGTCATTTGTTTCAGCTTATGTCTGTAGGAATTTACGATGCGTATATTCACGACATTGGAGATTGAAAACGTTGTTTTTCCTGCCTATTTTAGGCGCCTAAATCAGGCAGTTTCTTAGACGCATCCTCTGGCATTATACTTAAGGGCCCAATAAAGTACACGCTGTGCTTATCAGATCCTCTATACATTGAAGTTTCACTTTCGGTCTCATGTGTGCCCAAGGATATACGTTGACCGGAGGGTGGAAATGTTGGGAATGGCTACTGTTATTTTCAGGTCACCTGTGGAAACATTATATAGAGGGCGATTTGTACAGTCTTCGGCATAAATTCAATCTGCTGCTCAGAGCCTAATCCGCAAGGACCCACCGTTCAGCTATAAATCTGATATCTAGAGAGCCACGTCCTTACAAAATAAGCCCTCCTCCCCCTTTCTACGCAATCGCCCGGAAGATTTTGCCACACAAGGCACGCTTACCTGTGAATCTAAGCCAAGGCTTATGGATGCAGCCTGACTTCTGGGACCAACAGCTTCATTGTGAAGTACAATCAGACCGAACGACCAGACACCAGCCTCGGCGTCTGGTCGCACGCAGTCTCGAAGCTCTGCAGGAATTTCCGGCACCGGAGTGGACACGACGTCATTTCCACCGCGCCCATTCGGTAACCGCGCATTTGCAGACTTTGGAAGATTCTTGGTGGGCCTGACGCTTGCTCGTGAATGGCGCCATAAAACGGTCGACAGTGGTCCTGCATCGCGAATCGGACGCTGACGGCAGCTTGTCGAGGCCACTGTACACATGTATTGAAGGTAAGTCATTTTGACGCTTTCACCTCGCTCGGCAGCGGCCGTTCCCGCTCGATTCGCCTGTGGCTTCTTGCCTAGGCATGACGGCTATATTTATATTTCGCAGATGAGGTGACGCTTTTGCACGTGGTTTATTATGCGGCCCTGCCGAGGTTGCCGTGCTTGGTGGAGCCTTGCAGCATCAACCCGGACTATATTAGTGTCCTGAGCTGGTGTGTTTTGAATGGGGTGGTTCGGAATTCCAGCTGGACCGTAAAGTGCAGGAGGAGCCGGTGCTGCATACGGGAAGGGATAACCCGGGGAGTACTCGAAACCGTCACAAATGCAGCCTGGTGGTCGTCCAAGCATCTGATAAGGTTGAATTTGGGCAAACGGATCAGGTGGTCCGTAATATGGTGGGGGTCCGAGTGTAGCATCGCTTAGAAAGCTGGGGCCGGCTGCAGTGTAATTGAACGGCCCGTGCTGTTCTGCGCTTGGAACAGAGAAACCATATTCCCTCCCTTGAGAGTGTTTGGTGGAACTCGTTTGGGGGCGCGATAATTTCTCTGTATTTCTGGGAGCAGCCCGGGGTGGTTCATACTGATAGACATCATCGGTTGCATACGTTTCGGATAAGTCTTCTTCTGAGGGCCTTCGTCGGTTCTTCTTGTCAAATCTCGACCTTTGATTATCTCGACCACTCAATCTGTTTCTTCGAGTGCTTGCTGTCGACCGATTTCCGCTAACTTTAGGAGGCGGAACGGGCAAATTCAGAGTTATTTGATTGCTTGGGCCTGGTAGTTCCTCAGAACCACGCCGCTCCCTTCTGAAAAATTTCCTCGAGGTCTTTTTGCTTTTCGGTGACAAGCAACCTCTGTTTCCGGGGTTTTCGCACGGTACGGCACTTTGCATGTCAAGCTTTTTCGAAGTACTCGCCTTGTTAGGGTCATCCCAGGACTTCCTTCTACGAGGCTGGTAATCGTAGACATCGCTTTCGGGAAATGCTTCTTCAGCAACTTCCTCGTAGAACTCTTCAATTTCCCGTGGGTCGGCAGCTCTCGTTGTAGAAGCGTGTGCAGCATTGTCACGGTCATATGATTCACGAGATGGACCCGAGGAAATTTTCCCATGAGCGTTGGTCGCTGATATAAAGTTCTGATCCATTACTGTTTTGCTCGCCGGCGTCAAACCATCCTCCATACGCAGTGGTCTCTTGGCACTGTCCACTTGGGATGACGATGCAGTTTGGCTTTCGGATATCGTTAAAGGTACTGTCTTCAGCACCGAAGCCATCGTTGGGCCCACTGACTTCTTCGAGTTCAAATTTTGGTCCTGACGCGGGCGCAGGTTGGGAACTAGCACTTCCTGTCACTATGGAGAAGAGATCAGCGACGCCAAAATTCTGGGGCTTTCGGCGAGGGAGTAGGGTGATGTCTCCAGTTTGCGTGTACTTATCGGTTCTCGATCGGCCGCTGCTTGAAGCGATGCTTTGAATCAATTCGGATAGCTTTATCGTGCTTGTCGCGTTGTCCACGGTTTCCACCTTGCGCGTGGTTGAGGGCACTGGAATGCCTGCTGGCATGGCGGACGCCTGTCCACTGAAGGTGGTAAGCAGATCGGCTATGGAGCTGTTTCTTTTCGAAGAAAGCGAAGGTGCCATTTGGGAAACTTGAGCTCCTCTTTGTAGAGGCTCGTGGCCCTGTGGAAGAAAAAGCTGTCCTGTGGGCTGAAACTTCGGAAACGGCATTGATTCCAAGCCAGACACAGGTGGCGTCTCAGAAAAGATAGATTGTCTTCCGTAGGATCCTTGAGATCCACTTACTCCCGCATCTTGCGCACCACTAAGAGCCAACCCCGAGATCAGGTTTTGTAGACTTGCGTCGAGACTTCCTCCGGCGCCAGGATTTCTGGTCGCCGACTGTTTTTTTGAGAGCGGAGCGCTGTGGCTGCTGCGGCACCACTCCCTCCTGCGTGGAGGACATTTCTTGTGACGCTGGAAAAATTCCGCTGGTGTTCTGCGAGGAAGCCCAGAGGAGTAAATCCGCAGGTTGGAGTGCCGGAACTGCTTGTCCTTGTGGTCTAAGGTGTTCACGATCCCGTGGAGCTGAAGCTGCCGGCATCACATCGCTGACCACCTCATCGCGCTCTTCTCGGTTGGAGAAGCCCGAAGTGTCCATTCCAGTGACGACGGTGTTTCCAGGAGGATTTCCTTTCTGGGACTTTTTCCGGGGCTTCTGTTTCTTTTCCCCGCCCTTTTCATGAGCAGTGGTCGATCTGGGGCCCTGGTTATTCTCGGGGTCGGGCGGTGGTGATGCCATTTTCTTCCGTCTACGTTTGTCGCCTTCCTCTTTTTCCTCTTGTGGCTACGGATGCAAGTTCATCAGTTTCTCTGTAGACTGCGAGTATAGAAGTCACGAACACCATAACACATGTACATTCGACTGGCCATTTTTGTTGGTTATAATAGTATTTATTTACTCACTCATGGATTTAAATACATCTAATGAATAATGCTGGTGGCCATGACTACGACGCTGACGAAGATGATCATGATGGTGATGTAACCGGTTTTGTGGCGGTCGAAAACGAAAGACACCCGCTCGTTCATGGGAATAGGAAAAAACGGGGGGGGGGGGGGCAGGGGGGGGGGCTAATACGGCCTGGCAATCCGCCCTCAAAAGACAAAAAAGGCAAATTAGGAAAAACCTAAAAATACAAAGCTAAAGCGGAGGGAGCGGGAGAGAAACGACAGATATTGCGAAATAGTGCAACAAGAGCCGTGTTTATGGAAAAACGATGCTTTCAAGAAAAAAGTACAAGTTTCCGAAAAAGGACGCCGCTTTAACTAATACTTTGACCCCGAGCCTTTTTAGGACCCCAACAGGCCATGTTTTATATCTTTGAAATGCTTTCATTTCTTCTAAAGCGGTTAACATTATCTCCACCGCTTGAGCTCTATGCTTCAAAGAAGCCATTGTTTACATTCCACGCCACGAGCTGCACCAGTGGAGCATCTTAACGGACTCAAAGGCAGCCCTGCATGCCTTGTCAAGAAGTAGGTCTTCCCTCCATTATATCGCAGACTGCGATGTCTCCTACCTTCCCCACCCGCTTGCATTGTCGGACACAATATACAATGACAATGAATATATGGCCATAGTTGTATTACGCGAATTCAAAAAGCCGATGAAGCAGCTCTAAAGTGCCTTAACCACAGAAAACGCCGCAAAGTGTTTGTTCCTTCTCCCTTGACAAGCAGCGAAATTGTGGTGTTCTTGCCGGACGAGGCTTTCTTGTTCACATTCTTGGGGAATGTGAAACGCTGTCTCTGGCGTTTCGGCGCATCCGCTGAAGACATGCGCGGCAGGGTCGGTTGCATGCTCATCAACCCTGTAATCCCAAGACAAAGAAAACGATCGATAAAAATTCTAATGCTTTATATTGCATTGTAATTTGGGACTCAAGCAATAAAGAAAACGCGAAGAAGAATTTTTTTCTCCCGAGGTTATAAAGCTATCTACTGTATCATTTACAAATAAAAAGTAGGCATATGTATAATTACATATATATTGTAAATATATGAGGTACAACATACTCATTTGTATGTAGGTATATGTATACATACATAAAAAGTAGGCATATATAATGCATCGCATACGCATAAAAAATTGTATCATATACACAATAAAACGTAATTGTCGACCCGCCGGGCACGCTTACCGTAGAGGATGCTATCTTTCAATGTGTACGTGGGACTCCACGCGGCCAGTTATGAAAGTATAGTTTTTTTGAAAAAAAACGCTCAGAAAGTATCAGAAAAATTATACACTCGGCGTTTCTTGGCAGTTCTAAAGGCACAGGTGCGAGTAAAAAATCCAAAAGATTGCGTACCTTATATGATACATTGGGCATTACATGGTTAAACACTGTTCTCGTAGGCGCCGGGTTAGTGCGTAGTCTCAGAGCACGGATGCGGTCGGCGTATTTCATGAACTTGGAGCCATGCTGCAGCCAAGATTTTGCCTGTTCCTGCTGCATATGGGCAAGGAGGTCTTTGTTCGTGTATCGGTCACGCAAACGGCTCCAGCAACTTGCAGTGCCCCCTTTCAAGGCCGCATAGATCATCTTAAGCGCTATGCGGCCCTCAAGGACCGCATAGCCCTTATAGGGCTTTGGCGCTCTTTGCCCTAGATCATCTTAAGGAACATCTTTAGGATCATAGATCATCTTAAGGGCTTTGGTGCACTTGGCCCTAGTTGGCCTTATGCCATTAAAATTGAATCATCATCATCATCTCCATCGTAAGGGCTGTAGTCCCCTCAGGAACACCCAAGAGAGTTGCGATGCGTCTGCGGCTAGCACTCAAAACCTCATCAAGCTGGAAGTCGACAGCCGGGTCGGCCAACCCCACAAGCCTACACATAGACTTCAATTGTACAGACTGTACTACCCTCTGGAGTTAAGTACACCTAGGCCCCCGTTCCTGGCCTGGACAGAAGCCAGATGTGGCTACTGGGAAAACTCTTCGGAAGGTGCATGAAAGCCTTTACTTCCTTGCCGAGTAGCTTGTCCGGCCGTCGGAACCCATTCTCAGCCTGTAGGGTACTCGACGTCGTATAAAGAAATGCCGGGACGAACACTTGTTGGGCGCAATGGTTGAAGTGACTTCAACGACGCCGTATCAATCAGTTGGGGAAGGTGAATTGCTTTAGTGGGGCTTACTTTTGGGGTTTTTTCAACTATACATCGTGATCGACACCACGAACGGTCGAATCCGCTGGCACAGGCGTTGGGAATGTACACGTATTCACAACGAAAGCACTACGTTGCCAGTTTCAACGAATAAAAGCATCGACGCGCTATCCTCCTGATGCCAGAGTCCATGCCGCACTGATTAAAGAAAATTTGCAGGAAATGGAAGTGGTTCTTTCCGGCACTCGATGGTTTCCTCTTCTTGATCCGGCTAAACGAGTGAACAGAGAAGGGCCTCCTCCGCACGCGAATTGAGCTTTGAGCGTCTGTTGGACGACTAATTACGTCTTTTGGCGGAGCTTAGAAAGAGTTTACGATGTCGCAATGGTTAATAGCTTCTGACGGCTGCGATGCAGTTACTTATGGCGAGTGATACAGATTATTCGGACTCGGCCGAAGGCTTAAGGGCAATTTTTTTAGTTAGTGTGGATTTATGTGTTCGTGTGTCCACTCACACTTAGGGCCGTATTCTGAGTCCCTCCTCCACTCCGCTTGCTCCCTCTACTCGGCTGAGGAGGCGATTCCGCAATGCTTATGCATGAGGAAACCGATTTCAAGGACCTCCTCCACTGGAAGCTCCAGTGGAGGAAGGACTCGAAATACCAGGGTAAGTCTCTTTCACAACAGAGCTGTTTAGGCCGGCACAAATCCGTCCGTCGGAACAAACAACTCTGACGCCTCAAGAAACAAATGTGGTTTGTGAGGTACTGGGAATCGAACCCGGGAATTTTATTCCGTGAAACCGGCAATCCTAACCACTGGGGCTACGGAGTAGCAGCGGCGGAGAACAATAACATGTGCAGCCAATTTGGAAGAAAAAAAAATGCTTCCCCGGGGTTTGGGGGTTTTCCCGGGAAAAAAATTTTTTGGAAAAAACCCTTTGGGGGGGTTTTGGCTTTTAAAGGGGAAAAAAAAAACCCTTTTTTCCCCCCCCCTTTCCCCGGGGGGGAAAATAGTTGAAACAGGAATTTAAATGATGTGTTGCAGCCTTACATACGGTAGCTTCCTTATGCAGCATAACTTGTAGCGCAGCGGAATAAAGGATTTATTATACGCAATTGGACAAGCCTTTAATTAAAGGTGTGTACTTCGCAGATTTCCGATGTCATTCGTTTGAACTTTAGGAGAGAAATATGCATCTTCCTCGTCTGTTCAGCGAATCAATGCGTTGCTCTTCTCAAAGTCCGTAGTAACCCGCACGGAGTTTTGGGCTCAAAACTCCTTTTAAGTAAGCGCTATAAGCTTTTCGCTCACGGCCAAAGCGGCTGGCCGCTCGCACCAGAAACTACACCATATGTTGAGGCACGGAGAACGGATCGGGTGCCCCCGCCCGGTGCAACAGGGCCCCACATGATCACATCAAAAGGTGCGGTTCCCGGCATCTGCCCTCTCTAAGAGTGTATTGACCCAATGCTAAAATTAAGCGGTTGTCGAAACGAGAAAAACTCATCATTTGGCGTAGTAAGGCTTCAGGGGAACCACGTGAACGATCTCAGACCCCATGGGCGCCGTCCTAATGTATTTTTTTACCGTCGGGGAACAACTTTGTAGATATATTGGCCAACACAGACGGACCCAATTGAAAGTTAATTATGCTCCAACCAATACATAGACAAAACCCGACGTTTCGAAGCCGGCTCGGCTTCTTCTTCAGGGGTGACAGGGGCCACACTGCAGCTGCGTCTTATAGTATTTCACTGTTGCTGCCCTCGCGCAAAGCCCTTCGCAACTTCCCAACCAGACAGAAGTCTGTCAAAATGTTCACCTTTAAGACTAACCCAAGATTTGGATAATTTGATCAGCTTCCAAGTTTTCAGTATCAATGTTGGGGCAACATTTTTTTTTTCATCCTTCTGCACTTTATACACCAAATTCTGGTAAAAATATTATAAATACTTTTTCAAATTTTTCTGTCTGAAGCACCACAGCATTCCTTTCCCTATGAGGTGTGGCATACTGAAGGGTTAAAGGTTAATTTAGGCGTTTTAGGGATCTGGGTTGTGCACAAAAATATTAATGTACAGGTGTTTTCGTCCCCCCGCCTCTCCCTGGTCCAGAAATAGAGACATTGCAAAATATTTTAAATAGCGTGAAAGTCAGAATATCGCACACTAATTGCGTGCACCACCAACGCTCGGATGGCGCCGTGTTCGTGGTCCCTCGAAGTTCGTTGAAGGGACTCTGCAACGCTTCCGATAAACGCTTCCACTCATTTCTTCGCGCCTGGAAGCACTGCGAAAGATACAGTTATCCCTAACACGAAGCCGAACTGCGTGTATTGCCGTCGAAGCAGATACGCCTTTTCTTTGTGATTTGCTTTTGTGGCTTTCTTTTTAACGCGGCTATCGAATATATTCATTTCTGCAGCGAAAAGTAAGGCGGTCAACCGCACCTAGACCGCTGCAATGACGAAATTCCAGCCGTTGAAGAACGCCAAGACAGGAGTTAAAAATCTTCTGAGCAAGTACTCTAAAGCTGACTGATGGGTATAGAGCAGTCATTTGTGGTTCACGTACCTCGCTAACCACTAATCGAAGTACTGGATCTGCAATCATTTGAGATTACAAAAAAAATTTAATAGAAGTCTCACAAGGTCTTTCTAAAGTTAAACTGGACGTTCATGTCTGAAATTTGAGCAAGTTTTTATATCGCACAAGATATTTTATGCTTGAAAACCTGTCGCACACGCCTGGGAACCCCTCGTGATCTTAAATATCTGCCGATGTCTTCACGTCCACGGAGCTGGTATTCGCATTAGTTCCGGTCACTAACTGCGGCTTCCTCTTAGTCATCTTGTGAATGCGTGCGCGATGCACAGGCTTAAAACAGTGACGATTAGAGCCCGAACGCAGGACCCCAACACACCCACACTCAGAGACAGAGACCAATGGCTTTGCGGTGAAGCCCTCTTGCAGACTACAAGGAACGCACAAGTTTCACATGTTTGCCATTAGCGCTCCACACCTACGGTGCTTTCGCAAGGACAATATTTGCAAACACATTCATTTAAGCGTTAATTCGACGAACGTATTATGGAAATCATTCGGTATGTTCTTTTGTGTGTGGTTTACCACCGATAGAATGGCGCAATTAGAAATTAGGACGAATATTATTTGCTGTGTGGTGCGCTCTAATTCAACCGTTCCGCCAATATAGTATAAAGGGTAGTATTCTGATAAATATATTTGGCAAGGGAAAACTTAAGCTGTCTTCTCTTCTTTGCACGCTGTCCGTGTAGTTTCCTACGGAACAGCGCAGGCCACTGGGGGGAGATCTCTCACCTGCGACATCGTATTATAAAAAGGGTTGTCCTTGGTGGGCTATAGCTCTTTTTCCCCAAGTCTCTGAAGTATGGCGTTGCGCATTCTGTGACGCTTTGTACAATCCTACATTTTCCTCCTCCTCTCTTCTCTTTGCTTCCAGTGTCCACCACCTACACTTGCCCTTTGCCTCCCCACACACTTATAACACTTCCCATTCGTGCCCTCGGCTTTTCGCCTTTTCGACCCTTTTCGCTACTTTTTTCATCTTCTTCTCCATTGCCCCCTTCCACACCCGCACCCCATCTACACACACCCTTCTACATGTTATGTATACCACCCTATACCACACCACATGCAAATTCTGCCCCCAACAAGGCACCCTGTACCAGGTGGCATGGGAGTGCAAGTGGCACGTGGCATGGGAGTGCATCCCCAACCCTCACCCTAATACCGGATGGTACTAGGGTGATTGTTGAAGATTGGTGAGTTGGGGAGCACGGGTGGCCAGCCCCGTCAAAGGCATTCCGGACTCAGGAAGCTTCCCACATGGCGGGTGGCCTAATACCATCACCTGTACTGCGACAATTAAAGTTTACCTATCCCCTTTCCCGAGTCCTCTGTTCCCTCTTCTCTGTCTCGCAACGTCCCTCCTCTCCACTACCGCCTGAAACAGCCCTTTTAGATGCAACGCATCTCTTTAACTCGCCTTGTCCTGCGTCGTTGTAACGACGCAGTCCTGCATCCCTCCCCCATTCTCCTCGCCGCGGCAGCTGCGCGCTCCGCCGCTCTCACCGCAGCGCCATCTGTGCGTCAGCGCGGTCAGCGCGCAGCTTGCGCTCGGCTGCGCTCGCTCCCGTCGCCGTGCCAGCTGTGCGTTAGCGCGCAGCTTGCGCTCGGTTAAAAATTTACACCATCTTCCCGCGAGGGGAACCATGGGGTAGATGCACACATCGGGGGTGAACATGCTGCGTAAATAGGATACACAACAGCAATCCACACGCTGACATCGCTAAAATAACGGAAACGCAACGGCAACCCCCGATGCGTTGCATCTACCCCATGGTTCCCCTCGCGGGAAGATGATGTAAATTTTCATCCTTCCTGCACTCGTTCGCTCCAACACAGCCCTTTCTTCCTCCTCCGCTCCCAATCTACTGATCCAATTGCAATATTTCCCCTCTACTCCACATTTCCTTCAGAATCTTCCCCTCTCCACTCCCCTTTCGCGTGTTGGAAATTTTATTTGAACCGCCCGCGGTTTGAACTCAGCCACGCAAAGAAGAGGACAAGGAAGAAGAGATGTACGTGCAGCACGCAACGCGTGCTGCGCCTTTTGCTTTGTATAGCCGTCTCCCCAAGTACACCGGATCTTTTGAAAAAATCGCGTTCGGTCCTTATATCTATGCCGAATGAATAAGAGGAAAATAAGTCTATGAAGGTAACAGCCATGATGAAAAGCTCACTAAAAAATCGGAATTCATTGTAGCTTCAGCCAAGAAAGATGGTATAAGCCCTTAGTGGAATTAGGACTGCGCTAGAGATTATCGGTGTAGGAAAGCCGCGTGGAAAAGGTTTATTCACAATCAGAGCCCTGATAACTGGTCAAATTTTAAATATTACTGCACTGTGTTTCGCTGAAATATCTCTACAGCAACCAATGCTTATCCGCACTGTCAGAGACAAAAAACCGGCGTGCTCTCTTTATTTCTTTCGCAACTGCAAGAGCTTCATTCATAAAACTTCTTATGATTTAATCGTGGAAACGCCGAATGAAATTTTGAATTTGCTCGAAAAGGTCACCCAGGAATTACAAATCAGATTCTCCTCTGCTTCATTACCGATGGCTGTAGAAAACGTCCCACTTTTAGACTTCTCCAATGTCATGATGGGAGAGCTGGGGAGTGGGGTTATGCGGCTGCCGGGAGCCTCCCCAGGGTCTGATGGGGTGTCTACTCCGGCGATAAAATTACTGTTCAAGGAGTTTCCTAACGATTTGTGAAATATCGTAAATACTTCATTGGAGAAATCATGAATTCCTGAAGATTGGAAAATTGAAAAAATTTTCCTCTTCTAAAAACACCCCAGCCTACGTACTGTTCCGGACAATATTCGCCCGATCGCAATGACTAGTAACATAGGGAATTGACAGAGATAAATTATGCATGGACGTTTTATTATGGTTTCTGTCTAGGAATAATATTCTTAGCCCACATCAAACTGGCTACCATCTGGGTTGCTTCATTTGGTCAGCCCATGTTGACTTGGAAAGCCGCATCTAGTTTGCGCTCAGAAATAAACAAGGAGGCGCTCTTGTCACCCCGGATGCTCCGAAGCGTACGACAGCGTGGAATATAGTGTCCTGCTAGCCACACTTACAGAATGTGGGTTGCCCAGTACACCCTTTCATGGATTCACCAATTCTTAATTGATAGTTTTTGCTCACAAAAATGGTTTTAAGTCATTGTCTCTATGCTCAGACAAGGGCGCCCCCAAGGATCGGTCCTCTCCCCCATACTATTTATTATATTATTGAGTTCCATTCCAATAAGTCAGCAAATTCGTGCCTACGCTTATGCGGACGTTGCAGCTCTTTTTTTTCTGCAGCTTAAGACATTCATGTCCTGTATCAATCTTACAAGCCTATTTGTGTTCAATTAAAAGGTGGATAGCGAACATAAAATATGACATCAATGTCAATAAGTGCGCTGTTCTTGTGTTTCCAGTATCCGCTCCGGTGAGCCTATGCCTGCGTGGTCGGGAGGAGGACTATCCCACAGGTGCCATTCTTGAAGTACTTGGGTGTCATTTATGATACTACACTGGAGTTGGCACCTTATATAAGCCATATCGTGACCAAAGAGAACGGGCACTTGGATTGTTGCGGAGAATCAGCAACAGGAGCTTTGGAATGAGAAGTGACACAATACTTTTCGTTTACAAGGGGTACATGCGTCCCATATTAGAGTTTGGCTGCGTCTCATTTCTCTGTTCAAGCCTTTTACAAACGCAACCAGCTTAGTATATTGGAGCGACGGACCCTAACATTGTGCCTCGGCCTCCCAAGGTGCGTGGCCAATAACATCTTGCATCTGGAGGACAGCATGCCGTGTGAAGAGTCGCGGTTTCAACTCTTCACAGTGCGACCGTTATGAGGATTTTCGAATCACTACACAGCCGATTGTTTTCGTTGATGGTAGCTCAGCCGGCATTATTTTTCAACTCTTTCTGGCCTCGGCACATTCGTCCTCAGTGTGCATTAATTTCTCTTTTATTAATTTCTCTTTGAAAATCAACTCTCCGATAATTATGCAAATCTCCTGTCGGGTCCCTCCAGCGCCTTCAACTTTTCATAATATTTTTACCAATAGCACCAAAATGCTTTCGTCGAGACTACTTACAGGACTCCTGAAGGACCATTTGGCAAGTTTGAATGATTATGTAATTGTGGCAACTGATGCATCGCAACGTGAGGAGAGGGCAGCAGCGGGCATTTTTAGCCCACAGCTTAACTGAGCAGTCTCTCAGCGTTTACCAGACTTCACTCCAATATTTCAAGCCGAATTCCTAGCGGTATACCGTACTGGCCTTAAAGGAAGTACCTCCGCAGCACTTCAATTTAGCTATAATTACTTAATCACTATCGGTCTGTTCCGCTTTGGCATCATCCCAAAATTCAGACCTGATCCGTGCATTCAACTTTCTGGTGCCTTCTCATTTGCGGAACATCTGCCTCATTCGGGTTTCCGAACACAAAGGCTTACTCCTTAATGAAGAGGCTGACGCCTATTATCGAACCACTGTGCCAATTTCTACCATAGGCCAGTGAACAGGTGGGGCCACACTGGAATGCAGTGACTTTTTACTTCTTGCATTTCCTTTTTTTGTGTGTCTAAGCAGAAAACAGAAAAGTTATAAATATTGGAAATTGAAGCTGGATGTGCGAAATCAGGGATGGAGGTGCATTCAGCCATCGTCGTACGTGTGCATGATTTTTATGCCTAATGTTGCGCGTCCATCCACCCCTCATCATATCCAACCAGCTTCGGCCCTGTCGGAATGGCGCGATCAGATAGACGTCCACTTCATCACGCGAGGAACCCAGGTTCGATCCCTACAACGGGAAGCGTTTTTTTATGCCACTTCACCCACGATCTTCATCGTCGTAAGAGAAATTTGGATTTCCCGCAGTGCGTTTTGGGTGGACTAAAGACGACACCAGGACGAGAGTGAGTGCTTCGCTTTAAAGGAAGTTTGGGTGGCTTTTCTCGGCCCTGAAAGCAGCGAGCTGTCAGCCTGTCACCGCTGCTCGGGACCGTGACGGTTTTGAGACAGTGAATTTAATCCCAGACTGTCGTATATGCCTTGTTTCAACAAAAAAAGCGTGTACGTGTATCCCAAAATTAAGTGAAGCTTTGTACCTCTACCAGCCAAGGGTTCTGTCGCGACCTTCGGCGTCAACAAAAAACTACCGCGAACAAATCAAAGAAATTACTGGCACCGCCAAGATTCGGACGTGGACCGAATAGAGAAACGGAGCAGGAGCCCGTTGTCTTATCAATTGAGCTACGAACGCACGCGGAGGCGGGGAGACATGATGTACGCACCGAGCACAGTGGCGCGTTTACCCCCTACGTTCTCGCTGAATGCCACGGGATAGCGTCACACGACCTCTCGCACTGCTGTGCGCTCTGCCCACGGCACGTGTAGCGGCCGTGTGCGAGCCTTCCGCATGTGCTCGGAGTTAGTAAAAATTAAAGGAAGCTCACACCAAAGCATGGCATGTCACATTCTCCGTCTGTGCTGCTGGCCTATGGATTAGTTGCCTTTCGGATATGCAGTAGACAGCTTAACGATCAATTCGTAAGAAAACAAACGAGAAACACTTTCAGTTGTGTTCGTCGCAGTCGAGCCCAAGATGTTACGCAGCTGCGCAAATGCTACAAAATCTAACTGCGGGGAAAGCGCAAAGTGAGCGTGTATAACACCAATGATAAGGCTGTTCTGAACGTCGTGTTGAAGTGAAATAATAAAGAACGTGTTACAGGTACAGCGTAACGTGTCATTAACACAAGCGGACCGCAGTCACCCACGGTAGGGGGTGTTTAAAGCTTTGCTTCCCAACCACCTCCACAGAGTGGGTTGGCCGGCACTTCTCTACGGCATTCACCTGGCTACCCGAAGTAATACGCGCTCCTTACTGACGTGTGTGCTAAATGATGGATGCGATAGTGATACCCGCTTATACAAAGGAGCGTTTCATATCACTACAGAAACGGAGTGGTGACGTGGCATACCATCCTCACTAACGCCCGGAGCGAATACAAAGTGGTCCATCGAGACAAATATGTGAAAGATTGGGTTAGAGGCAGCCGACATTTTTAGTATTGCGCTCGGTGCCTTTACTTCATCTCACCCAGACTCCCCACAAATGTATGTAGCATAAGCACGTGCTTGTGAGGAGCTGTTTCAAATGAAACGTGGTCGGGGAGCATTGTTCTTGCTCACGCACTCGAGACCACGAAAATAGTGGCATCCTCGGCATGTCCAGCACCTCTATGAAAGTGTATGACATATATCCCGCCTTTGGCCCAAGTAGTACTAGTATGTATTGTTGGATTAGGCGGACTTAGCCTTGCATAACTGCCGGTAATTTCTCCGCCTAATCGTTCCCCGATAGTATATCAGAGACACGCGATGTCACCGCCCCTCACTTAGTCCTATTATAATTGAAACACGCAATGCCACCACACTTTACTTTTTCCTGTGGACTGCAAGAATCCCAGCAGGAGACGAGAAACATAAAACGATCGCCCTCTATACGTTTCTCGGATGAGTTTATAAAACAAGCATTTGTGGTGGTACTCAACAACGAGAAGACTTCGTTACTCGAAGTCAACGGTGCGTTGTTGAACTTTGAAGGAGCAGGTTTATTGCTTCCGTACAGTCACAACAAAAGTGAGCTGCCCCTCATGGACCAGTCCGTAGCGCTCCAGCGCAAACACTGGCAATCGGAATTCGTGTTGAAATCCCAAAATTTCGCTCGAGGGTGATATGCCTCCCTGCGGTTCCATGAGGTAGTCTTCTATCTTTGGGTAATCCGGATGCCTGACGCAGACGTGCACATAGAAGCCCGTTGGGTCCAGGTTTTGGGCAGTGTTGCCCCACCTCAGATAGAGAGATAGAAAGCGAGTGGCAATGGTACCGTTGCCGATTGCGATGTGCAAGTAGCTGTCCCGGCGGTACCACCGAGTAAAGCCGACCACCTTCCCGCAAACCTGAAGCACTTCCTCGATATTTGAAACAGTTATGACGTAGCCATCTTCATTGCTTTCCCGCTTGT
Source organism: Haemaphysalis longicornis (assembly GCA_013339765.2). Classification (NCBI taxonomy): domain Eukaryota; kingdom Metazoa; phylum Arthropoda; class Arachnida; order Ixodida; family Ixodidae; genus Haemaphysalis; species Haemaphysalis longicornis. Next base: position 24,042,723 of record CM023457.1, read on the forward strand.
TAAATTGAGGCCACATGTCAAACTGCACCAAAAAATTCGGATGAGAAGAAGTTGCTCTGTATTCGAGGACTGGTCGGTTTAGACTTGTATCAACACTCTGCCGCAGGAGGTGCATAAAGGACTGCGACTCACTGACCATCAATTCGAGCTTTCGAAGGATGTGCCGCTTTTCCAGCCTCCACGGCATCCCGCCTTCTTCATTGGAGCTGCTTTCTTTTGTCTCGCCAGATTGCGTAAAGAGAGCGCTCAGCTCCCGTTGTTGACGCTTCAGCTCTTGAGTAAATACCGAGGAGAGCTGACGCACGCTATGGGTGAAGTGATCGTGTATCCTGACCTCGCATTCGCGCAACTTGTTGGCGGTTCCCTCAATCAAGGCGCTTTGGTTCCTGGTTTGTTCTACAAGTCCATTAATTTCGCTCTCAACAGCTGCCAACTGGTCTTGGTAAGAGTTTCGAATGAGTTCCTTCAACTCTTCCAAGCAGGCGTGATTGTCTTCGGAGTTGACTTCCATATCATGCCGCACCGTGGCGTTTTCGGTCACCGACCCGATGTCCCCGCCGTGGCATTCAGTCCGATAGTGCCTTGGCAGGTCTTGCTGCAGGATCTTGTCATTGCACCGCGGACAGGACACGGCGTGAAAGGTGCACTGCTGCTCGTAGTGTGTTAGTACTTCTTGAAGGGTACCGACAAAGGTACATCCATGAGCTTCGTTCCAGCAGCAGGCCTGGAAAAAGAACCGAGAATAAAAACGGTGGTGAGATCATGAGCCGTCGGACGTGTTCCAGTAATTTCAGAAATAAAAATGGGCTTCCAGTTGAGGGTAAGTAAACTGTTCGGCGTGTGCACTTAGTTTCAAAGCAGGAGACTCTTGAGCAGCGACACTTTAGCTGGTAGCAGAGTACAACTGAACAATGAAAACCGTTGTTTCGAGTGAGAAGCAGCATTCAAGACCGCTGATGAAATATCCCTCACCATTTGGCGCGTATTCTCGGCTTCGTTTTGATGCAGAATGCAAAGTACTCATTCGTCCAAAGCCAGAAAACTTTCTGAACCATCTTTTTGCCATCTGTGTGTTGGCGTGAAAAGTGACGTTGCTTTTATACAAATTTTAAGCGGACATTTATTTCTCGCTTAACATACAGCTTGTCCCAGTACACACACAAGTGTACCAACGCGCACGCCCAGATTTCTTGCTTCGCAAAAAAATCACCACGAAAACAGAAAAACGCCAACTTTGTGCATAGAGAGTAGGCGGGGGGGGGGGGGGGGGCGAGGTTCGGTGGGTGGGCTCATAAACCGCTTTTATAGGGAACTACTCAGTTTTGGGCTACATCAGCAGTCGTAGCAGCTGTACAAAAAATAAAGCCAGAGATGCGATAAAACAAGCCAGCGAGCCAGCGTGAAATAGGCCGTAAAAGAGCGTCCTCAAAAGAACGCACTCCCTGAAGCCTGCTGAAAGTAAATCTTCTGTCAGTAGTGCACCCTAATTGGCAGGAACCAAAGGATCAATAAAAACAGTTCCCCTCTTCCTCAGTCTAGTGCTGAAATCCTTGCTTTCTGTGCAGGATCCGGTTCAACATCGCCTGCGAATAAAAACAGTGTATTTGCCCCAAATGGCTCAGTTTGTATGCCGGCCTTGGAACAACTTAACGCTGTGTATTCACTTCTGCCTAAGTCAGAAAGGCTTTCCAAGTCGTAAACCCACTGCCAACGCCTTCATTCGTCGCAGGCGATATAACTGTTTCTTAAACGCCTCAGTAGTAGCGGGAGACAAGTGGGTCTCGGAGTGCACTAGTTATAATTTCCGCTTGACTGAACGTAACTTGGGCAAGAACGGCTTTGTTTTTCAACAGCGCGTGGCTGAGCTCTTATAGCCCCAGAAAGGTCTACGCATTCAAAAACCATTAATATTCTCCGGTAACGAAGGCCTCGTTCGGGTGGCGGGAAGGAAGACCGAATTTTGAGGAAGCAGTTAAGGCGGCAATACCATGCCGTGGATCGACAAGAATCGTCGATTGGCATGTATCCCATTGCCTATGGTATGCATGCCCACAAAGCAACTCAAGATGAATGGCAAATCGACAAGCATCGTCCTAGCATGCGAGCATGAGAGGGAGAAAGACAGTCGAAATGATCTTGAATGCGACTCACGATGTCAGCCGAGCAAATATGCCTCTGCTGGAGGTGCCTCTAAGCTTCACGGTACCAAGGTAAAAATGCACCAAGGCACCAAGGTAAACGGCGTAGCTGTATGCGGAATCCCTTGTAAGTGACACACTCCACTCGGTGTAGTGATAAAAGCCGGTTTCATAGCTGCCAATGTGTTTCGGGAGCACAAGTCTGGCCAGTGCGTGACCGGCGGGACAAATCACGAGCACCGTTATAAAGTAATTAAAGCAGTTCCACTCAATGTAAAAGCTATCGGGAGTGCAGAGCAGTGATTCGCCATGATGGGCTGTGGCGCCGCTTCGCTACCACCCTTCTCGCCCTTCCCCTCACTGTCTCACTCCTCTCTGGATGAATTGAACACAGGCTTGTTCAATGCAATTCCATTTCCCCGCCTCTGCAGTGCTCGCGAGCCTTCTACTGGGACAGTTGGCATCCTTTTCTTTATCTTTAGTTTCTTGTTCCTCCTGCACCAGCACGTGTGGGAGGTCTGTTCTTGCGCTTGCTGTCATCTGCCACGTTCTGGAGCTTTCTGCGACATTTTGAACGCATCTTTTTTTTTTTTTGGCGGCCACAGTTTTTTTGCTTATTATCGCAAGAACCGAACAATGAGCGTTCCTAACCAAAGGGGCGCGGGGGCTGCCGATTAATTGCATATATTTTGCCTCAAATGTTCGTGCTGTTTTTTTCTGCGCGAAATAATGGGTACAGTCGGCAAAAGGCTTGTATACAACGTTCGAGCGGTGTGCTCCGTGCTGTGCGGGAGACACCTATAGTGATAGCGCTTAGTTGGAGATCGGTAGAATGTGAGCATGCGCTGCCCGTATCAGCGCGATGGCTGTGTCCTTCCTCGTTGTGCCCGTCGCCTTGGCTTCCGCACCTTCTTCGACCGTAATAAGCGCTGAGCCTGCGCTGCCGGGCCGGTAAACAAAAGCGGAGATTACCCGCCTTAGCGGGCGCTGTGCGAGGTTTTCGTCTGCATTAGCCTTGGCGCACAGCTGTTCATTGCGTTATCGTTCCGCCAATAGCTGCATGAGTCCCGTGAGCACCACTATCCGGATTCTGGGCTCGGCTTTGCATGTCACTGCTGACGGGCTCACGCCACAATACTTAACGCACTGTGCAAGCGATCGCGGACCGATACCTAGTCACTGTAGAACACCGGCAGCGATGAGTTTTCGGCGATTGTTCGTTTTCTCGCAGACACAATAATTCTGTCTAAATTGTGTAGGGCGCCGCGAAAATTAAGTGTTGCCCGTAATTAAACGCTGCCAACGCTGTACTAACAATTGCTAATCTGCACTTATTTTTCCCGGCCCGGCAGCGCACGCAGCGCTTCTCACGGCGAAAGGAGGTACGGAATAGAAGGCGACGTGCACAGCGACAAGGGAAACAGCCGTCGCGCTGATGCGGGTCGCGCATGCTCACATTCTTCCGGTCTTCAACCAGGCGCTATCACTAAATGACTCCCGCTCAGCCCGAAGCAAGCCACTCGCACGTTACAGACAAGCCTTTTGCCGACTGTACATGTATTGCAAGTGCCAGCGTTTCCAGGAGTTTCGAACGGTTATTTGATTGCAGGGTTTAACGCGCCGACGCAACGCAGGCGATGAGGCGTGCCGTAGTGGAGAGCTCCAGAATAATTTTGTCCAGCTGGGGATCTTTAATGCCCGCCGAAATCTCGTACACATGGGCATATTTGCTTTTCGCCTCCATCAGAAAAGAGGCCGCCACGGCCGGGAATCGAACCCGCGACCTCGTGCTCAGCAGCGCAACGCCTTAGCCACTGAGCCACCGCGGCGGGTCGTGAATATATAAACCTCTTCATCATGTATGCTTTTAGCTCTCAGCCAGAAGGCTGACTCGAGGTGTCGAACAAAAGGGTTATTATTCATGTCAGTTTGTCAGACCTGTGTCCTTAGGGATATTCCTTGTTACAAATGGTTATTTTGTTGTTAGAATTGGTTGTTTGTGCGCCACAGTATTCGTTGTGGCACCCTTGTACAGTATATTGCTGCATTCTCGTAGCGAATGCTTTTGTACCCTTGTTTCCCTGGCATGTTAATCTTTTGGTTGTAGCCAACTCTAAATAGTCCGTATGTTAATGTTTTGTTTGTAATCAACTTGAAAATATTTGTGTTTCTGTAAGTGTCTAACTGCTAGCCTTCAGGCGCTGTTAGTTTTGCAACAACAGGCGCTGCCCTTGTTTAATTGTTCCCGGTTGTTACGTTGTGTCATTGATACCAGGATTCTTAGATAATAAATTACTTTTCAAGCGGCAATTACTTTTCGATGCCTTTGCTTAGGTGCGTGACGCCGTGTGACTGCGGTGGCTGTGCAGGGTGTCCCAGCGACATGGACGAATTGACAAGAGCAATGGCGTTACTCGAAGGAAACCTAGTGCGTAATGTTTCCAGCACAGTAGAGTAGCGGCCAGTAACGTTTTTGTTGATGTTATTTATTTTTTAATTCTAAGTAATTTTCAAATTTGAGAAGTACTGTCCTAACAATTAAAGTGTCAATGAGGCGCTTGTAGGTACCTGTGAGAGGCATCTAACTGCAATGTTTTCAGCGACGAGCTAACTGTGTACTCATTTGTTTTGACTGATAAAGAAACCTCGCGAAATCTGAAAAATACCACGTGACAGCGCTCCCACCCGGTTCACAAACCAGCGCCCTCAAATACGCTGATGAAAGCAAATGGTTTACATGTCACATTCCCGAAGAGACAGCGCATCACCTTGGCAATGGCATCCGTGGAAGGAGCAGCAGCAGATGTTTCGCGGGGCGCGTGCAACAGATAAGGCACACACACGGTCGCGATTCCTTTCTTTTATTTACTTCATTTTGGCTAACTCAGAGGTAGCCTGTACGAGGGCACTGCTTTATGATGCCGGCGGGAGTGCCGTCCCGTGGATTTTTCATATTTGGCGGGGGGTTATTTATCAGTCAGAATAAATGAACCCGCAATTACTTCGTCGCTGAAAGTACCGCAGTTAGGTTCTCTCGTGGTACCTACAAGTCCCTCTTGACACTTCAATGATTGTGGCACTACTTTTATAAAATAAAATAATACAATCTCCTTAATGAAAAAATTGTTGGCCGCTAGCTACTCCGTTCTCCTGGGCACATTATGCACTGGGTTTTCTCGGAGTAACGCCATTGGTCTTTTATTTTATCTCGGTGCGTGATAGCTGGGACATCCATAGCGTGTCCGCGGACGAGCTACGGCGACAAGCCGGGCACCGAAAGTGCTCTGCACTTAAAAGCGGTCCGCTGTCGAGACTTCCTGGGCTGACCGTCCTCGTTATATTTAATTACGCAGAATGTAGGGCTACTCAGTTTTCCGATAACTGATAGGTATTTTTCCAGCGCCAAAATTGGGGCGGAGCAAACTCAATGAAGAGCTTTGCTGTTAGCCGGGAACATCGTTCGCGCGAAAGAATTTAAATTCAATATACACCTTTAGAGCATCTGTCTAATTCATGTCGTTTCCTCATGTCTTAGTATTACAAGTTTCCATACGGTTGTACAAAAAAGTGCCAGATTTAGGCAGTTATGCGAGAACAATGTTGACGGCGAACAACACAGGTAAAGGAGGGATACAAAGAAACACGTACAACGGAGCACACAACCTCCGCCGCAGGCCGCACCGTCTGGCAGCACTGTCAGTAAACTGCACGCATGCGCAGTTCTTTCAGGGCGTTTGAGACTGTGGCGTATTGTTAGGGGAAATGCTTGGATAAATATAAGCGACGCCGTCTATTTATATTGAGGCGTCTTTTTATGCTCAGTCGCCACAGAGCATCTTGTTATCTACTACATTCTGGATCCAAGCGTGCAGCAGGCTTATTGCAGCTAGCATGATGCCCTTCAACGATCATCCTGCTCAGTGGTGACGCAGCGGGAAAAGGCGCCTCAAAATGAACGACCGGCGAGTCGACGCTTTTTGATAAAGCATTTCCCATACATTTAGGCCACACTCTCAAATGCTCTCGAAGAAGTGCGCATGCGCGCAGTTTACAGAGTGCAGCCAGATGGTGCAGCATGCGTTGGAGCCTGTGCGCTTCGTTGTTCGCATTTTTTTTAATTCCCCCTGTACCCCTTTACTTTTCGCGGCGCGGCATTTCATTCGACCACACCTGCGGCGCATAACAATTTCACTACCAAAGAGCTTTATAACACACTCACCTGCAGGTTTCCCGCAGAGGTTGCCTTCAACTGTATCTTTTGGCAGTCTGCTGCGGCGAACTTCTTATCGTCCAGAGGGCACAGGCCGCCTCCTTCTCCGGCACACTGGTGAAAGCACGACCCACACAGGGTGTGGAAGCAGCAGAGCAGAAACGTCTTCTTCGAAACCACACCGCACAAACTGCACGTGTGTTGCGGTGGCACTGGTGAGACGAACTTCGTCACTCGCCAGTTCGCACCAGCGACTAGTCCTTTCACCTGGTGCACTGGCAGTTCTCCCGGGTCGGACATGGTACAACTTCTGTCGGACGTCGATGCTTCGAGCCGGAGTGCGCGCTTTCGCAGCTCTCCGCCGACTAGTGGATTGTGAAGTGTGCGCCCCCTCAAAGCTTCAAGAATATCACGGGAACATCGACGGATTGGCAAGTGAGCGCCCTATTACGATAACCAGTATGAAATCTGGAAAGAGTATAGACATGCGCGAAAAGCCCTCTCTCCTGTAAGCGGTGTCTGTTGTGCTGTTCCCTTTAGCTTGACAACCGCAAGGCTCAGTTTATGCCAAAGAAGAGCTACGAAACGCCCATGCGCACGCGTTTGCATTACGTGTTTGATCTTTTATCGGTTTCTCTTACTTAAGGAAGCACGTTAATCCTGCTGATGGACCATGATGTGGTTGGCCTTTACGCTATAGGCACGTTGTACTGATGTTTTCCGCACAAGCAGCTGTGCCACTTTCCAAACATGGTAGTTCAGGGCGTCATTTTTATTGTGAAGATGCCATAATCATCACGACTTCTGTTAGTAACATTCCAATTATGTAAGCGCCGCCTGCGGCCCTGACCGAGGTAACAACAGCCATTATTATTGATTGATTATGAGATTTAACGCGTCGACGCAACGCAGGCGATATCGCGACGTAGTGGAGGGCTCCGGATTAATTTTAGCAACCTGTGGATCTTTAACATGCGCCGAAATCTCGTACACACGGGCGTTTTCGCTTTTCTCCCCCATCAAAAAAGCGCTCGCCGCGGCCTGCAATCCAACCCACGTCCTCGTGCTCAGCAAAAGCCACGATTACCTCGAGTGAAGCCACGGGCGCCCACACACAGAAGGCTCTTGGTAATGTCGTAACAAAAGCCAAAACGAAGGAATAGCTTAAGCGGCGCAAGTGACAAGACGTCAGTCGCTGATATTGGAGCCGACCAATCCGGTGGCAGGTGCTGAAAAAGGAAAGGGGAATCGATGCATTCATCACGACTATTTTTCCACGCCTTGTCTGAGCGTCAGCCCCGTAGGCCGTTGGCACGGCACGCTGCAGGCAGTTTGGGATACAGATCGAGGTATCCCCACTCCTTTGTCGATGTCCTAGCGTGCGCTACAGGCAACTTTATTAGGAATGGTGCTGCGCTTAGGGTGGATCTGTCTGGCGCAGGGTGCCTATATGCGGATTCCCTACGGGCAACTGGAATGCGATAATTTGTAGAAAGCAGTTCAGCTAATGTTTACAAAGGGGCAAGTAATGAGTCAACAGAAGTAGGAACATGGAACCGTTGGGTCACCGATATTTTATTTTTCTTTAGTCAGGCTAGACACCATCCATTTACTTACGTCCCGCCTGTTGTGGGTACCTGAAGGCAGGAAAGCTTTCTTTTTCTTTACGTTGAACAGCCACAACTACACGCGCTCATGCGCGGCATGCCTACCTCTAGCGGGATAAACAAGCATTTGTGCCCGTTGAAATGTTCCCTAACCGGCAGCATGAGATAAGGAAGTAAGAAAAATTAGTGCCCTTTCCCTCTGTGAAGAAGTATATGACCGGTGACGCTGGACGCAGGCCAGGGTGTGCACGAAAGAAAACACGTTTGTTTGTAATAATTGCGATTGAGCATGCATACTTCCTAGCCAATTAGCTGAATAAATTCATAGCTGTAACTTTTTCGCACACAAAAAACGAGGACTAAACGGAGACACGAAGACGAGCGCAGTTTAGTCTCCATTTAGTCCTCGTTTTTTGTGTGCGCAAAAGTTGCAGCTATGAATTGTCACCAACTAGCCCGCCTTTCAGTGCTATAGCTGAATGAAACCTGGAAGGACCCGAGGTTCAGTCTCGTGGACAATCACAGAGCTGTATGCTTTACTCCCGCGTCGGAGGCACCTTACTCTTTGAACAACACCCAAACCCAATCCGTTCGACCAGTGAGAGGACACCGGACATGTGGCATTGGGTGATTTGACGTCCACGTTTAAACCTCCCGCCAGCACAACAGACATGTCATCAGTGAGCCTCCTTGATTATCAGTACCGGATCGTCTGCGGACTACCCGAGACGCGATCCGGCGCTCAATTTTTCCACAGGACGCATTGAGCCATGAGACGTGCATGTTTATATGTGGAACCAGCCCAACGGGCATTATCGGTAGTGGCCTGGAGCCCAGCTATGCGAGCACGCCCTACTTCTGCCCCCACCCCCCTCCCGCCAAACCAGGCCCTCAACCCGTGCATGGGCGAATACTCGGGCGTGAAATACACCGGCGAAAATGTCACTCGGAAAGCTTTCCAAGTTGAAGAAGAATATTGGGTTCATGCCGGCGTTCCCACCGGGCAAATGGCTCTTCAGTTCACACCAACTCGGTGAAATGGAATTTTAGGCGGCCACAGTGGTGGCGGTTTTCGGTCATTTCGGTCGTCCGTGGCGAGGAGGAGCCCCGGAGTGGCGCCGAGTTAATCGGTGTCCCCGGAATGAGAGCTGGGGGTGGTTAGACATATACTGCTTCGCAGTAATATATGCTAGGGAATAGGTAGCGCCACTGCTAGGAAATGGCAGCGCTCTGGAGAAACGGTGTATAAAATACTGTATTGGCACATTTTTCTTTTTGTTCAGCTGAGCAATGCAACATTTTCATCATGTGCCTCCGTAAAAAAACGTGTTGTCGAATTATCGCAGAGTGTTTAGACTCGGATAGAGTGGCAAGAAGAGCTGTCCCATTGGAAACAAATCAGCCTAATGTAAATGGAACAGTTTAAGCCTTTCGTGATGAAGACCGCATGTTCGGAGTGCCATGCGTATATCAAGCTGTTTAACCCTACCGCTTGCATCATTGTCATCTATGAAGGAACTGCTCCTCGATTTCCGAACGGCCATTTCAAGCTTTATTTGTTTGTCTGACCCATCCCCCATTGCCGGAGCACACTGGTCACGGAGTTTATGGACACCTTTAAGATCTGGGCTTCAGGACATTGCCTGGGCCGCCACATGGACCTCACCCTGAATATAAGCAAATATAAGGGGGCACTACGAAGCCCATCGAGACTATTCAAGAAATTCACTTTAGAGATGTGAGCGGTTGAAAAAAAAACGAAAAAGCACTACAAAAAAAAAGTTCTTTTTTGAAACAGGGTAATATCGAAAAAAATTACTCCCACCTCCCCTCGCGGGAACCCCTGTGTAGATGCGACGCATAGGGGGGTTCGGTTGTTGTTTCCGTTAGGTTGATTCTCCCATCGCGTGAAACGTGCCGTGAACCCCTCTGCCGCGGCTATGACGCAACGTGGCGCGGCTATAACGCAACACAATCCAAACACAATCCACTTTAATCCAATCCAATCCAATCCAAATCCAATCCAAGCCAAGCCAAGTCAAGCCAAGCGAATCCAATCGAATTCAATCCAATGACCCTCGCGAGAGAGTTTTCGCTATCGGAGAGGAGAGGGGGTGAGCGGCGGAGAGCGCAGCTCGCGAGGCGAGGAGAATGGGGGAGGGGTGTAGACGGACAACAACAACGCCATATGGAGGGACAAGGCGAGTGAATGAGATGCAGTCGCATCTAAAAAAAACTCTTCTGTGGAAATGTGTTGTGATGAGACCAATCTTCAGGGAAGGAAGCGTTTCCTGAAATGAATTACTTGAAGTGAAATCATGCGCAGATTTTGAGAGCGGGAGCTCTACCGGGCCTTTTGGGATGCAGCATGTAGCAATTATATTATTAACGTGATAGCGTTATTTGGCTCATTTGTCAATTTCCCCGTGGCTGCTCGCCGTCCGCTATCAGCTGTGCTCATGAAGCGTCCGTGGAAATGCGTCATGCCACCCGGAAGCTACGACTGAGGCAGTCAGATTCGAGGGCTCGCCTAAATCTGGGATATGACGCAGCGGCAACCGAAGTGTTGAAAGGAGGACAACGGTACTACGGCGTAGACGAAAGACGGGAGATGCATTTTCAGCAGGTGCCGCGCCTGCGCAGTGAAGTTCATTCAACGCATTGTCGGCGGTAGCGTGCTCGGCAAACACGGCCTCCAGCCGTACCCGCAACTGACGCCATCACACCAAGGCGCCTCTCCACCGGGCGATGTAAATTTATATTTACTGTAATTCACTTGCGGAAGCCACACCTGGCCACAGTGGAGAGCTCCGGATTAATTACGACAACCTGGGGAACTTTAATAAGCGGTGAGATCTTTACACACTGGCGTTTCTGTTTTCTGCTCCCATCGTCCACCGCGGCCGGGAATGGAAACCGCGTCCTTGGGCTCAGCAGCGCCACGCCTTACCCACTGAGCCACGGCGACGTGTTTCCTACAGGAACTAAGGACATCACCCGCGGTGGGTCACCAAACCAAAACAGGTGGCAAGAAATGAACGCCAGCCTCTCAAACATCAGAGAAGGCATACATTATGAGCAGAAAAGAATTAATATAACACCCAGTCTATAGCGTCTTCGTGAATTTCGGAACTACATTTCGATATTCCCGCGGTTCTGCTTCCACCGCAAGCTGTGTTTGACAAGCGATGGATGGCCCCAGGCGTCCAAGTTAAAAGTCACCCTGAAATAATGTACATACGTCCTCATAGAGAACAGTCACGTGAGGCCTCCGCTTGGGCCTCATTCAATCTTGTAGTATTAGAGTCAAGCGGCAGAGCATATCTAATAATTGTCATAAGGGAAAAGTTTTAACCGCTCGCTCACTTTATGAAATGCCCAAGTAAGAGAAGAGAAGGAAGGAGAGAAGGAACTATAAGGCTCATGCAGCCACTGATCATGAGCTGGATATCGCAGAGCCTAGAGTACCAAGACCTTACCCCACCGAAGAAAGGACAGGCGAAACGGCAAGATCAAGTTCATTTGAGGGAAGTTCCAATATCACAAAGACATACTATACACCGACTCCGGGATGCTCGAAAGTGGGAGGCAGCACTCGTCGTATTTGACTACTCTGGCAATCTTTGTGACTGTATGGCCCTTCTACATACACGAACGAAGAAGCGGAAGTTATAGCTATCCACTTGGCAATCCGACTAACGGAAGTGTCAGATAGAAGGAAACTTAAACACCATTACAGACTGTTGGCTGCAGGGGCAATACCTAAACGCTTCGGTAAGATACTCCCATCCACAATGAAGAAAGTCAGCAACGTCACCTGGGCACTCGGTCACAAGGGACTGGAAGAGAACGGGACACCGACCCAGAAGCACGCGAATCCACATGCTTTGCACTTCGTATGCAGCCACGAGTCGACTACTGCACTCCCCTCTCCAAAAGACGTTAAGACCGTCTCGTAATCCTACGCCTAGGAACACCATCTTTTCCCGTGCTACAGGGGGGGTCTCAATCTCAAAGAATTACAAACTTTCTAGAGGATAAACCAACACAAGTACCTACAAATAAATGTCGATGAAGATGTTTTATTGAAGCGTAATGCATTAACTTGAATTTCTGCTAAATTCTGGGAACATCCACCTTCTTCCACGCAGCCGGGTCATGTAAAAGGCATAAACAGTGGAAAATTACTCCTGCAGCATTACAAATCTCACTTCCATCAAAGCCTGGAAGGCTTTGTGCAAGCTGGTTGTGAGTGCAAGCTGGTCAGTGCAAGCTGGTTGTGAGGGCAAAGAGCAGAAGCTGCTGCATGTGGGGCCCTAGACCTCAAATTTCTCCTTTGAGTTCTCTAACATCTCTTTACCCCCGTTTCCTTAACCCAGACTGTTTCTTCCTGAACAAGATTTTCGCCCCTCTCGCTCTCGTAGCAAAAAGCAAATCGTTGAGTCCAGCATAGACATTAGCGGCTAAACACATTGAAACACTGGCGCTGTCACTGACCAACACACGGCAGCCGCGACCCTTCACGCTCAAATTTTAAGCCACAGAAGCACAGCTGGCATCTGCCTCTCCGGGAACACGGCGTTTAAACACTCTTATTTATTTATTTATTTATTTATTTATTTATTTATTTATTTATTATTTATTTATTTATTTATTTATTTATTTATTTATTTATTTATTTATTTATTTATTTATTTATTTCACAACACTGCAGGCCAATGTGCTGCCCAAGCAGGAGTGGGTACATCGAAACATAATTGTAAAAACAACAGACAACAATACAAAAGAAACAAAACTTAAGAAAGAAAGTGACGCTCCAGGTGACCAAGAACCTATTAGAATGAAAGTTGTCACAAGGCAAAACAATTCCAGTCCTTCACAGTTCTAGAAAAAAACTATATTTAAAAGCATTTTTTCGGGCAAAAATTGGGGTAGGAGCATGTTCATGACCATGGCGAGTACGCCGTGCTGATAGCGGTTTAACACAGTCAGGGAATGGGATCAATTTTTATATTACCACACAAACAATTGTAAAGAAATGAAAGACGACTGAACTCTCTCCGAGCTTCTAAACTAGAAATGTCGTTTAATTGCATTATGGTGGTCGGGGAATCAAGCCTGCGATATTTGCCAAAAATAAACCTAACTGCTTTTCTGTAATACGTTCCAGATTCATAATATCTTTCTTTCCTATGCTGATCCCGAGTAATGGAAGCGTACTCAAGCTTCGAACGAACACAGGCATTATAGGCTAGAATTTTAGTGCGTGAGGGTGCAGATGCCAGTTTTCTATTTAGAAATCATAGCTTACGTAATGCGGAAGTGGTAATGTCAGATATGTGGGTTGACCAAGTTAGCTTGCTTTTTATTGATGTTAGTCTTCTTTCTTCGTTACCTTCAGTGCTCTTCAGTCTGTAAATGCAGCAATTCCGTTCCGAAACGCTTTATGGCAGTCGAAGTAACGTCATCACGTCGTACATCTTAGGTATCGAATGTGGATGTCATCTGCAACTTTTTTTAGTTGTTCATGATGTTTCGCCCACTATAATTATTTTTAACTTGAGGCTAATACCATCGGTATTTTCAAGGTAGAATTTTTGTGTCGGAAATTGTACGCATCCTCATGGAGCCGTTGAGGTATTTTATTGCAACCACAAACGCAGCAAAGGAACATTAAAACATTAAACGCGGCGAAAACAGAAGCATCAAAAAAGTTTGCAAAACTAACCAACTGTTTTTATTAGTATGACAAAAGGCTTAATTGTGCCTCTAATTTCCACCACCACTAGCCGCAGTGTGTTCTTTCCGCACAGATTACCTTTACCACGCATGTTCGACCTATCAAACAGAGAGCTCATGGGCGCTTGAGCGCAGCTTGCAGGATTATTAAAGAACTCCGTAGTCATCTCTCCTGCCTGAAGCTGTCCCGAACTTTCTGTCGCCCCGCTGTACATTTTTTTTTTTCTGTTTGGAATGGCATGCTTAAATCAAATACCTGTGCTGTTGATAGAGTGCAGAGCAAGTGCTTATCAGTCTTTAGACACTGTTTTCATTGTAAGTCTAAACCTCCTGAGTTAACAGCGCCTGGCTCAAGAGTGCTGCATTTTCAAAAAAGCTGATAAAGAGCTGTCCTCTGCGCGCTAACCCTGGCGGTAGATAAAATTATGTGCACGGAACAAAGTTTACCTCACAGTCTTGTCGGTAGAAGCTTGATATAGAGAGAGATTTCAAGGATACCTTTAAGCCTAACACAGACTCTCGGACTCTTAACTGCAATTTATATTGCAGGAAGAACCCCGCACTCGCCTGCTCATGCTCGTACATTTGTTACCGTAAAGTTTATAACGTTCACCAATGAGCTAAACGAGTTCTGTATTGGAAGTTCAGCGATAAATTTATAGTCTTAAGCACTACGAAAACAATGATGCAGAAATGGCTGTCCAGTTTTCTTTTAATAAACGAACCCTCTCTGCTTCGCTTACGATGTATGAAAACTGAAGGGCAAACATTCATAAATTGCGTGCCCTTCTTGTTTTTGAACAAAACAAATATCCTGGTTCTTTTCTTGAAAAGCGGACTGACCTCTAGAGTCCTCCTGCCAAAATAGAACCTATCTATCTTTGTCTGCAGCCGGTATGTATTTAATGTTTCTGATCGGACAACACGCGCTGGGTTCAATTCATGCCGCGGCATTTGCGCTGCAACCATTTTAACTATGTACCAACAAGCCCAACTGGTTCTCAATGACTACATTTCTCGTACCCTCGGGCCCTTTTTTGTGTTCCGCTTAAATAGCGCTCGTCCCGTTTGTTCCTCACTCGTCCGTCGTCGTTTTTGCGCTGCAACCATTTTGAGTGTTATCACTGAGAATGTATCACACGTTTCCTCCATGCGCCACGAAGAGCCATTTACATTGCGGAAGTTGCGGGTAGATCACAGTTGCCCGATGTCCGAGAGATACCGGACGAGTTGACGCTGTTCCGGACTCCGGAAAACTAGGGTTGCTCCAAAAAGCATTCGATCACTAAGATTCGACCACTGGCATGCATTTCTGTTTGTTCTTTTGAGGCAAAAACGCGTTTTCTTCTACAGGTAAGGTTTGAGAGATGGAGAGATGCGGTACACGGGTAGAAAAAGCAAAAAGAAATTAACTCAATAACATTATTGTAGTAAAGTAAAAGGTCTCAATATTAAAAGGAGGGACGGGCAACTTCTGAGTTTGTTTTGTGTTTATCATTAAAATGACAATAATTTATTGCAATTGCAGTTGACTCTATTATTGCGCCATGCAGGGATAGCTAAAATATACGCCAAGTTTTATTACGGCTGCTCGAAAATTGAATTTAATTATTTTTTTAATCGGGGAAATGTTTTTTAGAAACTGTACAATACAGCGCCATGTAGGCCTATTTTTATATTGTGAGTTTGGGGTTTTTACACTACCGGGTTCGTCCAGCGTGCTTTTCGCGAATGTCTGTTTCCTTTCATGTATCCATAAACCTATGTGTCACAGGAAAAATCCTATTTGTTGCTGCGTCGCGCAGTGCTCTGTTTTCTGTTACGGCTTGCCGTTTCCGACATCGACCTTAATCTATGGCCGGGGAACGCCGCTTTGCAACATACATTTAATGCCCAGGTTGAAATAAAAACAAAACTGTCGGCAATTTACACAGGAACACCGCGTCCAAATCAATGTTGTGTTGCTATTCAGGCCGTAAGTAACCGCTTAACTACCATAGAATAAAAATAGAAAATTTGTGAACTACACACTGGTCTAAGAGTCAGCTAAAACAATATACGAACAACTAACTTCAAATTAATCGAGAGTAAGCGAGATTTTTTAGAAAACTGAGAATGCTGCATCAACAGCAAATGGACGAGGATAAAGGTATAACAGTGTTTCTTTGTTCAAATGAGAAAGTTTCGAAGGTTCTAATGAACGTGAAAAAACACTCATTTGCTCGGGCCAGAAGGTTCTAAACTTTCTGCTCAACGCTCTGTTTATATGTTTCATCGTGATTGAAAAAAAAGGAAAAACACGCGAGCATTACAAAGCAACGCCGTTCAGAAAAAATAAAGTACATCAATTTCCGGATGATACTTCTGACGACGTCTATGGCTCCTCGTTCCCAAAAGTAAGTGCCCTGTGTGCATATCGCACCGTATCCCAGAAACTACGGCACGCAGAGCTGTTTTCCAGCGGACATGTTTTAAAATCAAATTCGATGCACATTTCGAATAACAGCCATCTGTCTCGTTTTCTTTTTTATTTGCGCGCTTCTGGCAACGAAACAGCGTTCAGACTTTTCTCTGTGCAGTCTGTTTCCGGACTGGCGTAATTTGCCTTTTTTTGTTACACTGGAAAGGGCTGTATTTTTTCGTTTCCAGCTTTGTGATTAACTCCTTTTGTTGTGGATCAAACCCTGCTGCATTTTTAACTTGCTGATGTGGATAGCAACGCCCCCTTCCCCCGCCTCAGCTATAACACTGGCACATTAAGAATTATATCAAAAATGGCGATCTCGGAAACTGCACTACTTCCTCCTCACCGGTGCGATGCCACAATACAGTTTCCTTTAAAATGTGATCTCCGCTTAACAACTTTCAAAAACCTCAACTTGGCATTTTAACAGCAGAGCTCTTTAAGCTTTTAGTTTCGCTGCAGCTCGTTACCAGAAAACATCAGCCCAGCCAAGCACACGTTAGCGTGCGCCTCGGGAGAAGCGCCCAGAGTCGGCCAGCTCGACCTTCGAGAACACTCTGCCCAGCGTTCGTGGCGTGATCTCTCCGTGCAGTTGACACGCGTTCGCGCCTGAACTGGGTTTACGCCTGAACAGAAGCCGAGTTCGCGCTAGACTGCGATTGAGTTCGCGAAGCTGGTTGCCGCGGGTTCTAGCGCCTGCTAACGCTGTCCACTTTAGGAGAGATGTGAAAGTTTGTGGACGATACGTTTCCGGCCGTGCCAGTCATGGAGAACTTTCAGCGGAAAATTGGGAAATAAATGTGAGGTACAGGAGCCGAGTCCCCGACGAAGAGAGAGGAGTCGCCAGCTCTGATGTTTCTACAGCCTTGCATCACTAGTGCTAGCTGCGCCAATTTTTGTAGCATGAGCTACACTCGCCAAGGTTAAGCAGTTTCACGTGGCTCCTCGAGAGCCGTGCTGTGCATGCGCGAGGAGCAGTGACGTCTCACGGCGCACAGCTGGCGCGCCGGAGCCGCCGCAACTGGATTGGATTGGATATTGGATTATATAGGATTAGATTGGATTAGATTGGATTGTACTGGACTGTATTGAATTGGATTGGATTAAATGGATTGGATTCGAATGGATTGGAAATCGTTTTAGCAGCAGTGATAATCAGCTAATCCTAGACAACCAGGAAACCTAAGAATAACCAGTTGAACCTCAGCTCCCGCTACGTATATCCTGGCATAGCCGAGCTAAGACACTGCTAATTTTTTTATCTGTTTTGTTGGTATTTGCAAGACACATTATTAGTTGTCCATCACAATTTTGAGCTACCCCAGGAATATGCTTCTGGCAATACTCTTGCATACCGGAACCCTTATGAACGCCAGTAGGGCGTTTGCAATGTGCCTGCTACCGCTTGACGGTGCTGCGTTCGGCAAACAATTTCTCTCATCCGGGCCTTTGCCGTTTCCTCTCCCCACGGCTCACCAGGCAGGAATCCACCATTCGCCTCGGGGCGCTCAGAAATCGAGGCTACTTTTCCCCCGCCGTTTGCTGCAATCACGCGTACCCTCAATTTCTAGAAGTCGCATAGGTCAAACACGAGTTCATCGTTGCGGCAGAATCGCCGGGAGCATTTTCTATGCAATGGAATGCCCAGTTTTCTTGTACAATACTCCAAGATACCACTTTTAAACACCTTGAAATAGTGAATAGTGATGCAAGCAACGAAACATCGTGTACTCCTACGTGGATGCCTGTACGTGGTACTTGGGAAGGTACAGAAGTTCGAACTGTCTTGTTCAGTACACTGTGTCGACGGTGAACCAGAAGGTATACCGTTCACACTACCGTTTCAGAATAGTTTATTATAAAGCAACTAAATCGGTAATTGTATTGAACATGTGCCGCTCCGAAAAGTAGAGCAGTTTATTCGTGCACCCAGTGCTGAAGTCGACTTAAAGCGAACCACTCCTTTCCATGTTCACCAAATAATGCGTGCAAGTAAGTGAAATTGACTAACGGGTTAAAGGAACTATCGATGGATAAAGAAGAAAATTCAACGCAGTGAACTGAACCTACAGCTTCGTATCGGTGTCATACTATTACCCTGCTATTAAAAGGGGTACCAGCCATATGTGCATGTTTGTGTTCTGTAAACTGAAAATATACGCGCTTTCTGTGCTGCGGCACACACCCGAGGTCAGCTAGTCGGTAGTGCTGTACACCATCGGTAACTCGACAAGGTAAGGACGGACAAAAACGCAGCGATCATGATCGATTACGGTACGCCAATGAAGGGCAAAAACGGAATATACTTGGACTCCTAGGTTCAGCGTTTACGGGTTTGCTGGACAGATATTTTTCTGGCACATGTGTATGGCGTTGACGGATTTCCCCGGGCTTTACTTTCACCGTCATGGGAAACGGCCTCCCCGGAAGGGAATTGATAGCGCGACCTGCTGCTTGGCACAGCGTTGGAGCCAGCTGGAAACCATAGCGCGTAGCGTTCAATTCGTTAATAAAAAAATCCAGGGGATGCTTAGGACTTTCTAACAATGTGAATGTAAAAGCCTGAAGTTTATTGATTGTAGGGTTTAACGCTCCGACGTAACGGAGGCGATGAGGCGCGCCGTAGTGGAGCGCTCAGGATTAATTTTGTTCACCTGGGGTTCATTAACGTGCGCCGAAATCTGGTACACACGGGCGTTTTTGTTTTTCGCCTCCATCAGAAAAGCGGCTGCCGCGGCCGGGAATCGAACCCGTGACCTCATTCTCAGCAGCGCAACGCCTTAGCCACTGAGCCACCGCGGCGGGTGAAAGCCTGAAGTTCATACAAGAAGCTAGGTGCAGCACTAAGGAGGCTACATTGTTGTCAACAGTGCGCACACTGAGGCGCCTAACGCACCATGAAGCGGGCCCTTACAGGACATTTCCTTCTCTCCTCTCGGCAGATTGAACCGCAAGGCCCCGGCGCCTTTTGTCGCTTCCTTCGCGGTCAATTAGGCGCCCTGAGAGGGCGGACTGTTGGCAACAATGTAGCCTACACAGTGCGGCACGTAGCTTCTGGTATGAACCTCGTGCTGATCTGCTCTCGAAATCTTTTGAAGTTTGCGGCCGCATGATGAACGCGATTTGATTAGCCAGCCCCGTGGACAGCACCCTCCGATTCTTGTTCCGCTCGGTCGCCATCCCCAAGAGCCTCCTGTTCGCCCCGTCGGTGGGTTCACCTCTCTTGGCTTGCGTTGGCTTGTGCTGGCTTGTGTTGCACGTGCGGCGGCGGCCAACTCTCCTACGGCGCAGCTGTTTCCCTTTCCCGGCGCGTGCTCCAATTTTCTGTGCCTCAATCTTCTCCTGAAACAAAGACAAAGCTTTCGACTTAAAAGTCGGCAGTTTCTTGCATGTCCAGTCAGTGGTGCTCTTGACAGCCGAAGGTCCTCTCGGTCGGATGATGTTTATTCACTGTAGCGGAGGGTAATTAAAATTGGATTTTCAAGAACGTGGCTCATCCGTTGACAATAAAACCAAACTCTACTAAAGCATAGGTAAGTAGCATGTTTCAGTAATCAAGGGTACAATACAACCCTCAGAACTCAGCTCTCTTTTGAAAAGCGCGCGATCCGGTTCATTGCGCGGTCACAAGCGTGGTGCTGCCATCTGATTGCCAACGGAGCAAACGTACAGGCAAGGAGTATGGCGCGCTACGATATTTTCGTTTGAAAGGGCGCCGAAACATGCGCATCTGAAATATTCGCAAAATTGAAATCTTCCTAAAGCGGTACATACTATATCAAAAAATGATTACCGTATTTACCCGATTCTAACGCGCCACCGATTCTAACGCGCACCCGCTTTTCCTGGCAAAAAAAACGAAAAAACTTGCACCTCCGATTGTAACGCGCACGGGACTTTGTGACCCAGACAAACGAATGCGAGGAAAACGGGCGATTTATTTCCCGAAGTAATCTCACTCATCTCACTCCTCGTCGCTCTCCGCTGACAACAGCTCGGCCTCGGTGCCTTCAAGCGCGTTCGCGATGCCACACTTCTGAACGAACGTTCAACCATGGTCTATATGGGATCGTGGCCCACGCATCGCACGCCCATCCCGAGAGCTTCTCCAGAGGTGCACGCTTCAGCCGACCGCTCGTTTTGAACGCGTGGGAGCCGCTGCTGCCATTGCTGTTATCAAGCGCGCAAGTGAAACGATTTGACGATTTGTGGGAACTCCGATAGAAAAGCCTAGGCGCCTAGGCTTGCTGCGGCCGAAAAATCGTTGCTAAAAACTTTGGCGCCATCCTGAGATGGCGATGGCGCCACCGATGTAGGGACTAAATCCCCGCTGCTACGGCAGTTTCGGTTTTGTATCCGATTCTAACGCGCATGCGATTTTTCGGCCTACTTTTTCGGAAAAAAAGTGCGCGTTAGAATCGGGTAAATACGGTACTGATTATAACCACGGTTTTCTTCGTAAACCACAGCGATCACGACAAAAATCAACTAAAAATGTTTTTTTTTTCGGTTCACGTGAAAAGTACGCCTAACCCAGTACGTTCAAGTACGCCTAAAAGTACGTTCAAGTACGCCTAACCCAGCACGCGATTTTAAAAGCAAATTTTGAAATGTGCCGACTAGTCACTTCAAGGAAATTCCCTTTACCCAGTATTCGACTAAACGCAGACGATCGGAACTTCGTAGCAACAGTTTACCTCGACACAAACATATTTGTAGTGCGATGGCCATTTCAAAAGCTCCCGCAACCACTTGAGAACAGAACATAGTTAGGGAGATTTGGCTACTACTAGACAATGCCGTTTGGGTAATACCCTCGAGAACGAACAATCCTTAACTATGTGTTGGGTGGGGCGGATCCCAGATAGATAGTGTCACTAGTTTGATATGAGCTGAGTACTTGGCGTCAGCCAACCAGAAAAGAAAACCAGGGCGTCACATACGTTTTCAAAGGAGCAAACGCAAAAGTTCAGTTACATATTTCAACTGGCTTTGGTACTGTGTCCTTCATTACGTCGTCTAGCTTGTTGCCACGCTATAAGTATAATAACCCAAAATAAAATCAAAATACACAAAGAAAGAGAGCTGGTTCTGCGGTATTGAGGCGGCGAGGCAACAGTGTTCGCTGTGATGTAAAGAAGCCTTTGACACCGTCGGACATTACTGCATCATATGAAAAGCATCTCTTCGCTCATCCAACCAAGTCCACGAAGATGCGCAAACAACGTGATTTCAGAGTGCATGGTGGAAAACTCGGCAACCCCTTCGATGGCTAACGTCGTTTAAGCCTAGATGGAGTTGTCAACATCCAGGCGTGCTTGTGGTTTGAGTCGCGCAAGGCATTCTACCCACGAGGGTTCGAGACGCAAGTGAAGGGCCAGTGCCGTGGTGAGGCCCAGGCCCAAGTCACCGTAGTTGTGAGCCGGCGGCAGATCAGCCCCTAACCCAGGAAGAAGGAGCCCCGTCAACGGTATCGAGGCCCTATCTGCTTCTGCGTCCTGCGAAAACCGGTTGGATAAATAGGTTCTATCATAAGCAACATCTCCCTGATTCAGTGTTTTTCTTTTGTACACTGTTTTTGAGCTACTGGGAAAAGCAAGGCAGCAAGAAGCAATGTCGAGGAGGAGCAGGAAAGTATTAAGAAACATACGTTCTTTTATAAATGCCAAGGGCAATCCATTCTTAGATAAAACCCCAGTGAAACGTTCCATATGTACTGAAATATAGGAATAGGGAATTCATACGTAGTATCACACAGCCAGGCATAACTGATGCAGACAATCGTTCAAAAAACAAAAGATCAATTATTTATAAGAGAAACGTTTGACACAGCTTTCATATCTGTGCCATTGTGGAAACTCGAAATATGGCACAAAATATTTTCTGTATGTTTCCCGTACACCCTGCAAGAACGGAATTCATGCAGACCATGGTTTGGCGTTTCTGGCAGTCGTACAGATATGAAAACGGTATCAACCTCTTCTCAATCATCACGTGTTGCGGAAATATACCACTGTTTTTGTAAGGCGCTGTGTCAGCAAAGGCAGGAATTTCGCATTCCCATAATTCCGTACATATGGAACGTTTCAGCAGGGAACAATGTCTCTGTACTGCTCCTTCACACGTGTGACGTGCTTGGGAGAATGTGTAGACAAAATTCCCATTTAATGCCGGAAGACCAGAACAAAACCACGTGAGCATAATAAGCACTCAAGAAGACTGCTAACAGCATTGACACTAGAAGTCAGAGAAGGCACGATCCAAAAATACTGTATGACACTGATTGAAAGCGCAGGAATAATACAATGTAAGTGGAAGACAATTCTAGTGAAGCTCCGCTTTCCTCAGCCGATACCTGCGCCTGTGGAGCCCAAGGCCGTGGCAACGGGAAGAACGGGGAGCTGTTATGGGCGATGCTGTCTAGCTCTTTGCTCCGTGTCTGGGACAGCGCAGACATACAGGCGTGCAGAAAGGGCCTCTCGTCGGAGTGGCCGTCCTCCTGCAGGTCTTCGTAGAAGCCGTCAAGCTCGCCCGCGGTCGGAAGGTCGATTCTAGAGATGAAGCTTCTGGGACGGGAATCGGAACGACACGATAGGACGACCTCTTAGGCTTTTTAGGGCTGTATTTCAACATTTTCTTAATCCCACGACGTTCAGCGTCGCCTGTTTCGGCACTGCGAAAAACGGAGACATGAATTGAACGCGCCAAACCCTTCAACGAAATGAAATTTGTTGGACATCAGTAATGTGTTCGTCAAGTGTTCTTCCCTTCCCTTTTTTAAAGCGAAAGCTCTCTTAGTGAGATCGATGCCGTCCTGTCAAATAACTAATGCATTTCCCCATAGACCAATTGGTCAACCGAAATGCTCTGATAAGATCTCTGGACACGCGGCACGTACGTGAAACTGGGAATACGTCGCGTCAGAGCGTTTACTCGAAAATCGCGAAAAAGGAACCGTTGTAGATAAGACAATACGCGCCCGTCTCGGTATGCTTTAGATCGTTCGTAGATGCGTTTACTTAGTGCGAGAAAAATCATCGCATGGGCTTGTTCTTCGTTTGTGATTTGGGCCTTCGAAGGATTGAAGATTGATTGGGCGCACTTTGAGCGAAAGTTGGAGGCACTTTTAACAAAAGCTTTGAAGTACTTTTGCCGCTGTTTTTATGTGAGAGAGCATTCGCGCTTCTTTCAACTTTCTTCGGGAAGGTAAGGTAAAGTTAATTAGTTGTTCTTAAAGTGAAACCTTCATGCAATCCCGACCAATTTCGGTTTTGTCTATCTAAAGTGGGTTTGAATTTTAATGTTTAGACCGACCAGTCCCGTAGCAGCTGGACATGCGGCACTGCAAAGGGAGTACGGAAGAAAGCGGTGGGTAACGGAGGAGCTGGAACAGCGCGTCGCTTAACCTAAAGAAATGCAAAGACGTTTTCACGTTAACCAATTCCCTGTGCGTCCCTCAATTCAACCTTCCGGCCGAAAGTTAAGAGAATACTTGAACTAGAGGTTTATAAAGGCAATACCTTTCTGAACGACTTAATCTTCAAACATACTTGAACTTGTCAACATTTTTCTGGAGAAAAAAAAACATTAGTCATATCTGAGGCTAGACATCAATACTACAGTGGTACTTGCAGTGTCTTTTTTTTTAATTAAATATACATGGATGCCTAGTTTTTACGAGAGCAAATAAAAAAATAGCAGTGGCTTAGCTTGGCTATGCCAGGATATGTGTAGCGTGATCTAAGGTTCAGCTGGTTATTCTTAGGTTTCCTGGTTGCCTAGGATTAGCTGATTATCATGCTTACTGCTACTAAACGATTTCCAATCCAATACAACTCAATGCAATTCAATCCAATCCAGTCCAGTCCGGTCGAGTCAGTGCGCCTCGCGCATGCGCAGCACGGCTCTCCAGGAGGCGCGCGAAACCGTTATCAAGCGTCTCCGGCGCAGCGTCAGACTTGGCTACTGCGCAACGGAGGCGCACAACTGGGCACGCGCCGGCGCCAGTGCGTCTGCTGCGACTATGACGTCACTCCTCTGGAATGAGCAGACCGGCGAATGTGGAGACCAGATTCTCTACACACCCGTACTCCAGTCCAATCCAATCCAGTTTAATCCAATCCAAATCCAAGGCTCCTCGCGCTTGCGCAGCACGGCCCTTCAAGGTCCACGCGAAGCTGCTCAACCTCGGCCAGTGAAGCTTACGCTACAAAAAACACCTGCAAAACAATATTTCGACCCAAGAATACAAAGACAGCACGCGACGACCCGGCCCACGAGGCGGCGTTACAAGTTCAACCGTAACTAAAGGTTCTAATAGATGACGCAGGAGCAGCTTAACCCGCGAAAATTGAATTGACTTGAGCAAACTTTCACCGTGCTTATTGTGGGAGAAGTGAGACGAGACAAGAAGAGCTAGGCGGGGAAAGTAGAGATGAATTTACGTGGTAAGGCCGGCAGAAGGCTCGTCTTCTGACGACATTTGCAGGGAAGTGAGCGGATCCGCGGCCGATGTTTTTGTTTTGTTTTTAAATGGGGAGCAAGAGGTCTGCGGGCCACCACCTGTCACCCGCAAAATTTTCAGGACTACCTAACTTGCAGTGCCACAATTTTTGGCAGCTCCTCCGAATCTTTACGAATTTTCGGAGCTGTATTTTCACTCTTAATCTTCACCATTCACGCGGACGTGATGTCCATGCCCCTCTTCTTCAAGAATATGCCGATGGTCTCGGTGACGTCTCTAAACATGGGGAGAAATCCGAGCCTTGGGGGGATTCCAGCTGTTCTATGTAGGGCATCACAGTAGAGTATGGCATCAGCCTGTGCAGGGCTTCGAAGCACGTGTCCTCGGACGACCCGTACGACAGCCTGCAGTAGAAAATTTTACCTCACGTTTTGAGTACCCGACCCCTAAAAAATGATTTTTTTTAAGATGACAGAGAATGTAACATTAAGAGTTTTGGAAAAAGACTCTGGTGAAGCAGCGCCCGCCGCGGTGGCTCAGTGGCTGAGGCGTTGCGGTGCTGAGCACGAGCTCGCGGGTTCGATTTCCAGCCGAGGCGGTCGCTTTTCTGATGGCGGCGAAAATAAAAACGCCCGTGCGTACTGGATTTCGGCGCACGTTAAAGATCCCCATATGGTCAAAATTAATCCGGAGCCTTCCACTACGACGTGCCTCATCGCCTGCGTTGCGTCGGCGCGTTAAACCCACACTCAATCAACGGTAAAGCAGTGATGTTTGAAATTAAAGCACCCAGCCATAAACTCAAATAGTAAACAGTATTTCCTCACGAATGAAGAGATCAACTATCTTCCCAATGCAGCTCATTCTCTTCGTCTATCGTCTGGTCGTCATCATAACCATTGCATTAACTACCGGTGCTGAATGTCTATTGCACTCTAGTTTATTTTAAGCATAAGCAGGTCACCAACGCGTAGTTATGTGGCCCGGTTGAATTTCCCGGTCTTCATCATGCATACTTAAATGAGCCTTAGCAATTTGCAACCGGGGCTCGTGCGTCCGTGCTACCACTGACAACCTTGAAGCACGTGGGAAATGTGTTTAGCGTATATTGACGAAGGCCAGACCTAAACACCGTAGAGCGCAGTAGGCAAGACAAAGGACGAAGGGGACACGGACGAGCGCTACTTACAACTGAATTTTATTAACAACACGAAAGCATATAAATAGGAAAGATTATCACGCTCATGTGACCACGAAAGGTTGCGAAGCCACCTCGTCATGCAGGCATAATCAGCAGCGTCCATCCACGAAGGCCAGCTCCTTCGAGGTCAAAGATCAACCTACTTCGCCAACTTGTGCAGGTTAAGGTTTTCGAAGAGTTGGCGAAGCAGGTTGATTGCAGCACTAAGGTAGGCCTCGACATGTTTTTTAGCGCCAAAACCCATAAGATTGGTACGCCTTTTCGGGTCATAGTGTCTGAAAGACACACCTGGCAAAGATGCATGGCGAGGTTCCTCCAGCGCAACCTGGGGGTGTTGAAAATGGATGACCCTTTTGACACAAAAAACTCTGAGCAAGTAATAGATTTTCTTATGAAAAATTCAGGAGAGGGCTTCAAAGCTTTTTCAGTAGACGTTAAAGACCTCTATTACTCTCTCCCCCATGACCTGATGCTATCGAGTGTTGAAGAGGCGATCCTCGGGTTTGGCCCAGTGTGGTTTTCCAATGAATGTGGTGTCTCTGTTCAGGGGTTTTTGTAGCTGTTGGATTTGTACCTGAAGTAAACGTATGTGCAATGAAATGGGGGTATTTACATACAGAACAAAGGGGTGTGTATTGGGTCCTGCGTTGCTCCGGCACTAAGTAACCTCGTCATGGCCCATTTGGACAGGATTGTTGCAGACAAGTTGAAAGGCACATGTGTGATAAAAGTGTTTCGCTATGTCGACGATTTTTTGGTGGTACTGAAGAGTAACGTGGGAGCCTTTCATCAGGACGTGGCAAGCACTCTGGGGATTTTTAAAGAATACCTCAGGCCACTTGAGATTACTCACGAGGTGCCTCAACAGGACCTCCTGAAGTTTTTGGATTTATGCCTGAAATTCTCACCATCCCATGTGTGTTGGCGTTACGAACCCCGAAGCAAAAAACCGATATTACCGTTTGCGTCTGCGCATACGAAGCTCGTAAAGAGAGGCATTGCCAGTACATGTCTGACAAATGCGCTTAAAGGAGCCATGAAGAGAAAACACAAGTTTGGTTCATTCAAAAGATTGTCTCGTTAGAATCATACTGATACCACTTTTAACGTAAACTTCGCTCAAATAAGCTACATAATTAGGAAAAACGGGAATGGTCATGCGACCCACCAGCTCATTTCCCGCAACAGAACCTATGTCGTCACATGAGCTAAGCTCTGCGATTGGCGGAGGCTGGCAGAAGCAGACGCAAATTAGGTAGAACTTACAAACTAGACGAACGAGCGATTTGCGTTAAAATTTAGGGCACATTCTTTACAAAGCAATAAGAATGATGGGACAAACAGCGGAAGTTACGAAAGCACATGTAAACATAGAAGTACTGATGCGTTCTGCTGTTCGTACTGCGCACAGCATGCTTGATTTCGCTGCACAGCACTACGGGGCTTGGGGTTGTCTCAGACGACACTGGCCGATTGACGCAAGCAACGGTGTCTTACGTGACCCCATTTGTCGAGCGAGCACTGTTTCAGGGAACGAATATTTTCTCCCAGAACAAAAACAAGCCAGGTTTAAATGCGGGAAAAAACAAACCAAACGCTTGCCACGGTATGGTGGCGCCATCTAGGTTACGGAACGTAAAGAAACGCGGGAACAAACCATCACCGCTGTACAGGGTGGAGACAACCTTGAACGGTCCCGTGCCGCCGCAATTGGGCCAACGGGCTCAACGCGTTATTGTTTTCGTTTCCCACGAGACCTAGCAACGCGAAATAGACAATATGATTCAAACTTCTTCAGTAAACCGCGTTGCGGCGATAATTTTAGCGCGGTTTTGACACAATGACTTGCTTCGGCGGCGAGCGAGCAACCGAAAATGGCGGCGCCAGCGTATACGTGTCTCTACCCTGTACGGCGGATGCGTGAATGAAGGTACTCTAGGCTGCAGAGCGGTCGGTTTCAGTGATGTCACTTGGGTCCACGAAAACGCCGATTGAGCGGGAAAATCAAAATTTTAAACCTAAATTGTGTAATTTCTCAGTGAATAAAGCACCGTTTGTATCCGGACAAGCGCTGGGGGCACTATAAAACACGAAATCTTTCGAATAAAACCAACTTGCATTTTCTCTTCATGGCTCCTTTAAGAAATCATGCCATCACCTCTCGGACAGCAGTTTTCACGCGCAAGTATGTCGCCTCACCTCAGCAGGTTACCCTGAGAATCTGATCGTGGCAGTGGCTGACTCCATCCGTAGGAAAGAAAAACGAGCGCAGACTGATCTGAGACAGGACGGTGATCAGGTGGCTGAAAAGGACCAACAGGTAGCGGTCATCCCGTACATGCACGGCTTATCACACAACCTGAAAAGAATTGGTGGTAAGGCCGGCGTGAAAGTTGTCATGTCCGCCCCTGACAAGCTGTCCAGTCTCTGCAGCAGAACGTGCCTGCCCCGTGAGGAAGGGAAAGACTAAATGCTCCGTCAACCACAAAAACCAGTACGTGCATTGCGCGGAAGGTGTTGTCTACAAGTTACCCCTCTCCTGTAAAAGAGCGTATATTGGTCAAACGGGTCGATGCTTCAACACGCGCCTGCGGGAGCACCACAACAAAGTGCAGAAAGGAAAGGAGGGCAATCTGGCAATTCATTGCCATGAGTGCGGCGAGTGTGAACCCTTGTTCGATGCATGCACTGTGCTATTTCGAGACTCTGATCAGCGCACGCGGGAGATTATCGAAGCAGCGGAAATGCAGAATATTGGTGACTGCGTAAGCACGACGTCCATATCTTTCACCTCGAAGGAGCTGGCCTTCTTGGATGGACGCTGCTGATTATGCCTGCATGACGAGGTGGCTTCGCAACCTTTCATGGTCACATGAGCGTGATAATCTTTCCTATTTATATGTTTTCGTGTTGTTAATAAAATTAAGTTGCAAGTAGCGCTCGTCCGTGTCCCCTTCGTCCTTTGTCTTGCCTACTGCGCTCTACGGTGTTTAGATGGAGTACCAACTAGCTCGTACCCATACGTTGTTGAAGGCCAGATAGCTGGCGTAAAGCAAGGAGGGTCGACGGGGAGTGAAACGCGGCGACGGTAACGTAATTAGGTGTGTCCTCAGTATCGCATACAAATATGGACATCTATATATGTGAGCTGATCCCCCTTCAGCGTCAGATAAGTCTTTCTACAATTCGGTCGGCTTATTTTATTATACGATGTCACTTAATGGCAATAAAAAGTGACTTAAGAATGGCCTATATAGAACAAAGATGTATTCAATCTATGCTTGTAATCTGTAAAGTTAAAAAGGGGGAGAGCGTTTAATTACGAACATGCGACTTCAGCATAATTCTCTTGGAAGCATTCTTTCATCTAATTTTTTCGGATCACGCATTCTCGAGTGATGAAAAAAAATTTATACAAAACTAATGTTACGAGGAGTTCATTAAGCTTCTTTAATCAATTAATGAACTCGTACTGTTAGGTAACGTGACACCAGACGAAAAATAAAGGGACGAAACACCCGCTAGACTACGGCTCGGTTATGCCATAAGAAACAAAACATGCATATATCTACACGAATTCAGAAAAGATAAACATTCGTTCGTGTAGAAAAGACGATAAAATTTTTCACACATACATATATGCGCGTTTTCTTGTGTTCTTACGACATAAACTGAGTTGCAGTTTTTTGCATGTGTTCTGACCCTTCTTTTCTACATCCAGTGACACGTGCGCTAGCAGCACGACTTCATTAGTTAGCAACCAAATCTCCAAATTCTCCGCTTTGATCTTCTTTGGTAAACGCACTGCATTGACAACGACGAGTAGGAAGTGAAAAGTGATGTCGCTGCGCGAAAGAGCACAAAAAGGCGTAACATTAAGCAAAGTTAGCTTCCAAAGTCAAGAACAGACGCAAAAGCGAAACAAGCCGACAGCTGGGTGGGTGTACCGATATCGATTGCTTTTAGCAAACGCGTAGGGGGAGCGGGCACTTGCGTAGGCTTTGCGATTCTCTGCTCCTAGCTGCTGTGTAAACTGAAAAACTCGCAACAGCAAGCACCATGGAAGGGAATTGTCGCCCAGTGGTGTCGGCACAGCTCCAAAAAGCCAGCATCAAGAGCAGATTTGGGGCGGCTAGGCCTGACTTTAACCAGAATGTGTTTGTTATGCGAATGTCTATTTTTTTCTTCTGTCCTTTAGCGCTAAAAGCTTTTGCAGCGCTCAAACTCTTTCAGCGCAATAGCCACTGCAAAGCTACTGCCTGTGTGCTAAAAATTCTCACGCTCCAGTTTCCTATTGTTCGGATGTACTGTACATAAAAACGATTCAGCAGGTATATTGGGATGGGTTTGGTTAAGCTTGCGCTAATGGTGCAAGGCTGGACAAACAGCAAAGCTGGCGACCCTTCTGACTTCGTCGAGGACCCGGCTGTTGCCCCTCACATGGATTTCCGAACTTGCCGCTGAAAGTTCTCCATGACTAGCAGGACCTGATCGTTTTGTCCGCAGCCTTTCACATCTATCCCAATGTGGACCGCGTTAGCACGCGCTACAACCAGCGGATGCCGGCTTCGCGAACTCAGCGTCTACATGTAGCGTTAGTTAGTCTGTGCTCCCCACTTTGCACGTGAGCGGCCGAACAGAAAAACCCGCGACGTATCACGCCACGAACGCAATCGCACACAAGCCGGTTTCCTAACGCGAGAGACCCAGGTTAGGTTCCGACCATGCATGGTCGAAATCTAACCTGGGCACAGGGGGAAAAATACCTTTCCCATAGAAAACGTTTTTTCCCTGATTCACCTGTTTCTTTCATGCGGCGCCGGTCTTTTAATTTTTGTCTGTTGTGCATAATTTTGGGGGTTAGGTTATAGCTTTTTTTGCTCTTTTATTATTTATTTGCATCCTCCAAACTGATTTGCGCGTTTGCCTTTCCGTCTCCTATTGAGGCGGCCTGGGAAGTCGAGATGACATGGCTCGTCCACGCTATCGGCACCAAATTTTGTATTTATGTTTATTTCATTATATTTTTCGATTTATTATAGGTTTTTAGGTTTATCCGGTATGAATCGGACCGGATCGGATTGGCTTGAATTGCACTGGATTAAACTGGGTGGTGTTGTATTGAAATCCAATCCAACTGGTGACGCACTGGCGCCGGCGCGTGCCTAGCTGTGCGCCTCCGTTGCGCAGTAGCTAAGTGTGACGCTCCGCAGGAGCCGCTTGATAGCCGTTTCGCGTGGCTCCTGGAGAGCCGTGGTGCGCATGCGCGCGGAGCAGTGACTGGACCTAACTGGACTGGACTGGACTGGACTGGACTGGACTGGATTGGATTTTCCTGGATTCTACCTATGAGCGCACCTATGAAAACATCGCCTTCGCGGTGAACCGGTGCACAAACCACCTGCTGCAACTTTTCGCGGCGGAAAATTACTTCCGTAGGGAAGATGTCCGGGCGAAGTTAACATATGTACTGCTACTGCAAAACAAAAAAAAACCTGGAACCTGGAATCGAAGTCTCCTTAATCCTTCACTAGCACACCTACATTGTGGGTTTGTATTTATGGGAACGTGTACCGACGATTGCACTCCGGCACAATTCCTCCCACATGCGTATAATGAATCACAGCTGCTTTAGCATGAACTAATGGACTTAATTTCGAGTTTCAAAGTGAAGCGAGAGCAGCGAAGCGAGTTTCAGCAGTTTTGGATTGCTCGTGGACATAGCAATGCATAGTGAGCAAAGCAAACCCAAGAAAACGCCTAAGAATCCGATAGACATGCCAAGCCAGCAACTGTGCTCTTCCCATTACTCCATAACCCCCCAAGTCGGTATTTATTCCCAGGCGCAGTTACCTCTCTGGTATACTTACCAAGAACTCAGTGGGGACGGCCCACAGCGGGTTCCGAACTGTAGCACTAGCTTAAATGTTCAGCAAGCTTTTCTTCCACCGATGGCAACGTGCGGAGATGCATTCACGGATACCTTAAGGAGATCATTCTGTGCCCCAATTTTTTAACTGCGGAATTCTTCATAAAATATTTCACTGCTGTAACGAGGAAAAAACTATATAGGATGTCTTTGACGTTAAATTTCTAGTACCTTTGTATAGATCTTCATATTTGGTCGGCTCCGGCCATAATATCTTCAAGCCAGTGAAGCGTATGGAAGTACCCAGTAATATTAAGTCATTCTTTTTTATGTTACACAAAGGAACGCTATCTGTTAATACATGGTTGCATTAAAAGGGGTTGTCTGTGCCTTGGGATTAGAATGCTCCGATTTTTACACAGCCAGACAACCATCGAGCACGTATTTCTTTACTTCTCGGCAACAGTTTTCCTTGAAACGTCCTCCAGAGAACCATCCATAAATAGCTGCATCTTGCATCTATATGGCATAAGGCTTTTGTCTGTAGAAAATAAGAAAATGTACCCTTTTATGTGGGGATGTTGAGTGAGCCCCTTAGCATTTGGAGTTTGCGCTTGACCTGACTCCACAATGATGCGAACGCGAGGACGACGCGAAATTGCTTCCGAGAGGACGTATCCAAATTTTTTGAAGTGCAGGGAGCAAAAGACTCTGTTCCTGAGTGGCTCCCAAGGGTTGAACGCTTGGTCACGCTAAAGAATTTTACCGAGAAAACCGGCCCACTCATGTGGCCCGCTAACATGTTTCATCATCTGTAACTATTGTTTGTTGGGTATTGATGAGTGCAATATCTGAAAGAGGTAATACGAACCAAAAATCAGTGCCCTTCCACTGCGTGAAGAAGGATGAACTGCAGAGCTGCAAAAATGGAGCTTCCTGTGTCCCCCCGCGTCTCATTTTGGCCGTTTAGCCTCCGCGTTTAAACCTGACCCCAGTAAGGCGAACATGTCATCCATCAGTACAGACATGAAACCTATAGCTGCGCGTGCACGTCCCCCTCCCTCCCACTATTCTCCACTACAAACCTACGCACGTATAACCCGGCAACCGTTCATGTGCGCGTGCTTTATCTCCTGAATGTCTTCTGAAGAAGTGATATTGGCACACGCCGGCGCTCCAAGCGGGAAAATTACGGTTCATCCGGGACGAATTCGCCGCTACTTGACGAGCTGAATTTAAGGCGATAACGGCGGTGCCAGCAGCTTTCAGTTGTTTTTGCCTCCGTTCACGCTGGTATTCGGGCCAACGCTTCAGTTCTTGCTCTTCTTCCTCCAAACGAACAGCATGCATCTGTCCCATAACGATTGAAAACCTGTAAGCCCCTGAGCTCTATTCTCGCGTCAAACATGTCCCGCTTCCATTCCCCCTAGTAGGCGTCTCACGGTCTGTGTACGACGTCTGTGTAACACATCAACCCACATCCGAACCACTCGATGAAGGAGGACGGCCGACTAAGCGCATTGAGACATGTAATTTTAACATCTAAATTTCCCACCAGCACAACCGGAATTTCATATGCAGCGGCATGAAGCCTAGCTGTGTGTGCACGCCCCCATTTTCCACCCCCAAACCATGCACGCATAAACCGGCAACCGTGCTTGCGCATACTTATACGATGAAAGACACCGGTGAAAATGTTGCTTGGAAGGCCTCCCAGGGTGAAAAGAAATTCGGGCTCACGCCGGCATTCCAACTGGGCAAGTTTCTCTTCAACCGGGAGGGATTCGCAGCTACGTGGGGAAGTGGAATTTGTGCGGAAACGGTGACGGCGGTTTTCGGTAGTTTTAGGGGGCAGTCCTTTGCCAACCTTTACCTGGGCTTCGCGGTGAGCGGTGTCTGTTTATGTCCGTCTAAACCCGAGTGAACGTACGCAGAAGCGACAAAAGAAAGAAAATGGCGAGGAGCGTCTAGCGAAGGGTGAGGTGGAGTACGACATGTGCGGCTACGGCGTCATCTCTCTCACTGCCTTTCCCTCACACATGTCTCGTGCGTCGCTACCAAGGAGCACACTACCCTGCACTTTCCCCAAATGCTGTTCCATTCTTCACTAATTCAAACCACGTGAAATTTGTCCGGGAGGTTCAAACACAATTTTGCAACAACATGCTCGCTGCTTCCCTGTGCGGGGCTAATGCGAACCACGTGACATTTGCCCGGGAGTTTCAAACACGATTTGAACAAGCTGGCCGGCGGCGGGGGAGCGCTTGCGTGGTGGCAGCAAAGTAGCGCGCGCACGCCGTCGTGCGTTCGCTAATCATGCGAACACTTCCTGAGGCGCACCAGAAATGCGCCATGACCGAAAAAACTGCAGCTCGCGCTGCGCACAAATTTCATATTATGGAGTATAGTAATAGTCAGTTCATTTTTGACGCCCATCCGTGCTTCTGTTTATTTCTCTCTATCATCTGATAACAGCACTACCGCCGTTAGCTGCCGACTTCGCAACTTTCCAAAGGGGCAATCGGTGGAGGCGAGGGGAAAAACGGCGTGTGACCACACCACAGATAACGCCCGGGTTTGCGGAGTTACCATCCCACCGCTGGGAACCAGTTGATACATTCCGGAAGACCTCCAAGCACCGGGCCCCGTCGCCTCCGTTATATGGGGTGGCGTGGTGGTAGAGCGTCCAGCAAACGTTGCTGCCTTAGTGACGACGACAAGAAGCCGAAGGCAAATTAAACTGATTTACTCAATGGCAAGAGACGAGCCGAAGAAATGCAGTAACAATGACCTTACGGGTGGGCGTTACAATTACAGGACTCGAGCAGAGTGACAGCATTATGTCGCTGCTCCAAAACGAAGGCGTTTCTGCGCTCGCGGCCACGCCTATTTATGCCCGAAAACGCTAAACGGTCACAACTGTACTCCTACTGCTTTTTGCACACGGCGCGAATAAAGTAAAGAGACACAAAAGGCTCTTTCCAGAAATCAGACACAGACAAAGCATGCGCCGTGCCCCTCTCTCAGGACACAGCGTGCGCCGCTACTCTGTCAGAATAGCGGCGCACTCTGTGTCTGAGAGAGGGGGGAAAGGACGTCTCGGCTGCGGCGTCCGTATCCTTCCGGAAAGTCGCTGCACGCCGAGTCTGCAACTGACGAAGTTTGAATCACGCCGACAGCGAGGCGCCCGCGTTTCGGCCGTTCCCTGTAACGTTGGTACTTTGTCATGCACCGGGGCACTTCGCAAAAGTTTGCAGGACACGCGAACATGGTAGCGGGACGCAGAATCGTAACAGCGGCAGGCCGTTCGGCTCGCTAAACGCCGGAAGCGCTACCACACCCGTAAACAAAGGCAGCTTTGGACGAATTAATAATTACAGCTAAATCAAAAACTAAACAAGTGAAATCAAGGCCTACCCAGGCTAATCTAAGCTTTCGCTTTGCATATCCAGGGTTAGCTGAGCTACCCCGCAGCCATTTTTATAATTTTGAATACACTATGGATTGGTTGTTACGCCTGCAAAAAAATCAAATTGTTAAAAACGATTTCGGAGACTGGCGAGATGAAAACAAACACTAAAACAAATGGTTTTGGTCCCTGCTGTACCAAGCACAAAAGAGACTAAATGTCTTAACAGACGGAGCGCGAGCAGTTCGCACATTCAAAAATTGAAGAGTTGAACAATCCTAAAAGAATTTATCACGGGAAGAGCGAGAGACAAGCATATCGGGCCAGAAGGAGCGGCACTCTGATTGGCCGGTTAAAATGACGTCACATAGCAGAAAACAGGATGTGACATTGCATGAGATCTTTTCTTTTTAGGTTCATATCCGTTATGACGGTGTAGTGTTGGTGAACGTTCAGGCGCACGTGTCGATCTTGTCTCGAAAACTTTCATTGCACGGTGTTTTAGTAGGTGATGTCCTGCGGAAACGCGTGTTGTGATTTGCAGCACGAGCACAGTTTGCTTTTGAGGACTATCAAGGCTGGAAGAAGACGATGTGTGCCGGCAACGTTTGCCTGCCCGCGGAATATTTTTCCCTGATGATGTAACTTTAGCGCGGCAGGGTTCTTAGGTTCAAGGTACTGCCCGCTACCTCGACTCTGCGGATGCGTGTTCGAAGCGCCGTTCTCTCAGGAAGAAGCACCCGACGACGCTGAAGCGTAGACCTTCGCACACTGAACGCATATGTAACAAAGGACGCGCTCGTATGTGTACAGTAGAATACTAGTAACAGCTCGTAACTTCTTTTTACTGCGGCCTGGAAGGAGCAGAAAATCGCAGAAGTTGTGCCAATGTTTTTCGTGTACTGCTCGCAAAATATAGGATATGTGAATGCAGCAGAAAAAACCGAATGAATGCATGTTCTGCTTTGTGTGAAATTGACCTGTAAAGCAAGCAATGTCGTGATAGGTTTTTATTTATTGGTTTTCTGTCTACATGTCTATCATCGAAAACTATTTGACCCTAGCAATTCAGGATACCGCTATAGATCTGTGCATATTATTAACGAAAACGTTGTTGTGAGTCTGTGCCTTGATATTGTTTCTTTCCTGCATGGCTAGCCTTTTCCTACTAATCTTATCAGTTACTGTCATTAGCGACCTGAACTCTAAATCGTGCTTTGCTCATTTGTGCATACATTTTGCTCCCACAGACTGTTAGCTTTGTTCCTGAATTTGTGGGAACACCACATCGTTCATTTGATTCAGCCTGCACCTGACTCAGTTCTTCGCAAAAAAATCCTGCATTAGCAGTGGAACTAGAGTCGCACTCTTGGTCTGTTTCTGCACATCCTTGTCTGGGAGTGGAGACAAAGCCATGCACTCGTCTTGCACTCATCTGCACAGCCAGTGAATCTAAGGGTGCGGTTCGGGTGCAACAATCTGCACTGCTAAAACGAATGGCGAAGTGCTGCATCACCTGAAGTTGTTCGCGTGCTGCATTCAAATCGAATGGACCCTCGCTTGCTTCGGGCAACTCGTGAAATCACATGGCAGGCAGTACGGGCAAAGCATATTGTCACGGGACATTGCGGTAGACAACACCCCACAGCGCCTTTACAAAGCATGAACGACGACGACGTCGTAGAAGGTGCTGGCGGACCCTGCTCTGGCTGTCTGATCGGCGCCATGTAAATAATG
This sequence comes from Haemaphysalis longicornis, assembly GCA_013339765.2. Lineage (NCBI taxonomy): Eukaryota > Metazoa > Arthropoda > Arachnida > Ixodida > Ixodidae > Haemaphysalis > Haemaphysalis longicornis. The sequence goes on from CM023457.1 coordinate 24,079,561, forward strand.
TAAATAGAGTGTTCACCGTCTTCATGGTTCGTCTCATCTGCTTTGCAGCCGCGTTACATTTGGTAGTGGTGCTGGGTACATCCCCGTCCTGGCTCCAGCTTCGTACCGCATCGGCCTCGGCGAAATGATCGAGGGGGCATGAACGGCGTCGGGCAGCCCCAGCCCCGCCGCTACAAGCACTCGATAACGACCCCCCGCCCCTTGTCCCCAGACCATGACGAGTGACCAGAGCCGCCAAGACCCGACGACGTGTGACTAGAAGACGACGATGTGTCCCCCAGCCCTGCGGTCCGACGTCGTTACAAGCCCTCACCGATTCGTCGTTGCCTTGCGGACATCGCTGCTACGGTGTTCACCGAATCCATCACCTTCATCCGCGGCGGCAAGCGCTTCTTTCGTTTGTATTTCACCATGAGTGTTTGAGTGCTCACCATGAAGACGGTGAACACTCTATTTACATTATTTACATGGCGCCGATCAGACAGCCAGAGCAGGGTCCACCAGCACCTTCTTCGACGTCGTCGTCCATGCTTTGTAAAGGCGCTGTGGGGTATTGCCTACCGCTATGTCCCGTGACAATATTGTACCCCAGACACACTATACAAGGTTCGAAGTATGCCACCTAAGGTTGACGGTGCACAAGCAGTCATTGTAGCTCAAAATAAATGTGACAGCCGACATGCTATAAGACAATTTGCTAAGCAGTAGTTGCGCTGCTGAGCACGAGGTGGCGGGTTCGATTCCATGGCAGTGGAGGCCGCTTTTTCTGATGAGGCGAAAAGCAAAACACGCCCGTGTGTACGAGATTTCGGCGCACGTTAAAGATCTCCAGGTGATCAAAATTAATCCGGATCCTCGAGCCCTCCACTAGGGCGCGCCTCATCGCCTGCGTTGCGTCCGCGTGTTAAACGCTACAATCAATCAATGCTAAGCAGTAACTCCAGTTCATAGGCACCTTTAACCGAGTATAGTTTGGCAAACAAGCGCATTGTTCCCATCATGCATTTGGTTCAGTTGGCTTGTCCTTGCAGTGCTGCACAAAACACTGCCTGAAGAATTAACAAGTGCCCAAGCGGGGTATTGACAGGTACTTTTGCTTGTTGGCCGGGTCATCTTGTGCTATTTTTCAGCATGCACCTTACGCTAATTTTTTTCTATTTCCCAACCTGCTTAATATAGCATAGAGGTCTTAGAGACAGCCTGAGGCAATACGTCCAGGTAAAACTTGTTTATTTGGAGTAGTAAAAACACAGAGTGGGGCCCATTACCAAAGTTGTGTGGGGTCAAACTCCCTTTCCGTTGCATTCACACCACGGAATGAAAGTTGTAAAGGTGCTGTTGGCTTGCCATTCCTACGACCATGCTGAAAATAGCCAAGAGTCAGCAAACAGGGCACAAGAACATAAATATAGCTAGAATGATCATACTCGGGAAGGAAACATCTGAAATAGTTTAATTACAACAAATATCAACACCTTTATTCTCAACGTACATATTGAGTAAAAAGGCAAGCCTGAATGTCGTTTTGAATGGGTAAGGCAAATTATGTAGCAAGCAACTATGAAATGGCCTGTGGTATGCCATTGATTATGGCATTTTTGTCATGCAGTCGATGCCAAACGAAAAAAGTACGCACAAGTTAAAAAGCAGTCAACTTCGCTTCGGCGATTCCAACAAGCTCTCCACATTCATACATTCTTTCAGTCATCTTAGAGCATTAGCCGCTACGACTGGGTTCAACATTATGGAAACCTATATGTCAGGCTGCGACCAGACCACAGGGAGTTTCTAGAAAGCTCACTTGTCTACTGTAAGGCATGAATTTCCCATGCAACCATGCATGCTTCATTGGCCAGTCCTTTCAAACAACGTAAAAAATGAATGTCAACTTGCATTAGAACAGTATAGGACAGATAATTGGAGACATCTAGCATGCAACTGCAGAAAAGAAACAATCGTGTGAATATCATATGAAATTGCGGCAGAGCCCGCATGCATTTGTCTGTGGAAGCAAAACAATTTGTGAAGTAAATATAAGGGATTCTTTACAATAAAAAACGTGATATCCCATCAGCACTGGCAGTCTTTCTATTGAAGGCCAAAAATCCACACAAAACGCCTGTACATACGCATTTTCATGCAAGGTAAGTATTCCTAGGGGGTCTAAATTAATTCACAAACCTGCACTCAGCTACAGGCAGAGTTTTGTAAAGCAAGAAATTAGTAAGCTTGAAATTGTTCTCAGTATTTAGATGCGTAGAGTCAGTGCACGCAATACCAGACCCATTTCCTGTACATTCTCAACAAAGCAGAATTTACCTCGTTGTAACTCGTTTTTCTATTGCTTTCCCTGCAGCTCATACGACTGGCTCATCTTCATGGTTTTCACTTATATGTGCACACTAGTTGCACCACCGTTCTGGAGAAAAATGGTTGAAGTTGCGCCTAATACTGTGCGACAGGCTTTGCTCTGTATTCTGTAGGAGTTATGTCGTCGTCTTTTCGGATAAGTTTACACTGATCCTGTTCATAATGGTGCTGATAGACCACCTTTCTCAAGCTTCTTTGCAATTCCCTGCTCTTTCAGCAGGAGTCTTAGCTCTATTGAGCCAATAATGGCGCTTTTGATGCGATGCTTAGATAGCAGCCGTGGAGGTGTAAATAATGCCCTCGGTAAAGGTTAGGAAGGCCAGAGAAAAGAAAGGTCTTATCAATCTCACAGGTTCAGCCACTTTTGACCTGTGGCAGCTATATGCTGGTAACTTACTGAGGGCAACGTTTGAGGTACCGCAGCTTCCTGCTTCACTAAGCAGAAGCACTGGCCTTTTTGTTTATATCTGCAACGGCAAAGAAAGAAAAGCTATACAGATGCATTAGACAGTGCCCAAGCACAATGGTAATTTTTACTACAGGTAACTGGGACACTGAACACAAGACATCATGCTGCCTAATGACAGCCAATGACTGCAAGCCATAAAAATGCAGAATTTGCGTTGCGTATAACGCCTCCGCATGCGTGGCTACTTCATTATTAACATTAGAGCCAAAACACAAGAACAGGTAAACTTTCTAGTGAGTCAACTGCAGTAGCAGTATTATGGATTAATATTTACATGAGACAGTAACTGCGCGAAATCTGTGTTGCTTCTCATCTGAACAGATGAAAATTGGGCTTTATTGCGCCTTTCAGGCTGGGGATGCATTACAAGCTCGAATTGAGACACAGCGACAATATTTCGCATGCTAGTACGATCATAACAAACGTCACAGGTGGGCTTTGAACTGGGTAGGTACTCGTCTGGACGTTGTGAAAAAAAAAAGGGTTTGCGAAAGCCAAGGCATCCCGTGTGGGTGTAAATAGTAGAGTGAAACATGTATCACATTGCGCTGCATCAGCGCGCAGCTGTCACTTGCGAAGAGTACCACGCTAACAGGGTAGGCCTAATATAACTCTGAAACGGAGTAAGACATGAAACAAAACAGTGGTTACTTTCACACAATAATAACGTTTACTCGATGAAATAACGAAAATACATCAGCTCATATTTACATTTCAATGCATTCGGCTTCTACCCTTGGGCACTTCGTACGATTGGGGCTCTTCGATTTACAGTCTCGGCCTCAACGCGGACTCCCCGAGAAGCAGTCCGGCAGTCGATTTTCCCCATGTATCCCTATTGCATCAGGGAATACTCGGACTACCCGCGGACTATCCGCGGTGAGTCCGAGACTGTAAATCGAAAAGCCCCAGTAAGCAATGACCCCAGCACTACACAAAGCATGATGTGAACTTCTCCGTTCCTTACCTCCAGCACCGCCGAAAAAACTGCAGCACTACAACCTCGGCGTCCAAGTTGCACGGTGCACGTTCCTCTCAGTTGAAGCATGTCTTTTGCGCGAGTAATATGCATACAGAGCAGCAAGAACTATTTTCATTGCTGGAAGCAGTGGCAATCGACGTCCGCGCCATTTCACAAAAAAAAGAAAAGGCAACATAATCCTACGTCACACCGTTTGTAAACCGACCAATCAGCTTAGCTTAAATTGACCAATCAGGGGCGCCGCGCCTTCTGGCCCGATATGCTTGCAGCGAGAGGGCCCGAGGGAAAAGGTGAATGGTAGGGTGGGGGAGAAGGGGGTGTGTAACGTGACAGGGGCAGCAAAACACTATGACCTTTCGAAGGCATTTGCATTGGAGCAAGATAGGCGGCCTATTTTTACCACTGGAGGTTACGCATGCCTGATGGGCTGTGAAACATTGCTTTAGTGCTCACTACACATTTAGATCCTGCTTATTTCGTTTGCAGGTGCAAAGTGCAGCTTTTGTTGTTTGTCGAGTTCGCGAGGAATCGTTGGTGACCGAGGAAGGAAGTTGGTGGTGGTGGTGGTGGTGGCCCACAAAATGGCGCATATCCATTTAGGGGTATTGAGCCAAGAATAGTTCTTTTGCCATTGCAATCAATCATACGACGCAAAATAGTAGAGCAGAAGAAATAATTTAGTCTAATATCAAGAAAAGGGATAGATAAAAAAACGAGAAAAAAGCCCACACAGCGGCGTTCTTCTTTCTTTTCGTCTCCACCTTGCGCTAGATGCACCCACAGCACACCATTTTTCGTCTAGTGGCGGCATAGCACGACAAAGGAGGATTGGCCCCAAGACATGAGAAGTGTCTAGTCACCGTTTTCGTCATATAAATTAATAAATACTGTGTATAATAAATAGGAGTATATAAACCGCAAGGTCAGAGAGCAGTAACAGGTCCCGTGTATTTTAAAACAGGATCATTGCTGCTTGCCGATACAAAAACAAAAACCATACATCATGGAAAATACATATGTATTGCCAGCGCGAATCTCAGGCTATTTTACACTGAAATCGAAGCAATACTTTTATGCGTTAGATAAATGTTTTTTTTTCTTTTTGCTAGGTTGCTGCGCTGTTTACCAGACATGCGGTTAAAGAAGTGGCGGGAACTCTTCGTGCGTAAAAATAGGGTTCATGCACACCGAAGCTACAATTTTGGAGAAGGATGGCCAGTTGGGCTAGTTAGTTCATAGTCACCATATCGAACATGCAGCGCAAAAAAAGTATGGGAGTTGCGAGTTCAGCGCTGTGTCGTCATTAATTCTTCTTTTGTCTCGTCCTTTTTTGCGCTGCATGTTCGATATGGTTACTACAATATTGGCTCAGGTTAGCGCTAACAGGAGGCTACCGAGAAACGTAAACCTCCTGGGAACGTTTACGTGCGCCGATATGTCAGGCCAAAGTCGTTTTTTTTTATTTTCCGCCTGTGTCAAATTAACTACCACCGCAGCCGGAAATCGGAGCCATTACTCACAGCTTAATAGCGCCACACCATAGCAACCGATCGTTTAGGCGGTTGAGACATCGCGGTGCGCACGAACGGACGGAATTTTGTTTTTATTGGAACCGGGCATGAAATAGATTAAACACTTTTTTTCCGCCCATGGCAGCAATGTTTGCCAGATTAATGTTCCCCGTGCGGGTACATATAAAAATTAGGCACTAATAATAAAGGCTGCTTGCGTGTAGTAATGTGAAACCCTTATGTGAGGCGCCACGGAGCAGACGGCCGTGCGGTGGGGCGCGATGGCACTGCCGCGCTTTCCCCACTGCGCAGGCGCCGAAAATCACGTGTCCTCTTTCTTTTCCCCTGTACTATCGTTCGTTCTATTACATTCGGCACTCTCACCACACGCTGAATGACAAATTTCAATTGAAAGCATTAGATTACTCGAAGTATCGGAATTCCGCCGGTTTTGACCAAGTGATTTCCCACAATATAGCTGATAGCGCAAATAACAAAAGCTGGTGAAACAATGGTCGCATCAACGCCAAGCTTTTCAGGCTGCTCCTGCAACTAAATCAACCGAGTCGAAGAAAAGATTGGGTAAATTTGGGCCTGGACGGGAATGGAACCCACAGTTTACGGCGATGTGCGCCGATTCCAAACGCAACGATGCTCTAGCTCACCGGTTCTCAACCATGAGTGTGTTGGGGACCCCTTCAAGGCTTGTCAAAGCGAGGGGGAACCCCACGATTAACTACGTTGATCCGTGTAATAATTTCCAAGAGTTTGCACTTGCAGCTAAAGTCTCCAAAATTCTTATCGATGTCCGCTTTTTGTGTCTGACTTTCATGCCGATGCGTGCCATTTCGTCAAACAATTTGCTGTTGCAGCTAACAGTCACCCAAACACCAAGCTGCCTTTTGTGTGTCGGTTTTTTCGCAGAGACAGCGTGTTTTGCAAAAAGCCGAAGTTTAACCAAGCGCTATATTAGTGTCCCTAGATAAGGTTTCAGAGTATCGGCACTATTTTTACCTATTGCTCAGTGACGCCGCCATAATCTTTGGTCTGTTCGCATCCCGTGACACTTGTTTATCCGCGTCTGTTCAAGGGCCCGCCGCCCATTTTGTTGTGTATGCGTTTTAGTCGGTTAACTGTGGCATTCTTGGCTTGTCCTCCCTGCTCTGAGGCTGCGCACGACTTGCGCCGTTCCGAAAGCGAATTGGAGGCGCTTCGCAGCATTTCAGCAGTGGTGTGTCCGAGGATGTCATTTTTCGGCTTCTTCGACAGTGTTGTTTGCAAGAGAGAGAGAGAGAGAGAGAGAGTAAACTTCATATGAAAATAGGGAGAAGAGAATGTGGAAAGAGTCATGGGTGAAGTCCTATTTCCAGGACTCCAGTAGGATACCAGCTTGGCTCTCTCTAGCAGCTCACGCTGTGTCGAGACGTCCGAGCTGGGCAGTGCTAAATCCCAGGGCCAAGGCCGCTCGATTGCGTGCACCATGTCGCGCAATCGAGCGGCCATGCAAGGACTCGCCACAGGTTTGGTAGGTGTTCTGTTGCCAAATTAAAGGGCAGTTCGAGACTTTGTGGAATAAGTCTGCTCTAAATTTGCATTTGTGGCATTCTTCGTTATATCCATCTGTAAAAAGACATCAGGAACAGTCTGTATTTGTGTGGGAAAACGTCGGCTGTAGTTTCCTTATGTTTCTTGCTTCCTCGGCATCTAACATGTGATGCGATGCGGGCATGGTCTTTCTCGCTCGCCTTTGTGTGAAAAGCCTTTCATTAAGCGACATGAATAGAGGGAGGGTGTAAGAGTGGTCCGTTTCCCTGCGGCTGTTGATTTGCCTCGCTAGGGAGTCGGCTCTCTCGTTTCCTTCAAGGCCGTCAGGTGCTGGGCTCCATAATCTATATTGGCCTTTTGGTTCGGCTGGCAGAATCTTCCTGGTTTCTGTGGGAATAAGGCCGCGTATTAGATTTCTAATGGCTCTGGTGGAGTCTGTGATGATGAGGTTTTCGTTGGTGTATTCTCCCCACCTTACAACGAGTAGTATTGCTGTGGTTTCAGCTTCTTGAGGTGTTTGTTTTCAGCTCATGAGAAAGTCCAGAAGTTTGCCCCGCGCATCCACAACTAGGGCTGATGATATTCCGTGGTGGTCGGTGGCGGCATCCGGGTATACTGCATCTGGATTTTTAGCAAATGTGCTTCTTATATAGTCAATTTTTGCTCATTTTACACACTATTCTGTCAAAATTAGCGGTGGAGCCGTAGACGCGGCAATCTGGCAACGCTGATAAACACCAAAATGGCCGCTGTTGGTCACTTGCGTGCGTCAGTGGCGGTACCCTGAAAGCTTATTTAGTGATTCTAGGCTATAGCGACGCCACAAATTAAACTTCACGTAGCGAAGCCAATTTTTTTCTGTTTCCAGCAAGGTTTACAAAAAGAAAACATGAATGGGGGGGGAGGGGCGTAAAAAAGTTTAGGGATGGTTTCGCGGACCCCTAAAATGCCCTCGCGCACATTTCCGGGTACGCGGTTCCCCATCTGAGAACCAGTGCTCTAGCTCGCTACAGAAAAACGTAGTGAGCGTGTTGCGGTCTTCGATTTAAAGGGGCGATCAAGACAAACTACGTGTTTACTTGGATAGATTTGGTGTTTTATCGTGCCCCAAGCGGTTCTCCGGAAACAAGCAATGCTTTATTCACAGAGAAAGCAAACCATTTAAGCCGAGATTTGGATTCTCCCGCTGAATCTTGTGTTTCGTGATCTCTGCGATGATGTATCCCGGGCAGGTACTGAAGCGAAAATAAGTATGGTGACTAGGGCTCAGCCATGGCTGAAGCGAGCAGGGAAACGCCTTTTTTACCGTCATTCCTCATAGATGGCGACACGATACTGCTCAGGACCGCTTCCGCATTCGCTTTGCTTTTGACCGGATTTGTACCTGACTAATTTTTGTGACAGTTGATAGTGATCGTTTCGTGAAAAATCGGGTATGCTCGATAAATAGAGTCACAGAAGACAATGTCGCTAATGGCATAGCCAGTATGAGCTGAACGCTTCGGACGGCTGTGCAGCTATAATCGTCATAGTGCGCTGTCTACGCACTGGTGCTTTATGTTTACATGTACTCTCGTAACTTCTCATGTTTACCCCACTATTATTACTTTTATAAAAAGAATTTGCACTAAATTTGAGCGCAAATAACTCGTTCTACAGATTTATAAGCCTTGCCTACCTTGCGTTTGATTTTGCCGGCCTCAGCCAATCGCACAGGTGCCTATAACACGTCATTGTTCTAGTGCGGGAAATCAGCTAGGGGGTCGCAGGGCCATTCTCTATTTTCCTAATTATAGAGCTAATGTAATAAAGTTTGCGTTAAAAGTGGTGTCAGGTATATTCTACCAAGGCAATCTTTCGAATGAATCAAAGTCGCATTTTGGGGTCATCGTTAGAGAGGCGTACTTGAGGCCTTCGTGAGTAATTTGAGCTTTCTAATTACATATGTAACAATTAAGCAAGTGGCAAAGTGCGCTTCCGTATACTGAAGCCTAAGCTGCATATTATCCATCATGTTTGAAACGAGTGTGGTGGAGCAAGCCTAAAGGCCACCCAAACTCTAGCCTGAGCCCTAGCTTCGAATACTTTCACACACGACGCCAAAGCCTCAGTGTATATCTAAATAGAAACCTCCCCCCCCCCCTTTCCGACGCACTTTCAATGTTACATTGTCAATCTCATATCATGGGACATTATAAGCATACTCACACCTAAACTCTCGCTACATAGAAACGTCCTGGTGCCATTTCCTACCCCCGTTTCTCAGATCCCAACACGCCTACCGATCCATAATATTTTGACAACCATATACTCTACAAGCTATTGCCGAATTCGCAATAAATGGCTGGCTCACGAGTTCAACGTAGCGAGGTACGGCTTACTTAACATTACAAGCCCTAAAGATCACCTCCATCCACGGATCGCCGGGCAAATAACTCAGCCACCAACAATCTCAACTCAGCCCAACTTCACGCTCTCCTGCTTTCTCCGCTTCACCCAAAGCTTCCCTATTTGTGAATAATGGTCGAACGACGACAATCCCGGATCTCCAATCCACGGTTGCCCTCGTCCAGCTCCCCTCTCCCTTCCTTTTCTGTCTTCGAGCCATCTATTATTACAAGCTATCCACCTCGTATAGAGTACACGCGTAATAAGGAGGAAGGGAGAAATGAGGAGGGAAAGGGAACGAAAATGAAGGGAGGTTAACAGGGAGAGGGGCCACTTTGCTACCCATGCAATGGTTGGATGGGGATCAGGAGGTAATGGAGAGGGCAGGCGAAAACGGGACGGAAGTGGAAACACGCGCGCTCCGACAGTCTTTTTCTCAGTCACCATTGATGATCATGATCGTGCAAAGATGCATCGTTATGAGAACAAAGAGCTTTGTTCACCTTGTGTGAAACTGGCGGGGCGGGTACCGGGGTTGTAGCATTGTCTGTACCTGAAACGGCCGATCGTCCAATCGGATGAGCTCGGTGGCAACACGTTTCTTTCCGGGGGAAGTTAGGGGCAACGAGGGAAGGCTCAAGCGTCTCTTCAATAACAGAGCAGGCGCCGCAGCAGATGCTGCTGGCCATCCCGGTTTGGGAGAGCTATGTTTTGTGAAGGCTAGACAACCACGTTTCTGAAAAATAAGGTCGACTTTGGATCCAGGAGGAGTAAAGGTCTTACAGACAGGAGGAGGAGGAGGAGGATGATGGTGATGATGATAATGATGATGATGAGGAGGAGTAGGAGAAGAGAAGAAGAAGAAGAAGAAGAAGAGAAGAAGAAGAAGAAGAAAGAAAGAAGAAGAAGAAGAAGAAGAAGAAGAAGAAGACAGAAGAAGAAGCAGAAGAAGAAAGAAGATATAGTTAACTATTATTATTACGCTCAAAATAATCACATTTGAATTAGAAAATACCAAAAGGTGGATATTGCTGCATACACATTATCTCGTTTTTCCTATATTTCACAACAAAGCAAGTGCCGTGGTTCCGGTAGTTGAAAGAAAGCTGAAGTTTGCGTTTTTTTAACAGAAACAAATAATAGTAGATATAGGAGGGGAAATTGTTCGCGTATGGTATCCACTTGTTCCTTTTGCAGTGAACTTCGTTTCCCGACCTTGCAGGCACTACATATTCCGCCTTGAAAGAAATAAATTATAGCCGTTCCACTTAACGTGAAAGCTGTTGGAAGTGCAGGGCAGTGATTCGCCATAATGGGCTGTGGTGCCGTTATCCGGTCGCTGTACCACCCATCACGGTCTTCGCCGCCCTGTCTCACTCTTCCCCTCATGAAGTGAACGTCGGTTTGTCCAACGCATTTGACTTTCCCGCCTTCGCAGTGCTTGCGCGTCCCCTGCCTGAAACAGCGCGATCGATATTTTTTTTTATTTTTGTGCTTGCTATTCATTTCGCACGGGCCGGCGCCTTATTGCGCAGTTTGGAAAGCGTCAGTTTTTTTTTTCTTTTTTTACAGCAAAGCTGTCTATGGCTAGGATCCAGCAGATAGTATCCGGTAACAGAGCGATGTAGACAAGAGTCGCCAGCGAGCGTAGCGCCACGTTGCGGAGCCCACTCGAATCCCCGGATCAAAAAACTGCGCCCCACATCCCCCCCGGCGCAGGGAAAACAAATATAAAAATAAAAAGATCCTGGGGCCTTCATATTTTAATGCAAGATGGCTTATATATACTTTAAAAACTTGGCTGGCGATTACGATACTCCCTAACGCGATATTTGGGCGTAGCTGTTCGGGCAGCTCGTTTAGCAGCAGCGGCAGACGACGCAGTTCCACCAGTTGGGTTCGCTCATTGCTCAGTAAGAAACTGGCTGAGAGCGCATGTGCGCGTTCCACAACAGCCGCCGCAGATGCTCACGACTGGTTGCGTCAGTCTTTGGAGGGAATACCATTACAGAAAGTGGCTGTAACTCTTGTTTTATCGAAACTATACCGAAATAAATTACATGCAAATTAGCCGCTAAGACGACTCCAACACAACGCCGGGTTTTATATCGTTTTCAAAATTACATGGTTAACAGTGAGGTTGTAAATATTGTGGAATTCCCGTCCGCTGTCAATACATATGGGATTCCCATGTTTTTCCACCGGAACAAAGCTCTAGTTTGTCAAAAGTTCATTCAGTTAAGTATGCTCAATCGCAAATTGCGAAACAAACGTGTTTTGCTTCGTGCACCCCTTGGACTACGACCCAGTCAAAGCTCACGTTGAGGTTCGGCACCGCAGCTTTGCTGGTCATCCTTTTTCAGAGAGTGGAAGGGCACTAAATTTTTTTTAAGAGTGCCACCTTCAATGCACTCCTGGCCATTGTGGGTTGGCTGGAAAGGAGGCGGCGCACGACGCGGCCCAAAATGTGATACACAAGGCTGACGAAATCACTCTCCGCCAACTTCAAACCCGGACCTTCCCTCACAATACACTATGGCATTCTGATCGTCCCCACCTCTCAGCGCAAGTTTTGCCCCGAAAGAGGTACCCATTATCACATCGTATGGGAATGCTCCCACACACCTGACCTACCCTCCCAATTCCAACCCCTCCCCTTCACAGTGGGCGGCACAGCTTTCCAGCTCTGAACCCGGCTCCCAGCTTAACCTGGTGAGACGGGCCCGGATGGCCAGCCAGAGCAAGGGACTCCTGGACTAAGGAGTCCCCCCACTAGTCTGCCTCCACACACGGAGTAAGATTGGGATTCAATAAAAGTTTATTCATCCTCCTTCTCCTTTTTGCACTGCCACATTTTCCCGCTCCCTATCGTAAAAATTACGCCCGCCTCCCCTCGCGGGAACCCTGGTGTGATGCGACTCTGAGGGGTTCAAGCGCAAGCGGGAGCAACCGTCGACCGAAAGGCCGCCGGAGAGCGGCACACCGGTTATATGCGCAGCGCGCCCGAAGGAGAGGAGACCGCGAGAGAGTAGTACTGCACATGCGCAGCACCGCGCGCAGCGCCGCCCTCCGACGGAGTGAGAGCGCAATGGGCCGCACACCCGCAGATGTTGAGAGACAGTGTTCGCTCTCACCTGGGCACGCGCCGGCGCCATGCGTCTGCCCGCAATTCCAACGCATCCAACACAATTCACTTTAACCAATCCATCCAAATTCAATCCAATCCAAGCCAAGCCACGCCAAGCAATCGAATCCGATCCAATGCCCCTCGCGAGAGAGTGTTCGCTATCGGAGAGGACGGAGGGTCAGAGAGTGCGGACGCCGACGACGACGACGGACGCACGCAGGAAGGACAGGGCGCTGACAAGAGATGCTCTCAGCGTCGCATCTAAAACAAGCCAACGAGCATTCCTAACTAAATGAACGCGGTAACTGCCGGTTAATTACATGTATTTTGCCCGAATTGTACCTGCCGTTTTCTTTGCGCTAAACAACGGGGAGGTGTATGACAAGCGCCAGCGGTTCACTAGTTTCGAGCGGTTATGACTTTACAAACCGCTTGTTTTTGGCAGCTTGTGTGGGACGCCATGGCGACGGTACGCCGTGGGGCGAGCTACGACGACAAGGCGAGACCCTGAAGTGCTCTCCACCTAAAACAGCACTAACGCAGATAACACATGCAGAATGGCAGACCGGTCCCACGCTGTCCCATTCGCACTTTACTCATTGTTGTATGCTTGTTCTGAAGTTATGAGCGCTTTTTTTTTTTCGGAGATGCCCTCTTACGGACTGCCCAACTCGCTACTCTAGTGCTACTGCTACTCGTTCTGGAAGGACAGTACTGCTGTTGACGAGTTAAAGAGGGTGTCCCCCCCAAAAGTACCATCTCGTGCTTCGCGCTTTCGAATGACCCCTTCAGTTTATAATGACATATCCTGTTATAAAATTCCACAATGTATCGGACAGAACGATGGCCGGTGGTCAGGAAACGACATTTCATTGTGGCGTACGCACCCGTGATAGCTATCGCAAAATACATCACAGTGATCAAAGCATTAATGCAAATACTGAGCCTGTAGCTAAAAGCTCACTTTTAACAGTAATGTGGCTTGCACCCTCGAGAAGGTGACCGATAATAAATGATTCTAGGTGACCAAAATATTCCAGTTCATTTGTACGAATTACGTGGCTGCAGTAGGATTTCTTTCTTGAGGTAGAACTGAAAAAAAAAAAAACGGACACCGCTGGTATTGAACGCTGGTATTAAACGCGCCAGTACGCAGGCCTAACTCTAGGGTTTGACGGTTAGCGTGGTGGGTGATTCCATAGCGAGGATTGCAATTTCAACAAAAAAAAAAGGGTAGAAAATTTATCCCACCGTCATGTATCTTAACGGTAGCTTTATGTAGAAAGTAGCTGGTAAATCGCCACTACGTCATCTATTTTCCCAATATCTCGCCCAATTGTTTAATGCTTGCTTTGAAATTGCACCACTATTATTAGCAAACATTAGCAGTTTGAATTACTGTTTGCATATTGTTTTTATCGCCGTTCTACACTACTAAACCTTTTCTCTCCCTTAGCTGATAATTTAACTCCTTGAACCGGTTCCATCGAACCGGTTCGCGAACCGGTTCAAGCTTCCGAACCGGTTCGCGAACTGCTTCCGCACGTGATTTAGTGGAACTGGAGCTGAACTCGGAAAAAATGAATTCGACCTAACCAGAAACGTAAACGAACCTGTATTGCTTTTCGGTTCTACACACTGATTACAACGCGCTAGCTTGAAGCAAAGATCTCAGGCTTTCGCTTTAAAAAAAGACAAAATAACGAGGAAGATGAAGGGAAAGAAAAAAAGTGGAAGGGGAACGAAAGCGAAGCTCAATTACATCCAACAACGGGTGTCTAGGTTTCAAACCCATTCCACCCTCACAACACAAAATTAGGTAATACAGCAGCTGCTTTTGGCTTCACACAAACATCGGCTCTCGACCGACTTCAGGCCACAGGACCCCCCACCAGAGTTCAGGCTTTTACCACGGACACGGGTACGCTGCTTGTTAGGGGCGTTCCGTAAATGCTTCTGGACCAATTTTGATAAGTACCGGTGTCGCTAATGGGGAAAAGCCATTACGCGGCGCGTTCTTGTTACGGCGCTCGCTTCCATACGTCCCCCGAAATACGCACGAATCGAACCTCCCGCTTTTATATATATATATATATATATATATATATATATATATATATATATATATATATATATATCTATAATATATATATCTATATATATAGAGGAATCTCTAGAGCGAGAGAGAGAGAGAGAGAGAGAGATGTCTTTGTTAAAAGCAAACAAAAATAACTTTAAAGAGTTACCCTCTACGGCTCGGAAATTAAACGGGATGCGCTTTTGTAATTGACTCAGGTACGTATACAAGGAGAACAGGTAAGCGAAGGCCGTTCATGTCGCAGGAACATCACTTCCATGGTACTGTAACAGAAGTAGAGAGGGCGCAAGGTTTTAAGGGCAGAGCACTTTAGCGCTCGCCTTGTCGCCCTAGCTCGCTCGCTCGACCCAAGTATACATATAGAGCACCAAGGCGGCGACCCGGGAGTAACGCTGTTGTTCGCGGCGTGCCCCAGAGGCTTCGAAACCCAAGCGGTTTATATAGACATAACCGTTCGAAACTCGTGAAACGCTGGCGCTTGTCATACATCTTCCCGTTGTTTAGCGCAAAGAAAATTATACGTACATTTGAGGGAAAATATACTTAATTAACCGGCAGCGCCCGCGTTTAAGGAGGCCGTTGGGTTGGTTTTTTAACGAAAAATGTGGCAGTGCAATGCCGGCACAAGCGGGGAGAAAAGCACAAAGAGAACAGAACTCCGGCTAGTGCTGTTTGAGGCACGGGGCGCGCGAGCACTGCGAAGGCGCGAAATTGGAATTGCATTTGGTGGTAGAAGTGAGCGGATAACGGCGCTGCAGCCCGTTATGGCGAATCACTGCTCTGCACTTCCGACAGCTTTCACATTGAGTGGAACGGCTTTAATTTTTGATAATCAACGCAGTTTAATTAACAAAACTTGTGCTCGACAATAAATTGACAAAAAAGCAACCGACAAATAATCAGCAACGATTAAAACGCGAAGATACTGCAACGACGCGACGTCTGATGCACCGAAATTATTTTAAAAAGATGAATTTTTAACGTTTTCTAGTTTTAAGTTTTACGTTAAAGGTAGGTTTTTGTTCGCCCGTTCCTTGAGACTCGAGCCCATTGAGTGCTCACACGAGTTAAACCTCGCTCGATGAAGGCTTGAAGAAGCTATTGAGTTCTTTAAGATTTACTATGGCCTTAATGATGGGTTTACATGGTGTAGACGGATCGACCAAGCTTGACGATAAAGAATTCAAAAGGCTTCTCAAGCTTTTGTTCAGCGTTTTATAAATCGTGTGGACTCTCAATGGGCTCGAATTTCAAGAAAACGTGTAAGACCAAAAGTTAAGAATGCAGGCTTTTCAAATCATACGTTGGCTGCAGCATGTGAGGAGCGCCCAAAAAATAAAAGAGATGCAATTATCATGGTGCACATAACGAATGAGAAAATAAAAATGGTGTACGCCGTGGTTCCTTGCACTCACAGGAGCACCCACAAACTAGAAAAAGTATTTCTTCCAGGCATGATATAGAAATTGCCGTCTCAGCACCGAATAAACTAGGTAGAGTTTGTAGTATCCTTGTAGACAGAAGAAAGCAAGGCATACAACAAGGTAGCTTTGAAGAATGCTCGATCAACAACGTCATTACGTATGTCCAGTGTTGCATGCGCATTGTTCATAAAGTATTGTTATCGTGGGGTCGTTCTTATAGTGGCCAGATGGGCCGGTGTGGACGCGTGTGGTTATAGAGCATTTAACTCCCTTAGAGGGTACTTCAAGGGAAATCCTACGTCCCATTTGTCTGCGCATTGTGGCACGTGCGCATGCTTGCCGCACCTTGAAAAACAGTCATCTTGTACAAACACGCTAGTTAGCGCCAACGTGAGTTAATACAGGCCGTAAAGGTAAGCAGTGTTGGTGATAAATGCGCCAGTCAAGCTTTTGTGTGTTTGCACGAAAAAGTGTTCGCGTTCTTGTTTGTTAGGAAATGCAAGCACACGCAACCTTTTTCGCGTTTTTTGCTTTGTAATTTTGATTATGGGGCTTTGAAGTGGTAACGTATGCGCATGTGCAGCCTTAATGAATATCTTAAGTACAATCAGTTTTTTCCTTCTTCAAGTAACTACAATTTCATACTCAGCGCTCGTCCTGTTTAGTTCCTTATTCTCGAGTAGGTGCTAAGCTTCGCTGTTTCACCGCAACGATAGTAATTACAGACCTGAAGTGCCACCAGGTCAAAAATTGTCTTCCCCCTTTAGCCGCCGACTTTGACGGGGCGACGGCGACGCCACCATTTTTTTTCCCACCACTCATCATTCATCAGTGCTATTACACTACACAGTATCTACGTTGTGACAGCACTAATTTCACACTGCATTTGACGTAGGGTTTAATTGACTGTGGTCTCCAACAGGTGGTAGCTGACCTCCGTTATATCCCCTATCCCGATTTTCCTCCAAAGACCCTCCGATTCTCTTTTATTCACCCTTACAGCCGCCGTGCACTTTATTTTCTCTGAAATACCTTTAACACTAGGGCTTCGAGAACGTGAATATTTTCCTTATTTGTGTTTGGATGGATACAATCACTTTAAAATTAGATTGGTCTATTCGTTTTATTATTATTATATTTATTTTTATTTATATTTATTTTTTATTTATTTATTTATTTATTATTTAGTTATTTATTTATTTATTTATTTATTCGTCTGTCTGTCTGTTGTTTGTTTGTTGTTTGTTTGTTGTTGTTTGTTGTTTGTTTGTTTGTTTGTTTGTTTGTTTGTTTGTTTGTTTGTTTGTTTGTTTTGTTTGTTTGTTTGATGCCGCGAACCCACATTCACAATCATTTTGGGTATGCTTCCAAACAAAGCTCTCTTTCTCACACAATCCGCTGTAGCCTCGTAAAAGCAAAGTACAGCTGCCCTTGCTGTTATCAGAGACATTTTCATTCCAGGTCTCAAACTTTTCTCCCCTGAACAACTTTAACGCCGTCTTTATTACATTTTTCTATGTCACTTCCGGTCAGCTTTGCCCTCTTTTGGGTTATCTTTTCTTGTCTTTCCTTCTGCACTGCTCTTAAACGTAACTCTTCCTTAGCCACTGCAGCACCGCGGTTCTCGTGTAAAGGTACCTGAAGCCTTTGTGATAAATTTGCCTGGATTCCTCGTTCTTGTCCTTTCCTCAAAACATTTTACTCTGAGCTGCGCGAACTTCAAATGCCGTCTGTCCTATATATGTGTCTCGGCACTCCTTCGCTCTTTCTTAAACTATGTGCGGCTGAGGCGAAACGCTTAACGTTCTCTGATTTACTTCTAGGCATAATAGCTAGCCCTATCTTTAAAAAAAAATACTGTGTTCGCAAACATGAGGCCTGGAACCATTCTGCCTTCCGCTTTCCGGTAACTTTAAACTGTTCCGTGAGAATAGTTTTTTTCTGTTTCATATATTGACACTGAAATATTCCTTGACTTTTTGGGTCTTGTGGCATGTTGGATGGACTGTGCGTCAGTGCTATTGTCGTTAACAAGCCTTATTACCGAATTTTCAAGCTGAAATTAAACATAAACCGGTATTCATCGCATACTGGCCTCAAATACTTGTCAGAAGTTGCACATTTGTATTGGGGTAGGCGAAAAAACGTCGTAGGCGCATAGCATTTCCCAAATACGCTGTTCTAGCAGATTGCCTTGCAGGATTTACATTAACCTGAACCCTCACAGACTGCAATCCAGTTAGTTTCCTAACCGCTACGTGTAGAGCGACAGCGGCATAGCACTCGAATGGCACCCGTGTTTCAACCTTCAATCGATGTCAACTAGCTGAGGGCGGTTCTCTCCTCTCGCCTCAGGTGCAGGCTATTACCTCAACAAATTGACCTAAACACCTGAATGACCTCTCTGTATGACCTCATCATCTAAACCAGCGAGTTTCCGCACACTCCACTGCAAATCTGCTTTTACGTTGTCATATGCCCTTTTATATCAACGAATGGTACCGAGAATAGTGGGCGCGTTCCATTGCGGCATTTGCCTAGCACGTCAACGCGAACAGTGTAATGAAGAATTGGCCAATTATAAGATTGTCAATACAGTTCATTGTAAAGAAATTATGAAGCTGACACAAACGCGTAAGACTTGAAGGTAGCCAAGCTATTCACAAGCTTCCCACAATCATTAAGGTTTAAGTCCACGATTGCAGCCGATTTGCTTGTTCTTCGCTGCCGCAACGAGGTTTACTCCGTAATTATTGCGATGGGCGTGAGCTCCTTTCATTTTTCATTGGAAGTGATAATGATTATACATCACCTTGGAGGGGCGTACGCTATGACGTGTCTTTCTCGTTCCGAGCAAGTGTTGCCACGATTGCGGCGAACGTTGGAGTCTTTCTTGTTCCTAGCAAGTGTTACCACGATTACAGCGAACGCTGAAGTTTTTTTTTTTTCGGCCAATCATGGCAAATCTCCGTCAGTATGTTTGGCTTGACAAACGTGCGCCGGGGACGCTGGGTGGTCACCGCGAGCCATGCACTCACGAGCGCCAGGCATTTTCTTGGCTTTGTTAACTGCCGGGCTGTCGCCGTGAGGCCCGCGCTCACGTGCGCGCGCTGGGCAATTTCTTGGTATTTTTAACTGGGGACACGAAAAACTACGATTTGTTGAACAGCTTCACTGTCAAAGACCAAAATACAAATGAACCGAGAAGAATATAAGGTCACGTACGGCCAAATTGACGGCCAAAATGTGAAAAGTAAAAAAAACTGAATATAAAGGAATGTACGTGATCCAGCACCGTCGCGCCATTAACAAAAATGAAAAATGAAAGCAGAACCGATAATAACTAACAAAATCCCAGAGATGTATCGCATCCATTGCCATCGCGCGTCTTGCTGAAAAAGAAAGAGAATATCATAAAAACTCCACAAACCTGCAAATTATCTCACAGAACCGATCTACCTTATCAAGCACCATATATTCACGTAGCCAAAGACGAGGCAGTTGTCTTGAAGAAAAAACAAGTTTATTGAAGCTAACTTTCGCTCCCCCAACAACTCAAAGAATACACAGGCGGCGAAACAGCAGTCAACAAAGTGGGTGCGCAGACTGGTGTCGACGATTAGAATGCCGGGGCATCTGCTCAGCGGGAATTTATCACTCGGCGCGAGGGTTTCTGGAATAGTCGAATTGTATCCAGAACACTATAGATCAAAGAAGATTATTCTAGGCTGTTCGAGTTAGTTCGGAACGATCTCCCTATCAGAAGAGATAACACATGCGGCACAGAAAGAAAGAACGGAACACGGGCCTCTCTTGGAACACACAACACCGATAACTCAGACCGTCGCAGCCCGGCGGCAAAAGCAAAACACAAATAAACAAACCCAATGCATGGTTCGTGGCAGTATACACGATTACCAAATACAAATAAAACCAAACAAATAATTCTGTATTGGTTAATGTCTACGTCCAATGCCACCAAAGGAAAGTAAGGTAGGGGTCACGGAATATATATGGTGGGGTAAGAATGCACACGAATTAGTAGGCAAGTGTCATAATTTCTGCAGCGTGTATTATTGCTAAGATAATCAGTTCGCTGCCGTTTATGTCACTACAGAAAATGCATTGCTTGCATTCTTTTCGCGCAACGGAATTCTTGTTTCGGCAGCCTACTAGTTGTATGAACTTTGTGCACGGCTTGCACAACGGGGTATGATTGCGTTCTTGGTCATTAGTGTTCTACCTCTTTGTGCGGAGCCTGGGACGGTGCATTACTGGTTGGCATTGCGGACGGGCCTCGTGCCTTTGGCAGCGTAGATAACTTTCTCGCTGATATTGCAACGCTACGAAGAGATGTCGCCCGCGTTACTCAAGTACAGGTGTCGTGTCGGCTCTAGATTCGTTTCACAAACTTCCTGCGCAACTTCGGCAGTGAAGTTGCCGGCTAGTTAAGCTTACGGGGGCGTTGTTTCTCTGGGTTAGGGTATCGTTCCTGTACTGTCACGGCGCTTCCCAAGGCGCCTGAAGCATCCGCGTGAAGGCAATGCTTTTTACGTGGTCCGGATTATTGTGCCATGGCTTTGTTCCGCGTTTTTGAAGTCTGTAATTAACGCGACCAAACACGACGAACAGGAAGAACGCACACGGACAGAGCACTCTGTTTGTGGACGTCCTTCCGGTCCGTTCTGTTTGGTTGCGTTACTCATTCCTCAATTGTGCCCTATACCAAATAGCCCGATTTTACACTGTTAGGCCGCTACTAAGGACAACACTTATCAAATTTTCTGAAAGGCCGGAAAGCTTCTAAACCGCACTCAACAAGCGCGTAAAGTAAATACACTGGGTAGCGATGAAGTACCCATGCTAAATACTGCTGCTTTCCGCCCATGAATTTGTTTGTTTGTTCGTTTTTTTTTGTTTGTTTGTTTGCTTGTTTGTTTGCTTACTTCTTTCTTTCTTTTTTTGTTTGTTTCTTCCTTTCTTTCGTCCT
Source organism: Haemaphysalis longicornis (assembly GCA_013339765.2). NCBI lineage: Eukaryota > Metazoa > Arthropoda > Arachnida > Ixodida > Ixodidae > Haemaphysalis > Haemaphysalis longicornis. The sequence goes on from CM023457.1 coordinate 24,100,465, forward strand.
TTCTATATTTTTTCCTTCCTTTGCTTGTATGTTTGTTTCTTCCTTTCTTTCTTCCTTCTTTTGTTTGTTTTTGTTTGTTCTTGTTTTGTTTTGTTTTTGCTATTTTTGTTTTGATCGTTTGTTTTTGTAAGTTTGCTTGTTTGTTTGTTTGTTTGTGTGTTTGTTTGTTTGTTTGTTTGTTTGTTTGTTTGTTTGTTTGTTTGTTGTTTATTGTATGCTTGTGTTAGTTTGTCTGCTGTTGGCCGGCTGGCTGCTGCTGGTGGCTGGTGGCTGGTTGGTCGGTCGGTCGGTCGGTCGGTCGGTGTGTGTGTGTGTGTGTGTGTGTGTGTGTGTGTGTGGTGTGTGTGTGCGTGTGTGTGTGTCGCCGCGTGTGTGCTGTGTGTGCTTTGTGTGTGTGTTTGTTTGTTTGTTTGTTTGTGTGTTTGATTTGTGTGTTGTTTGTTTGCTTGGTGTTTGGCTTTTTTGTTGTTGTTTGTTTGCTTTTGATTGTTTGTTTGTTTGTTTCACGGTGCCTACGCATCAGTTTGCGGTGGTAGCATAGCGTGATTCCACACGAACATTAGCATCCTTCTTTTTCAAGCTTCGTCGTTGATGTTAGGAAGGCATGGTAAGTAAAATTGCGGCCCTTCCGCCGAACGATTGTTGAGAGCCCGATGTTCAAACGGACAATCCAGCGCGAGGATGACGTCACGGGGCTTTGTTCCAGTAGTGTAGAAGGCAACAGTTTTGTGGTCAGATGTGCTAACTCGAGGTGTACACCTACAGCTACAGTAGGTGTTCCTCCGTCGATGTAAGAAGCTTCTGGAGGCGGTTACGAAGCGTGGAACCCAAATGTCGATGAGTCCGTTGACGGGTACGCCGTCGAGGTGAACGAACAGTGAGCTATGCCAGGCACTGACCGTCAGTAGAACGTTTCACGTTCGGAACGTGAATTCAGCGCCACCTCCTGGAGCTGAACTCTTTATTTTTCTGAAAAAGGGGGATCATAAGGAGTCGGCGACGTGAAGTGACGGGGTTTGCGTTAAATGAGACTGACGACACTCTCGCATTCCACAGTAGGTTTATACTTTCCCGTTGAGATATCGGCCTATTGAGGCGGTGGCGGAGGGCACGGTGCAAAAAGAGACAATGACCTTCTGGCGAGTAGTGATCGCGAAAATTGTAAATGGGGAAACAAAAATCGACAGATTTGTGAGTACCGGGCCAAGTGGCCAACGCGAAGGCAATGGAAGGGGATGGGTCGATCGTCCCTATTTCGATTGGGAGCGTAGACGAGATTTTAGCCTGCTCGGCCATCATTAGCGTGCGAAAGCGGATCCGCGTGAAGGTTGGGTGGCTGACGGAACAAATTGACTGAACGCCCACGTGCAAGGTCTTCTCGCACGACAGCTTGAATGAACGGTAGACTCTGAACACTGTTCAATCACAGTGGGGTCGAAGGACGGTCGTGGCCATTACCTCCAGTTCTGTGCGTACTACTGTCCTCGGGACTTAACGAGTAGCCGGGGTCAGGGTCACTGCTCTTCATTAAGAAGTGAGATCTTCACAAGGCTAAGCTGTGGTGGTGCGTGCGAGGAAGGTGGAACACTGATATAATGAAACAGACTTTCGTCTGTTAGAACTGGTGCCACTACCTAAAGAGGGCGCTAAGGAACAACTTTTTGCCAATCGTCGGATGTTCGCATCATTTTTCGAGTCTGATGCGTAACTTAACAGAAATTTGAACTCACTGACACACGTGCATTTTTGCAGCTTTCCTTTCGAGCAAGTATCTTGCCGCTCGTATAAGACATGCAAATTTCACTTCACTAATTCTGTCCTTTAGGGCCCGTGTGTATTGCACAAGGGAGGACAAGGGACAGGGTACAGTGCGTTCCAAAGTACAACAAAAATACACACGAATACCTACAAGAGGCAAATCTGAATATAATCGGACAGTTTTAAGTCTTCACAAAGGTGCCTAATTAATGGCCTTTCGAAGATCATGCTATCCGTGATCTGCAAGTTCCGAGGGCATGAAAGAAAAGTCGCACTTGTGTAACTCATGAAGCTGGTGTATTTAAGTAAGACATATTCACAGGCTGCCTCTCCGGGAACGGTCCTTAACTTCATCCATCCGTGATCGCAGCACGGCATTTCTTCCACGGAACTGCGTGTGCAACTTTAAAGGGAGCTCAAATGAAGCCTCTTAAAGGAGTTTGAACGAGGTTGTCCCTGATGACTAGACAAACGAAGAGGGAACGAGAAGCGCGCATGCATTACCATCTTCCTGCCAGAAATAACATTTAATCAGCCCCAGGTCCGTTTCAACGCTTTGAGGAGCTCAAACTCCTTAAAGACTTAAGATACGATGCGGCGGCGCATATATTTTAACCACTATGTTAATTTGTACTAGCGTTGATACTTTCCTTCTCAAGCTTGCTTAATTGCTTTGTTCTTCAAATGTATCTTGGATATCTACCGCAACTGTACTTCTGAACCATTTGGAGCTCCTTAAGTCCTTGAGATATGGGGAATGGGCGCAGGCACCTGCCCCACTTTTCCCGTTTCTGCCGGCAACCACGAACAAAGGTTTTCTTATTTTTAAGACGAAAGCTTTAAGTGTCCTATTCTGCAAAATGACACCGTTGTTGCCGTTGCCCGGTGAAAAAAACGCCGCTGTAAAGGGTAAACCAACCAGATGTGTGATCCGATGTATACTTTGAGCCCTGATCTCCTCAGTGCCATCCCGACGCATTATCGCTGTGCTATCTCCGCACGTGTCAAGCGCTGTCGTTTTTGTTTATCCTTTCTTAGCGGCACATACCAATTTGGGGATTAGCCAGGAACCGGGAACTTTGAATGGCTAATCTACCAGCCTCCCAAAACTATGAATTGGAAACGTTACTGTTGTAGAATTTTAAGTGCCGCTTGACACTAGAACGTAATGGCAGGTGAGTAGAACAGGTACACACCAGCCACGCAGACTGATTCTAGGGAAGCTGTGCGTGTGCCCGTCTGCTTGCTGACGTAATTCTGGCCGTAAGAAGAAGAAACAAAAACGATGAGAGAGAGGAATAAATTTCTTTATTTGCAAAAAAAACGTGGAGTGGTGTCCTCATTTCAGGACCCCATTCGTAGTGCCAGCCGCGACAGCCCTTTCAACCAACCGAAGTAGGTCTTCCGGATTGGAACTGGACAACAAGGTCTCCCACTGCTCATCAGACGGACCAGGAATACTGTCTAACTTGGGGTTTTTCTGACAACCCCACACCATATGGTAAAGCGTGCCAGGTTCGCTGCAAAACTGACACAGCACCAAAAGACAAAGAACCAATGCGAAGAAAGATGCGTAAATACAATGTTGCAGCAAAGAAATTGTGGATAAGTATTGTCAGGTTCTTGCTTTTAACGCACGTGAAAAGACTTATTACTCCGAGGACTAAGTTTCTATTTTGCAGGTGTCGTTGTCCAGCCGACCTAATGCACAAAATTAGCTGCCGTTTCAAGTCTAGCTCATGTGGTTGTGCCGCTGTCTATCAAAATGATCTATAATACAACTAGCACAGACGCGTATAGAAACTCGCGTGGAATCTGCAAATAAACGGCTTCAGTCGTACCAGCAAGTTTTTGTTATAAACCACTGTTTGAAATTCATTTCTACTCTTGTTGGCGATGCAGAGCAAACAGACATACTGAAATGAACATCACCTCCAAAAATGAAGCAGCAAAGATTGCTAGATAAATGGATTGCAACAGAAAGGTTTGTTCATACAGACACTACGTCCTCTTAAGGAAAATAAGCTTGTATCGCTGGTGCCACCTGGATGACATATCCGATGATATAGACGGCAACGTTGTGATAAAAGCGGAAACCCTCGCGGACGTTCCAGTATTGACACTTGAGCCCGCAAATGGAGCAAACACCTGGCCGAGGCCTGCACGGAGCACCTAGTAAAGATCGTCTTCAACACTAAAGCCAAATACAAGATTGGAAACCTATTTATTTGGCCTTGGTTTATTATTTGCGAACACCTGACGGCGATGCTTCGTTTCTAGCGAAGTCAAGAAGGCACTACTGGGTCTGAGAGTTCAGTTCCTTTAGCTGCCATAAAAACTGCGAAATTTGTTTTTTTTTTGTGTGTTGCTTCCAACTTCCATAGGGAAACACACTTCGGGAAATCCCATTTCACTCAATAAAAAAAAAACAAAGCTTTTGCTCATAACTGTACGAGTGAAGACAGATGATACCTAAGTGCAGGAGAAGAGATATTTGGATATAGGGAAATCAGTAGCACTTGGTACAATTTTATTTGTTTGATTTGAAGGAAAACAGCAGCAAAAGTCTCTCGAATGTTATCTTAAAGAGATGGAGGCCATTCGTTTTGACAGTTGTCTACGAATTTCGACAATTTACAATTTTTTAAGTCAGTTATTTGGTTGGTTGGTTAGTTCGTTCGTTCGTTGGTTCGTTAGTGAGCGGGTGGGTGGGTGAGTGAGTGAGTGGGTGAGTGAGCGAGCGAGTGGGTGAGTGAGTGTGTGAGAGTGAGAGAGAGATAGTGTGAGAGAGAGAGTGAGAGAGAGAGTGTGAGTGAGTGAGAGTGAGAGAGAGAGTGAGAGAGTGAGTGAGAGTGAGAGTAGATGTGCGTTAGAGTGAGTGAGTAGTGTAGTGAGTGAGTGAGTGAGTGAGTGAGGTGAGAGTGAGTGAGTGAGTGAGTGAGTGAGTGAGTGAGTGAGTGAGTGAGTGAGTGAGTGAGTGAGCGAGCGAGCGAGCGAGTGGGTGGGTAAGTGAGCGAGTGGATGAGTGAGTGAAGTGAGTGAGTGAGTGAGTTAAGGAGTGAGTGAGTGAGTGAGTGAGTGAGTGATGTGAGTGAGTGAGGAGTGATGAGTGATTAGTTAGTGAGTTAGTTTAGTTAGTTAATGGTGGACCTAACCTTGCGAAGTGTGTCAGCAATCGCTCCACCTGACCAGCACCCTCTTAAAACGATTCGCTACGAATCCCCACGAACCACAAAGGTTTCTGTTTTTTCAAAAACCGCACGGAAAAGCGCAATATTGCGCTTAGATTTTCCTGTTACTGACCTTGAAAGTGGGCACTGATGATGTGCGCTTGCTTTATTGAAAAACTGCCGTTCACAATAAGCCAGCTATTATTTAAAATACACGGGAACTCCGTCCGTCATCATGCCAGGACGGAAAATTACCTGTGGAATCATTTGCCGTCCGCTACAGTTGAGCGCTGACCGCCTGCGGTTCGCTGCGCGTAGCGAGGATTAGCCCGCCACCGGTGCTGTCCGCGGTTCAATAAAGGGCGCTCGCGTCGCTACCAAGAGCCTGGGCCCCTTTTCGTTGGCGCTCCCCGTCGTATTCGCTCTCCGAATGCGCTGCACGGAGCTCGCTCGCACGGATACTCCGACTTGGCGTGGGAACTTCGGCTGCGAAAGTTTTCGCTTGGCGCCCAGTTCGGCAGGAAGTTGAATGAAATAGCTGTTTCTGCATCTTTCTTTCTCCTTCTCTTTGTTCATCTTCGAAGACGCGTTACACTTCCGCTATTGCCCGAGAAAAGTGTGATTGAGCTTCAAACGAACCAAAAGTTGCAATCTTACCGGTGAACAATGACGACATTTTTCGAAGGATGGCCTGTGATTATTTCACTGCTGCTACTGCTGCTACTTCCTGCCTCGGACGCAAGTTACGAACCTGACGGTAAGTTCACAAACTTTATTACATACCTAAGTGAAGTAAAGATTAAACTGTAATCTCCCTTCTGGTACTTTTCTACTATGTTAATTTGTACTAACGTTGATACTTTCCTTCTCAAGCTTGCTTAATTGCTTTGGTTCTTCAAATGTATCTTGGATATCTACCGCAACTGTACTTCTGAACCATTTGGAAGCTCATTAAGTCTGTATAGGTGGCGTTTGCTTGTGATAATATGTGCGGAATAGTCCGCTAATGGCCGTGCTCCAAGCTGTGCACTCTTTGGCGCTCTTTGCCCTTAGTCGGCCAAGCTTGTCCCATTAAAATCCAATAATATTCATCTTCATCAAGCAGGGCACGGCAGATCGCATTGCACAGCGCAGAAGTAAAATCTGGCGTCTTGATGACTAGAAAAGTGTGCCAAAAACAGACTCAAAGTTCATTGAGACCATACTGAAGGTATCGATAAATTATCTGTGCAGTGCCCATTAGTGTGTTCTTTTTAATTTCACAAACAGAAAAAAATATGCACTAAACCAATGGAATGGTGCCGGCTTGTGAGTAATTTGATTTGTTTTTTTTTTAATTTGATATTTTGAAGGTCGACGCCCAGATCACAGCGAGCTGTTTCTATAATCAATATAAAATTTCAGGGCTTCATTGTTATCACGATTCACGGCTAAGCGTGCTAAGTGGGATAAATCTGATTATGTGGATGCAATCCTCTTCAATCTCAAAGTTATCAACGACAGCATAACTGAACTAAATCCCTTAAAATATGACGATGCTGCGAACACAAAAAAACGCACGTTGGTCGTGTTTCTAGCCAAACATTCAAAATAACAACATGCTTAGGGAGTTGAAAGACCTGGCCACCAGGCGCTAAGGCGGTGTTAAGCGTTTACAAAAATCGCGGTTAGTAAGGGCTATTAAAGTACTCAACTCTTCAAAAATCAGATAAATATCTGCCCGAATTACATGTAGAATCTATAGCCACCTAGCAGAACAGTGAAAGCCGTAATAATGTAGCCTGTATTGCATTAAAGATATAACTACGTTTCATAACGCAGAAAATAACATTCGGGCTTAATTGCTCTTTCGAAGGCTTTGCCAAGAATGCAGATTATAACGCCAAGTACTGCGTCGGTTTACGAATCCGAATAACTGCAAGAAGCTGTCAACCAACTCAGGAAAAAATACTGTGTGGAAAAAAATGCATCGGATGGCTTAAATGGACTCCATAAGTTTCTAATTCGCACCTAAGGAAGGTCGATCAAGTGAAAGAACGTGTACTTAGCTTTTCAATTCATACGCTATAACTAAACCTTTTCGCTTATTTATTTTGTCGCAATGCAGAAAGTATTACGGCAGGTGATGCGCCGATTTTTACCGTCACCTTTAGTTATTACTGGGCGAAATATTTGACCGAGTGATTGATTGAAATATTGATTGCATAGTTTGCTGAGTAAGTATTTAACAATGAACAATTGGCGATTGATTGATTGATTGATTGATTGATTGATTGATTGATTGATTGATTGATTGATTGATTGATTGATTGTGATTCAAATATTGATTGCGTAGTTTGCTGAGTAAGTATTAAACAATCGACAATTGGCGATTGATTGATTGATTGATTGATTGATTGATTGATTGATTGATTGATTGATTGATTGATTGATTGATTGATTGATTGATTGATTGATTGATTGATTGATTGATTGATTGATTGATTGATTCGAGAAATGAAGATACAAGTCTTCCTGAAAGCAAGATGGTCGCATACGTTGCCCGAATCGGCAAGTGGGGTTTTTCAGGAAGTTCTGAAGGGACATAAAGACTAGTTTTCTTTCCTCCGTCTACGGGAATAATCGATTGGCACCGGCATTGACTTCGCTCTCGGCTTTGGCTTTAAGGCGTGGCGTTCGACCGTTCTGCTTCTCGGCTACGAACTTCAGCACGTTGCTGACGTGTGACTTTGAACTCCGAATCAGTCGCCCTGATAATTGGATCAGCCGTCCCCCCTCACTCGGCAAACACGCTCCGTCACACGAGTACGCTTCCCTGTTGCAGCCTAAACTCGCCTTCGGATGACGGCACTATATCTTCCGCCCATTTAACTTTAAGCCAACCTCTCGTCGACGAGAACCAGGAACGCAATGACGAAGTTTCCCCGTGCCAGGCAATGCGGAGGTCTGGAAACCCTTAAACAGCTGATGGTGTAGAAAAAGGCGGTAGTTAACCTCTCCGTGGTGCAAAGCACAACAATATTCTTGTTACAGCAGAGCTGATTAAGTTTTTAGTTTCGCCATATAGCGTTACCAGAAAAAGAAAATTTCAAAAAATCCCGAATGCACGTGAGCGTGTGCCTCGTGAGGAGCGCCCGGCATCGGCCAGGCTTCCGCGCGGGCTTGCGGCGCGTGAGGAGTAGGCAAACAAAAAATACCAAGAGAAATAGCGGCCGCACGTGAGCGTGCGTCTCGTGAGGAGCGCTCGGTGTCGACCAGCTCGACCTTCGAGAACACTCTGCCCAGCGTTCGTGTCGTGATCTCTCGTGTGCTCTTCTCCTCGCCAGTTCACGTGCGTTCGCGCCTGAAGAGGGGAGCACAGACGCCGAGTTCGCACTACAGGCGCCGAGTTCGCGAAGCTTTTTGGGAGAGAGAGAGAGAGAGAGAGAGAGAGAGAGAGAGAGAGAGAGAGAGAGAGAGAGAGAGAGAGAGAGAGAGAGACCTTTATTGAAAGCTAAACAGGTCAGCTGCGCCAAATGTTTTTAATACTTTTGGTGCGTTGTTATCTAGTGCGGTTTTCACAATACTGCCGAATAGAAAACTTGGCAGTTGGTGCTGATTCATGACGGAGCATTGCAAGAAGTCATGCTGTCTTTGTTCTGATGCATCGCGAAGCAACTACCATAGCTTAGGTATAACCGAGTGGGAACGGACCTTCAGGTCGCATCGTACATGAGTAGCACGCATGAAGGGTAAGCCCCGGAGGATCGTAGCGTAATACTGCTCGCTCATAAATGCCTTGTTATGCAGCTGTTACAAAAAACTTCCTCGAGGCGTCAACGTCTGGCTAAGTGCTTTGAATGGGAAGCGAATGGGCCTTCCCTCTCCGATAAATGGCAGCCCACAGGGGCGTGCGCTGGTTCCGTGTCTTTTTTCTACCACTGGCACGCTTTTCATCATCACAAACGTCGTTCTCGGTATGACTTCGGCGTAGGATAGTGGTTAAGTCACTTGCCTGTCACCGCGCATCCTTGGGTTAAATTCCCGTCCCGGTGTCGGTTTTTTTCTTATTTTCACTATATAACAGCGCGTGGTTCTTGGTTCTGGCCGCCGCTCACACGCCGGGTTTATCGCTTCATGGGGCTCACATAGTCATTCACATTATTAACTGTGATGGGAGGCAATGAAGACAGCGCAGGGGCGGCGTAACCAAGCTTTTTAGACGAATACGAAAACGAGGGGGATTTTAGCGAGCTTCTGCCCGCAGACAGCCGTATACAAGTCCCTGCTGATCTTCTTTATGCGTCATATTTTGAATATAGTTACAGTAGCCCCGTTTCCTCATAATAGCACAGATAATCAGGAATAGATCATTCATAACACACCTCATCTCTAGCCATAAATAATATGCTTCCCAGAACCGTGATATGGTACAAATTGCACAAAAATTACTGGTGAACGGTGAACCCATTGGCACGGAAACGTAGATGAATGCTGACAGTAAGCAGGGGAAGCGAGTTGCCCCATCGATCTGTTTTGCGAGAGGCCAGCTGCAATCAGATCGGCAGACTATTCGTAGAAAGGAAAGGGGGGGGGGGGATGATGAGACGGCGAGTTATCCTATGGCTTAAGCTCTTCCGCTTTGCCGACCCCACATTCACTCAAGCAGTGATGATATCGCCACGTTTCGCGTGTCCCAGAAGCAAGTACCGCAAATGGCTTGGAAGAAACATCCACATGCTCAGTGTTGTACTCGTGTTCCAATCTTCCTCATTCGTGAGGTGTGACGGTGCTGGAAGCCCTGACTCAACAACAAAAAGAGAAGTCCGAGGTGTGGTCACTCTCGCCTACAGCGAGCTTGTTTGACTGACTGACTGACTGACTGACTGACTGACTGACTGACTGACTGACTGACTGACTGACTGATTGATTGATTGATTGATTGATTGATTGATTGATTGATAATTAATTAATTCGTTCATTATTAGTCGATCGATTGATTGATTTTTATTAATTAATTGATATATTGGTTGACTGGTTGTTTTAGTGATTTGAGTGTTTTAGTGAAAATGAACCGATTATTATTTATATTGATTGATTGATTGATTGATTGATTGATTGATTGATTGATTGATTGATTGATTGATTGATTGATTGATTGATTGATTGATTGATTGATTGATTGATTGATTGATTGATTGATTGGCTCAGATTATTCATTTTACTTAAGTAGCCGTCTTGCAAGCCTTACAATGCATCCAAAAACGCACGGAATTCTAAGCTAGGAATCCATACACTCATAGCTCATGTAAAAATTCTCCGGAGATGTGGCTACCTCTGCGTTTCAATGCTGGTAAATTTAGTTTTTGAAAAAAAAAAATCCTTTTTCAATTTTTCACCGTTACACCCAGAGCACCCTTACACCCAGAGTTACACCCATCCCGTCAGTGGTCATCTCGGTGACCATTGACAGGTGTTTTGGCGCCACTTTCTTGTCGCCGTTTCCCTCTTTATCTTCGGTTGGCTTTAGTCTGTGCCGGCTGCACATTAGCAACAACAAGCCCAATAGCCGTGCCTAAGACGAAAACGAACAAGTTCTCCTACTCTCTCGCGATGAAGAGAACGTTCGTGCATGTAAGCGTTTCTCTGCACAACACCCCAACTGGCGCATTTATGCGTGATAGAAGACGCTCTTGAGTTGTTAATTATAAATAAACGCTGCATTTGCTCAAAAAGAACCCACCTGTAATTCCCTCAAGCACCGTCCGCCGACTGCTTCCTTATGTTCGGCGTTGAAAACTGCGCGTCGCGAGCTTGAAATCGAGCAAGTCCCGCTCCCATTACGTGCTACTTTGAGCAGCCCCTGGCGCCATGTTTAAAACTGCAGCAGCAGTATCTAGGTTGAACAGCCTCTTAGAGCGAGGCACAGAAACCATAACGCAGAAACCAAGGCTTCCAGAAACAAAGGCTCAGGAAATAATTTTTTGCTTCCAATAGCGTGCATAAAGAAGAACGTCTAGTTTCTAGGAGCTGCATACCCTGGAATGGGTTTATAATTAGTTGGTGGTCCAATTGCAGCTACAGTAATGGTAATAGTGGGTACTGTTACAACCGCAATAGCAGCTCTCGTTATACAACGCGGGTACTACAAAACACGTTGCGTTGCCGAGCACCACCTCAAATATTGAGCGAGCGCGAAATATTCCACTAAGGTTGCAACGTTAAAAATGCCTATTGTACCAGTTTGAATATGACGTTTTGGACGCACTAAACGACGATATTACCCGGACACTCTAATACAGTGGAATTCTTGCGAAAATTATGCTTGCCGTAAGAAACACACCCGCTTCTTTTTAAACAGGTTATATAGACTTAACGACCTGTCGAGCGCAGGCCCGGTAGAGATAATGCTGATGACGGAACGCAGACCACGATGGTGACGGGTGCTGCCATGGTGAAGATGATGATGGGCTACAAGTTCCCCCCTTCCGCCCTAAAGTGGAGTACAGACGATGATAATGATTGGGGCCGGCTGGCTGTGCGATTTCGGCAATATACGCTTCACACCCTAAAGCAATTGTAGAAAGAGTGTGTCGCAGTTATTGCGACAGCATTAGACGCCTCATTAAAAAAAAAAATGCTGGCCAATCCACCCTGTGGAGGTGGTTGGAAAGCGAGTCTGTAAATGGCACCCACAACGACTACCCATGGGACGTCACTTGAATTCACACATGGGGCTCTACAAAGCGTGAAACCAGAGACAAGTAAAATGCACTTAACGACACTCTTTATTACTTCAAAATATCGTTCGCTAAGGTCAAATCAATGCATTATCCATGAACGATGGTTAGTTTGGTTGTATTGGTAAGGCACATGAGTCGAAACTCTTCTTTTATAAAATGAAGGAAGCTCAAACCAGATGTCAGACGATCTCACTAATCCACCGTCTCTGCCGCCGCCGACGGAGGCGACGAGATCGACGGCAGAGACGGAGGAGAAGGGAGATGTCAAGCGTTGGCGAAGATTCCTTTAATAAACGGCGTTAGAACGGTGGTTTGAGCTGGTTGGTGCGTACTAACTGAAATTCAAAACAGCGCAAAAAGACGGGACAATATACGACGACACACGGCGCTAACTAGGAAAGTGGTTGGTTTATTCCGCGGCTTGCGAAATACACCCGACGAAGGAAGGCGAGATGGAACCATGATAAAATGGAAATACCAACGATTTATTTCCTTTCTATCATGGTTCCTTATCTCCTTCCTTCCTTGCGTATATTTGGCAAGCCGCGGGATAAACCAACCAGTTGCTAGGCAGCGCCGTGTGTCGTCGTTTCTTGTCGCGTCTTTTTGCGCTGTTTTGAATTTCAGTTACAATTCCTTTATATTTACTAATTCCTAGCGCATGCGCAAGGCGCGCATATTGCCGCTACATGCGCCGTAGGGTGAGCGCACAGCGACGCGATAGGTCGCGTGGCGCTATCACGTGGCATTTAGCGAGAACGCAGGGGTGAACCCGCATATGTGCTCGGTGAGTGCACCGTCTGTCCGTCCCGTCTCCGCATGGGCCCGTAGCTCAATATCTGATATGCTTAAGCCGTATCAAAAACACAAGGAAACGCCATTTACATGGTGTTTTCTCGTTTATACACCTTCTAAAAGGTTTTTTTTTTGTTTTTGCTGCAGTGTAACGGCGTTAAAACGATAAAACACCCAAAAGGATGTTTTTATTTTTTTTTGCTAGATTGTTTGGGTGTTTGTTATAGACAAGGATTTACCTTATAAGGATGTAAGTCATTTTACAGTGTAGTTACAATGCATCGTTGCACTGCTGAACACAAGGTCGCGGGTTTGATTCCCGGCCACGGCGGCTGCTTTTCTGGTGGAGGCGAAAAGCAAAACGCCCGTGTGTACGAGATTTCGGCGCACGTTAAAGATCCCCGAGTGGCCAAAATTATTCAGGAGCCCTCCACTACGGCGCACCTCATTGCCTGCGTTGTGTCGGCGCATTAAACCCTAAACTCAATCAAGTTACAGTGCATGTAAGTCCTTCTGATGGTTTTATTGGCATAGCACGGCGCAGAAACATTAATCATTCTCTTCGCTTCGGAGATTCTGCTTGGGTTTGTCCATGGACATCGATGCGAAATTAAGGTTTCTGCAAATGGATGTGGCCTGACGTCTTTTTTTGTGGCGGGCTAGAAAAGCAAACAAATGTCCTTTAGTTTGTTTTGAAGAGGCTCATAACTCACTCGTATTTGCACCAACGAAATACCCTTTGTTTTTTTTTGGGTAGCTCGCAACTTAGCCGTATTTGAGGAGTGGGTGGAGACAGGCGTCTACAGGTGACGTTGTGCGTGATTTGTACGCATCTATAACTGCGCATAAAGAGAAAGAAAACTCTGAGCGAACGCGAGATGGTGAGACGGGGGGCTTCATGCTTTCATTTATTTATTTATTTATTTATTTATTTATTTATTTATTTATTTATTTATTTATTATTTATTTATTTATTTATTTATTTTTCCTGCGTGTGTTCTTAACTAAGGCTACAATAGTGACGATGCTTGGCGGGGTTAATACAATAGTGCAATAAAGCAAGAAATATACATTGGTCCAAGATGCGCGAAATAAAACATAAAGCAGCCATAATCTTTAAAAAAAACTCGAAGACGCCTAAGCACTTTTTTATTAGTTGTATTGACGTTTCAGCCAACCGGAATTGGTGAATCGGGTGCGAGAGTCTGACGGCAGCTGTCAACGTAACTGGCCAATTTTACGGAGTGAATATATGACAATCATGGATGGTTTTGTTGGCGTAGCTATCAAATGGGAGTCGGTGAATTCGAAGTGATCTTTCGAGGGCAGATGGCATCTTTATTAGCTAATCCCCTTGAGTGGATATTTGAGAACGGTTGGTCGGTATGTTGACGTTGCAGGCAAATTGGAATCTGCGAAACGACGCCAAGCTTCTGACGGCGGCTTTCATCGTCACTGGCCAGTCCACATGACTGACTGTGCTGCTACGCCTTCATCTAGGCTAAAGACGTAAAAATCACTGTACGCGAAACTGAGTGCGCCGTTTGTATACGTTGTGTGAGGTGAATGGGGTCACAACGCGTTCACGTAAGTCTACTTTTAGCCAGCTACAACGATTGATCCAAAGTAACGCCGCGTATGGCCGCTCCACACGCATTCACGAGCCCTTGGGTTCGGTTAGCACCCAGTACAGTCGAAACGAAGTAGTGTCGGGGCAGCAAATTAGTTCGTTATAACCGATATTCGTTATAACAGTAGACGCAAAAATAGGCTATAAAAATCGACAATCTGGCTCGCAAAAAATACTTAGCACAAAAATGCATTTTGTGCGGCTTCGAACCCACTACACACAAAGTAACCCGTACGCTTTTCCTTGGTGCATTTCGAGCTTAATGAACCGGAACATGAGTACGTGAAATTACAACAGAACAGAGTTGACTAGACAAAACAGGACTGCGTCCTTATTTATTTGGGGAAGGATGTGATCTTCGTCTGGTGGGTACTCAGAGCACTGAGTAGACGTTTTCCACAGTGTCCACGAACAAAAGGGCCTTTATACTTCTGCAGCTCAGGACTACGGGGGGTTCTTCCAATTAGCTTACATCCTCCTGGTCAAATATTTCTTCGCTATATCCCATATTGCGCGACTCTCACGGTTTCAGTTTCGTTATAAAAGAATAAGTGTCAGTGAAATAAAGCGGGTCCAACCAAAGTCTGTATTTAGTTTGCTATAGCCGATAATTCGCTATATCAGTGTTTGGTACAACGAGGTTCAACTGTACCGAATTTTCCAGCGCTTGAGGACCCTAGATGGTATGAACAGCAGCTTTATTCGAAAACCCTCCCTTGACGACAAAGTAACTTGATCGCGTCTCACACCTGAATTGAGACCCAAACGCGGACATCTCCGCCACATTTTAAAGCGAAGATGCAGCCTCTCACTAAACGCGTTTAGATGGATACGACAGTAGCGTACCGCATTTGATTTGTAGCATTACCATACCGTATCGCATCGTATGTAAGCAGGACAATTCGCTTGGAGGACTCGTCGCATCCGATGCGCTAAACAAGGGGAGATCGAGAACGTAAATGCGACTTCCCGAACGCATGTAGCGGTAGTAGCATCGAATTTGCGGAACTGAGTAATTATGCGAAGGCACCCGCCGCGCCGTTAGGAAGTGCTTCTCGGACTATCCGGACCGGTTTCGCGCGCGCGGCATCTGAACTCCGGAAGAAAAAAAATGACATCCACCTCCAGCGCTCCGGCCTCGGCGCGCGCGACACATTTTTCTGGGCAGTTTTAGAATAGGGGCACCTGTTTGTTGGGCCGCCCCCAGGAAATTGGGGGAACCCTAAACACAACGCGCTCGTGCGCGGAGAGTTTTAGAAGAGTGGCGTCCCCTAAAGCCCGCAAGCGTCCTGCATTGCTCGGGTCTGCTCAAGTATTGGCAACTTTAGGCTTAACATCGTGTCGGATGTTTGATCGCCGTTATCTGTGCAACTCCGAATGACAATCCCTGACACTATCATACGCAACCCTTTCCGCATGTGAACTTATTCGGATATGGCCCTTTGATGATGTGCCAGCATTGCCTCGGCCGTTGATCTTCCGCTGCAGACATCCGAATTTTGCGTTTCGAGCCCAATCCGGCATGCCTCCACAGCTCCGGCACGGCGCGCGGCAGCTATCATGGCACAGGCTTGCGGGCGGCGTCAACCGGCCGGTGCTGGGTCTCAGCATGTGGCAATTTGCTTTATTTAAAACGCTGATAATAACGCAGCACATTTTACACTGACCCTTTCTCGCATGGGAAATTTTTTTCGCGATAATTGATGCGGGCCAAGACATCTGCCCTGGCCTGTTTTGATTCTTCCGCGCAGGTAGCGCCATCCTTTTGCCGTTTCCCGCAGCGCGCGCCGCTGTGCATGGCCTCCGTGATCAGCTGCCGGCGAGCGGCGCCGGCAGCTGATCACGGTGGCCATGTGCGTTGCCGGGTCGGACCGTCGAACTTCCGCGGCCGGTCAGCGTGGGTTTAGCATCGCGGCATATATCTGACTTCCGCTTTTAAAATGAGCGCTGATAATAACTCCTAGCACAATTTTTCAACGCACTGACGTCTACTTTCTCGCATGAGGGCTTCTTTTTCGCGATCAGATTGATTCGAAACAGCGGCAACAAGCTGTTGCAGCCTTGGTCTGCGCCGGTTCAAACCGCTTCGTGGGCAGTGCGGACTGGCGCGGCCCGTTTCCGAGGCCAGAAAACGCTTCACGATTTCCTGCTTTATCCATTTCTTACAAACGGCGCACGGAATCTACAAATTTCGCTCAGCGGTCGTCGTGCTTGTTTGGGTGGTTCGGGAAACGAGCCAAAGGTTTCGCTTCATCCGTGGCCGCGCGCCATCTCGCTGGCTGCGAGAGCGACGCAAGGAACGCAAGCTCCTCTTGAGATCAGCTTCGGGGCGCCCGCAATTTCGGCAATATAGCGTGCGTGGTTAGCCGAAGGGTGCATGATTTCTTTTTTTTTTTTTTTTGCGTCGCAGAGTATAAAGCTTTTACTTCTAGTCTCTTTGTCCCTGGCAGTTTACCTCAAGTGGTTGGGGAGTATTCATTGGGAATGAAGTATCCTCTTTCCGAACGTTTTTCAGAATACGACTGTGGGGACCGACGAAGCACAACTTCAACTGTAAAAATTTGTCCTCGGAATTTATTTGCGTTTTATTTTTACGGCAATTTCACATGACCTACAGAGCTCAGGCAAAATTCTTGCAAAATTCTGTTACCAGGAGCTGATGCCACCACATGTAATAATCACTAACCGCAACTGCTTCGTTATGTTTTCCTCTCGTCATCTAAAAATGAGCGCGAAACTCCTCTCTGCCATCTACGCTGCTGGGCCTGGGGACTAATTAAACCTCCGAGCTAATATGGAGCGGCTTATTTCCGGAGCATCACTGCGCATCACCGGCTTATTTCCGACGCATCACCAGCCCTAGCATCCAGATTACATAGTGGTATCCAGGCCGAACCTGTCGCCTGGCTTCTCGAATAAGTTTTGAGATGTCAAGAACTCGGCAATAGTGCCTACGCCGATAGAGCAAACTTTGTAGTCACGTCAGTTGGGCTTAAATATTTGTTTGTTATAGTTGCGGCATTTATAACGTTAACGTGTCGTACAGGCGAGCTGTTCTGTTAGCAACCAGTCAAAATCAGAACCTAATCAACATGTGAATTCAGCTTCAATATTGCAATTCAGTTTCCTTCCAACAAGAACTGATACGCCACCACCGCGCTGAGGACGTTGTGTTACAAAAAAAAATTACAACGGGCCGCTGGCATCAACATTCGGTACTTCAACAAAACGTGCTCTTGGGCGAGCTGGTACATACTTAATGAGAGGCTTAGCGCAAAAAAGACGAAGACGGTGGCAGACGAGACAGGCGCTTCGTCTGCCACGTATGTGCTTCGTCTGCGCTCGTCTGCCACGTCAGGCGCTTCGACTGACAAGCGCCTGTCTCGGCCGCCACCCTCTTCGTCTTTTTTTGCGCTAAAACCTCCCATTCAGTATACATTCGGGAAAACTGGTCATACCATGCTTGGATTTTTATTTTATTTATTGATACTGCGAGCCTTTGTCAGGCATATACAGGGGTAGGCATAAAAAGAAAATACAAGAGTAGCTTTCAACTACTGAAAACAGTTACTAAAAAAATAACAAGAAGTATGTTGAAAAAGGTATCTAATTTCTCTGTTTTGGATTTTGCGGGACGTCAGCTTGGTGTTATAAGGAAAAGACAAGATTTATACGATTTTAAGGCCTGTAAAAAGCTACTTGGTAGCACTACCATTTGTTGCCCACTTCACGCGAGACAGTTCATCAAGCTAACAATTGGTCCAACATCGCCTCAGATTTGATGTGCGCCTTAAGATGGCCGGTATACCTTTTTACGGAGATCTTTCCGTCCGTATGCCAAGTAAACCGGTGGTTGTTGGTTGACGTTCATTCCTTGGTGATTCACAGAAGCTCACGGTTTCGTTTTGTAAGGTTTTCAGCAATTGACGACACGGCGTTTGGCCTCCACCCACTTCTTGCGTTCAGGCAACCATATAAGTCACGATCAGCTTAACTTCAGTGGGCACAGCTACGCAATACATTTATGAGTAAGACATTGGAACAATCGATGAATTAACCACTCTCGACAGATAAAAAAAGTGCCAGTCTTTGCCCTGCTCAAAAATCGTGTGTCATGTACGGCTGTGCTCCTCCTTATAACGGGTTAAAATAGTGTGTTTTAATTTACTCCACGGCTTCTTTTTTTTTACCTAGCGAAGTTTTATTTGTGAAGTACGTTTATTTCGTCACGCAGCCACCCTACCACGTGAATGATCCCTTTTTTGCAATCATACGCTTGCTATCATGAAAAGGAGGCAGTGTATTCTCCACCATCTCATAGTCCCCTAGCCCTTTCCGGTCCGGACCCTTTGCCCAATTGTGAGAAAAATCGCGAAAATGAACCTTGAACACCGACGTCGGGCTTACCCCGACAGCGGACCGCTACGGCCGTGTTGCCGTGTACGGCGGTGTCGTGCATCTACCGACAATAAACCGCAAATGGCTCGTGGTGCCTAATTGATGAATTTTTAAGATTTTAAGCCAGGATTTTTTTCAGCACAAAATGCGCTTGAGCGAATCAATACTTCAGTTTGAATTGCGGTCTTTTTTACGAACACGCGTCATTCTTTTCGGTCGTAAAAAGAACATAACAAAAAAAAATTCACAGCCAAATTCCCTATTTTTTTTTATATACAGCCCCTAAATATGGTTGTTTAAGAGGCACAGAATGTGTCCGAGCAGATCCCTAAATTTTCGACAATTGTCACCAGCCTTTTTTTTTTTCATATTGAAGGGCAAAATCCTCTCCCGCTGAATTGAAAACCGTCCTATTTTCTGTCATTTATATATGCATAGCTCGTCCACCAACATCGAAATCTTCTTTATTTTTCTTTATTTGTGTTTTCCTTTTCCAGGCCCTCGCGGTGGTATGCATCGCAAAAAATGGTAATTTAGGGTCCTAGAATTTTGTTCCGTATTTATGGCAGGGCGTTTTCTACGCTCAACGAGCCACTTAATGCGATTGCATTAAAACGTGTATGCAGGCAGGGATGCGGGAAATTCGAAATCGGTTGCTATGGAATCATAAATAGAAAATATTGAGTTTGAAATCACTTTTTGTGGAATAGTAAAAGAGAAGGTTGAATGCGTGTGTAAACCCCTGGGCAATAGGTTATTTGTGCGGAAGCGTAGTAAAAGATGCCTTGGAATTTCGACGAAGTTTATTGTATGATTCATGATGATCAATATTCTTTGTGATGGAAGCTCGACAACACTGCACAATAGGCATCTGAAGAACGTACATTTGGAAATCGCATCGCGTGCGTCGTTGCTTTGATTGCTTTTACTCGGCATCCTCCGCGAACTTCAACTTAGTTCGCTGAATACATCAAAAAGTTGCAGTAAGCGAAGTTATTTCTCCATAATTCATGAAGACAAACATCGATGTCCTAGAGAGAAATATAACTGCGAGACAGTGTTATTCAGCAGCTCAGATTAATACAAGTGCTTTCCATTTTGAGAAACTATTTCACTCATGTGGTGCTGGACTGCATTTTCGGCAGCGTTGGCAGTTATAGGAAATTTGTCGGCTGTTGATCATGCTCGTGGGGGCGGAAGGCTTTTTTGTGGAGGTCTTTCCACAGCATTTAGCTGTTCTTATTGAGAAAAAAAACACTGAAAAAAAAAACTCGGAATAAATGATGTCGCATTAGGTTAGGTTAGCTTAAGATTAGCTTTAGATTGGGGTTAGGCTAGGTTACATTAGGTTACGTTGAAAACAGCTTTTTTAAGCAGATGATACTCAAATCGAACCTGGAAACAGACTCTCCTTCTGATTCCATCGTGTAATGCGAGTGCCTTTATAAAGCTACCATTGTAATGTCATTTCACTCGTAATATTTGAAGCAATATTTTTAAGATAATTTCTAATAAAGCTCCCGGAAATACGGTAGCGCCTTTTTTTCTGCCCGCCCTTGCGAGTGTCAGACAAGACAAGATATAACCACCGCATGTTTTTGTGTTGGTTAGCCTACGGTCGTAGATGTCCATTGTTGCGAGAACGCAGCACATTTAAAAAACTGTGTGTTTTTTCGTTTCAAAGCTTCCGTATCGAGCGAGCCCTGATTGAATGAAGGAGGCAGACGACATACAACAAAAAAAAAAGATGCGATGTTGGTTTTTGTCCATTGTTAATGGCCGGTCAACTTAAGCTACGCCACGACTTTAAAAAGACAGGAAACGGATGGTTTTGAAAGCGACGCAAGTCATAATTCCGCCCGTGGGGTGTTCTCTCCGCTGACGATCGAATAAATTGCTATCGGTATATTAGACGGCCCTGGCAACTTTGTATAACCTTGTTAGGTTAATGTAACCACCTTCTTCTGATTCTGTAGCGGACATAGATAAGAGTTGGTATTAAAAGTTTCCTATCGTTAATCGTTTTGAAATAAATACCTAAAAATGCTGAGCGCTATAACGTCTAAATTCTGACCTAGATTGTCATGCCTTCGGTGGGTGCAGGAAACAAAACAAATATCGCATCCATTACTGCGCCCAAAACGTCGCTTTCAATCAGAAGTCATTGCAAAGGCCAGAGCAACCTAAGTGAAGCCTGACCTGAACGGAGCGTGCGCTAGCTTTTATGGTAATTTTTTCGCTAACAGCCGATTTGTTTGCACAAGTGCACGCTGATTGCATCTTCAGACGTCCATGCGCTATTGCGACGCACTTTGCCGGTAGGCCTAAGAAAAACGTTTTAGCTCAGCGCGCTGTTGCATCGCAGCACCCGGGAAGAAAAACTTCAGTTAATGGACCCTTAATGCTCGCAGCTACGTTAGGGACGTGTACTAGTCATCTAAGGCTTATCAGCCGGCCATTTCTAGAAACATCGCTATTATGAACGCAGCGTCCTTCGCTCCGGTTCCGCTGCGAAACGTCTAAAAAAAAATACACACAGCGCGCGACTCGGCTACCGCTATATCCGTTAGAGTAGACGTAACTCACCTCAGCTGCCAGTAATCTCCTGGGGGAGAAGCAGTGTGGGAAGCACTCAGCATAGGGAAGTAGTTTTTGGCTCGCCACCTATAAGCGCCTTAATTAGAGCCGGGCCCGGGCAAAGCAGTTCCCTTCCCGTTTCCAGAATCGCAGACGTTGTGAGCACCTTGCCAGCAGTGCTGTTAAACTTGGATATCACAAAGTTGACAAAAATTCGCAATTTTTCGTTGCGTCCAGGTTTTTGTTACGTGCAGGTTTCGAGTTAAGGCTTGCGTGAGTGAAGCAGAAAAGAAACTGCTAGACATCAGTGACGGTGAGCTCACCCTTCAAGGATTTATTTCGCAGTGAAAAAATTGGCCGCGTATCTGCTCATTTCGTTGCAAATGTCCTCAAAAGACGATAGTCTTTGTAGACATTTGCCAAAGCAATGCCCCCCTTTGCTTTCCCGCTCACCTTTCATGCTGTTTCTGTACCGTCGCGCTCATTCCAAGGCAAACACACTAAAGGTTTGCGGAAGGCGATTTGAATTTACCGCGTTCCACTGCTACAGGCCGGGTTCCTCGATGCCAGCGCTGCAGTACGGCGGAGACGTGCGTGAATGGAGGCGGCCGACTACAAGGTTTATACAACCGCGTGGCCGTGCTCCACGTGCGTTCCAAGCAGAACGTGGAACCTAGCTAGTGGAACATTTCGTTGCTGTTGCCGCGTGATTTTTCATATGCCGCCAGGAGGCGGCGGTTTTCTGTAGTAGATGTAGAATATCATTTCTCATCGAAAAACCAAGCATCCGTGAATTTTTTATTAAAGGAACACTGTAAATATCCCTTGTGTACTAATTTCCTGTCTTTTATTTGCGTAATGTCTTATTCTTGTTCAACAAAGTTGACAAGTATGAACATATAAACCGAGCTTAGACGTTTACATGTTGCTGTGAGTATATAAGACTATTGCGCAGGATCGATTTTACTTTGGCCGGGTGGCTGAATCGAGTCACAGACAGACAGACAGACATAGAGACAGACCAAAATTTCTGGGTTTAAGTAGCCCAAGAAAGACTATCGTCTTTAAAACTGCGTGATTCGCGCCTGCTGCTTTCCCTCGAGCTTAATCAGTACACGGCACTTCAAAGGATCAATGTCACTCACCACCGTAAGCGCAAACGTCACTCAAGTATCCCCTTTGCCTTTAAACGCTTTTCGATGCGTTAACACGTTTTAAGGACCAAACGTACCCTGAAAGGGCGCCTTTTTGTGAACTTTGGGCGCTTTTAAGCCCTCAAAACTGTTGATAGGTTGCTAGCTTGGATACTTTACCGGGCGGCGACGTTCTTCTTTCTCGGCGGTGGAGAAGGCACTTAAAATTGCAGTTTGTCTTGGCAACACAAAAATTTTCGTTTTCTGGCAGCAGAAGCGACACTACAGGTAGCAGCGGCGACGCGCAACAACACGCCGACAGGCAGGCCTAGCACCTAATCGACACCGCGCTCACACGTAGAAACGCACAGTAGTTTGCGGAGCGGGCTAAATTCGCTAAATTAGTAAATTTGTCTACCCTGTTGTTTATAAAAATGGCAAAAAACAATGACTCACCAAAGTAGCGAATTTGTTGCATCAAGGTTAACCATCGCAATGCCTTCGTTACATACAGGTCGCAAGCACATGGTCTTCAAAAGGGGGTGGCAATGGGGGATTCAAAAACGTCGTTAAATCCAGGAATTCCTTACGTAGAGGTTTGTTACATCCAGGTTTTACTGCTAGTCCCTTGTCGGGAGAACTATCTTCGCCAGGTTAGACCAAAAGCGAAATGCGAATCCCCGCTAGCTTGTAGGGAATTTTTAGGTTGTCGGATAAAATAACTGCAAATATTAGTGCAGACTGTTTGCAAGGTTTTAGCACACATTTTGCCGTTTTCAACTTACATAACGCTCAGGAAGTATGTCACTGCTGCACGGACGAGGCAGTAAAACACTTTCGGTTGACCAGGGAGTCAGATTACAACATGGGGTTCTCAGATATTGGAATGTCGAATCCTATCAAAAAAAGCTAACCAACCCTCCCTCCCCCCCCCCCTCCCCCAATAAAGGAGAACAGGGGTCCGCGCGAAGCTCGTCACCAGTCAGTATAAATCAAACCAGAACTCTAAACCGCAAACCATTTTTTTTACGAAACTCAAACCCATCCACAATCAACCCAAATGCAAGCTTTAATCCAATCCAAACTAAACCCCACTCAACCCACTGGCTGAGCTTGACCCAATCTTAAAAGAAAACCATACCACACACATACCAGATAAAAAACCAACCAACAGAAATAAATTACACCATCTTCCCGTAGGGGAACCCTGAGTAGTATGCGAAGCAGCTATGGGGTCGACTGAAGTTCCCATTAGTTTTCAGTTCGTCGTTTCCGTTGATGTTCAGCTTCGCGTGTTTTCGTTGTAATAGTAGCTTCTTGAAGTAGTTTGAATGAGCGAAGGACATACGGCGCGTTCGTAGCACATGCTCCCGTCTCGGTTTATAGCGCAGTGGGAAGAGCACCACGTACCTCCCGTTGCGGCCAGAGAGTCGTGGGATCGAAACCGGGCGCCGCCTATTTCTTTTTATAGTGGACTGCGCTGACGTCAGCCCAAACGCTGACGGGGCTGAAGAGACGCGCATGTACAGTAGAGTGCGGACGGCGGACAACGAGGGAGGGAGGGACACAGCCCCGAGCATGAGATGCCTCCCATCTGAAAATCTCCCCTCATCACATAAGAAATCACCTCGTCCCCATACATATTCACTTCCGCCGGTGTGCCTGCTGAGACGCTATAGTTCTGGGCCACTTTCAAATCAACCGTTCATCTCCCGGCATGCAACGCGGCCTATCATGGCAGCATCCGTGCCAACGGCGCTGCGGTAAACAGGGACACGGGTTTGCAGCGAGCCCGTTTCAAATCAGTTGCTCATCTCCCGGCGTATCAGTGCGGCCTAGCAACGGCGGCGACCGTGTCGACGACGCAGCGGAAGGATCCCCTTCACGCTTTGCATATGAATATGTGTACGTATTGCGCAAACGGGTAGACGGCGGCTTCATAACGCGGTGTGTACAAGTTCGATTGCGACCACGGGAAGCGTTTTCATGAGGCGCTTGGTTTTTTTTTTTTTTTTTTCGAACACCATCACGGCTTCCACGGCACAAATCAGTCAACACAAGCTCCGATTGAAAAGCGGCCTAAAGTAATTTGGGCCTGAATGGTTGAGTGAGCTAGAACTTTGGGGGTAGCTATTGCTGCAGGAGGGTAGCGGCTGAATCTCGAGTAGTTGCGAGAAAGCGCCGTGCTGTCTACGTCTCCTTTCGTCCCTGTTTTTTTGAGCGCTTCTGTTTCCACCAAGATGAACAGCTACCAACTAGCCCAACTTTCCGTTCTTCTGTAGCGGCTGAAGCCATTGCTGTGAGTACAAAACCTGGGCTAAAATAAAATTGCCCAAGTTATCACGCGACGTAATAAGAAAAAATTAAAGCCGTTCCACACAATGTCAAAGCTGTCGGAGGTGAAATACTGAGCAATGATTCGCCACAATCGATTGTGGCGCCGTCATACGCTCACTGCTACCACCCAATGCAATTCAAATTTCCCCGCCTTCGCAGTGCTCGCGCGTTCCTTGCCCGAAACTGCGCCAGCTGGAGTTATGTTCTTTTTGTCTTGCTTTTCTTCCCGCGCGTACCGGCATTGCACTGCCACTTTTTTTTTTTTCGGCTCGCTGTCGTAAAAACCAAGCTAACGAGCGTTCCTAACTAAATGAACGCAGATGCTGCCGGTCAATTACGTATATTTTGGCTCAAATGTACCAACAGTTTTTTTTTTTTAGCGCTAAACAACGAGGAGATGTATGACAAGCGCCAGCGGTTCACGAGTTTCGAACGCTTATTACTACATAAACCGCTCGTCTTTCGAAAGCCTGAGGGTTACGCCGCAACCATGGGACGCCGTGAGGCTCTACTTGGGTCCAGCGAGCGAGCTACAACGACCAGGGAACCCTAAATTGCCCTGCACTTAAAAGCAGAGCATCTATGGTAGGAGCGCGATTTTATGATGGCCGATAACTAGCTGCAATTCTGGGTCGTGTGAAATTACGACCGACAACGACTTACTATTTTACTGCCTTGTGATCAGAACACCTGCCACCGCAACAGCGAACGCTCCTCCCGGACGAGTGTGGGCGAGGGCGAAAGGACGGAGTACGCGACGTCGCCCCCAAGGGAGCTTACGTGACCGAACCCCTGATAAAGTGGTAGCGCTCGCCCCTTGTGAAAGCTGTCTAGGGAGTAGATGGGAAAGGGCACGCTCTCACTCTGACTTCCGAGGCACGCCGGCGAATATTGGACGAGCGTGTTTTACGTTAAATCCTCCCTATCACGGCAACCGACGGCCTAGCTGCTGCGATGTAAGAAACTTAACAAAAGCAAAACATAATATTTGTGGCATAACAAAAATCGGGTGGCAAGTCAGCCAGTGATTTCTCCTCCGTGAGTATTTACTTTCATATAAAACCTAAAACCGGATTGGCCTGTTAGAAGCAGCAGAACCGAAATATTCGGCATTTTTGCAACTCACAGGGTGGCGTTGCGCATTTTTGTTTAACTTAGGGTCACTTTTGAAGGACGTTTCGCAATGTTACTGCAAGTAAAACGTCCGTATTTGATGGAAATTCTTTTCTGTATTTGCGGATGCCTTTAATTAACTGGCGGGTGTGCCTATAGTCAATACCCCTTCAAGTTTCCAGCAATCTTGTATTTGCCGATTGGTTAACATTTTTTAACAATTATTCCAAAATTTGAACCCTATTTTTGTGTGTGTGCCGCGTTGTTAACGCGGCCGGTCAGGAAACGACAGTTCTGACTGTGTGTACAACCTCACCAGAATCTCCAGAGGAAGTTGCGATTGCCCTGGCTGCCACGGCCAGCAAGGACTTTATAAAATATACTAACTGACTCGCAAGCGGGATGTCGAAGTTATCAGCGGGGGCGCATCTCTACACCAGCACTGCTCATTCTGAAACCATTTCAGAGCTACCTAAGATAGAAATCGTCTGGGTTCCTGGGCAAAAATCCATCGACGGTAATGAGGCGGCTTACACCGCTGCACGCACGTACATGTACCGGGCCATTACCCCAGACGGAATGTTCTCCGCTGACAACAAAACGGACCCACTTCTCCGGTGTCCAGGCGTCCTGGAACATAACAGGCTTGGCAGAAGAAAATTCCCACCACCTCATCCTCGGTTAACCAGAGAAGAAGCGGTGATTGCAGACAAATTCTTATCCCACAGCACCTCCTCACATTCCGTCTACCCCACTGAGTATCCCTCCCTTTGCAATTTCTGTCCAACGCCCGGCACCCTGTACCACCAGGTATGGGAGTGCCAACAAACTTCACACCTACCCCCAATCCCCTTCCCAACTTTTGAGCAGTGGGTGGTTCGTCTGGATCGATCCGGACCTTGGACACCAGCAAGAACTGGTCAAGAGGGCCTGGACGGCAAGTCGCAGCCTGGGTGTCCCGGAATAAGGATGCCCTACACACTTACGCTCAATAAATGTTCATTCTCCTCTCCTGCTCTTAGCTCGACAGGTGATCATTTTCAGTTACCGTTATTTTGCCACCTGAAGGAAGCTTCGCGCATGTCCCACGTCCCATGTTCGACATATCGTTAGGTAGACCACTTTACTGTTTGGTTGTTTGGGAAAATAACGAGTCTAGAATTCCGTTTAAGACGTCTATCTTGCCAAGTGTTTCCGCTGTTTTTTGTTTCTTCACCTCGAAAGCGTCGTCTTGGGCATTATTTACGCCTGATTTTCAGCTTAAGGATTGCGGTCCTGCCACCTGCCATTTTACTAGTTTATACTATACTCACCAATCCGCAAATTCTAATAAATTAATAATGAGAGACTCGCCAAGTGTTCTGTGCATTTAGAGCTTGTGCGAGGTTCTCTTCCCAGGGGTCGTCTACTCTTTGAAGATACGTGTCACGCCCAGTTTGAACGTGTCTTAAAGTAAAGAAATTGGCGTTGTCCAGTAGCAAAATTATTTTAATTTAAAGCACAATTCTACGCGGCTTTCATAATATGGCAATTTCAAAACTGGATGCACAAAACCATAACAGCTATAAATGAACGCAGGTAAATAAACAGAGATGCTTCGTGCCTCTGAAAGATAAAAACGCTAAACTGCACGCCTTACAAAACGGAAAATAAGGACCTAGGAAGAACGTTCCGTTGTAGACACACGCCAGGTTTTATCGGGGATCCTTTTGCTAGCAGACCTTCCAATAAACGCCGAGGCAAGTCGACGTTCGGGGCACATTATTGATTAGTTTTGCGCGCAAGTCGTGCACGCATCAGTGTCTAGCGGCAGAGTCGTCCACATAAAGCGACACTGAAAAGCTCTTGCGATGACAAATACCCGGATGGTAGCCAAGACAGCACAAAATAGGACACTTAAAAAGAACTGGTCCAGCTTGCTCACTGTATTTGACATGCCGGTATGGATAATCGAAATGAACACCGCGAAAACGGATTATGTATGTCTCGTTCAACATTTTGCGTGCGTTGTACGTCGTTCTGGGCAAAGCCCATAGAACTGCACAGAGGCTCGGGCTCTCGAGTGTTGCTTTTCACACTCACATTTCTAGTGCACATTCAATTAATCAACTGCGTGATGTGCTGCCCAACAATCAGTCAATTGCACGACAAGCGAACTGAATACTAGCTGCCGTCCGTCTTTCGCTGCAAGTCCTTTTCCAACTGTCAAAGCCACACCCGATATAGAACCCAGATTGACAAAGCAAGGTGGCTGTGGGCAGTGACGGATGACGCAGGCAGCATTGGGCTGCGGTAGCCGAACGGGGGGAATCAACATCGCGCGTTCTGTCTATTGTTGGCAACATTTCGGGTGCTCGCACTAAACCCTGTGTGAGCGTGGCCATAGATTGCTGGCTTTTTAATTACTACTTTATATCAATCAATAACGCTAGAGACCTCTTAGGAATCGGACCTTCTCTTCAGACAGTTACAACTTATTCAGATACAGCTTCCTCAACGGTGAAACCATACAATTTAAGACGACCAATCTCTCCACCTTTTTTTGGTGTTCATCATGCAATTATTGGAAGGGAGCGGGTAGAAATCGCGCCAAAGTATGAAATTGTATCTCCAGCAGGTGCCGTCAACAAATAGCCGGAATCCTACAGTTGCGAAAATTTACGTCGAATTTTGGGTACGGGTTCTACGACTCAAACTGTAATTAAAAACAATAAATCAGTTTTTTTAACGTAGCGCTCGTAGTTCATGTTCTGAAGAATACACTAACCTACGATATATACAGCCACGAAAATTGTTAACTCGACTGCTTAAAAATAAGTCAGCCGAAACCCAGGGTAACCTTCTTGCAAATGAAAAAAAAGTAGCATCCACCCAAGTGCAGCCTCAACCGAAAGTCATACAACCTTATCACAAGCTTCTAAAGTTATGAAAACATTTCCTGGCACGGGGACCGAGCCACAACCGCTGCCTAACAAGACCAGCAACTCCACAAACCAAAATACCCAGAGGACCGGGCGTTCGTAGCGCTCGAGAAAAAAATTTGGCCATCACTGAGGGTTGCACTATGGTGGGTCACGCCCAAGTGCCTACTGCTCCCTTGTATTATTCCTGAACTCTGCCACAGAACGCTGTCGCGAATCCCCGTAGCCCTTTACTGACCGTTTAGAAGAGCACTGGGTGATGCTGTGGGCCCAAAAATGCTTCTAGCGTTCAATTTGCAGGGGTCTGGTCACGAGCGTTAAGGTGGGCAAATTCTCCATTGCCTGCGTTAGGACGTTAGAAAACACTCACCGTGCTTTTGTGCCACCCTCTCCAACAACATCGTGACTTTTTTATCAAACGAGAATGGAGAATTACGTACCTGCCAGTATCAGGCGTGCTGGGGCGCATGCCTATATTCAAACCCAGAGTGTTGCCTTTTGCAGCCCCTAGCTGTACAAAAAAGGGCAGCCTTTCGTACGCGTACTCTGGGCAGATAGTTCTCGAATATGTTCCCGCCATGTAGTACGCCTTTGCTGCTCCACACTGCTTTGGCTTCAGTGGTTGTTGCGATGAACTTTTAGGCCGCAAGTTCAAGCTTTTCGAAAATCTAAACCAAAGTTTATATTGAAACATCAGTCAACCACGTCAGCAGAATGCCGCAACACACGCAATGTTAAAACATTTGAATAAGAGAAGGCAATAATCAGAGCGATGGGGGAAAAGATTAGGGGTGTACATTCGTCAATTAGTTTCTTTTTTAAAAAAGCAGCATAACAGACGAACATTTCCGTGGTTCAGTGCTACAGCACAACAATCTTCTAGCACTCACAATTAAACTGCGTCAAGTAATTGGGGCTGTAAGCAGATACATGCTACATATTTAATCGGAGCTTGTTCAATGCACACCACTTTCCTAATTGAGCTGTGGAAAATTTTACCTAAGTATTGCTTTAAAGAGTTAGTTGCAGTAACTTTTGGACAATGCGGCGAAGATGCCCGTTCTGAGTCTGTCGCATTTCGTAGAAGCCCTTGGTAGTTGGTAGGTTTGTTTGTTAGCGCTCCTAGCTCTTTCTCAATAATATAATTCAGATCCACCGACGGAAATAATATAACAGGTTAATGTGCAATAGATTGGCCACGTACCAAGCTACAATAGGCCTAAATTTAACAACGTGCACACGTGCTGAAACCCGTCATCTGACGTTAACTCTAGATCTCAAACCGGTCGATTAACTGCTTCCTTTTTTTTCACTGTGCTGACGCTCGTCAGGGCCAGAATGGTAGTCTCGAACACATCATTTATTTTACTAGGCCTTTCAGTTCCAGAAAGTTTCGCGAGACATTGCGGAAACACGAGGTTCACGAACAGACAGGCACTCTTCGCCTATTCCTCGACCTGCACAAATTTCTACGGGCTTCGGATTGGAGAGTAGATGAAATGTGGGAAACTGCACATGTTTTGCGAAGTGCACCGTGGGGAGAAAAGCCGGAAGTCCGTAATGACTGCCTCCGCTGCGGCAGCCTCGCCGCGGAAGTTCTTATTCAGTGCAAAGGGTGCGCAAACGTAGCTGTCAGCAACAAATAATAAAACTCAGTGAAGGCTATTCAATCGCTCCGTCGTAGTCCAGTGAAGAGCAACTAGCACAAAGGTGCCTAATGGTTTTTCACACGCCATGAATTGCGGGGAACTTGTTTCGGGCAGATGTGGTGAAACTGGAAGAAAAAGCATTGCGAATCGATGTCCGCGCCAAACCTTCTTGGCGTCTTACTTTCACATTTCAGATCGCGTGCGTACAATTTTTCATCACGGGTTTTCTGCGTTTTTTTTTTTGTAGTCCGTAATGGTTAGGTTAGGTTACGTAATGATGGCTGCTACAGGCCGAAGCTCTGGTGGTCTTTCAAAGGTTCGAACGAACAGGTGCTCCAACAAAAAATAAAAACATCTGACGAATTGCTGGTAAATTGGGTTCAGCACGTCCACGCTTTGATACATTTTACCCAACCTCTAACCCTACTAGCGGCTGATAAAGGCACACCCGTCACTTTATTACCCTCCAAACATTCGATCGCCCGGTGCTTCGAAATCCGACGCCGTCGACGGCACGAAAGGTACCACGAAATGACCGGAGATCCAAAGAACACTAAAAAAATTAAGGCATTGAGTGTTGGGCATGATGTCAAATTTCTCAGGGAAGCTCTCATGGACAAGGTAAAGTAATTTGAAAAAAACTAAAGCCCCTTTCTTAAGAGAAAGGTGGTTAATAAGCGAAGCCTTCTCCCCATGCAATCTGAGTCCAAGTCTAAAATTCAAACTGCTTCGACCGTGTCGGAATGGCACAACCGGATAAACGTCGGCTTCATTACGCGAGGGTAGAAATTAAGGATTGGGGAGAACCGGGAAAACAAAGGGAGCTCTTGACCAAAGCCTCGGGTCATGTCAAGGGGCCTCTCTTTTTTGCAATAAACGTGTGTTTATTCATGCGTTCATAATGCGAAGGAACCAGGTTCGATTCCGGCCACGGGAAGCATTGTTTTTTAGGGGAGAAGCCCCTTAGGCGCTCGGGCTGTTTGCGTCACATGTCGTCGTCGTAATCGTCGTCTCATTTAGTCACGGTACTAAGACACGGGGCATTCCTTAACGCCTCGCGCTAGAACGTAACCGGCGTACTGGAGAAACATCGGGACACTCGTTTACGCCTCGCGCTGGAACGCTTCGTAACGCGTACTTTAGAAAAAAACACCGGGACAACTTGTTTATGCCTCGCGCTAGAACGCTTCGTGCTTCAAAAGACACAAGACCATCAATCAATCGATCAAAAACAAGACTTTTACAGCAAAGCTGTATACCTCTACCCCCCCCCCTCCAACGGCTTCATCTACGTTGGCAAAAACGCCAGGGCATCAAGAATACACTTATACACTGCATGCTTCGCCCCTCCCCAGGTTTCACGTAACTGGAGATGGCTTTTTTTTTTTTTTTGAGCGCTTGACTGCATAAAGTTGGCTTTTGTGTAGTGTGCTTTGCGCGAAGAACGACGTCATCAATGAGGCATAGAGAGCTTCGCTTAAAGAACGTGTAAATTTTGTCGTGCAGAGGAATCGAACCCGCGACCTTTGGAATCCAACAGCAGCACACATACCCAACGCCTGACAGCTCGATGGCTCCACTGCCTAAAGCGGGGGACACATGTGCGGAGGGCGACGCGTTCCCGCGCGCGTTTTCCCCCTCTCCCAAACCGGTCCTGTAAGCTTCATGCATGCTCCTGGCCACCACCGAACCGGTTTTCAGAGTGCGAATAAGCGTGCGGATACGCGTTCCTCTTCCACTCATGTATACCCCGCAGTGTTGTACACGTTTCCTCTAAAACAGAACGAAAGCTCGTTCCTCGTTCCTTACCAATTTTGAAACGAGTTCCCGTTACAAGTTCCTTTATTGCGAAAGGAACGCGTTCCAGTTACACTTCGAACGTTGGAACGTGTCGTTACATTAACGTTACATTTCATTTTTTTAAATGAAAATATGGTGTCGGATAATCCTGAGGCGAAATAAAGTGAGAAATTTAAAGCTCACACCAAACTATGTATATTATACGAATAGGAGCACCGCCGGCAGAAGATTAGCTGGAGATAAAAAGAATGCAAAGAAACGCTCCTAGACGAATTTTCTTCAGGCAGCACTGGACAAACTCCAGACATGTCTAACGGCGATTTTGGTGCTCGTCTATTATGGGTGCAACACATATGGCACTTTCCAGTTCGGTCTTACAAATGCGCAGTAAGGTTACTGCGCTTCAGATGTGCAAATAGAAAGTTACTCACATGCAGGAACATAATTTAATTTCTTGCATAAGAAACCGTAACTAAAGGATCAATACATGGGCGTTTAATGAATGGTTATTCAATATTGCAGTCTATTTATTTATTTAGAATACCTTACAGTCCCTTTGCGGGGAATTGAGTAAAGGGGTTACAAAGTGAAGCTTTGCGGATCATACAGCACAAATTTGCGAGTAACAAAACGCAGCAGAACAATTATGGCTACGAGGTTCGCAATACAAGTTTAAGTCGGAAGATGATAACAAAAAAATAAAAGTCAACAGCGTAGTCACACATGAAGTCTCCGCACAAAAATTACAAAGTGTACCGAACACAATCAGGGTAGTAGATAAAGGAAACGAGCAAAGATAGCCAAATATGTGAACACGACACACAAATCAGTTGCTGTGGTTAGAAATACGCATAAGGGAAAATCACAGGAAATAACACGGTACTAGTCATGTGCGTAAAAAGCAGTTACAGTGTAAAAATTCTGCCGAAAATAAGAGAATTATCTACTGATGCGTAGCATTCTTATGCCGCCTGTGTTGAGTGTGAGTTTTTTAGAGCCAAATTTTTGTTTTTTTTAAATCCTGTTCGACCGTTTATCTCCAATTACGCTATTATAACGATTACAGGTCAAACTTTCACGAAATCTTCATTATTGTGGAAATGCAGGGCGTTCCACCGTTCGCCATTTTCAGTAATTATTTTCTAATTTTCTTATTTTCTTGGTTTTTCAAAATTTCGTTCGACCAATTATGTCCATTTGCGCTATTATAACGATTACAGGCGGAACTTTCGCGAAATCTGCATTATTGTGGAAACGGCATACGGTATACGTTTGACATTTTCCCTATTTTTTTATATTCTGTTACTTTTTAGTTTTCTCAAAATTTTGTTCGACCAACTAGCTCCACTTACGTTACTGTAACGATTACATTTGGAACTTTCGCAAAATCTGCATTATTATGGAAATGCAAAGTGTTACACGGTTCGCCATTTTCCGGAATTATTTATATTTTTCTTTTTTTTAGTTATTTTCAAAAATTTCGTTCAACTAATGATCTTCATTTACGCTATTGTAACGAATTACGGACTGAACCTTCGCGAAATCTGCATTATTGTGGAAATGCCATGCGGTTACGTTCTGAAGTTTTGGTATTTTTTTATTTTTTTTGTTATTTTTTTAGTTTTTCACAATTTCGTTCGACCAATTATCTCCATTTACGGTGTTACAACGATTACATTTGGAACTTCCGCGAAATCTGCATTTTTGAGGAAATGCAGGGCGTTACACGCTCCTGGCTGTGGGGGTATCCGGCAAAGAATGCTGCGCATTAAAAATCAAAGCACAGGTCGAAACCGACCAACTAAAGCAACTCTGGACGCTGGCCGTCCACGTTCGGGTGGCCTCTCTCATATATTGTCCATACGGCACGCGACGAAATTATGCCCAACAGTGACGAAATTCCTGCTCTTTGTCAACACGACGCGTGCAATACAAAAGTACTTGGCATTCCCGTCGACGCATTCCCGCCAGATGGGCGACAGAATGCGCCGTGACGAACTGCGTGCGTACCCTGTAACTTACCCGAGACTCTGGAGTGCGCCCAGCCCTATTGATAGCTGGTGGCTCTTCGAATGGCCTCACAGCGAGCGCAACTCCCCCGACAGCAACGCACCCGCGCCTCGCGCGCCCTAATGCGGTAATTACCCCAGACAATATATAGAGATAGGCTGGTTTCACAAGGGACCTGCAGCGCCGCTCGGACTCAGACAACCTTTCCTCGGCAGGGAACAATTCTATAGGCCTCTCCAGACGAACGACGAAAGGTGAAAAGCCTTCTCGCGGCAGCGCTATTCACCCGTTGAACAACGCGTAAGCTCAACCGGCATGAAAGCAAACACAAGCTGCGGCCAACACGCGCCCTGGTTATTCTTCTGCCTTTGACTTTCGAGGAAGTGCGTTCCGCTACAGGAGCTTGTAGGAAGGGAAAACACAGTAGCGACTTGTCAATTTTAGTACTCGAACCCTGGTCTCAAAACGGCCAAACCCTAGCAATGTAACGTTATCAGAAGGAACGCTGTTCCCGGCGTTCCTTCATAAACCTAACGAGTTACCGTTACCGTTCCACCGACCCTTAATGGAACGGTTGGCGTTCCCTCCGTTCCACCCAAAAAGGAACTAGTTCCAGGAACGACGTTCCTTGGAACCCGTTCGTACAACACTGAGATTCCCCCGCCTAAAGGGCAAACACATGTGCAGAGAGCAACGCGTTTCCGCGATGCCCTTTTTTTTTTCTCTCTCCAAATCCGGTCCAGCCTTCATCCGCGTTCAGAACCGATTTTCAGGGAGGAAAAGCGCGTTCGGAAACGGGTCGTTCCTCGCACATGTGCTCGGCCCTTTAAAGCGGACCTAGTGATGAGCGCTTTGTGGCCTTGGACATACTGAGGCCCATGCTACAGGCGTGTATTTGGACATACATGAGATATTTGAGCATGGCATTTGCAGAGCTAGCAATTAGTAGAGCGCGAGCAGTATCAAGTAAATGCGATAAGATTGCGGTTGTGTGCCAGCTTGATGTTTTAGAGCTAACTTTACCCTTCGAGCTCTAAAGAGATCAAGCAATACCCACAGCTTCAAATGCGATGAGCCTGACCTTGATCCGCACGTCGTAAGGCAGACCGTTACGGCTGCCTAACGTTCAGCCTAGATGTAGGCCTAACAAGGGCGTTTGGCCGAGGCTCCCAGTCGTATCAACGGAGGGCAGAAAAAGGCTACAACGAAGGAAATGGTGATGATGGTAGTGAGAGGATGCGTTCAGCAATCGGACTGTAATGTTTTCCCATTCCCTACATAAGGGGACGACAGCCTTTTGAGGTGGAGGGCCGAAGGGCCGAGAGAAGAAAATCAATTTCATAAATGGACAATTAAATGAATACGAAGAGGAGAGCTTATTTAGAACATGTTTTTTGTTCGCACTGTCGGATCGACAAACACCAAATACAACCATGTTTTATTTCGAATTATTCTGCGGTACCTCCTTAATTAAAAAAGGGGAAACAGCGCAAACTCAGACAAGACACAAGAAGAAGGAGGTGACAAAACACGAGCGCTGACTTACAACTGAGTTTATTCCTAGGCTTTTGACATATATATGCCAATAGTCAAAAGCACAAGAAAAACCGAAAATTTCACGATAGAAAGAGATACAAAAGCCGCTCGTCACGCTTCAACGACGCCATGTGCCACAAACACTTGCTGTATTATTGAGGGACAGATAATTAATCTCTTTCTGCGAGAGGGACAAGGAAGGAACGCTAACACATTTATCTTTTCTGCGCAATATTTCTACGGCTTCAATTATTCTCTTGTTGTTTTATCTTTGTGTCGTGAAATGACCTGTGTTTTTTTGAAATATCCTTTATCTTGTGTCTTGTCTGAGTTTGCGCTGTTTCCCCTTTTATAATCATGCACCAACTCGCCCAAGCCTTAACCCTTGCCTCCTTAATTAAACACGATTCCGCTTCCAGAAAGGTCCGCTGCGTTTCATAATCCCTCAGTGAAAACAAAATTTTAATTGCATTAGTTGACAATTTAATATGGAACGGCCATTTTTACATACGTATGTTTGTTATTCGTACTGCCTGACCTTCATTCGAACCGTAGAACAAAATACAACCGTACCGTTTTTTTTTAATACTTATTGTGTGTTGCCTCGTTTAACTCCATTCCGGCCTCGAAGAATGTCGCTTCACGATACAGAAGTACCGGATATTGAAAAGCAATACTGAAAAACAAATATTAAAAAAAACTTTCGAGTTGCGCGCCACGACGCAGTAGGAGAAATAGTAATGACGTAGTAATAGCACCAGCGTGTTATTTCCCGTTACCATTCGAGGGGAACCATTTATTATAAATCAAGGTGCCACAACAATGACACATGATTGAGGAACAGCGCGAAGAAACGAGGACAAGAGAACGCGAAGGAAACAGACAGGATCATTACGTAGTCATGCTTCTCCGCGGGGGACTCCGGTGAGCGGCCGCCATACACACGAGCACGTTGCTGTGACGTCATGTGGGCTGGAGGAGAAGGCCTAACAGTGCCTCGTTATTCGCCATTACCTCCACTGTTTTTTTTTCCTTGACATCTAGATTATTTGTTTGAAATCTGCGTCAAAATTCGCACCATTTTTACTGGGACAAAGACGTCTTTTGTCTGAAACCAAACGTTTACCAACTTCACTGTAAATTAATTACGACAAGTAAGCCAAACTCGTCCAAACGATAGAGTCCTCCTAGGGGCCAGTTGTAGATATTTTCAGGAAAGTGTTCATGAAACAAAAGTTACAGCATTTAGTGGTGACCATCCGCGATGAAGTTGGCTTTTACGCAAGTTGTTTTCGTTGAGCCAATACCGTAGACGCACAGCAAACATGCACGGAACCTTGTCTTTAAACAGCCGTGCTGTAAAAAATACCACATGCACATCGCAAACACGAACTGATTAAGCCGAAGCTCGGATTCCAAAAAAAAGAACATTCAGGTTGGCCTCTCCTGCAGGACAGACGCAAATTATTAGGATTAAATCTAATTAAATCTAAATTAAAATATTTATATCAGTTGCCACTGGTTTAAATAGAGACATGTACAATAAAGATCCCAATTATGTATTCTCTCGCCTAGATCACTCCCACAAAGTTTGTGATTACCGAAGTCGCATACATACCTACAAAAACTCGTTCTTCCCGAAAACCACACACGAATGGAACAGCCTACCGGAATATACTGTCTCCACCCCGCAACACTCCCTTTAGAAATGCTCTATCACGACTTTTGTTGAAATGAAAGTTGTCAATTTATGTTTGCATTTCTGTTTGTGTTTTCTTTTGCCCTGTTTGCCTGGTGTTCGTAGGAATCTGCACGGACTGTATAAGCTGAGCATACTTGTTTTGTTATCGGTTTCATACCTTGTATCAAGTTTTCTGTCTTTTCCCGTCTACTGTAATGCTCGAATTTTTGGCACTGTAGATACTTAAATAAATAAATAAATAAATAAATAAATAAATAAATAAATAAATAAATAAATAAATTACATCGAACTAAAACTGCCTCCCTTCCGTCGAATTCCGAATCAGCCCAGAAGTGCATCTCAACTGTCGCTCTGCTCCGCGCTCGTACACAACTCCCAGGAGGAGGCCGAAGATGACCACGGCTCGCTGCACACTAGGCCCGATTCAGCGCAATTGCAGGTGCTCGTAAGTTTCAAGGCGTCTCACGATCCGTCGCAGCGGTCGCAAACGGCAACCCGTTCCTGCTACGCCACTAACTGAACAGTTCGCTCCGTTGCGCCTTCCCGCAAAGCGATTTCGAGTTGTGCGTGGCGTCTTTCGCACGCCGATACTTATATGCAACGAGCGGAATTACTCGCAGCTGCAATTGAGCACTGGGACGAGAGTACCCGAACACACTCCAACCGACATGTGCACTACATGGCGGCTGATGCTCGCTAATTCTTATTCTCGCTAATAAAAAGTGAACTTCTGCTAATTAAAAAGACACGGTTGGAAGGTGTTTATTAACACTGATGGAGCGGTTAATTCGTCAATCTAAAAATCTCCCCATGTCTTGTACCGCTTTTGGAACAAAGTAGTGGTAGTTATTTAATCATTTTCAATTTAGTTTGCTCATTTTATATTCACTTGCTAATTCGTTATATATCTGTTTATTTATTTATTTATTTATTTATTTATTTATTTATTTATTTATTTATTTATTTATTTATTTATTTATTTATTTATTTATACGCAGTTTTCACTATAAAAGCAGGCATATAAGCAAGAAGAGAGAAGAGAAGAAAAAAGAAAGGAAAGGCCGGGAGGTCAACCAGGTGTAGAGCCCGGTTTGCTACCCTGCACTGAGGGAATGGGGCTCAGGGAATAAAAAGGGGGTGAGAAGAGGAAGAGATAGGAGTGGGAAAGCGCGCACTCTAGTCCCGTTTCGGGCACTATAGTCTTTCAAGCAAGTTCGTTTCACTCAGGAAACGTAAAAGGGCTTTCGTCGCCTTCTGCGAGGTCGATGGTGAAGACCGATGACTTAGAATAGTTTCCACCGTAAATGGTCGATTGTCCAATCGGCTCAGCGCGGTGGCAAGCACGCTCCTCTCCGATGAGTATTCGGGGCAGTGACACAGCACATGTTCTATAGTCTCTTCCGCCCCGCAGGCGTCACAGTGGGCGCTGCTGGCCATCCTGATGAGGAAGGAGTAGGCTTTCGTGAAGGTCACTCCCAACCACAGTCTACAAAGTAAAGTTGACTGGGGTCGAGACAGCCCATTACGGAATACGGCGCTGAAGAAGGGGATCCTGAATATACAGTCGGGGATTCGAAAATTCCGGTGTATTCCATTGCTGCATGGTAATCTTGCGTGCAAGGGAGCGAAGCGTCCTGGCGGCATCGGTCCTTGAAAGCGGAAGTAGAATGGTGCGGTTCGCTCTCATGGCCTGTACGGGCAGCTTCATCCGCCAGCACGTTACCGATGACTCCGCAGTGACCCTGGAAGCCACTGGAAAATTACGTCATGGCCGGCTGTGATGGCTTGATGGAATTTTTCTCTTATCTCTGTCACCAGTTGGTGTAGGGGGCCGTAGCGCAGGGCTGCGCGTAAGCTCTGTAAGGCAGCCTTGGAATCCGAAAAGATCGCCCAATTTTGAGGAGTAGCTCCGATGATATGGTCAAGAGCCTCACGAATGGCTGCAAGTTCTGTAGCTGTCGAGCTCGTGGTATGGCCAATACGGAATCGAGTTGTTGCAAAATCTGCTGGCACAAACACTGCACCTGCCGAACTGGATGACGTTACTGAGCCATCTGTGTACACATGTTTCCGGTCGTTGAACCGTTCATGCAGTAACAGCAGCGTAAGCTGTTGAAGGGCCAATGATGACAAGTCGGCTTTTTTTCGAATTCCCGGAACACTGAGACGAATCTCAGGTTGTGCCAGGCACCACAACGGGGAGGTCGGTGTTGCCGCAGGGGCGTACCTTGAAGGGATTTCAGCCCTGCGCGTTGTGATAATGACTGAAAAAGTAGATCGTGGTCTACTTTGAGGAAACTGCGCCAGATGGTGAGAAGGCAGCCTCGTGAGGAGCCTGATGTACAGGCGTAGTGTTTCAGTAGCCACGTACGTTGCTATCGGGTGTTCCTGTGCGATGCAAATGGTGCCCACTGTTGATGCACAACGCGGCAATTGACACGTGCGCAGAGCCTGCGCTTGGACGCTCTGTATTACCCGCAGGTTAGTGGTACAAGTGTTGGAAATTGCTGGCAAGCTGTAACGCAAGGCGCCTAAGAAAAGTGCGGAGTACAGTTGCAGCATTCCTCTCACCGATGTTCCCCACGTCTTTCCAGCAAGTAATCTGAATATCTGGGCAATGGTGGTAAGTTTCTTCTTAAGGAAGGACACATGTGCGCTCCAGGAAATGCCCCTGTACGCTTCGGTTTTGACGCACGGGGTAGAAACCTGGGGAGTCACTAAACATCTTAAAACAGAGCTTAGATATTACAGAGTCATGGCAAGAGAGATTCTAGGAGAAAACTTGGAGGTAGGAAAATAGCGTCGTGTATAACGAAGCATACTCGGCTAAAAGACATTATAGTTTAAATTAAGCGAAAAAATTTGGGCTGGGCAGGTGCTGTATAAAGATGAAGAACAGCAGGTGGACCATTTGAACGAAGTATGCGAAGACCAAGGTTTCTATTGAGAGATGAACTAAGAGAATTCATAGCCCGGGCAGTTGGCGTTAACGCCCTCACTTACGGTGGCCGTTCCTATCGGCCGTTTTTGCGCTGCTGAGCACGAGGTGGCGGGTTCGATTCCCGGCCGCGGCGGCCGCTTTTCTGTTAGAGGCGAAAAGCAAAAACGCCCGTGTGTACGAGACTTCGGCGCACGTTAAAGATCCCCAGGTGGTCAAAATTAATCCGGAGCCCTCCACTACGGCGCAACTCATCGCCTGCGTTGCGTCGGGGCGTTAAACCCTATAATGAATGAATCAATCAAATCCTATAGGCCGTTTAGAGCGAGCAGTTAGGGCGCCCTAGCCAGATGGCGCTAGCGCCGCAATCGCCGCTACTGGCCTTTTCCAGTTTCGGTTTCGCCGTGGACAGCCACTGTCCGCTCGCAGGCCGTCATTTGCCAAGTGTGTTCAGCACGCAACGAAGTCATAATTTCATATTGTCGATGCAGTCTGATCTCGTGTTGGTCGTCGCGAAATGAAACAGAACGTTCGAGGAAGCCCTGAGGTGTATTGAGACATGGAAGTTTCCGTACATTTGAAACATGGCATTTCTCAATGCACCGCTTTCCACAGTGAGCGCAACTGAGAGATTATACGTCTCTGGTTCGCCAGTCCCCAACGGAAGAATTTTGTTCTAAGAATATCGGCAAGCGCGACTTCTTCAGGCCGTAACGAAAGGCTGCTTGAAAGCGTAGTGTAGTCCACACCAATCTGCCTCGGCGCGCATTTTCTAAAGCATGTATCCTGCTGTGTTTACGCGTTGCGTGCGTGCGTCGCGACGAAACGAGTCAGCCCTATAGACCGGAGCGGTGACTCCCAGATTCCTTTTCTGGCTTTCGCTCGCGCATATCGGCTTTGCCACGGCCTAGAATATCTGGCCCCGCGGTACTGAAAGTGCACCAAACGCCTTTCATCGCACCGCCGGCGTCCCCGGAACACTGCCTTTCGGTGCTGCAGCTAACCCATCCTTCCTACCCGTGACTAGCGCAGACAAATGGCTTCAGTAAACATTGCACGTGTTTCGTCGCACTGGAGGGCTTGTATTATACGCGCTGGCACAACCAGAGCTAAGCCGTAGCGGCAGTTGCCTTGCGCCGCAT
The DNA here is from genome assembly GCA_013339765.2 of Haemaphysalis longicornis. Classification (NCBI taxonomy): domain Eukaryota; kingdom Metazoa; phylum Arthropoda; class Arachnida; order Ixodida; family Ixodidae; genus Haemaphysalis; species Haemaphysalis longicornis. The sequence goes on from CM023457.1 coordinate 24,141,796, forward strand.
GCAGGCTGCAGCTTCGACGCTATTTCCAACCCTATTAGTAATCCCTGAGCAAATGAATCCGTGCATGCTCATGAGATTGAGATAAAAGGGTGGCAGCCAGCAGATCAAAGCCGTTTCCTTTATATCATGGGTCGGAAACATTTGATATGGAGGGCCGAGTTGCATGAAGCCGACACTTCCAAGTGCCAAACGGCAAAATAGGGGCTGGGAAGGGGGGGGGGGGGGACTTTTATTGGACCGGTGCAAAGAAAGGAAGCTAATGCGTTATCTGGCTAATTGTTACGATGGGAAGCGGAAGCGATCTTGCTTTGTTTCTGTTTAACCCCATTTGTGACTAGAATTGCCCTGTCAGCCTTCAGAAGCGACAAGTGTAGGGGAGTTCTGACGGCATGCCGGGGGCCGCAAAATCAGGAATGGCAACCTCATGTTGCCATTTCGGATATACATGGATGTTGTGTACGTATAAATAGAAAAAAATGCAGTCGAACAGCTATGCAACGCGTGCAATAGGACCTCGGCGATGGCCGCCAGTCATAACAGCGGTTTTAAGAAGCATTACGGGCCATCTTTTGGGACTAATTAGTCTCTGAAGGTTGCCACACTATATTTACGCTACGAAAAGTCCTCATTCACCGCGACACTCCAAAATAACTAACACAATGCGCCCATAAAGCCGCTTCGGCGCTCGCCGACGCGCCCCGGACCATTGAAGGCCACGGCGAGAAACGCGCCCTAAAAGGCCAGCAATGCCCAGTGACGTCACATCGTCTCACATGGCTACGCCGGACAGCCTCAAGCACACTCATGAACCAGCCCTGAAAACAATACAGCCGGCTACCATCCGCCGCGTTAGCGGCTTTCCCCGTTACGCCATCGTCACTCGGCTTCAAGGGACGGAGGTACACGGACACCTGCCCATACCAAGACATTCTAGAGGAGCAGGTCAACCAACCCACTTTTCAAAGATACCCATGATGCGCCAAGGGTGTTTTCACCACTCACTTGGATGAACGACAACGCCATTGCCTCCCCAAAATACTATCCCCGGTTATTTATTTATTCCCATTGTAGCAAGGACCCCCTTTTTACTGAGACTATGGCATCGCACCCAATCTCTCGCACCCCGTTTTCTGACACGCTTTTTAACACGCTTGACACGCTTTTTCTGGGTCCGCCTATAGGCGGACCCAGAAAAAGCGTGTCGACCACCTTCGAACTACCATAGAACCCGGCGAAATCGACATCTCTACAGATACAAGCCTCACGCCTGCCCCCGTTGGCACTCAGTGGATCTCTGTGATAATCGGTGCATGTTTAGCGCCCAACACGTATCCGTCCGCGTCGTACGTTTCATCGCCTGAAAAAAGGCCTCTGGCCATAATTCATGCACTCGACTTTATGCACTTCATGGACTTTATCACGTACGGCCTCTTATCTCGGATCCCAGCCAGGACACGTGTTCCAACAAACTCTTTCGAAGCAATACGAAAAACTACACTCACCCCACTCAACTTATTCAAAATTCAGCAAATCGTTAGCCAGACAAATGGTTCACTTACTTATGAAACATAGGTTCGTATTGATTGGGCCTCGGGGTGTATTAGTCATCTCCGGGTAATCAGGCAGCCCGCTCGGTTCACGGGGGTCTCATAATTTACCAACGCCCACTACTTTCCTTTCGATCCTTCGCCCCGCCTTGGAGTTCTGCAGTATGCGTTCTGTACATAAACCTGCCCCCGCCTTCCGCATTCTTAGATATCAGAACGCAAAAAATCTCCGACTTTAATAGCTAACACAAAAGCGGCTATGCATGTCTGAACCGATCCGCTTAAATGTTTATGAACAAACTATTCGCTAACGCTCCGTACACAGACTGTTATTTGTATGTCGCCGCGGGGCTTGCGTGGCGCTTGCGGGCGTCAGGCCTCGCACTGGCGCGTTGGTCACGTGGGCGTATCTCTGCTGATGAGCGTAAAACAGAGCTCTAAGGGATAGTGCTTACGTTTCTCGCAAATTTGTAGTTGTCACATCTTCTTTTTTTTTTTTTCGTGCTTGCAAAGCAATCGTGCTGACTGGATTTAAACCTGAACGCTGTTATTCGCGCCGCTCGTGCAAAAAAGGCGTATGGACTCCCTTGCGTTTTAAAGTGGAAGCATTCAACGCGGCCCATTGAACCAAAAAGCCGGCGTTGGTGTCAGAAGCCACAAAACGGCTCCTTGGGAAGCGTTTCGTAGCACGAGATGTTCCGCAGCGCGAGCTTTGACTCGGCGGTATCGACGCTGTCCAAATAAAAACAAACAAAAAAATTGTTTCCAATTTGCAATTTACATACTTCAGAATTAATTATCTTAACGAAACTTTAAAGGACAATAGTTTTATTCTAGACGGCGAACACGGGGCTGACCATTCCACTTGTGAGTGCTACTGTAGTGGCCTAGGAGCACGGTCTCATGTAATTTCTATTAAAACTGCCGCTGATAATTATCAATGGTTCCAGCTGAGTTAAAATTCTGCATGCGTCTGTAGTCCTCTCAGCAGTGAGTCGTATTATAATTTATTTCGGAATATCTCGGTAAAAACACGAGGTACGAATTTTTTTCTGTAACCATGCTCACATCCTAGAAGTCCTGCATTGACAGCGGAAGGAGTTTCTATACGTTTAACGCTTTACTGGATATTATTAATTACGACACGTAAATGAAACCGGGCGCAATGATACAGCCCTCTTGACGGCCAATTGCTTGGTAAATTTTTCCGAGATATTTACATGCGATTGAATGCTACAGAGGTTTCACAAGAAAACGGGCTTTGGCGCAAAAGCAATGCTGTCTGGGACAATAACGACGACAATGATACAAAAAAGTCCAAGCAACGTACCACTTATAGCATCGCTGGGACAAGCGGTGCGATAGAAATGGCGCATAAAAATCAACGTCGACAAAAGAGACCAAAGTTCGCCACGATATAACAGCCGATAAACTTTTGTATCAGCCGAGTTAATGATCCGCCCACAGCATCCCGTGTCATTAACGTCGAGGAAGCTTCCTATTGGCAGTATGGTTGTGGAAGCTCTGTGCAGAATATTCGCTTGTGGGGCGGAAGAGACTATAGACCATGTGCTGTGTCGTTGCCCCGAATACTCGTCGTACAGAGAAGCGTGCTTGCCACCGCGCTCAGCCGATTGTACAATAGACCATTTACAGTAAAGATTATCCTAAGTCATCGGCTCTGCCATCGACTTCACAGAAGGCGACGAAATCCCTTCTACATTTCCTGAGTGAAATGAACTTGCGTGAACGAATATAGTGCCCAAGACAAGACTAGAGGGCGCGCCTTCCCACTCCAATATCTTACTTTTCTCCCACCCCCTATTTTATCCACTGAACCCCATTCCCCCACTGCAGGGTAGCAAACCGGGCTTTACACGTGGCTAACCTACCGGCCTTTCCGTCCTTTCTTCTTCCTTTCTCCTTTGCAGAATATTAACGAGGTCCCATTAGTACACTTGCTCAGGTTTCACGGTAGTTTCCAAAACTGCGTTTAAATGTCCATCGAATGTTTAGTTAAGCCCAAAAACGGAGGTCACAACCATCGCGAATAATCATTCTTGTCACGGGAGCCCTCCTCTAAATTTTCGTGAAATGATTACATTTCAGTTCCTTAATCCTAATTGGTTTCTATAAATAGATGGTACTCGAGGGTGGTAATGATGACACTTTCACTTCCTCGACCGCGGTTCATTCCAGTATCTATGATGTTCGCCACAAGTATTCCTTTTCTTCCTACCCAAGCGCCGGAGTGCAGATCACATTACATCAAAATTATTGGGAACCAAACTTAACAGCACCACATGAACACTAAAAATTATAAAACACAGAGACAGGTTTTGTGACATATCTGAAGGCATCTTTTTGTATTTTTTATAATAAATCACAATATTTCTGTCAATTTTATCACGCATCGCAAACCACTCTCCTAAATATTTCATTTAGAAGACCGACCGACCGACTGACCGAGTGGGGCGTCAGTGAGTGAGTGAGTGAGTGAGTGAGTGAGTGAGTGAGTGAGTGAGTGACGTGAGTGAGTGAGTGAGTGAGTGAGTGAGTGAGTGAGAGATGGCGAGCGAGCGAGCGAGTGAGGAGTGAGTGAGTGAGTGAGTGAGTGAGTGAGTGAGTGAGTGAGTGAGTGAGTGAGTGAGAGGGAGCTGAGTGAGGAGTGAGTGAGTGAGTGAGGAGTGAGTGAGTGAGTGAGTGAGTGAGTGAGTGAGTGAGTGAGTGAGTGAGTGAGTGAGTGAGTGAGTGAGTGAGTGAGTGAGTGAGTGAGTGAATTGCGAAAACTTCCTTGTAGCGTTAAACAACATCAACAGCTATTCCCTCGAACCACTTTCTAAGAGATAAATTACCATAAGGCGAATTCCGGGCCGTGGTGATTCGGGTGCAATTTGGGAGGGTTAGGTTTGAGCCGAATGAGCAGCGGTATACGAATATTAAACATTAATTAACATGCTAATATAAATATCATTAAACATAAACATATTAATGAACATTCTTCCTAGTTACGTGTTCTTATTGAAGTCCCGCTTAAAAAGTGGGATTTACTCGTCATGGGAATTCATTTGTGTACGTGAAATTCATTATGTACTTTAACTTGTAAATGAGGCACCCCTGGCGTTGAATAACATGTATTGTATGCATCTTAAACATTAAAAAACACTGCACCATAAAGAACTGAAGTGAGCTTAAACACAAATAGTCTAACACCACCACTACTACTTTTAATGCGAAAGCACTATATGAACTATTCAGGGGAAAAAAAGAAAAAGAACTGGAGAAGCTTGCACTAAATTGCGCAAGACTTGAACCATAGCGACGGTGCGGGATTTCTTTGTGTGAGCAGTGAAGGACACATCACTACGCATTTGTACAAGTTTGAAATTGTTTATTTACATGTTCCGTCACCAGCTTTGCAATGTGAGAGTAGAAGTCATCGTCATATGCATCGATATCGTCGTGTTCCTCATGCCAACCATTACATGCGTGGTAGCGCTTGACGACAGCTGGGCGCAGCGGCTGCGCGTACGTGCACGACGCATGCGCGGCGTTCCTGGACTCGCGTCGAGGTGCCGCAGAGTAGGTGTTGCGCCAGCTGTGGCGTTGTTGGTTGCGAGGCAACGCAAGGCGCTCCTCGGGGTTTTCGCCATTTTTTAAGCCACTGCACGTGCCGGGGACGCTCGGCGGTCGCCGACGCGCTCTCGAGCACTTGGCATTTTCTATTTTTAACACGTTACGCTTTACGCGCCAAAAATTACGGCCATCTACAACAGCTCTGCCCTTAAAAATCCGCCGTCTGACCCGCCGCGGTTGCTCAGTGGCTAAGGCGTTGCGCTGCTGAGCACGAGGTCGCGGGTTCGATTCCCGGCCGCGGCGGCCGCTTTTCTGATGGAGGAGAAAAGCAAAAACGCCCGTGTGTACGAGATTTCGGCGCACGATAAAGATCCCCAGGTGGTCAAAATTAATCTGGAGCCCTCCACTACGGCGCGCCTCATCGCCTGCGTTGCGTCGGCGCGTTAAACCCCAGAATCAATCAATCGAAAATCCGCCGTCTGCTTCGGCGTCTGAAGCTGCGAAATGGCTCCTTGGCTCTTTGAAGCGTTCCACAGCGCCTGCCGCTCTATAGTGCGAGCTTAAACTTGGCAGTAGCAAAAGGTGGCCGGCACGCAAGAACACCGCATATGAAGCAAAGCACCGACATAACGCAGTCAAGCGAGCGAAGAGAGGGGACGTGAAGTCCACCATTGTCATCAATCCTCCCAATACATGGCGTCAGCAACAAGGAGCGGCGCAACGCACTAGGACACGGAACTAGGGCTTTTGAAAGCGTACGGCGGAAGGGGACTTCTCAGCAAATCGTCTCAAGGACGAGGGGACAAAGTCCTTAGAGAATGCGAGGCGCAAAGAAAGCATTTGAGGGTTCAGAACCCATTCAGGACACTTTCGCATTCATAACACCCAAAAAGTGCGCAGTTCTCCTCGAACTTTTTTCTATAAACCATAAACCCGAACACCCCGCCCCTTGCATTTCGGTGTTTTCATTATCGCTATGGTGGCTCCAAGAAGTACAATAAGCGACAGTTAGCTGACAAAAGGCATCCCTTACACTTATTTCGTAACCTCGCCTTTCTGGTAAATTACGACCCCTAAATACGTAGAGCTTGATCAAGTTGAACATCACAACACAGTAATGTTGATTTTTTTTTCAATTACATTAGATTTTTCTATGCAGCTCAGTATTGTTTGAGAATGAGTAATTATCGGATTTTGATCTCGAGACATCATTAAGCGTAATGATCTTAAAGCAACCAAAGTTTCAACGTGCATTCATGAGTGCAAGTCGGCGGAGAGTCCTACCTTCTCTTGCCTATACAGCAGCCGTCCTAACTAAACATTACCTATCCCATTATAAGCCATATTCTGTAGGCCACATAGTCAGCGTTGCAGAACAACTCATTCGATCATGGCCCCGATGAATATTTACCGTGGCTTCAGGTTGTTCGAAACCGTTGACGAAACCCCTCGTTTTCGTCTAGAAAGCCCGCAGTAGCTACAACAGTCGTGTCGAGGCCTTCGATCGCCACTTCTGAGGCAAACCATGGGGACTGTGAGCTGCCCGATGATATTAAAACGTGTTTGATCGTCCTATCGGTGCGACGGTTCCCCAATAAAACAAAGTTCTATCGACCGCCATTTCGCCACCACATTCATACTCTTGTCCCATTGACGTCATCCTGTCACGGATTGTGAGTTATGCCTGGCTTCTCTGTGCGCGCTTACCTAAATCCCGACCTACCACTTTTGTCATCGTCACGCATAAGCAATGACAAAGAACGATGAAGAGAATGTATAGGAGTCAGTTGTTAAGTAAATATGTTTGTACGTTCGTCGCGGCCTGCCGCCATAATTCCCATGTTCTTTCGAAAGAAGGATGAATAACTCATCGTAAGAGACAGTACCGGGGGAAGTGGCTGAAAATAGGATCTTTACTCTGCCAACCAGAGAAGGATACGTGAGTTTGTGTAGTTGCGCCGTAATGTGCTTGGGAGCACTGCGGGAGGTACCGCGCGTGCAACGAAATTGCATACTGAGTGCTCATTATTTCTTTTAGTTTATCAGTTAATAAAGCGCTCTGTCGACCCCATCCGTATGGATATGCAGCTTAATATGCATGAAACATACCACAACCAATATTTGTGCGCCAAATGAACGCGGACAAGCCGCAATAAATAAAATGCGCAAACATTACGACACATGCAGCCGTAAGAGGCAACCCAACATAGGGACATGACACATAACAAATGGATACACCAGCTGCACTCGGAGAGTCGCATCTACAACCTTATTTTATAGGCGTCCAAACACAAGGCCTTGTACCTACTTTTTGCTGGCGGTTCATCCACAGTAGGCATAATAAACTAGAGCAAGTTCGGCTTGTTGCAAAACATATTTCCGCTGACGTAGGCAACTACACTAATGAAGCTCCGTACGTTGGTGGTTCCACGAACAGCACCCACAATGGTTTAATTCCCAGCGTTCTTTAGTTACTGAATACAAATTTTTGTGGTTCGTCTTGCCTATAACGCGTGCGCACAGCGTCACAGTTCAACGGCGGCCATGTTGCGAGAATTTCAGATTGCACGGGCGACTAAGCGTCGCTACTTACTGAAGCCCACAAAATCTCTCTACGCGTGTCGTGTCTGCGGGTGACTCGGAATCGGTTGTGGTTGTGACGTTTAGATAAGACGGTCCTTTCTCCGCATGTGTTTTTAAAGACGATAGTCTTTTTTGGGCTACTTAAACGCAGAAATTTTGGTCTGTCTGTCTGTCTGTCTGTCTGTCTGTCTGTCTGTCTGTCTGTCTGTCTGTCTGTCTGTCTGTCTGTCTGTAGGTGTAGATGTCTGTCTGTAGGTGCGGATGTCTGTCTGTCTGCAGGTGTGGATGTCCACGTTCCCAGTGGAACGTGCGTTCCGCTTGGAACGCACGTGGAGAAGAACAACGTAGTTCTATAAACGTTGAAGTAGGGCACCTCCATTCACGCGCGACTCCGCCGTACGGCAGCGCTGGCATCGAGGCACCCGGCCTGGAGCAGTGGAACGCGGCAAATACAAATTGAGCAAACCTCTAGCGCGTTTATCTTGGGAGGAGCCCGACGGGAGAGGAACAGCATGAGAGGTGAGCGGGAAAGCGAGGGGAGACATTAACTTGGCAAATGTCGACGGAAGAATATCGTCTTTCGCCCACATTTGCAACGAAAGGAGCAGATACGCAGCCAATTTTGAACACTTTTTTAAGGCGACAACCTTGGGTGCCCCATTACCCGAAAAACCGGCGTTGTTGTTGTTGTTGTCCGGTGTAGAAAATGGCTGTCGCTCTAAATAAAAGCTCATTTTAGTTCGCAAGAGATTGAACCCGGCTGTCAAGCGTATAAGTCGAGTTCGTTACCACACCGCTAGTGTTAGCACGTTCCCAACGGCAAAAACAAAAATTAGCTTACTCGGTGAGACGCTGACGTCATCAGATCACGTGACAGGTGAGCGTGACGGCACGTAAGTAAACAGGTGCACACCGGCCACGGAAAACTCTGAATCTGGTGCAGCTAGGGCATGAAATTTCGCCAGTCTGCACGTCTGCAAGTTATTTCCGCCAAAAGACGACGAAACGAAAGCCAAGAGCCGCCAAACTACTTTGATAAGCGTCGCTAAGTACTTATCCTCAGGGCACGTGAGCACACTTACGGACCTCGAAAACTTCTTGTTGTTTTTGTCGCTGCTGATGCTGCGCAGACTTTCAAGAAGGACGAGAGCTGAGCCACGGTAAATCCGATTGCTCCTCACATACGTGTGTTGGAGCAGTTGTGTGGAAGTAGGGTTCGTCACGCCGCTTTTTCTGCCTGCGACTTTCGGGTTCTTCCAGAACGTCGTTCGATAGCTCGCGCGCGAATCGATACGGTGTCTACACGTGCGTAACACTAAGACGAAAGGTGACGAACTTCAACTGCCGCTTTCTTTTTCTCGCTGTTGATGTAGTAGTAATATTAGTAGGAGTCAGGGCATACCTTCACGAGAGCATAAGCTTCCAGCGTCGCCAAAACAAAAAAACTTGTACCTTTTGTCCAATGAATTAAATAGAGTATGTCGTAGTGGACACTTCCAAAATTCTTATTGATAGACTTTTTAGGGAAAAAACGAAAGCTTCTTCTCAAGAAAACTATCAGCGGCGAGAGACACCAGTAAGATTAAAATACGTCATAATTAGCCATGTGATTACTTTGAATTTATCAGCTAAATTTTAGTTGATAAAGTGTGGACTATAATGCCAATGGCGAGTTTGTAGCCACGGAGGAGGCGAAGTCATATACGTTTTCAAAACAAAAACAAAATTTCTTTTCTAAAGTTTTTGAGAGAAAGTTCTCGTGTTTTTTCCACCACCAAACCAAATTTCAGAGTAACGATCATTGCGAGAAGGCGCTAAGAGAGAGTCACACACACACACGCTCGCGCACCAACACACTATGTGAAAGTAAAAACTAGGGGCAAAATAAAAAACCAAAATACAAAATACAAAACTGTGAAACATTTTTTTTTCTAAATAGTAAAAATATAAAACCGACTTTAAAGGAAAAAATATAGAAATGAAAAAAAAAACTGTAAATGTGGCTTATAAATCCACAACTGTCTGTCTAAACCAGCACCTGACTCAGAAAAACTACAGTAGGGAGAAAAAACGCTGTCACTGGGTTAGAAATTGCATCCAATAGGTGCGAAAGGGAGGATAAACAAAAACAATATATTAACAAAAACACGAATGCTACTCGCTACATGACTACTTTACAATAAGGATACTCGGCCTGCTATTATTTTAGCTTTCAAACTACCTTCATTATTCCAACGGTTCTTTTTCTTTTTTTTTTTTCGCCATTGCAAATGTCAGCGGGACCATTTCACAAAACTGCCACTCCTATTGAAGCTCTATTGTGTACCTACCCGTCTATGGCTAATGCAGAGTGACACGAGCGTTCACAACGGCTTTAATAAACGTACAAAGAAATCCGAGAATGACACCTCGGGAACACTTCGCTCCCTTCCTGGAAATTATTGGCAGGGCAGCGACACGTTCAAGCAAGCAGTCAACGTCGTAAAAAAGAAGCAACAGGCGACATTTTTCTCAGCCGTGCGATGATTCGTGTACAACGAGCACTCAGCGTAATTCAGGAAGTTTCTTCCAGTGTTTTCGCATGTACAGTCGTCGACAGCTGCGAACACATAGTCGAACACTGGAGACAGCTTTCGAAAATTCTTCTCGACCACGCTGAATCCCCAAGCTTCTGAAGCCGATTCCTGGAACCCGTCACGATAAGCACACGCACGTTTCGTCGAACTTCAGCACAAGAACAACCCGCGCAAAACAGCTTGCAATTACTTTTCTTGACAGCGACGAGGTACGCTCGATTGTGCACATCGGCACGTCGTGTCTGCAAACTTCGGCGATGTGCGTTAGTAGCGTGACATAGCAGTTACGGCATCGGAGCAGAAGACAGCCACGCGCCGGAACTGGGGCGCTGCGAGAAATTCCCTACAAATGCGAAGGTAATGGTTCCGTCTTCCCTTCGCTAACTGGTTCGGGGCGTCACCCGGGCGATAAAAAAAATGATTCGGCCACATTCGCAATTGTGATGAGAAGACTGAGGAAACAGCGGAGAGCTGATAGCTATAACTTGGCTGTTCTTAGGTCTGCTCCTTCCCTAAGAGAACGATGGTTAAAAAGCGAAGCGTTCCTCGTGAAAACTGAGTTAAATCGAAGTCCACAATCCACCCTACTAAAGTCCAAAATTCAAACTGTCGAAGTCTGACGCTAACGTCCACTTCAACTCAGCCAGAGTCCAGAGCCAACGCCCGCGCAACGAACCCTAAGCAAATGCTGTTGCCCCTGAATGCAATGATAGCGCAATCAGATAGACGCCGGTTTCTTAACGCCAGTAACCAAGGCTGGATTCCGACCACGGCAAGGGTTTTTTAATTAGTTTAGTTTAGTTTCGTTTTGTTTTGTTTCCGATTGGCTGCACATGTTATTGGTTCCCGCGCTACTAACCCCGTACCCCTCTTGCCTTTCGAGTGGTTAGGGTGCCGCTTTCAACGGCGTAAAGGTCCAAGATTGATTTTCAGGACCTCCCTAACCATGATTTTTTTCTTGATAGTTAGTTTTCTATATTAGCTATGATAGCTAATAGCTAATTTCTATGTTAGCTATGTTAGTTTTGATAGCTAATTTTCTATAGTTAGCTATGATGATAGTTTTCTGTTAACGATCCGTCACGGCACGGACCTCACGCTTAAACAGCTCCGCTTTTAAATCAACCAGGCTGATGCTTTGCCGCCGCATTCGCTCTGGACACTGGGCCTCCTTATTACAAGGGAACGAACCTTCTCCCATACTTTTATCTTCCTTCTTGGCTGCTCGCAAACAGGTTCATGTTCCGTCGTTTTTATTTATCAACGCGAATGCCTTTAGTACCACCTTCTGAAAAAAAAAAATAAACTGACGTTGTTGTTGTCCCATGAGGAAAATGGCTGCCTTTGTAAAGAGCAACAAACGCATTCAAGTTAGTGTGGAAATCTAGCCCGGGTAAACACAGTTTGGGCCGAATGCGTTACCACCGCGCTCCCTGATCACGTCGCCGGCGGTAAAGCGAGAGTTAGCCTAGTACGAGCGGCGCTGACGTCATATCACGTGACAGATGAACGTGACGTCACATGAGCGGAACAGGTGCACGCCTGTGACGCAGAACTCTGATTCTGTGAAAGCTGTGGCGTGAGGATTGGCGGCCGCGTGTCCACTTAACCAATTCACGACAAAATACGAAGGAACGAAGGGAGAAGACGCAAACACAGTGTAACTGCAAGGAAGTATTCAAAAAAAAATATTCCCAGGCTTTGACCTTCAAAGCACGTAAGCAGACTTAAGTGTACTGAGGAATTTTTAATTCGCCCTTTTGTGAGGTGGCGGTGGTGTCGGAGACCGAAGCAGCAGAGGCGCCGCTACGCTCTCCGACAGTGTTCACAGTGCGCAAAAGCAGTGGCCCCAGCGCGTACCTACTCTTGTGCTGATGAATTACACGTCGGTGGCCTTTGAGAAATTTCCTTTTAAAAATAAAAAATGAAGGGAGCTCACACTAACGCGTAAGACTTGAAGATAGCGAAGCTGTACGCAACTTTCACGACCATCACTGACGGTTTAAGTGCACGATTGCAGCTTCTCCTTCGCTGCCGCAACGACCTTTACTCCATCTTTGTTGCTATTATGGCGAAGAAGAAGCAAATCGAAGGAGCAGAACGAACGAACGGAACGCGCACACTAACTACGCGCCCGCAGGTGCAACCTGTATTCTATCACGTGTTCTGTGTCGAGCAGGTGACGTGAGTGATTCTTCCCCACACAGTCACAGCCGAGTGTGAAGTCGTTTGACTCTCGGGTACCAAATGACGGTCGTAGCGAGTGGGTATGACGAGTGACTCCGTTGATCTACCAGGCGTATAGGCGTTTCCTAGTCAGCACAGCCAAGCGACGCATGACGCCATCAAGGGGCATGTTTGAAACTATGTCCACCTGCTTGTGGCCCTCAATATCAGAACCGCTTGCTCTCGTAGTGTAGTAGTTCCGCTCCTGCGAAGCAAACATCCTAACACGGGTTGAAATCCCGTTACTGTTTTTTTTTTTTTTAAATTTTCAATCGTTTCTCATATTTCAATATTAACATTTGTTATCACGCACATAATCTATCTATGACATCTTTATGAATTATAAATGGGATTTCGGGTATTTTCGTTTCCTTTTGGTCAGTTTCAGCTACTGCTTCTTGTACGTTTTTGCGGGTTTGCCCCTTTTAGGTCGGTTTCGGCTATTTATGTTGAATGTTTTTCAACGCCGTTGTTTTTAACCCTTGTAAGTCCGTTTTGGCTGTTATTTATTTCTTTTCGGGTGGTTTTGCATGCTTTAGGTACGTTTATGCTGTGATATAACCCCCATCGGAGGCTCAGATGACGGCTGCCTGTACTGACTAGGAAACGCATACACGCGATCTACCAGACCCAGGTTCCTGCAGGTGCTGGTCATTTCGTTTCCGTATACTGTTATAATGAGTTTTGTGAAACGCCTGAATAAACATATCGCTAAACAGCTTCGTTGTTAATAAGAAACCGCTTTTTCTCACCCCTTTCGGCGAACAGAATAACAGTCATTCGATGTTTCGCGTGTTAGTATTCATAATTTGCAAAAGGCGATGCAAGGGGACGTATGCCGGAGAACCGTTATAGCTTTATTGTCCGCAAGTTGGCGCTGAACACGCAACTGCAATGGCAACCTCATACCAGCACGTGACGCACATGTTTGTTTCAGAAGGCAAAGTTGCTATCTGACTGTGGCGTGGAAGACGGCACTTTGGTATGTTACGCTCGCATTCCCCTGCTATAATGGCAGTGTGAGCGCTGGTTTACTACGTAATGGTGACTGCGAAGAATTACGCGAATAACGTTACGTGATGTGGCTCGTTTTCGCCCCAGAAATGATACGATATCCCCTCATTTGAGACCTCGTCCTGAATAGCATACGTATGGCGCCTATGATTTTGTATTAAAGAAACCCTGCAACACTGCCGATAAACGCTTTTCTCATTTTTCTTCGTGCCTCGAAGCACTCGGAAAGCTGTAATCATATCGCCACTACACTGCGGCATTGCGTGATTTGCTTGTCGAGCAGATACGCCTTGTTTGTGTTTTGATTTTGTTGGGTTTTTTTAAGTAATCGAGTGCGTGCATTGCTGAAATTAAAAGGAAGCCGGCCAATAGCCTGTATAATAGCTCGAGTGACGTGCAAATAATGCTCAGACCTTCGGGGAGAGAAGAATGGGCCAGTTTATACGTTATCTGATTGGCGTAGAGCAATGATTTTTATGGTGGTACCTTGTGAGCCCCTACTATAAGTACTAAATGCACTCGCTTACTATGTTCTGAAAGCATTGTGGATATACAACTCAAGTTGAAAATGTTGCATGGTTCCTTAATTAAACAAATTATAATTTCTGAATACGGAAGATTAAATATCGGGAGTTAGGGCAGTGCGTGCGCTCGATTCTTGTTAGGTTAAGGGTATTGTTAATTTAAAATAAGAAAAAGTAGATGCCTTTGTTATTTTTGTAACAATAAGAACTCTTCTTTTTAACACCCCCCCCCCCCCCCCCTATCCTGTGCACTATTTGCTCTCGCTGACTATGTTCCGAAAGCGTTGCGGATATAAAACTAAAATTAAAAAATGTTGCATGGCTCCTTTAATAAACGAATTCTAATATCTGAATTCAGGAAGCTTAAAAATCGGGAGTTAGGGCAGTGTGCGCGCTCCATTCTTGTTGGTTAAGAGTCTTGCTAATTTAAAATAAATTGGAGTCGTTGCCATCGCCATTTTTGTAATAGTGAAACCTCTTTTTTCCAACACCCCCCCCCCCTTCTCTATTCTAAGCACTAAATGCGCTCGTTAACTGTGTTCTGAAAGCCTTGCGGATATAGAACTAAAGCTGAAAAAAAATTGCATGGCTCCTTTAATAAACAAATTCTAATTTCTGAATTCGGAAGATCAAAACTCGGGAGTTAGGGCAGTGTGCGCGCTCGATTCTTGTTAGGTTAAGAGTCTTTCTAATTTAAAATAAATTGGAGTCGTTGCAATCGCCATTTTTGTAATATTGAAACCTCTTTTTTCCAACACCCCACTCTGTAATTCTGCTCAACTCACCGGGTGCCTTTACTGGCAACCCATATCTCGCATTACTTGTATTCTTCTAGACTGCACCCTTTCTCATCTGTTCATCAGCGCCTGAAACCTTTGAAAGCTCAGCTATAAGCCCACCAGCTTTGCCAGTGCAGTGAATGCATTGGTGGGTCCTCCGATCGGCACTCGCGTAATTGGTACGAACAGTTTCCCAGAGTTGAATGCCCTTCCCTCATCACTGACTCCAAGGAAAACTGCCCTTTGATTCTTTGCGTCGTTATTCAAGGCTCGCTCATACGACGGCGCATAAAACGAAAGGTGTTGCAATTTTCTGCGAGGCACGGCGAACTTCTTTCATTCTGCCGTTGCTGATAGAGGCGTACGTATTACGCGACTGACTTGGTTGGAACGTAATTAGTACACCATATTCGTGGCACAGACACGGGCAAGATTAATTACCTTCGTTACACTATCTTTCCACCACAGGCGTGAGGGTTGTTTGTCTTTCCTCTGTCGTTTGGGCTCTTTTTTGCCTGTTTATGGTCAGTGCACCCTCGTATCACGCAAGAAAATGTCCAGTATTTTTCTGAAGCTGCTCAGGTGGCCAAGCTCCTATCCATGAAACTCACAGTAGCTCATTACTTGAAATTCTACCCGATGGAGGCCAGATACGGGTAATTTATTGGGCGCAATTACGCAAAAACAGCAGCTTTTTTTTTTTTGCCTTGCCCCAAAAGCTGTTGTTTCAATTGGAGAATCTTAGTTCCCGGCACCTACGCTGTGCCCTTTCGATAGCTATGGAGAACTTGCGGCACCTGTTAGCCGTAGTGCATGTTAGGGAAATATCCTGCTCTTGTTGTCACACATAGCTTTACTCTGTGTGCAATTTTTTTGTCACCGTTGGGGAGGAATAAGAGGGAATGGTAACTCTGTGCCCAATAAAAAAATCAAAAACCTCAATTATAAAAAATAAACATTCCGGGGCACTCTGGGTCGATTCCCCTCCCTGCATGTTCCTTGTCGGTCTTTTTTTTTTTTTTGACAGCGAAACTGGACATGCCTTATCCCCCAGTTCTCACGTCTAGTTTACAAGGAATATTGAGAGGGTTTTAGCGCCTCCATATTTTCATATAACTTATATGGCAAGTAAAAAAATGTTTTTCGAGCAATGTACGTGAGTTTAGAGGCGAAGACCACTTTAAGAAGATCAGTGTAAGTTTGAGCAGTTTCACTAGATCAGGTTACAGAGTATCGGAACTCTTTTCCACCTATTGTTCCATTCCGCCGCCGTGAACATTGGTCAGTTCGCATAACGTAACATTTCTTTACATTGCGACGGTTCATGGGCACCGCCATTTTGTTTATGCGTTTTTTTTGTTTTGTCGGTCAACCGTGGTAGTCTCATCTTGTCCTCCCTGCTCTGCGGCTGCGCGCGCCTGGCGTCGTTCCGAGCGCTAATCAAAGATACCGCGCTTCGCAGTATTTCAGCTGCAGAAGTGTGCCCGGAGATGCCGTTTTGCTGCGTCTCAGGTAGTGTTGTTTACAAATGACTTCGCCAAAGTTACCGGTGAGGCCGCAGAAGCGGCAATCTGGCAACACTGATTAACGCCAAAATGGCCACCGTTGCTAACTTGCGTGCCTCAGTGGCGTTGCTCTGTAACTTATCCAGTGGCACTAATCTTGAGCTTTGAAAGCTGGCTCTGCCACAGTATGGGTTGCGCAGTGAAGCATGGTGATCTATGCAGGGAGTGTGGTTACAGCTCCCCTTTACACTCCTCTCCATCGCCACCGGCTATTTCCTGAGTCGTGTATACTGTGTACTACGCGCGGCCTCAGCTAATTAGCTAGAAAGTACGCTCCATCGCAAAATACAAACAATCGTATTTTGTTTCGTGCACTCGTAGCACTACGCTCAGATTCGCTGGTCTAGGCGTCGCGCTGCTGAGCAAGAGGACGCGGGTTCGATTCCCGGCCGCGGCGGCCGCTTTTCTGATGGAGGCGAAGAGCAAAAACGCCCGTGTGTACGAGATTTCGGAGCACGTTAAAGATCCCCAGGTGGTCAAAATTAATCCGGAGCCCTCCACTACGGCGCCCCTCATCGCCTGCGTTGCGACGGAGCGTTAAAACCCACAATCAATCAATCAATCAATCAATCAATCAATCAATCAATCAATCAATCAATCAATCAATCAATCAATCAATCAATCAATCAATCAATCAAAACTTCACGGGTGATCTTTCTTCACAGAGTGCAAGAGCACTCATTTATTTTACTGAAAATTAGAAAGTACTCGAATGGTAATTTTTCACCCATGACTAATTATTGGATGTTACATTAATATGTCAAAAGGAAGCTTTATTTCCTTCCACAATACTAAGTTGCAGTCACTTTATGAATATGGTGTCTGAATTAAATCTTCTGAATTAAAGATTTTGTCGCCACACGTTCTCACTTGTAAATACGCTCGAATATACATACCAATCGATATTCCTTTACAATAATTACCAGGATAATGTATTTTCTATCAGTATCTCTCAGAACACCATATCTCTTATTCTAACTTATAAACTGGACACTTCAAGTTGTCAATGGCTTTTCCGCGCCTTCGCTTGTTCTCGAGCCAGGAAAACAGGCGTGATGTATGTGTTACAGGGAATAATAACAGCTTTGGAAGCAAACTTTTATAGCATTTATTTTGGAGTACTTACATGCACTGCCTGGTAATGCATATACACACCACAGTACTCACACTGTGCTCCTTTATCCGCAATGTTTCAGTTTTGCAATTTTTTATCTCGCGTTTTTAACACGAAAGTGTTTTATTCCGGGGTACACCAAGGTTTCACTGACGTCATATCTGTCACGGAAATGACGTCAGTACAACGAAGTAAGCGGCCTGTAAGGGCTGCACCCCTGCACACAGGGTCTTCTTGTGGGAAAGCAACCTTTAGTACTAAAGAGTACGATATACTTAGGGTTGTTCGTTTTCGGGTTTTATATTTTAACACGAGAGTATGCTTATAACGGGGTACACCAAGATTTCACTGAGGTAATATCTTTCACGGAAATAACGCCAGTAAACCTTTGCCGAAGCGACCCACCAGCAGGACGTCGCTCGTCGAGCACACCCACAAGACAGTCGCCGACCCGCAAATCATGGTCAGGTGAAGATTTCATTGCACATTTCACTTTCACGTTTTATTTATTCCTATGACAGAGGAATCAACCAGTTTCTTTACAGGAAAACTGTATATCCGGCCCCCAATGATTTCATCTCCGGTTGCAAAAAAAAAAAATTGCGTCGACAAAAATCACGTGGGCAAAAGCTCGTACACTTATCAGGCATACAGCATGCAGCTAAGTATTCGTTCCAATAAAGAAAACCACAAAACAAGCATGAAAACCGCATAACGGGTGATATGGCGCCTGTAAACAACGCGACGCACGCAGCATGCGTGTCCTGGTAAAGATTACGTTTGCGTAAGGAACTCCGGAAAGGTTTGTGGTTTTATATTGTGCTTTATGCCGGAATACGCCCAGATTTCAGTGACGTCATATCCGTCACGGAAATGACGCCAGTACACCTTTGCCGAAGTGACCCGACACCCGGACATCGCTCGCCAAGCACACCCACTAGACAGCCGCCGACCCGCAAATCATGTTCAGCTGCAGATTTCACTGCACATTTCGCTTTCGTGTTTTACTGATTCCTATGACAGAGGAATCAACCGCATTTATTTCCGCTTTTATCTTTACGACAGCAACTACGTACTCACAGAAAGCTCTCCCCCTTGTCTCTTTGGCCAAATTATTTGATTAATTCCGTTTCCTTTGATATTTATTCTGCCTTCATCCCGTGTAAAATGTACCGCAATAATCCACGTCAAGAGAAACGAAGAAAGAACGCATTTCTCGGTACCTCTACAACATTGATGTTGACAGTATATCGGACAAAAAGGACGTTGGGTCGTTGTACTCTCAAACCATGCTCTTATTCAGCTCCGCCTCAATGCAGTCGACTGACCAACCTATGCAGTCGGCAACGAAACTCCAGTGAATGACGATGTCGAGCATACGATTTGAATAAAATAAACTTGTATACGCTCCGGCATTACGCAATGGAAGCAGGCCTCTCCGCTTTGCACAGTTCAGCTGCGCAGATCGAATATCAGAGCCAAATTGTACACCCGTTGGTTTCATTCGCCGAGTCAGCTTTCTTGGCGGCATGGATTGGTCAACTAGTGCACCGCGGTGAAGCTGAACAACAGGATTACCTTATAGTGCCCACCGTATTGTATATCAACATCGTGCTGTCCGAAAAGCTTTCCAACAAAAGACACACCTGGTTGCCTTTACGAGACACAGGAAATAAGCTACCTGTGCCATCGACCGACAGTGTTTTATGCCTACGTATTTAGAAAAAGACAAACAGCCTCTGCCGCTCAATTTGTCTCTGCTACAATTTGCATAAAGACAGAGACGCGGAGACAATTGGGTCGAATATGCAATAAGTGACGACTCCAGTAGATTCATCGGGACCAATATGGACGCTGATTATATACTGGTTTTGTAAGCAGTTCCGCAGATAAACGGTGATTTCGAACTATGTCTGGGAGACATACCGCAGTGCTAGACGCGATATGCAAAACCGCAGCGTTCCCCTGTTAGCACGATCAGAAAGAGATGTCCCGAGCTATTTTAGTTAGTTAGTTTTAAATATCCCGGTCGCTTGCATTACCACGACGGCGGTCAATTAATATAGAAGATATTTCTGCCTCGACAGGTATTGTAATGTGCCGAGAGTAGGGCTATTAGTCTTGTCTGCACCAGTTATGCTGGAGCGAGTAGCCGGACGCCACTCTGTATGCAGCAGAGACTGCGAAATTGATGGCGGCGGATGTGAAAAGGCAGAGCTAGTGCTTTCATTATGTCGGGCAACGATTCGCGGGCCAGCGCTACCTTCTTGCCCAGCGCTGGACAAGTGAGCCTGGAGAGGATCTAAAGGGAGGGCAGGAGACGTGAACCTCTGGTGTTGCTGTCGCTTAATAAACGATACGACGCCGCTGACCTTTCCCTGACAAAGTCGCGGAGTGCGCCAAAAATTCGGGGAAGCTTGCACTCTGCTGCAAGACTTGAATGGCGAAGCTGTTTTAGGGCATCATCGACAGACTCTTTTTTTTTTAATTCGAAAGTTTGCCCTGCGGCATAATAAAATTCCCCGCATTTCCCCGAGGGGAAGAATGTGAAAGTGCGAATGCACGAGTTGAATTTGCGCGGTTCGGTAATGTTCGCGAAAGAGAGATCACACACACACACACACAACTACAAAGAAAGAAAGATGCATTTATTCACAGACACCTATTTGTGTTGTCGTTGTACTTGATTGCTAGAGCGGATCTCAGCTTTGAAATTTCGTGTCAGTACTCCTTTAAGCGGGTGCATTAGCCCTTCTCACGCCCGATTCTTGGCCAATCCCCCACGTGGGTATGTGCCATGTCAGCGGCCAGGCAGCGCGCGCCCATCTCCCCCCGTTGCCAAGGAAGACGAGGAGATTCCTGGCCAATCCCCCACGTGGGTATGTGCCATGTCAGCGGCCAGGCTGCGCGCGCCCATCTCCACGTGCGCGGACATCGCCGGTGGACGCAGGTTCAGGGTCGCTTAAGAAGTGCATTGCACTTAAAATGTAGGCGCTTACAGAAACACGAACAAGTTAGTTTCGTGTATAAAGTTCAGGAGTTGTCGGTGACACGGTCCATGCACCCAGCGTTGCAGGTCAGGAGGGCGGCCAGGGTGGAGACCGGTTGCACGAAGGTGCCGCAGGCGAACTTGATGCAATCCTGGGCACGCCCAAAAGTTGAGTTTTACCATATGCGGTGCCGTGGTTGACGTTGGCGGCCTGGCATTTCAACGAACTTATGTTGAGCAACGCGACAGTGAGCTCGTCGCTTTGATCGACGTTTTCGGACGCCACTCTGCAAGCGCGCGACTTATCGTCCCTAGCGCATGCGTGGCACGCCGAGCCTCTCGAAGCACAGTGGCCTCTTACTCCTCGGCGGTCCGAACTATCCGCATAGGCCGGGCCATGTGGCGTGAATGATTGCCTACAGCAGGTTCGACTTCACGGTACAGGGATAAGAACGACGACACGAGGATGAACGAACGAGGGGCGTATGTTATGACGGGTCTTTCTCGTTCCAAGCAAGCGTTGAACGCGAACGCTGGAGTCTTTTTTTTTTTTTTTTTGCAAATATTGGCCAATCTCCCTAAGTGGGTATGCTTAGCTTGACGAACATGCGCTCGAGGCATGCGAGCGGACACCATACACAACTGCGGACCCCACACACAAATGATTTGCTCAATAGCTTCGCTGTTAACCTACTCAGAATTAACCGTCCAAGCAAAAACGCAGGCGATCAAGCGGCTGGTTGAGGCCACGCTCACCACCGAACCAAGGAAACGTTTTGTGTGTATCGCTGCTGAAACTGACTTCCTATAGTGCCAGTGAAAGGACCGATCGCTCCTAGAGAAAGAAATTAGCGTAGCTAGTTCACTACTATAAGATACAGGCAATTACCTCGGGAGCATGTCGGAGCAAAACTAGTACAGTACAGTACAATGCAGTGCAATCCGGTGCACAACGGTGCTCTACAGTGAAGTAGAGTACAATATAGTGCAGTAGAGTAGAGTACAAAACCTTATTAAACAAGGTCGTAGGTATCCCGTATTTACGGTACTCTAAAGCTTACTACGACTCCGAGTGACACAAACAAATGCATGCGTTAGTAAAGGTAGACGATGTAGAATGGAGCAAATTTAAAGCGGGCTTACTGACGTCAGGGTCCGGCCAGTTAGAAACACAACACACAACCCCAGCACAGTCCGGTACATACGGTACAGTGCAGAAGAGCAGAGCACGGAATAGCCGAGTACAGCACAGCACAATATGGGGCAGTGCCGTTTAAGTGACTTATTGTTTTTGAAATTGAGTGCGAAATAGTGGTGTTGCTTGGAAATCATGTACAGTCATGGGCAAATAAAATGCGAACACAAAGATATGAACCAGAACACGCAAAATTGGAAAATACTGTTCACTGAGATCCAACAATGGCGTGCTATTGGTATATTTGGACAACCAGATTCCCCAACTTTTTTTTTGTAACTAAGCCACGCGCCATTTTGATTCATGGGAAGAAATCGGGCTATTTGTGCATTTTGGTTCATATTTTAATGTTCGCGTTTCAATTGCCCTTGACGTCTTTTGGGCTGAATGCCGCTAAGATTTACGTAAAAGGTGATCAAAATTAAGTCTACAGGTCCTTTTTTTTAATAAGGCGCTTATATTTACGTGGAGACCACCTCTACAGTGAGGTTATGCGCCCAGGGGGACACATAACTAGGTGATGACTATTGATGTCGGTGTCCTAATTAACTGTTCAGGGGCTCCAATAATCAGGCATGTTTGTATTGAAAAGTTGGACGCGATCGCGTTTCTACGCAGTTTAATTTGGCACAATTCTTCTCGCGCATCCGTACTCCGAGATATCGAACTCCGAAGTTCAACTGCCGTTCGCATGATTACGCATGCTACACAGCGAAGACAAGCGCGAAGCTCCTCCCTTTTGTGACATGCCTGCTGTGTGCGGTGTTTATTTTGACAATGGGGTGGAGGCATAGGAAAACTGATAACTGGCACCCTTTCATTCTTGGCTGGCGTTATCGCAATCTGCAATACTCGGAACCAGCTATCGAACACAGAACAAAAGGTAGGGGCTTCGCGTCAATCTTCGCTGCCTAGCATGCGTAATCATGCGAACAGCAATTAAACTACGCAGTTCGATATCTGGGAGTACGAATGCGCTAGAAGAATTGTCCCAAATGAAACTGCGTAGAAACGCGTTGCGTTTAACTTTTCAATACATAGATGCCTGCTTACTGCAGCCACTAAAACGTTAATTATTCAATTTAGTTAATTAAGCCCCCAATATCAATAATTACCCCCTACTTATGTGTCCCCCTGGACGCGTAACCTCACTGTAGAGGCGGTCCTTAACGTAAATCTAAGCGCCTAATTTGAAAAAAAAAACTGTCGACTTAATTTTGATAACCCTGTATACTGGAAGCAAGCATTGAGCTGTTTCAGCGCAGTCATTGACCTTTAAGGACTCGCGCTCTTTAATTTCATTAGAGCCACCACCCCTCTATTGATTTTCGTGCGCTAAGCGGCAAAGGGTGCGCAGCTGAGCCACTCAACGAAAACCCACGTACACACTTCTTTCGCCCTCGCATCCGATTAGTACTGACAAAAATTACCGCCATCGAACCTGGTCTCTCTGAGCATCATGTCTTTTCTATCTTCCCCGATCGCAGACGGCTTCTCCCGAACGGTGCGGCATCTGACAGTTCTCGAGGGCGAGCAGACGTCGCTTCCCTGTCCAATCAAGATGGCGCAGCGGGAAGCCATGGCCGCCGTCTGGTTCCACGTTCCCGTCGGCGGGACCCTTGACAACGATGGGTCCCCCGAACAACGCAATGGAAGTCGAGCAGCGTCAAAGGTGTACGCCCTAACAGCCCCCTCCCCGACGTCTGCCGCGGTGGGGTTGTCTGGTAGTCTTGTGGATGGAAGCCACTGGAAGCAACCGTCATGGACGGGCAGGGCCTTCTTCTCTCTGCTTAGCGACCCGCCTGCACTGCTCCTCAACAGGCTTGAGCGAGCGGATGGCGGAAGGTACTTCTGTGACGTCACGTACCGCGGCGAGAACGTCACTTCCGGAACAATCGTCACTGAGGCACGCGTAGAACTCTTCGTCGCCGGTGAGTGGTGTCGTGAAAAAATCAGTACCGTTCTACTCCCTGAGGGTGGATGACCAGCGGAGCTATGCAGTGCATAACGTCGCCGGACAAAGAGACACACATTGGCTATTTCCAGTTTTATAAGCAGATAATTTTTTTTTCGCTTTTTTATACGTAGACGTGGTTATAGCGCCATCTACGGACGACACATTGGCAGTAGGCAAAGACCGTACGTTGCAGCTGTGAGGTGCGCGCGCCACGATACACAAGTGATGAGGGGAGTGGGCGCGCAGTACAGTCAAACCCGTTTATAGCGAACTGCAATATGCACCGCGATTAGTTCGGTATATCCAATAGTCCGATATAGCCGAACGCGCCTATAACGAGCTGATTGTTACGAGTTCCCAATCCGCGGGAGCCCGCCCGCCTCCCCCCCTCACCAACTCCGCCATCCACGTATGCAGAAACGAACACAGTGCAGTAGCCATTACAGTCAAACCCGTTTATAGCGAACTGCAATATGCACCGCGATTTGTTCGATATATCCAATAGTTCGATATAGCTTATTGTTACGAGTTCGCATTGCGCGGTAGCCCCCCCTCCTCAACTCCACCATCCCCGCATGCAGAAACGAACACAGTAAAGTAGCCATTACCCATACCCAAAATAATCTATTTATTGCAATTAATAAAGCTTCTTTCCGCCTTTGCAAAAAAAAGCGGTGATTTTTGTTTTCACTTTCGTTTTGGCGGCTACAACTAGCATAGCATTCTCTACACGAAACATTGTTTGGAGCAGTACGAGTCTGCGTTCTCCAAAATCGAGGAAGCATTGGCGGAGCACACCGAAAGCGCTTCACTATAAGCATCGGACGGCTTTCACTCGCGACATCATCGGCAACGTTGGCGAGCTCTTCCCACAGTTCACCGATGCTGCTGTCTTGGTCCGGACTCGCTGACTGGGCGGGTTACGTCGTAAGTCCGACGCGTCGGAAATAGTTACGGAAAGTGACGGCCGTCACGTCCCTCCGTGCAAGGCGGAATGTCCCAGTCGCGGCTCTTGCTCCGTAGTCGCGGCCAATCCACATCTCAATCAGCCGCTCCGAGACCATGCATTTCGGCGGCCATTCTAGGCGCGCGGAGTTCGATATATCGGATGTGAACTTCGTTATAAGGAATATGTTTCCCATGTATTTCCGTAACTGAATTTTTTTTTGTTCGATATATAGCATAATTCGCTCTATCCGGGTTCGTTATAGCCGGGTTTGACTGTAGCTATCGTTTGCAGTATCGACGCATCAAGGTTTTTTGGTCTACGCGCTCGGTCTAGGCACGCATCGATTTCCTGGAAACTAGCGTATAACAATTCCGCTGTAAAAACCTAGTCATGTGTACACGAGCCTTGATTCGGGTTCATAGGGTTTTCGGCTGCACCTAAAACCAAAACGCACACGAATAAAATCCGTTGAGTCAGTTTTTCAGGGAGTTTGGTTTATACCAAAATCAAAAGCCGCAATTCGAAGGCACTGTATACACTGTAAGAAATCAGACAACCAATCAGCGCTACCAAATGTGCGGATTTCGCGAATGACGAGCCGCTGCATCAGACTTGTAAAAAAAAAAAAATCCGGGAAACTTGCACTCACGCGCAAGGCTTGAATGGCAAAGCTTTTGTATATGAGCATTGCCGCACACATAGTTAATTTTCAGTATCATTCTTTATTTTCATAGGTGCGGTGCTAGTAATCGTCTTCCTATGCATCGAAGAGGTCGTCGTCTCCTTCGCAGCGAGTGGTGGAAGCAAATTCGTCCTCAGTATTGTACATTTCCACCAGCTCAACTGGCGAAGCCTGCACTAAGTCGCTTAAGCCATAGGGAAGTTGCAGGATTTCTTTATACGTAAGCACTGAGGGACACACCACCACGGATTTGTACATGTTTGAAATTGTTTCTTTACAGGTTCCGTTGTTGCTTTGCACTGTGGTAGGGATAGTCATCGTCATATGCATCGATATCGTTGTGTTCCTCATGCCAAGCATTACATGCGCGGTAGCGCTTAACGACGGCGCTGCAGGTTTCTTTTTTTTTTTTTTTTTTTTGCTAAAGCCACTCCGTGAGCCGGCGACTCGGCGGTGGCCGCACGCGCTCACGAGTGCTCGGCGTTTTCTTGGTCCTCGAGATTTTTGCCTGTTTTTCTTTTTTTTCTTTTTGCTAAAGCCGCTGCACGTGCCGGGGACGCTCGGCGGTGGCCGCGAGGAGCGTGCTCACGAGCGCTCCGCATTTTGTTGGTATTTTTTTATGAAACATCGAACTAACGGCTTGTACAACAGCTCTAGTATACCATCAATACATAATCTTCTCTGGAACAACAGCCCAAGGCGTGCATATGTGCCTGCACCGATTTCTTAGAGTGACGCCACACCTGCCAAGCTGACTAATGTCGATAATGTCTAAAGGTGGGTTTAACCGAACTTGACGGGCTATCGCATGTCATCCTGGGCTAGCTTGTTTCGATATTACCGCCTACCTCTGTCTATGCTTGCCCAAGAATGACGCTGTTGGAGTCGGCAATATGTCTAGTTGACACGATATACCGAGGCGTCGAAACGAGAACGCCGAGGGTATGTTAATTGTTTCCTAAGACATTCAGTACGTGTAAAGTCCCCAGCACCACAAGTTTCACGATCTAACCCCCCTTTTTTTTTTGTTTCCAACCAAGCTCACTTCTTTTTCGTTGTTGTTTCTTGTTTTAGCTGACATGTTTCCGGCCCTTGGTATCGACAGGAATAACGAGGGAGAAGCCCCTCTTGAAGCACACAGCTAGAAGAGCGAACACGTTACAGTGCAACAGCAGTACAAGTGAGGTAGCCAGTAGATTAAGTTAGTGATCCTTCCCAGCTGCGTACTGCGAAGGGCCTGGACTCAGAACACACCGGCTGAGAGTCCGAGAAACCCGAAGAAACGTTAGCCGGACAATATCTGGCTCACTCAGCGCGCGGCCCCCCCGCATCTTCGGGAGAACCCAAATTGCTTCCGCAATTTTCGCATGTCCCGAAAAGATGCCGGTTGTCTTCAAGTAAGCAGTGTGTCCCTAAAGACTTGTATTTCACGGCCGTACCTTACCTCCCCTGTTGTCCGGTCGCAACCCTGCACACGACGGCAGAAACTACTTTAGCGGATGCCTGTTCAATGAGTTGGTGCACGAATGCATCGGGAAGGTTCTTCAGCCAATCCGCTACTCCGTGATACAACCATGCGAGAAGCCAACTCATACAATCTTTGAGAATTAGTGCGCACACAATTCAGATGAAGCAGCGAAGGCAGCCACTCCGCTTCTGTCGGTTTATTGGTAGGTTTAAAGAGCAAAACTGCGTGCTGAGTTGAGAACAGAAGTCTAGAACTCGAGGGATGACCTCTAGAAGATACGCGTCTGTTAAATTCAGATAATACACTCGAGCTAAGATTTTTCGGTGGACAAAGGTGGAGAAATAAAAAAAAAATGACCCAGTCAAGGAACGAACAAAACGGGGCGTTGCGTTTGGATGAATGAGGTGCATCAGGCGGAACATCCTGTGTATCGAAAGGAAAAGCTTCAGGTAGCCTTACGATGAGAAAAACAAGATGCAATAAAACGTGCGGGCGCAAGGTAGCTCTACTAAGCCGCTCGCTCCGAAGGATACAAAGATCAAAGGGACGACCGAGTGGGCCTGAAGGAAGCAGATCATATTTAGAGAAAAAATATAGAGGCTGAATCCTGCTTTTTGCAAGGGAGAAATGATAATAACACGGGGGAAACTTTTGCCCACAAACACACGAGGCTGCTCTAATGCCGTATGTCTATGCAATCTAAAGCCCGAAAAAACATGATAGAAAAGGATTGGCACAGGGGTTCGCTCTGAGAAAACACCGGGATCCAAATCATCGGAACTCGGAAGTAGAATTGGAGGTTATCCAAACAAAGTGGCACAAAAAGTTTCCCCGTTTTGTTCAGTAGGGCTGCGGATTATTTGTTTACAAGGCAGGGAACCCTTCCATGGCGGTGCATGTAACGTTAGTGTGTTCGCAAAAAAGGAATCGAAGCTTTCTTGTTATTCTATGAAGCGTGTAAATAAGACGCCAACTTCGAACTAGACCAAACTAGATTTAAAAGTGGAGGAATGCTAAAGCAAGCGTCTTGAAGAGGCATCGCGAGATAAGAAACAAGGAACCGAGGAAGAAAACCAACAGGACAGCGCTGTCGGTTTCCTGTCTTGCGTATTCGTCTCTTGCGCTCGCGTACACTCGCGCAAATGTCCACTCTTTGAATAAAACGAACAGCATACGCCTGCATGGTGGACACTATAGAATAATGCTAACTTTTCAACTCTTAGACTGATTATGTTGAAATTTAGGACTGTGTTGATTTCGTTGCTCCCATTACCTGTATGAAATTGATGTGCTGCAGTTCAAATGGGACTTACCTTGGTAGCTTTCAAATTTGAAACCGAGCCTGATAGGTTACACAAAGACGTTTCTTTGTTGTTCTTTTTCGAATAAGCTGGATACTAGAGGGTGGTTGTGCTGTCTAGGTCTTCTTTCTTGTCGCGTCCTACTGCTCTCTCTTTTCGTATAAACTTTCAGACAACTCGGCTGGCAAAGCATTCTGTAAGTACAGCCCAATGACACGTTGTGTAGTGCCAGAAAAAGTACCGTAAGCTGTCACTGAGAACGTCTAGATCGAGTGCTCGGATGGAGGTATTCAGTGTCATTATTCATGAGAAACGGAACGAGGTGCCTCTTTAAACACGTGCTTTAGGGCCCTCTAATCACCTAGTATTTACGCCACAGGTCTCGTGTGGCCCTCCACGAACTAGTCTCTAATCTGTGCCCACGCTGCAAACAGCGAACGTTTGTCTTTAAGTGACTGAAACTGCACATTCAAGCTCAGCAGTGCACCCCTCGAACGTTAAGTGCAGCGTCATTATAAATGGGACGTCATTCCACGAGGCTAAGCTCGGTGGGATTTGATGAGTGCCGTGAGAATGCGGACGCTAATGCATGGCGGGACCACGCAGACGTCGGTTTTGATTGAGTAGGTAATCATTACTTTTGCCATGTTAACACCATTCTGACTACCCATGAGTATACACGCGGATGAAGCTTATGACCAAACCGCTAACGGGTGCCGTGATTTGCTCACTACTGGGCATCGACGCCACCCTCATCGCCGACCTGTCACACCTTGATTTAAGTGATTACAAAGTCGCCGTGCGTACTTTAAACTGAGATTCACCACTCGAACAAGGGTTCACTAACCCAGAAATCAAACGTGAAGAGCTGTCATTTTTTGCTCGGCACGATAAAGCGGATCTTTTATTCCTGCCTCCCTAACAGATCTTTCTCATCCACTGTGACTGCGTATTTTTGTTTTGTTAGATTTCCATTTCATGCTTTGTTGTCACGCAAAGCTTAGGCCAGCGCCGAGGGTAGTCTGGGGCAGAGGAACCCCCTACTGGGATTTTGACGGCAATAATGGGTGACGACGTTGCATGGGATGAACTCTTTTTTTTTAATCGCGATAGTATGCCCTTTGGCATAAGGTCCTACAGGTACAAGTTCACACCCGTTTCCCGGAGGAAGTCCAGAAGACAGCGGTGGTGGGGCCCCCACAGCCATCGTTTGGTGATGACGAGGATAAGAGAAGGCAATTTATTTTTTACTCACTCGTGCACGGTTTTCCTTTATGTTGCCACCCGCCACAAAATCCCGCCCAAATTTCTGAACGTAAAAATAAAATTTCAGGGTTTGATGCCCGTGTCGTCGAGTTGCATCCCGACTGTAACAGTGTATTTTTTGCATCTTAATGTTAGTCCGTCAACGTCGGTGAGGTCGTCGAGGGCCTAAATCATTCGACGTTCATTTTCGATGGCATTAAAGTTCAGCGTAACGCGGTCCCGAAAGATGATCTCAAATAAGTTGCCAAAAGGGTGACAATCTAAATAAAAAGGAAGGCCCCGTGAGCGGCACGCAAATGACCGCCATAAAATGTTCCCTGACCGTCCAAACACCTCATTAGGGCTGCCATAAGCACAGCGACACCGTGGTAATTTGCCAGAAATGACATTTCTGCAAGTATCTAGCGCGTGCTACTACGATGAGAATTCATTAGAACACATCTTTTTCTCGATCACGCTAAAGAAAACTTTCTTCCGCAAAATTCCTAGGATAGATGTTCAGATGTTACAACATCTGCGGCGAAAATGTTACAAGAGCTACAGACTGCAACGGCTTCACCCTGACGCAGACCGCACCAAATTTATTGCTGTAGTCGCCGATAGTCATTAAAAATCTCCACGAAATCTGCAATGCGGGATTGGGAGGGCTTCATATGGACTTCATTTACGGTCAAGATGAGTTCATTTTCATTTTTTCAAACTGAGATTCATTGTAACCTTCGCATTTTGTCCCCTGTCATCCATTCAAATTGATTACTGCATTTCTGCTTTGGGTTGTACGAACAGAACGCACTTACTCTCCATTATCATCACCAAAAAGCAAGCCATTCGAATGGTGTCGAAACGCAGTGTGTAGAAAAAGTTGTATACTATTTTCAACATTAAATATATTTAACGTTAGTGCAAACTGTGTAATTGTTTAAATCTGTACAAAATTAATGACAACAAATGACTCATAACCACGGTGTGTTTAAAATGTTCTTCATTAAAAATATTTCGATGTGTTCATACAGAAAATTGCGGCTCAAATAGACACTAATTGTAACAAGCAGACATACAACTTGTTAGAAAAAAGCTGTGGAACCGTCTGGTTACTAATATGAAGCGTCGTTTGAATTTTTCGACCTGTTATTGGTTGGAGTTTCAGTTTATTAGGTAAAAAATAAATTACATAACTTTACTATACCGACATGGACTTAATATATGCTCAGCAACTTCATGTACACCTGTGCTAGTTTATCAGCAGTAATAAACAAAAAATAAAATATTTGTATCATGCAATGAAATCTCGATAAGTAATAGCCGAATTAATAGTAATCAAATAAACCATTAAAAAGAAACAATAGCCAAATGCATAGTACGATCGAATAATCTGCGAAGTAACCAATGTTTCGTTTTCTTCGCGCGGTGCAGTGCAGAGATCTAAACTCCCAGAAAACAGCAAAGCTTTGAAAAGTGGTCTCCGCAATTTCCGGAGGTTTTCCTCCGCCACTGCTCTTATTAAAGCCTCCCATCCAATTAGGCAGCTCATCAGCCAACATCACCCCATCTTCACGAAAGGTTCGAATTAGTGCTCTTTGATGTCAAGATTGTTGCGAATATACCGCGGCAGCGTCTGACCTAGCTCTATACAAAATACATACCAGGCCAAACAGAGTGTATGGTAAGAAAAGAGACATAACCTTGTCAAGTGTTCCTACGCAAGGCGCTCAGCGGGTACTCGTCGAGGCTAAACAAGGACACTCCAAGCCCGCTGAGTTGGCTAGATGACTGAGGCCTATCGCTGTAGAATGTTGAGCTTGCCGATTCTGCTCGCTTCCGCCGGTTTTCTAATTAAATTTAAAATAAATAGGATATTGCGACCGCAGAACATTTCGGTGCACGTTAAAAAGCAGCCCCTACCCACCACACTGGTGTAATGGTTAAGGTCGGATATGGTTTTACATGACGTATCAAGTTTACTTCCTTGCACGGGTCTGTTATTTCTGAGGAAAACGAAACTTGAAAAATTCGTTCCCGAGATTTCGGCTGGTGCTAAAGATTGATTGATTGATAGGCTTTAATGAGAAAGAGGCAAGAAGCCCTGGCGGGGAAAATGGAATAAGGGGTGGGGGTGGGGAGAGGGCTTACATATTATCTAAAGGTGATAGTATTCAGTTCTTGTGTAGTGCTCTTGAGTAAAAAAAACACATTGAAGGGCAGTACAGTGAATCGGCAGAAACTGGGCAACAAGTTGCAGATCTTCCAGAAGGTGCACTGAACAAGGGACCGGCGTTCACGTAGACTATTGAGTTTGTAAGAGAAAAAAAGCACACTGAAGGGCACTACTGTGAATGTGCACAAACTGGGCAAAAGTTCTTCCAAAGGGCACATTGAAGAAGGGATCGTCGTTCACGTATCAGACAACCTTATAGAGACCACTGTGTAGTGAAAACCGCACAATTCCTTCAAGTAGGGTAGTGTCACTCCGAACTCTTAGTAAGTGTTCTTGCACATCCCTTGGGAGGGCATGGGAGGCGAGAAGCGAACAAAGGGAGGGCATATTCATATTAAATGAAAAAGGTTAGAGTCAGTGTGTGATTCACAAAATGGACATTTTGAGGGAGAGTCCCTATGTGGATGAGTCCATCTACGGATGATATCCGGAGTATACCGGGCAGAGTTCGCGTAGACCTTATTAGCAAAGATTTCTCCTTGCCTATTCGGGCAATTGAGAGTAGAAATGAATCCTGGTGGCGATGCATCAAACAGCCGTTTCGTACTCATCACCTTGTACTGTCGGTATTGCTGGGGCCAAATAGGAAGGGATGCATCCGGTTGTGGAGGAGCAGGGTCGTTATGTGGTGGGACCGAAGAGGTAGCCATGGGAGGGTTGAAGATACACTCCCGGGCAGCATTGTGTGCCATATGGTTACCTGTGGTCCCTAAGGTGGTGAAGCCGGGGTCCAGACCATGCGGATTTGAACATTTTCCACAGCGTAACTCTTGAATAGTTCGAAGTATTGTAGTGGCCGTTTAATTTAATGAGAAGGGATGGTTTAGTTCCCGAAGTGCAACATGTGAGTCGGTAAAAATACGGTATTTTCGAGACGGCAGATTAGAAACACAATTTTGTAGGTGTTGTAAAGCTCCGAGGATGCCGAAGAGTTCAGCTTCTTCAACAAGGCCGTAAACATTGGTAATTTGTCGTGATATCTCAGTGATCTTTAGTATTTCGTAGGCCACAAACACACCGCTTCAAAAATTGCGTAGACGTAGCGTCGTCGCATAACATCCGGATTACATGTTCACGCAAGGACAGCGGTTGCTAGTTTGCCTAGTAAGATCAGTACTTCAGAGTGTCGTTATGTTAATGCGACATAAATACTTTCCATTACGGACGACTTGTATTTTTGTTTTTGGTTTTGGTTTTACTTCAATCTGCATTCCTGTCCCTCATCGAGACAACCCCAGCTACTTCGTCTGACTGCCCGGGGCTTCTCAGTGGCACTCTCATTTTGCGATGGGTTCCGGCTGGCACTTTTAAGTGTTCATTTGCTCTACAGTCACGACCAAATGAAATGCGGACGCGCACCTATGAGCCGGAACCCACTAATAGCGCAATTTCTTTCCAGCCAAGCGAAATTGTGCTTCATTGCAGTAACACAGTTTATCAATGTGACTTTCTAAATATACCACAATCACGACGTTTTTCGATCTCGCCGAACGATATTCTTCGTTTTGTGTGTTCATGCTCATATTTTTGTCTCCGATTTTCATTCGTCCTTGATTGTACGCCTTAGGTACACAGTTTTCCGAAAGGCACTGTTCAAACGCGTTTTCGTGTGATCATATGGTAGGCCATCGTCAACTTACTTATGTAGCTAACTACAGAAAGCGTGTAGTCCTGTAATGTAAAATTCTATTGATGAAGTTTAAACCCTCTACCTGCCTAGGGAACCTGCGTTGCGGCTTCACGTGGCGTGCGCGACAGGCTCTGTTTCCCTTTAAACGTCTTATAGACGCCTGAAGAGAGCCAGAGCCTGTCGCAGACGCTACACGTGGTATACGAACGGATCAATAGGCAAGGGCTTCTCTAAGTAATGGCCCGCCGCCGCGTATAGTACGGAGCCGCTCAGGCCGCTCGGTGTTACTCGCGAACCTCTGACGCTGCTCCACAACGGCGTCCTGTACTCGCACAGTTTGGCCGTCTCTTCGTTAAAGGAGGCATGAAGAGAAAATATAACTTCCTGTAATTTGAAAGAACTAGGATTCCGTATCTCACTCAGCTCCATTACAGCCCCAAAAGATGTTTTTAACAAAAAAAAGCAAAAAGTATTTAAAAACTTTCAAATTTTGCGCCGCAGTGACGTGTTATGAGCAAGAATGACGTCATACGGGCCAACAATAAAACGTAATTTTCAGTGCGTTAACTGCACGTTAGCATTCAAGTGATGCGGTCAAATGCAACTAGAGGCCCCATTACAGACGTCCAGTCATGTGTCGTCGCGACCGGTCAGTTAGGCGGCCGCCAATCGCACAAACAAGGTTCCGTGACGTCATAGAAAAGTTGCGGGAAATTGGCTAGGGTGTCGCGACTGCTTCTCACGTTTTCTTTAATATCTCCGTTATTTGTTCGAAGATTGCGATGATATTGGTATCATTGTTATCGGGACTAAGCAGTCTTTCTAATAAACCCAACTTGTATTTTGTCTTCATGGCTCTTTTAACGTATGGTACGTTCATTTCTGTACGGCAGCACGACCCTTACGCTTCTTGCCAGCGCAACGGCATCGTGTAGCGTAGGTTCCCACAAAAATCCCCGTTTTGTGAAAATCGCGTTTCTAAACGGTCGTGTGTGGTAGATTTATGTTTATGAATTGGATTCTCTCAATCCCCTCTCCTTTCTTCCCTCCTCTTCCACCCCTCTTCGAACCCCCTCTCCCTCCTTTCCCCTCGGTCCCTTCAATCACTTTACCATCTTCTATACTGACGGTCAAATTGCCAGCTCCATAATATCGAAGTCATGGAGAAAGCTTCTTATAAAAAAATCTGCAAAAATCCAGAGAATTCTCTACAAATGCGTACCATTCTATCCCGCCTGTCCTGAGTGTGAGTTTTTTCCAGCCAAGTTTTTTTTTTTTTTTTTTTGGGGGGGGGGGGTTCTAGATCCTGTCCAACCAATTATCTCCAATTACGCTATTACAACGATTATAGATTAAATTTTCGCGAAATCTTCCTTATTTTGGAAATGGAGGGCATTACACAGTCTGCCATTTTCCGTAATTATTTTAAGTTTTTCTTATTCTTTAGTTCTTCAAAATTTTGTTCGATCAATTATATCCAATTACGCTAGTATAACGATTACAGGGGAAACTTTCCCGAAATCTTTGTTATTTCGGAAATGCAGGGCGTTACGCGGTTCGCCATTTTCGGTAATTATTTGATATTTTTCTTTTTTTAATTAGCTTTTCAAAATTTCGTCCGATAAGTTATGTCCATTTGCGCTATTGTAACAATTACAGGTGAATCTTTCTCTAAATCTACATTATTCCGGAAATGCAATGCGGTGTATGTTTAGCGCAGATTATGCTCACTAAAAACTTGATTTCTCACCCAGATCGGGCTCCTCAATAAATACACTACACGTAAATCGCAAGCTAATATAAATAAATTGGCAAACGTCGGATAAAATGGTTTATCAGCCAAATATTTTCAGTCAATCAATTTAATGAACCAATGTTTTCAATCACTAATAGAATTAAGATCATCAGCCGGAACTTTAAAAAGAAAATACTTGCAGGTGACATTGAAGACACCCAAATTTTTTTTCGGTAACATGCCCTGCAACGCTTCCTCCGTAATTCTTGACACTCCTTGTCACACTTGTGGCTTTTGTCCTTGTTCTCTTTCGCGGGGAAATGTCAAAGCCTGTGTAAAATGATCCCGACAAGTTTTAGTGTTTGTGCAATAACCGCGTGCTAAACAACCAAGAACAGATGAATAGTTAGGGAGCCCGCGCGGTGTCTGCGTTGCGAATACGCGCATTCATAGCTGAATGATACGCTATCTAAGACTTAGATCATTAACGCAAGAGTCACGGTGTTATGGGCGGGTGCGATTATTACGCGCCTGCTAAACTTTGCACGAGGACGCGGGTTCGATTCCCGGCCGCGGCGGCCGCTTTTCTGATGTAGGCGGAAAGCAAAAAATTAACGGCGTTCCACTCAATGTGAAAGCTGTCGGAAATGCAGAGCAGCGATTCGCCATAATGGGCTGCAGCGCCGTTATCCGCTCACTGCTGTCAGGCCAATGCATATCAAATTTCCCGCCTTTATCAGTGCTCGCGTGCCCCCTGCCTGAGACTGTGCCTGCGGGAGTTCTGTTCTTTTTGTGCTTGCTTTAATTTCGTATGCTGAATCTGTCTTGCGTCATTTCGAACGCGCCATTCCTTTCTTGCGCGGCCGGTTTTTTCGCTTACTATAGTAAAAAACAACCCAAGGATCGCTCCTAACTAAATGAACGCGGGGCTGCCGGTTATATACCCAGATTTTGCCTAAAATTTACCTGCAATTTTCTTTGCGCTAAATAACGGGGAGATGTATGACAAGCGCCAGTGGTTCACGAGGTTGGAAAGGTTATGACTATTTAAACCGCATGGTTTTCGAAGCCTCGGCGTGACTCCCTGACGCCGGTACAGAAGCCTTCCTTTTGCGTTGGTCTACGCGCTTTATAGTGGTCAGGAGCAACATCCTGAGCGTTTCCCTAGTGCCGTATTGAGTTCAGTATAGTTTATGAACTCTTTCTTTGCACGCTGGTGGACTTTATGTGACTTAATTTGCAGTAGCTTGTTGCCCACGCCAAATCATTTTCGCGCAGTGTGTAGAATGACCACGTTACATGAAAACTGATTGGATTATTTTCTGTACTTAGGGCAGCGCTGTTATCACTAGTCGCTGCGCCTTGACATGTGGGTTATAATAAATTATCTTCCCCCCCCCCCCCCCCTTAAGTCCGTTATCTCGCTGCGCCGCCTCATTCCGGCAGTCACATCGACCATTAGCGAGCTAAGACGACAAGGCGAGCCCATGAAGTGCTCTGCACCCAAAACGCCCCTGCGTTCGAGGTTTCGGCGCACGTTAAAGATCCCCAGCTAGTTAAAATTAATCAAGAGCCCTCCACTACGGCGCGCTTCATCGCCTGTGAAGCGTCGGCGTGTTAAACCCCACAATCAATCAATCCACTTACTAAGCTTGGGTGCAAATTGTAAAACGTGAAGCGGATAATAGGAGCGACAACACAGGGTAACAATAAAACTTGCCAGCAGGACTTTCGTTTTCATAATTGTATGTAGATAGTCCGAGTTAAACGTACTTAAACACTTGGTTCAGAAGGCAAAAAACATTAACTGGAACGTTAATCAATCTGCAGAAAGGTAGTGTGATAAGCTTCCGCTGTTGGGAGCAATTTAACAAAAGAATTGTAAATTGCGCGCTTTGCATTTTTAAATACGCATTCTAGCCTGATCGTAATCCTCAGTTGGGCGCGTGGCGCTGAATTTAGCCACCTAAAACCCCGACAAAGGGGGCATTAAAAGTTAACCCAGAGCAGAACGAAGCTATCACTTACATGTTACGAAACGGCTCCTTTGGGCCCGTCTGATATAGGTTTACGAACGCCTTTGAATTTGTCTGAGGGTAAGTTTTATAGAAAATTGCGAAAAAAGCACATTGAAGCACTAGTGCTTGTTTAATATGTGTTATCGGAGCAACGTATTTTCGCTTTAGTTATTTAACTACCCTAATGCAAGTTACAAAAATATGAATATTTTCAGTTAGGTGGCCTGTCACAACCACAGCCATGAACAGACAAAGCATTGTGCACCCACTGGCGCTGTAACTGCTGTAACCCCTAAACTTGGCATGAAACGCAGCCTAATTTTTTTCTGCAACACTTTAGATAACCGCTTTCACTCTTTTCCCTGGCATCCAGAAGCGCTGTAAAAGCTACAGTTATCGCCAGCACGGAGCGGCACTGCGTGATTTGCTCGTTGCAGCAGATTCCCCTTCCCTATCTGCTTTGCCTTTGTGACGATTTTTTTAAAGTGGATACCGTATGCGCTTATTGGTGCGACTGAAATGAAGCCGGTCAATTGCAGCAGCTACACCACTGTATTGACGTAATTCTACCAGTCGAAAAACGCCAAGACTGGGAAGAGAGAAAAATTTTTTGAGCAAGTTTCTAAGTTGAGCATAGATCAGTGATTTCTGGCTGAGGTAGTTTGTGACCCCCCATTCTATGTACTGGATAAGTTTGTTGGGTACACTCTGGAGGCATTTAAGATTTAGAAAAAGGTTGAAAAAAGTGTTGCAGGCTCTCTTAAAGCTCAGCCAGGTGTGTTTTTGTTCTTGTTTTTTCAATCAAGAAACACGCCACAGAAAGACATATCTTGAATTCAATGCCCTCGGTACACCAAAGTTAGCGTCAGCTCAAAACAAAAAATCGCGTGACCTTCGAGATTGGATACAATGACACAAAATTCTATTGTTGTTTTCATAAAAATCCAAGGCGCAAGCCTCCCTGTCCTCTTCAATTTTTCAATGAAAACACAACCCGTTAGATCAGAGGTGTAGCAAGAAATATTTTTCGGGGAGGCATAATACGCCGCCGGTAAAAAATAAAATTAAAGAGAACCTGCACCAAAACAATATCCAGTCATTTTTTTCGGTTTAATAAACGAACTCTGCTTCATTTTCTTGTTTGTGTGTTTTAATATGCCGATGCGTTGTGACAATAGCATTGACGAAGATAATTATCTCCAATCCACGTTGTGAAGGGGGTTGGACAGCGATGCTGTAAACGACACCCGGAACGATTACCCATTGCGACGTCGATTGAATTTCCCATGCACGTGAACGGCCTGCGACTTGGCTTGCGCCCCTGCCTCGTGCGACCTAAAAATAGTGTACCAGACACAACTGATATCGCCTGCTACAAGCGGATGTCACTATCAATCAATGTATGCTTGCTATTGTTAACAACCGCCTTATCATCCATATCGTATTTGACTTCACAACAAGACTTCGCCAACGCTTTTCCGCTTCGAAATCACGTCACCCACTGTTTCGTATGCAGCTGACGCTGCCATTTCCGGAGTATCTTTGCAACCGTAATCTTTAGCGGTACGCGCTTGATGCGTGCTTCGCATTGTTCAGAGGCGCCTTATCATCCATCTTGCGGTTTTTCTGCTTGTTTTGGGGTTTTCCTTATTGAACCAAGTGCTGAGCTGCATGCTGTATGCCTGATAAACGTACGAGTTTTTGCCTCCGCGTTTTTTTCCAAAGCGGTTTTTGCCCACGGAACTGAAGCCATTGGGGGCCCGGTATACAGCTTTGCTGTAAAAAAAACTCTGGTTGATTCCTCTGTCATAGGAATCAGTAAAACAGGAAAGTGAAATGTGCAGCGAAATTTACAGCTGAGCATGATTTGCGGGTCGGCGGCTGTCTTGTGGGTATGCTTGGCGAGCGAAGTCCTGCTGGCGGGTGGTTTCGGCAAAGGTTTACTGGCGTCATTTTCTGGGACGTATATGACGTCAGTGAAATCTTGGGGTATAGCGACATAAAACACTATCGTGTTAAAATATAAAAACCGGAAACGAACAACCAGAAGCATAACGTACTCTTTGTACTAAAGGTTGCTTCTCCGGCAAGAATACCTGTGTTCAGGGGTGCACCCTTGCAGGCAGCTTGCTTTGTTGAACTGGCGTCACTTCCGTGACGGATATGACGTCAGCGAAATCTTCGTGTATCCGGGAATAAAACACTTTCGTGTTAAAAAAGCCGGAAAGAATGGGGGCGGGGGGGGGGGGGGGGGGGGTGCATGCAGCACTCTGAAAATTTCGGGGAATGTTCAGACATCGAAACCCTGTCCCTGGCTACGCCACTGCCCCAGATAACCTCGTCTGAACCGCTCGATCCAATGCCTGTGCAGTGTAACGCGGATGGGTACAAAATGCATGATTCGAGTGGGGTCACACAGGAGTAGCTTGTTTAAACTGACAACAAAGATAAGCATCGATTCGACATCGATCTCCGAAGCATCCGGCTATACCTACGCATCCACGTGTGTTTGCTTTCGTTCAGTTCTTTCTATAGCCGAGCACACTGTTTGCGGGAACACAGGGGTCGCCACTGGCGATGAACATGCATTTCGAAGCGCGCACTTTGCGGGGGCACCGCCTGTTGGTTCGCCCTGTTACCGACTCGACTAGAGCAGTAAGGGAGTCTGAATCAACAAAGGGGGTACGAAGTGAACATCGACATGCGGTTACATAGAAACGTGACAAGGTTCTGTGATCGATAACGTGATGTGCTCTCCTGTCATTATACTGGCTGCGCCATCTCTTCCGCTTATGTAAAGCGAGATATAATGGACTGGATACGAGGGCAGGACGAAAGAGGAAACAGACAAACTGAAGCTGAAACTGGGCCGAAAAAGTGTGGGCGGGCGTGCACTCAGTGATGCTCTCACAAATAAAAGGAATCTTGGGATCGCCATGCATCTTGGCATTCTCCGATAATGAATGGCTGTTTACCATTGTCCCTGGAGAGGAAGGTATATAATATCTGCACCTTACCGGTACTCACCTACTTGGAAGCTCACTAAAGGGTTGAACTTAATTTGAGGACGACTCAGTGAGCAGGAACGGAAGATGGTAGGTGTAACGTTGAGGGACAAGAAGACCGCGGAGTGGGTCAGGGAACAAACGCGTGTTAAGGGCATATTAGTAGAAATTAAAAAGAAATTGGCATGAAATGCGAAGGCAAGATAACCGTTGGTCACTAAGGGTATCAGAGTGGATCTCTAGAGAAGGCAAACTTCGTAGGGGGGGAGGGGGTGGAAAATTAAGTGGGCAGATGAGATGAGACGTTTTCGGGGATAAATTGGTCACAGTTAGCACAAGCCCGAGGCAATTGTATATCTATGAGAGCGGCCTTTGATGATGATGGTAATGGTGATGATGGTGCTGGTGGTGGTGGTGGGGTGACAATTTGGCTACATTTACATTGCAAGGGCACGACTCTTTACTTCGAGCTCAACGAAGTATTTATCAAAGGGACACCAGGAACCTTTAGGTAGCCTTCATTTCGGCAGTGGAGAATTTCATGCCAAGAAAGCTTGAATGCTCCACTTTTGTGGTTTCTTATTTTCGGCATATCTGACTACATATCATTCTGTAGTCAAGGGTGGGCTCTCACGCTTTTATTCTTAGATACAGCCTGTATAATTTATCATCATCAGCGTTGCACCGACGACATCACCATCATCGACGCTTGTCGTCATTGCACGATCGGCGTGTGCTGGCGCTGCGTCTTCTTTTAAGTCGCCATTAAACATTCCGACCACTCGGTCGCTCTCTCCCTTGTCTGAAGGCCTCTCTCGTCCTCAGTGGTTAAAGAATACCACACAGCCGATAGAACTAATACCAATGTGTTTAGTCGTTCTGAAAATTGGTTAGAGCTAAAAGTTGGGCAAGCTGGTTTTTAACCTTAATTTTTCAGCGCCAAGCTGAGATGGAAGCGGATGAGAAGACTATGGACGGGACAGGTGCTAGAGCACGTCCTGTCTGTATCGTTTTGCGTTCGCGTCTTAGTTTGGAAAGCACATATAAGTTATTGAATATTGGGCTGGTAAATACATTTCTTTCACTGCGATCAGCAAGAGAAGTGGTGCCATCCAAGACGTAAGGGTAAAGTACCGTATTTTACTCATTGTTATCCACCCCCCCCCCCCCGAAAAAAAATAAAGTCCATAATGTAATTTCAAAATGCTTGGGGCCCAAGCCCTGCTACCAATTTTTGGTCTTAAGATGTAGTTTCGCTGTGTAAACCCCAAATTTCATTTCTTTTATTCCTTTTTTTTCTTGACACGTTATTTACAAATCTCCCTGCGCGAGCATTTTTAGATGAGAAGTAACAAGGGATGTGTGAAGAAAACATAGGGAGAAGTAAAACAGAAACGCATTCGAAAAACCATTTTTTGTCGGGTACTTTTGTTGGGAAGTCGTCCGTCTCAAGCTGTTTATTCTCTCATAAACACGAAACCAGTCACCAACAGCGTGCACTCTTGATATAGGAATGCGGTTCAAGTATTTCTTCCCCTCCCTTCCTTTTTGGGGGCGGACTCGGCCCAGCGCCCTTTAACACATGCAACCGATCTCACCGAGCCGAATTCAAATATCCTGGATGTGAGCGCATATTTTTCGCCCAGTGCGTCCCAATACCCCACAGCCGCGCAGTCCCGAAGACGAGCAAGCGATGTTTCTCAGGAAATTGAATCAAGCGCACCACAGATTCATCTGCTTACGACTTTATAAAGACGTGCACCCAATATCTCCAGCGTGGCAAATGCCTTACTGCGACAGGCGAAATCCTCTTTGATGGTAGTAGGCCCTTAGAAACGCGGTCACATTTGGTACGGGAAAGAGATCTTTCAAAGTAACGTTACAAAGAATTAATATATGCGGAACGTGTGGTGGCCGATTCTAGAGCCAAGATTATGAACTTTGAAGTTGACAACTATCAGTGCAAGACGGGGGCGTTCTGCGTAAGGAAGGATTTGTGGCAAAAGTATTCGCACTCCAGCAGCCTACCACCCTTGCTGGTGACGCAATTACTCAATCTATGTTGGGGCCTAGAAATACAAAATACATACAGAAAATTGAAAAAAAAATGCCCCAAACGTTGCCTACAAATGTATAACAGGCGAGCAGGACATAATCATGGCACATAGAGTGCTACAAAATATGTGTAAAAACAGGTATATATATATATATATATATATATATATCTATATATATATATATATATATATATATATATAATATATATATATTATATATATATATTACATTACAAACCGAACAAACCAAACCGAATTACAAACATTACAAACCGAAAATTATACGGACGTTTCAGGAAGAGGACTCCCCTGTACTCTTAAGAAAGGAAGTCCTCTTCCTGAAATGTGAGTAAACTTTTATATTTTAATGTTTTTCTCGTGCGTCTCTTTCTCTACTTTCTGTATTTTCTCGCGCTCCTTGGGAGTTTTTTTCTGTTTCTGTAGAATATATTTACGGTAGAATGGAGTACAGTTGTAATTTTCTTGATGTTCCTCGAATGACAATATTTTTTTTTTGTTTTTCAGTATTTGTGTGTTTCTTGTCCTTTGATGTTGTTGTTTTTTGCTGTAAGTCGGTTAATGCCCGTGCAGTAATCTAAAGTCGGTTTCATGAACCTGTATACAGTTTGTGCTATTTTCGTTTGGTCCATATAGGCGTTGGGCAATATTATCATTAATAGTATGGACCGCCGTTTCTCATTGGTCAGTAGATGCATTACGTGTCATAATTTCTGTTTGTACTGTGGTAAGCTTGTTTTCAATAATTTGTAAGTTTACCTCGTTCCTTTCTCGTAATTTCGCACGTTGTGAAGTAATTGTCGAAGTTTTCGACCTCGTAGTCCACAGCAGCAGGTAATATTGTCCCAAATCATTATTTTTTTAAAACAAATTAGAAACATACCTTGGCCTGATATTTCTTGCGTTGTGTAATAAAGTTCAAAAGGACTGTGATTTTGGCGAGTTGCTGAACATTCAATATTTGGGCGGAAAACCTGGTGGTATAATTTTTACGTGTATTACCCACTAATAAGCTGCGGCTCATTTACGCTGTTCATTTCGTATTTGGTTCCATTTATTCCTATCTCGCTCCTTTAGTTTCATTTTTGTGAACTGGGTTGTAAAGCAGATATCTACACTGTCACCAATAATAGCTGCTTGGTGTGCTGATTGGTCGGCGATCATGTTGCCTAGAACGCTAGCGTGTCGTTTGGTGGAAGCCAAAATGGCATCATCGTTGTCCTGGACTTTATTTAATTCGTTCTTAATTTGTTAGCTGAAAATATTGAAGTTCAGATTTTTTACTCCTTGTAATGTGGAAAGACTGACCGATATTATCTGACATAGCCTGAGTGGAACTTCCTTTTTTACGTATTTTAGTGCTTCTAGAATAACGACGGATACAACTTCAAAGTTACTTGAATACTGAGGAATTTTAAGTAATGTAGTAGCGATTATTTTGTTTTGATAACCCATAAGCTTACCCTACTTTTTCTTTCAGTATGCATGTTTATGCCTGCTATTTGAGTAGTTAAGCTTTAAAAAGGCTGTAACGGTCTTCCGGGTGTATTTCCCAAATATTTACTTTTTTAGCTACACAATCGGTGTAGTATTCATCATCCTGCCAAATTATTCTTCGGTGAGCCTTTTGATCTTTCGGAAAAATTCGTTTTTTTTTTCTATTGTAACGTAGATAGGGGTATATTGCATAAGATGTCTACGACCAGGTTTGGAATTGTCCGGAGGGCTTTGCTGATTTTTAGCAAAGGAGTTCACTGTATAACTTTCAGTTACGGCTTCAAGTCGGTACTGTATAATACCACACTGGGGAGCCATTTATTATTGTTGCTCTAATGCTCTTGCGTATCCCGCTCGCATTTTTTTTTCGGTGACATGCCCCAATTGTGACTGAAAACGTAGAAATATCGATGGTTGGAGTATTAATTTTGTTTTGTACGATTTTCAAGTGCGGTAAATAAACGTTTTTGATTCAAATGTTGCTCCCGAATATTTAAAGTGCTTTTACATTGTTTAGAGATGTGTTGCCAAGTTTTATGGTCAGCGGTCTTTTTCGGGGGCGGGTAGCCTGCACCTATTGCTAAGAATTTACAGTTTACAGTTATTTGAATATTATTTTCATTGCTTCATCCATTCATGAACCTAACCATCTCATTGTCGACATTCTCAATTTATTGTCAAGTGTTTCTCTGTATTAATATAGTAAGGTCTCCAAAAAAATCTTCCGCACTTGGTCCGATCGGCAGTTTTGTCATAATAATTCTCGCGTAGTTAGGTTCAACGGAAGTGGACTCAAAGAAGAACCTTGAGGAGTTCCTGACTTAACATTACTGAGATCTGTTGTGTTAAAATATGGTAAGAAATTGTTTTGCTTTGAAGTAAATCGACAATAAAAATTCTAATGTTTTCTGGTAGGTCCGCTTTTTAAAGGCGCCTTTAAGTTATTCTGGCACTTATAGAGCCGATTGAATTTCTAAGATGTATGGATATAACAATGACTTTTTTTTCGACAAACCGCTGTGGTCAACAGAGCTACCGAAGTCGCCACTCGGCTCAAGCTGGGGGCCCCTACAGACCCTTAGACCAAACAGAACGCTCAATAAAGTGATTATCTCTCTCTCTCTCTCTCGACCGCTGTCAGCTTCTTGTATAGTAGATTTCAATTGGCTTAACGCGGTAATAGCCGAAGTATTGTGTAAAAATAC
This sequence comes from Haemaphysalis longicornis, assembly GCA_013339765.2. Lineage (NCBI taxonomy): Eukaryota > Metazoa > Arthropoda > Arachnida > Ixodida > Ixodidae > Haemaphysalis > Haemaphysalis longicornis. The sequence continues at coordinate 24,186,487 of CM023457.1, forward strand.
ATGTTGTTTGAAGGTAAGAAGTTATGTCTGATGAAGTGAAAGTGCGTTCAGTCGTTTATAAATCTTTTAAGCATTTTTCCTGGTAATAAATTTATGGTTATTTGGCGATAGTCGTCGGGAGTATTTTGGTTGGTATGATTTTTCGAATAAACATTACTCTGAACATTTACCAGGATGCAGGAAAATGTCCGAACCTTAAGCATGCATAGAAATATCAAGAAAAAAATTTTGTATTTTATATACTGCTTGTATAAAGCAAGTTTTCAGATTGTCTCGTCTAGTTCCTGCATACTGTTTTTAAATGAGCTAGAATCTGTTGTCATCCTCTGCTTGCGTGAAGTCGAGATCGTGTTCGGTTTGTGTAAAGTAATCTTCTGCTAAGTCGACAGAAGTGCTATTCGCAGATATGTCGTTGATTGATTGATTGATTGTGGGGTTTAACGCGCCGACGCAACGCAGGCGATGAGGCGCGCCGTAGTGGAGGGCTCCGGATTAATTTTGACCACCTGGGGATCTTTATCGTGCGCCGAAATCTCGTACACACGGGCGTTTTTGCTTTTCGCCTCCATCAGAAAAGCGGCCGCCGCGGCCGGGAAGCAGATATGTCGTCCGATTGTAGTTGGTATACGGTTCCCAACAAATATCTGAAAGTATCGCCTTCGGTCTTACTGAATTCCCCATTATCCATTTCGATGCTGCGTTATATAGTAGGTTCCTTGATTTTGTTAGTGCTCAACTTGTACAGAGGAGTAAAAACATTTCCCGCAGGTGACCGTTTGTAAGCTTCGGTCCATCGTAGCATTGCACATTCAGCTAAAAGAAATAAAGGCCTACCGGTGCCACTCGAGCATGAACTATAGCGTTGCATTGAGGGCACGTACAAAGGGCTTTCAGTTCCGTTTATACCTATGTTATTAGGTCCAGAAGACGCAGACAGCTTTTAAGTTGAGGTAACTAGCCAGTCAGCAAAAGTTTCATGTTCTCGACATCAAACTTTTCTCGACTTGGAAATTTTCCCGGTTGTTTACAAAACTCTAAACATGTAGTATTCCAAAGGACACAAATAACGCTTCATTGACGTCGACACCAAAGCCTCTTCGACCTTTATTGCCGTTTTTCTGCGAGAAAAAAAAAAGGACGTAACCGACGTGCTCACCGCTTGCCCGCGCTGCACAAAAAGAAGCTTTCCAATAAACAGGAACAACCGTTACAAACAATCTTTCCAAGTGGGCCCTTTGAACATATTTCAGGTTTGCGGATGAAACAACGGCCGATGAAAATATTTGAGCGCCGAAAACGTGTTATTTTTCTGTTTGTTTCGTTCTCGTCTAGGCTCAGAAATATTTTTACCGGATAAGGTTAGCCGAAGGCGACACCCAGTGACATGAACCATGCCGCGCTCGGCAATATGCCGGCTTGTCTTTACTCGGCAGGTAAGTGCTGGCATTTTTGAAGCGCGTCTACGCCGCCAAATCGAATTGAAAGCGCCCGGGGGATTCTCGGGAGCAAGAAAAAAGACAAATCAAGCACGGGCCGAGGCCGCTGCCTCAGCCTTTGCCAAAAAAAGGCGACCTCCCTGTTACCATGTCTCGAAGATAAAGCATGCCCGTAGAGAAAGCAGAACGCAAAACATAAAGCAAAGCGCTCATGTGACATCGTGGAAATCTAGAGCCTCCGCTTGGAAATCGCAGAAAGAAGGGGGGTTGAAAGCGCGTTGAGAAAAATGGAATATCGGAACGTCACGTTAGAAGTTTAGCTTATATATCGTCCTCGGTAAGCTTTTGCTTGTGAGCGAAAAAAAGGCCCATGAAAACAGAATCGGTCTAGTGATATAGGGCTTCATCTGGGCTGAGTACTACAAACCAACACAGGCCATATCGCCTGCCCTAAATACTGCAAAGTGTACGTTATTTTGTTATTTTTCATTTGCCCAAGCCCCGAACAGCGCAACGTGTTGTGGTTTAGCATATTTGGTAGCGCTTTGTCCATGAGCATCCTTCCTGCCTTTCGTCTTACGTTGCGCTATTCATGTTCTTAAATACCCTCGACCAACTATCCCAACATCTAATCTTGTTAGCCTGTAGCAACTGATCCTGGGGAGGGGAGGCATTTTACAACAGAGCGCTCCCCCCTTCCCCAATCTCCCACCAGCTGTAATGTTTCGAAAACCCCGCACTTTTCGAAGCCAAAGTAATACTACCAAACGACACGGGCTAAAAAACCAGAATTTAATTACTGCACTTTTGCTGTTATTCCCTATTTTCCCTCTGTCTCGCAGCGCTTGAAAAAGATTACTGGCCGTTACGACGTGAATGTCGTCTTTCGAGCTGGCAAAAAGTTGGATAGTGTATGTGCAAGTATTGAGAGAAGGGTGCAATGGAGGAGCAGCTACTGGAGCTTATAAGTGCTCCGTAAAAGCAGTAGTTGTGAACAGGCGCAGGAGACAGAGCACGCGGGGATCACTGGAGCTTATCAGATTTATGAGGCAACGACACGTCGGTGAGGCACCCCCTTCCATTGCGCTAAGGGATGCTGAGGTGGCTTTTTTGGGCACTTATTCTGTATCAGGTTGTCAGATCACTTTGTTTTGTTCTTTGGTTTTTGTTTGGTTTTACGCGGATCTTGTTTTTCGATAAAATTTCAATTTTTAGACAGCGCTCGTGTCGTCCTCTCTCTTCCTGTCTCGTGTTTTCGTCTGCGCTGACCATCATCAATATCTCCCAACTCACCCAATTTGCTACCCAACTACACTTTGAAAGTTTTCAGCTTTTTCTTAAAACGCCTAAGCATTTCTGCCGGGGACTCAACGAGAAAACTCGTCTATCCGTCCGTAACGCCTGATGTGTCACACATCTGCCGCACAAGACAATGCTCCCAAGAAAAAAGTACGCCGGTATTAGGACTGGGACCTCGGTCTGTTTGGTCTTAACTTTTAAAGCAAATTTTTATTACTCTCGTCGAGCGGTTTCACCGTCGTGGTGGATTTGACCTTCATTTGACCGCAGCTGCACATCACGTGACTCGCCGGGCCGAGCTCCGCAGAGGGCCACCTTCGCCGCTGCCGCCGCCGCTGCTGGCTTGGCGCATGCGCTCTCCACAGCTGGTTCACACCTGGCCACGTGACTTTCCGCGTGCATACGAGCTTGGCAATGAATGACATCGAGGCTGGGCCATTTTCTTCGGGCGTTGTGCTCTAGCTGGACGATTTGGGCCGTCGGCGATAAGCGGCTTATGGACACCCCGCGGACATCGCGCGGCCAGCCGTTCGATCCAGAAAACGCCCGAAGCGGGATTACAACAGTAGAAAAAGTCAGGCTTGTGACGAATAGCGTAATAATTACAACTAAATCAAAGGTTACCAAAGTGAAACTAAGACTAACCAGGCTATCCAAGGTTTCGCTTTGCATATCCAGGTTAGGAGAAGACAGAGCGGTTTACACACGGACACAGGGAAGAGTACTTGACACACACGAGCGCTGAACACTCCCAGATAGCCACGCCCAGATAGCCACGTTAGTGCATTGCATATCCAGGGTTAGCTGAGCTTACGCACTACACTGCCGATTCCATCCTGATAGAGACGCCAAGCTTATCTCCGTCTATCGCGTCTCACAATAACAGCAACGCCGTATCAGTAGCAACCGTAGCAACCATGATGACGCAATTGCACACGCTCCTCGCACTTGAGCTGGTGATCAAGTGCCGGGAGCGCGTGCAGTTACGTGATCAGTGCGCCGCCATTTGAAGCAGTTCACGCAGCTGGAAGTGATTACGTGGCGGAGAAGAGCGTAGCCGCTCGATGCGCACCTGCGAATTCCATGCGATTATCTCTTGACCTTCGTTACAAGTTTACAGCATTGGCGCCTGCACGACCGCTACCACTCACCGATGAAGATCTCAGTCTCATAAATGCGGAAATGCACCCGCAACTGACATTTTTGAAAAAGACACAACTCATAATTAAGCCCCAGGTGCAGCCTCGGCGCGTAAAACTCCCAATTTTCATTTGAATTTCACCACCCGAGAAAAATGGCTCTTACGAGTTCATGGTGCTTAAAGTTATCAAAGCCGGCTACCATCATCGTCGTCGTCGTCGTCATCTTCATCGCCATCGTCATCACATCATTAAGAGCCTATTGAAGGAAGGAAGGAAGGAAGGAAGAAATGAAGAAAGAAAGAAAGAAATAAAGAAAGAAAGAAAGAAAGAAAGAAAGAAGAAAGAATGGTGGAAGGAAGGACGGAAGAATGAAAAAAGACAATAAACAAGAGAGAAAGAAAGAAAGACAGAAAGAAGGAAAGGAAGAAAAAGGAAGGAAAAGAGGGAAGGAATAAAGAAAGAAATAAAGAAGGAAAGAAGAAAGAAAGAAAGAAGAAAGAAGAAGAAGAAGAAGAAAGAAAGAAAGAAAAGAAGAAGGAAGAAGAAGAAGAAGAAGGAAGGAAAGGAAGGAAAAGGAAGGAAGGAGGAGGAAGGGAAGAGAAGGAAGGAAGGAAGGAAGGAAGGAAGGAAGGAAGGAAGAAGTTACCTAGCTAGAGCCTAGTTTGCTATCCTGCACTCGGGAAACGGAAAATGGGCAAAAAAGAGAAGGCAGAAGGAGAATGGTTGGAGCAGATAGTAGACAGGTTTGACCGGCGCTACGGCCCTAAACATTCAAGTTAAATCCACTGCAGGCCGAAGGCCTCTCCCAGTGACCTCAAACCGCTCCTGTCCTGTGCTTCAAATTGTTTTGTTTGATCGAAACAGGTCTCAACGCAGAAATTAAAATTCTTCTTTTTTTTGCGTTGACCTCAAACTAGGTCAGTCGCGTGTTTAACGAACTAGTCTTACCGTGCCCGAAACTTCTTATGTCAAACCATAGTACAACGGGCTTTTAGACATTTGCTTTTAGACCTTGTTCCCTTCCTCAACCGTTCTACCCTTCTCTTTGTTGCAATATCCTCCCCCCGTCAAGAACCATCGTAATCCTTACCTGGATATTCCAGGGTGGGCAAGCCCTCCAGCGCGTGGACACGCTTACCTGTTCCGTGCGCGCGAACGCGTGAGGGTTTAACCCGGAAAGCTCGTTTGGAGGGCGCCGCTCCATTTATCTCTGGACTTGATCCGCGCACTGTCCGAGATCCTCTTATACACCAGAGACGCAAACGACTCTCGCCAGTTCGCCGCCTCGGATGCGCAGAAAGTGCGCCGAACTCGCTCTTAAGCCTCACGCCGTATAACCCTGAGCAGAGCTTTGGGTCTGACCAGGGGCCGTCTGAAATCCCAGTGTCTCGTTGTATATAACGAAGCAGTTCTCCCGCCTTTTCCTTCACATCGTATACGCTGCAGTCCAAGCGGTGTTTTTTATCGTCATAGCCTGGCCCAATACAGGACCCCTGGCAGGATCGGGGTACCTAGAAGCACTGTATCCTTCTTGCAAAGCTGGATAAGATGCTCATTACTTAGGACCTCACGCTCTCTTCAGCTCTAATTATGCTGGGACGCATTCTATGCATTTTCATCTGGTTGCTGCATTCTTCAATACACTCACCATTACGGTTGTAAACCCCTGTAAAACGTGCGCATTTAAGTGCACTTACGTGCAGTGTACTTACTCGCTTAAAATGTTAGTGCGGTATAATCCGGTGGCAAGCGCGATCGACACTCGCCGCAGGGGGCACTCGGGAGCTAGTATGTCCTCAGAACACACTTCACGCGGGCGCGCGTTTCCAAACGCTTCGCTGCACAGAGCTCCCACGTGACATGCGTGATGCAACTGCACGCGCTATTAAATGCAGAGCATTTCAGTAACTCACAGTGTCACCCGCGTTGACGTCCGTAGTCGTAGCCCCCCCCCCTACACTATATAAAAAAAAAATACTGGTTTCGATCCCTCGACCCTGCGGGCGGAACGCAATGTACATGGTGCTCTACCCACTGCGCCACAAAGCCGACACAGAATGGGAGGCTACGAACGCGCCTTATATCCTTGACTCATTCAAACTACGTCAAGAAGCTGCTGATACAACGCATTCACTACCACCAACTCCCCAAACACTAAACGTTCACGCAATACACCCACCCCCTATGCGACGCATTTACTCGAGTCCCCCTCGCGGGGAGATGGGTCCAATTTTGTCGACATTTGCAACGAAAGGAGCAGATACGCAGTTAATTTTTTCTTTTGAGCGCCTGCTAAAAGGAGACTACCGTTCGGGCTCTGTGGCCTCGATGTAGAGCACTGAGTACTGGTGCTGGCGGCTTGGATTCGAGCCGCAGCACGTCTATCTCTAGTTCTTTTTTCGTTTCTTACCCTTTTATTTTCAAAATAATTTTTTTAACAAATCTGCGTGTTGTTTTTGTTAATAATAGGGATTTGGAATGTTTCATTCGGTTTAGGTTTGGGGCTCATCCAATTAAGACATTTAATTACCGTTCTGCATCGCGCGAACAGACATGTCACGTGGGTGCTCTGTGCAGCGAAGCGTTCGGAAATTCGCCACCCGGGCCTGTCCGATAAGTTAGTAGCCTCGTCAGCAGGAGTCCAGGAAAATAGTACGCGACAGAGAGCGCTTAGATGACTGTGGTTCGTCTAGTGGTTAAATATAAATTTGTGTGTTTCGTTTAACAAAAAGGGAAGACACGACGAAGAAGAGGAAAATAATTTCGTCCCCAACCACCGTATCCGTGATCGTGGGACGTTGCTCAACGAAGGTCATTCTCCAATATGGTCACGTAGGTGGTGAAGCTCTGTTTCAATTTGTGCCTGTTAAAACTGCACGAGCAATACATGTGGCACGCCGGCAAATTTCGCACCGACGATCTGCGAACACGGAGCCACAGAATAGAGAGTTTCAGTATCCCGGCTAGAATACACTACGCTACGATCGATGGGTATCGGGACCTGACTGCGCATGCGCGCCCGGGCATAGCCACGAGGATCACCCTTCCCCGGAACGAAATGCGTCGACGTGACGAGGCTGGCCGCTCCTCCCCAGAGAACGAATGCGCACCTGGCCATTCAGGTTCTGGTACTCGCCGACCGTCGCGTAACGTACGCTAACCGCTATACTAAACCTCCCTGATATGATCTCTATCATATCAGGGAGGTTTAGTACGGAAGGTCTATCGTACGGAAAAGGAGACGTCGAAGCATTTCCATGCTTTGGCCCTGAGTACGCATCACTGAAATCTCGTTGCTAGGGGTTACGTCAAGTCGAAGCGGTGGCAGACGCGGCCCGTCACCCCTTGAAACGTTTTAAATGGCAGCATGCAAGGAATGTATAAGGCCGAGGAGGCAGCAAGAGAGGACGAACTACGGCGACGAAATGTCGATACTGGTGGACAAGAAAACGAGCGGCCGGCAGACAATGCGCTGCTAAATCGGGCAAACGTGACCACCGAGACAGAGAGTTAAGCCCGGCTGGCGTGATGTGCCAATTGCGTGTGAGAAACGCCGTGCTCTCGCACAGAGAAGTGGCAATTGAGGAGTAATGAAAGACCAAAGAAGGAGCAATGAGCGCGCGTCCGGCCACGCCTCGAGTTCGCAAAAATGAGCGATCACGTGATGGTGAATTCTCGAAGACCCACGAGTGAATCTTCCATTAACTTTTTCATATGAATACGTGCTTTGATTATATTCATTTGATGTTTATTCTGTCGTGATTCGCTGCGCAGCGAATAATTGAGAGGCGATTGCTGCCGTTGTTCAGCCGACATTCAGACCATGGTTTTCAAGTCTCGAGCAGCTGATCGCTGTGTTGCGTGCGCTTTGTGGTGCTGAACTTTCTTTATGTGTGCTCTCTCTTTAACAGCAGAGCTTTTTTAAGCTTGAGCTTGGTCCTTTGGCGTTCATTAAAAATATAGCAATAAAAATGCACGTTAACGGTGAAAATAGACATAGAACATGCTTTTTCTGAGCATTCATTATAATACCTTCTTTTCTCGAAACCATGTCGAAGTTGGAAAAAACGGACCACCTCCACTAACGTGAAACCTGGGGAGGGGCGAAGCATGCAGTGTATAAGTGTATGATGCGGTTTTGATGATGCGGTTTCCATGTATGATGCTGAGCGCTCGGTGTCTTAGGCCTTGGCGCCTTGGCGGTTTTGGCCACGGAGATGAAACCGTTAAGGGGTAGAGGTATACAGCTTTGCTTTTAAAGTCTCGTGTCTTTGAAGCCCGAAGCGGTCTAGCGCTGGACGTTGGAAAACGAGTGTCTCGGTGTGTTCTCTTAGTACGCGTTTTTGCCTATGGAGGTGAAACATCCTAGAGCGAGGCGCTGGGAAACGACTGTCCCGGTGTGTTAATTTAGTACGCATTACGTTTTAGCGCGAGACGTTGGAAAATGTGTGTCCCGGTATTTTAGTACCGTGACCACATGAGACGCCGACAACCCGAGCCCCTAAGTTTCTTCACCCCTAAATTGGCGCGAGGCACCGGGAACGACTTTCGCGGAGTGTCTTAGCGAAAAAAATACCGAGCGCACGTGAGCGTACGTCTGGTGAGGAGCGCCGCGCGTCATCCAAAATAAGAAATGCCAGTCGAGCAGGCAGATATGGTAGCACTGTGGTTTACTTGTATGCATTGAAGTGTGCAATGGTAAGAAGTGTGTCTAGACTGAACGGTAAATTCCCGGTGCTTGCAGGCATTATACGTACTGATCGGTACAATCCGTATCGATCGGTACCACCACTATAATTTATTCGCAGGCCCCAATGCGAGCGAAGCGATGCTGGCAAAGTTGGGGATTTAATTTAGCCCCGCCTGACTGAGCGCGCCGTCCTTATACAGAAACATTTAGGCACGCTGGCTCCCGTTGTCGCCAGCTGCTAGAGGCAGTTCGCTATCTTTAATCCGGTCGTGCTGCGGAGCCTCACGGCAGTTGCTCCTACTAAACAACAAACCAGCAGCTCTGCACCACGGCGGGTCAAACGTTCCTCGTTTCACAGTGTCCATCATCATATTCATCATCATCATCAGACTATCTACACTCACTGCATGGCAAATGCATCTCCATAGATTTCCAATTATCCTGGTCATGTGCTCACTGCGACCAATTTATCCTCACAAACTTCTTGATCTCACCTGCCCATCTAACTTTCTGCCGCCCCCTGCTACACTTGTCTTCTCTAGGGATCCACTGTGTTACCCTTAATGATCAACGGTTATCTTGCCTTCGCATTACATGCCCTGCCCGTGTCTATTTCTTCTTAATTTTTAATAATATGCTCTTAACGCGACTACGCTCTCTTCTTGTCCCTTAACTTTACACCTATCATCTTCCGTTCCACTGCTCGCTGAGTCGTCCTCAATTTAAGTTGAGCCCTCTTAGTGAGCCTCCAATTTTCGGCCCCGTAGGCGAGTACCGGTAACATGCAGCTGTCATACACTTTCTTCTTCAGGGACAATGGTAGGCTGCCATTCATTATCTGAGAAAGCCTGCCGAATGCACTCCACCCCATTCTTATCCTTCATGAATACTCCCATGAGTACGCCAATTTACAGTGGCAACTGTTAGTAAAAGATTTTAAAGCCTGAAGATGCCGTATTAACAAATATTCTCCATCATGAGCCACAGTTTTCATCGAAGGTGAATTGGCGAGGAAGGTGAATCGTCATCGTCGTGTGTCCAGGGTATGAGTTACTCAAGGGTTAGCGGGTGATAGGAAGGAAACGGCAAGATTTGGTGTCCACTGCGAGAAATAGTGCGTCAGCACCTACATCGCAATCCAGTCTGTAACAGCGAGTCTGCCGCGCCGAATTACGAACCCACAGACCTGCAGCTCAGATAGCCCGCACACCAGAAGAACAAGAAGCAGTGCTGGAGCGAGGAAGAAAAAAAAAGGGGGGGGGGGGGGGGGGGGGGGTTACGTGCCCATCTGGTACGGAATGTGCGGTGGCATAAATGAGATGCTTGCGCCAAATGTGACCCAGCACAGTAACTAAAATTACCAGAGGTGCCCCTGACGCTAAACGTCACATCGCCAAAAAGTGATCATCGTCCCAGAACGCTTTCGAAGGCACCGACACGCAATAAAAACGAAAGGGAAATACCAACCGCGTGCAAATTCCAATACTACATGATTGCTTCCGGTAGGAAGGTTTTCCTCCAATTCCAAGAGCTGGGGGCGAAGTACTCACCTGGTCCTGGTACTTCCAGTAGCAGAAATAGAAATGATAAAAGGCGGAGAGAGAGACGGTTTTAATGAATACTGACGAGGTTAGCCCCACTGACGGCGGGACTCGCTACTTCAGACGCCCGTGAATACAGTGAGGCGAAAAAAGGAAGAAAGAATAGGATGAAAGCTAACAAATAAAAAGTATTATAAAGTAAATAAAAGTAGAGCGAAGAAGAGAACTGTAATTCCAGAACTCCATGGTTTTATAACCTCGGACAATCCTGAATCATTTAGAAAGCAAACATATCAAGCAGTGCCGCAGCGAGTGAGTCAGAGGAGTAAATGACATTCTCGCAGGAAATGACACGCCCCAGAAGAGAAGACTTCGCGTTTACCTTTCTGACGTTCCGGTGAAAGCCGCACGCCATTGTGCGCAGCACTTCGATTAGTCTTCCGTAGATTCGCGCACCCGCGTGCTTGCCTCGGGCTGAAAGAGATTCAATCCTTTCCGCGTCTAGGCCGGCTGAGGATGCGGCTTATTTTGCCACAACGCTTCGCAAGCCGTCTTGCCGTGCGCAGCGCGTCGTTCGGGGTGATGGCAGCGGTTTCGATTAAAAAGTTGCAAGAAGCGGCAGTTCCAAACTTCAGATTGGGGTCTTACGCGCCACGACCTCGGCTTTGATGCACTCTGTGGAGGGGGTGGTGGTGGCGCGTATTAACTTCGACCCACTGGGAATGTCTAGCGTGCGCCGACGTTACGACCCAAACAACGAATTTTTTTCGCCTCTGTCAGCGAAACAGCTGAACAGGCTACAAGACCAAACCACGAAGCATTTTTTTTTTTTTCAGCCTTGCACTTTCGCTGGGCCCTGCGTCTGCTAGATGCATAATATTTATGTGTGTTACAACGGTATTGCTCCGCCTGGGGTAGGCAATTATTTTCCCTAAGTAACCGCTTAAAGAGACCGACAACCAATTTTAGGGGCGAAGGCCCCTAGGAGCTGGGGCTGTTGGCGTCTCCTGTCGTCGTCATCGTAACCGTCGTCTCATGCAGTCACGGTACTAAAACACCGGGGAAACTCGTTTGCGTCTCACGCTAGAACGTAACGCGTACTAAAAAAACACCGGGACACTCGTTTACGGCTCGCGCTAGAAAGCTTCCCGCTTGAAAGACAAAAGACTTTTACAGCAAAGCTGGATACTTATACCCCCTAACGGTTTCGTCTCCGTCGGCTGAAACGCCTAGGCGCCAATAATACACTTATACGCTGAATGCTTCGCCCCTCCCCAGGTTTCACGTTAGTGGAGATGGCGCGGGATTTTTAAATCGCTCTTCTAAACCGACAATACTTTTTTGTTGTGGAGTGCATGTCCTCCGGCTCACATGAAAGCCAGCATTTTATATACTGGGGTAACCGCAAGGAATTTTTAAAAATAAACGGTGGAAAGAATTTTAAGTTCGCACTGAAATTTCTGAAGTCTGGAAGGTGGCGCCGCACAGTGTCTAAACGTGACACTACGTTACGTGTTCAAACAATTCCCCGTCGATTTCAATGTGTGATTCAAAAACCGCATGAAGAAATAGGAAAGGTAGCACATGATTGTTGTTTTAGCCGGGGACAAGTTTTTGGACACCTCTCTTATACCCGTGCCACACGTACACGAAAAAGGACATTAAGTGCTTAATGCCTTAAGTTTTAATGCCATTAATTCGCTGCTACACGCAAAAATATAATGCCATTCTCTCTAATGTCATTTTTTTGTTTAAGGAGTTCCGCACAACTCATTCACCTTCACGAATGCCTTAAATCTGCCTACTCTCGAACGCGATGAGCACCAAACGAAACCAACGAAACTCTTAGCACCAGAGCGTTGACGCGGACACGTAGCTGATCGTCGAAATAAGGCGATTTTTGGTACATTGTTGCATGGTTGCGAAGTTTTGAAGAAGGCGAACTTCACTAACACAGCAGCAAAAGTCAAAACATCGTGCTTACTCGTGCTAAATTTTTCGGATTTGGCTACCGCTGGCAGGCGACGGCAGCTGCTAAAGCCAATTTTAGAAACGGCTCACACCATTTTTAAGAAAACACTATTTCTCACAACGTTTTATTTCACAAAAAAAAACATTTTGAACCCTTGTAAGACGTTTTTCTTTACGTTTAAGACTTCTAAATTATGAATTAATTTCTCTATTTGGTCGTTAACACATTCATGCCGAACACATTTAATACGTTGCGTTTTCGCATGTAGCACGGCCCGCCCAATTAATGTCATTCGGTATTTCAAGACACTTAAACACTTAATGTCATTTTTCGTGTACGTGTGGCACTGGTATTAATCTCACGTGCCCTTAAAAGCGCTTTGCCGCACGGCGCACCGTCATGGTGGCCAGAATTCCTTTTGGCGGGCCGCGTATGGCTGGTAGATCTAAAAATTGGATTTCAAAAGTTCTAGGGCGCTCTCAGCAGAACCGCTTCGTGTTGAGGCGTTTTAAATGATGCCCTTCCTTTTGCGGTTAAAAAATATACTCGACAAAAATTCGTTGTCTGTCCCTTTAAGAATCTCCGGCTATGTTTGAGTGCAGATGTGATCGGGTAAAAAAAGCCGGTTTGGTGTTAATTATCTGGCATCGCCTGAGCGCTACACTTGAGTATGCTGCAACCTTACTTCGAGAGTATTGGGAAGGCATGTGAAAACACCAATAAAGCTGATTATGACCCGAAATCATTGATTCAACATTAATATACGCTGATTGGCATCCGACGTCATTGCTGCAGCATTATTATTAAACAGAAATAAACGATGATCACGCTATAGGCATGCTATTGTTTTTTTTTTAATTAACCTCCTTTAACAACCCAATCGAACATTTTGCAGAATAATTTTCTTTACTAAGTCAATCCGTACGTAGTCTATCTCAGGCTCTATGACGCGCACTGGTGTCAGGCCGAATGCCCGCGGTGCAGCAGAGGAAAGTGGTAGTGACAAGCTTCCCTAACGATAGGAGAACTGTGTCTGTCCTCGTTGTACGCTTTCACTTGTAAGAGAGCCCAATTGCAGTAGACTCACGATAACACAAACTCGGATAATTCCAACTTTCCGTTAATTCAAACAAACCCTCCAAGTTCACAGTAACCCACAAAAGCCCTGCACGTGACTTCGCCGCGCGTGGTTCAAAATACGATTTACACCAGCGTACTCGACAAATAAAGCTCACTCATTATTAACAACCCAAGCACGCAGACATGCTGTGCAGGTGACGGCAATGTGGTGCAGCCTTTGAGGCGCGCGCCACACGAACACGTGCCTTGTCCCTGCCATTCCCTTTTACCCCTCTTTCTCGGTGCTACACGTCGAAGCACTCGCACGAGCCGACCCAGAAACCGGGCCCAGACACGGCGTCCATGTTTCGTGGACATCTACAACACCCGGCCCGAGCTGCTACACGGCAGCCCCGTAGTCGACTGGTACGGTGCTCTGTATACCTGCCGCCACGTGCCATGCCCCACTGCGGCCTAGCCAACGCGCACAAAATAATGAACCCCTTAGGGTGGCGGCTCTTTTTTCACTGTGTTTTTTTACGTATGTGTTCCTGATGAGGGTTACTCACACGGGCTGCCACGGCCGCCGATTGCGAGCACCCACCATCTGCTGCGGGTATTAAATGCACCTGCTCAAGAACGTGCTTCCCAACAAAACACGGGGCACAATATCAGAAAGCTGATTATAACGAGGACGCGGTCTCGTTATAATGTATATACAATTTGCATAATCGTGAATACGTCAATGTATCGCGTGTAAATGGTAATATGTACACACCCAAGCAGAACTCGGAATAATTAGTGCCGTTGCGGCTGTTGAATATAATTGGTGGACCTCTTTGCGGCCTAGTATATGGTCCGCGATAGGAATTTTTCGAAGGGCAGACACTCGCGCGCCTTGAAGGATACAAGTCGAAACTAAGTAATGAATGACGCCCAAATTTATTAAGGCGAACGCCTTGTGCTTCTCGTCAAGCGCGCAAAGGGAACGCGAAGAGCCACCGCCGTAGGCGGCGGCGTCAACAAGGATGATACGAAAAGTCACGTGACCGCAGCCGCGGAAACAGCGCAGTTGAGGTGCGTGTGGGAGCTCTTGCGCCCTTACTCGGCTACCGCACACGGGCTACCGCACACACGGATTGCGATTAGGTGTTGTAGTTTTAAAGACGGTAGTCTTTCTTGGTATACTTGAACTCGATAATATTTATGTCTGTCTGTCTGTCTGTCTGTCTGTCTGTCTGTCTGTCTGTCTGTCTGTCTGTCTGTCTGTCTGTAACTCGATTCAGCCACCCGGAAAAATTGGAACATAACCTATTGATTGATTGATTGTGGGGTTTAACGCGCCGACGCAACGCAGGCGATGAGGCGCGCCGTAGTGGAGGGCTCCGGATTAATTTTGACCACCTGGGGATCTTTATCGTGCGCCGAAATCTCGTACACACGGGCGTTTTTGCTTTTCGCCTCCATCAGAAAAGCGGCCGCCGCGGCCAGGAATCGAACCCGCGGCCTTGTGCTCAGCAGCGCAACGCCTTAGCCACTGAGCCACCGCTGGAACATAACCTACGCAATAGTCTTATATACCCACCGCCAAATGTAAACTTCCAAGTCCAGTGCCAATGTTCATACCTGTCAACATTGTTGAAAAAGAACAAAACATCACGCAAATATGAGGCAGAAAAAAAAAATCAATACATAAGCGATATTTGCAGTGCTCCTTCATAGCGATTCATGGATGCTTGATTTTTGCAATCAAATGAAATGCGCACCTGGAACTGCGTTGCCGGTATAAATAATGCATTCCAGTGTAGTTTTTCCGTACATCATTATGCTCTAAATATGTGTGTTTGTTTCTATTTATTATTTGAGGAATGCGTAATTCCTTCACCAATTTGTTTATGTAACGCACGAAGCTGATACCCGTGCAGAATTTCGTTTGTTGCTGTAATTAACGGCTTCGTTGTTCATTAGTGTTCACCAGCTGCCGGGGCTTAACCGCTCGAAGATGGTCCCACGAGAACTGCTGTTCCAGTATGGGGATGATGTCAGCGATTTCTGTATGGGAACGGGTGGCTCGAGCACCATGGTTTGTGGCCAGCCCATTGCTATGGGGGCAGAGCCGATGGACTGCGCTTCACGGAGTAAATAGTCAGGTTGTTCTCGGAAATAAATAAAAAGCTGGACTGTAAGTTCTATTCCCACGTGGGCAAGGCCCAGGCCGCCGGCATCTAGACCCCAAAAAAAGATTTCTGCGTCTCATAGGCTCGTATACGAGAAGTGCCAGACCAAGATCGCCCACTGTCGGTGCAACTTGTTCACTGATTTCGTGTCGAAGGAGGTGAGTCGCGCTGAGTATCGGGTAGCCGGGTGCACTACGACGTTGCAGACGTGAACTCTGGCGACCAAGGCGATGTGACGCGTACTCCAGGGTTGCAACTTGGCCTCCGCGGCCGTTAGCCAAGGTCGCATTGGCTGCATTGGCTTCCCCTAGGGCCATGTTCACGCCGTGGTAGCGGTGTGGTGCATCCTTCCAGCGAGCGCAACAAAAGCTGGAGGGCTTGAATTCCCACTCGCCCAGCCAACAGCCCTCCTCCTTACAGAGGTTTAGTTCCGCTCCAGAAAAGCTGCAGAAGCGACGTGTCAGCTCTGCGACCTCGCTCACTTGGGTCCGTGATGTGCAGACGACGGCGATGTCCGCATGCGCTAGCATGCGGAGTTCGTCGTTCCCGAGAACCAGTCCCCTGATCGAGTTGGAAGTGGCGACCATTCGGCAGAGCGGTTCCAAATAGAGCGCGTACAAGACAGGAGACATTGGACATCTTTGGCGGACCTACCTACCAACCTATATGGATGGTCCGAGTGCTCCCCCCATGATCACACTTGTGATGTCGGCGTAGCAAGTTTCTAGCCATTCGATCAATGTTTCCCCTATCCCACAGTGCCGAAGTAGGGTGAAGAGAAATGAGAAATGTGCGATCGACTTGATAGAAAGCTTTTCGAAGGTCCAGTTGTAGTACCGCAATAGACATCACGCCCATCTCTGCGGCCTCATAGGCGGTCCTCATTCGATGTAAATTGGTGTTTATTGAGCGACCTTCGAACACGCAGGTTTGATGATCACCAAACACCCCCCGGAGGACCATCTCGAGGCGTCGAGCGAGGATCGTTGCGAGTATCTTAAGGTCGGTCAATAGGAGTGTGATTGGGCGGAAGTCTGGCACTGGCGGTAAAGTTTTGGAACAGGGCTCTTTGGTGATCAGAGCGAGGTGACTTTGCCGCATGGAGTGAAGGAGCCGCCCTTCGTGCCTGCATTTTTACAAGACGGTTACTAATATGGGGCCCAACTATTTTCGACACGCCTGATAGGTATCTCTCTGACCACTTCTTTAACCGGGGTTTTAAAACTTTCTCACGTGACTTCGTCAACTGTGTTATTTTCCAGGCTTCTTCAAGGCCTTCCTTACCCTCACGGTGAATTCAGGATGTTGGGTGCAATTCGCGTTCCAGGCGCGCAGCATCATTTCCATTGGGTTGTTCGTAGCGTTTACTTTGGAGTTCGCGTGAGCGTTCGTTCGTTCGTTCGTTCGTTTGCAAAGGCCTCATTGCCGCAACTGAGCCGCTTTTCGCCGCTCTTAACAGCAGGGATGTTTAAGCTTGAGCTCGGTTAGGTTGCATGGCGTCGTCCAGGCTTGCACGTAGCCTTTCGCCACGTGAGGAGCTCGGAAAAAAACAAAGAAAGCAGCTCACGTGCGTCCGCGCCTCCGATGAGGAGCACAGGACAGCTCGCGCTACATACGCCGAGAGAGAGAGAGAGAGAAATAAAACTTTATTTAGTGGCCTGATAACGTTCAGAGGCCGAGCCCAGCTTGGACCCGACGGCGGCTCCCTGTGGCTGGGCCGTTCATGGAGGTGATTGCTGTGGTGGATCTCGCTGAAGCACTGGAGGTCCCGCATATATCGCTAGAGCCGTGCGGCCGTGCATCCTAGCCGTCGTACCTCATAGGGATTTGCAAATTTTCCGCTGAAAGATCTCCATGTCTGGCTGGCCCCGACCATTTTGTCCGCACCCTTTCACATCTATCCCAATGGGAACAACGGAAGCATGCGCTATAACCGGCGGCAACGGGCTTCGCGATCTGGGCTTCTGTAGGATTTTTCTGCCCGTAGGCGTGCGTGCGAGCAGAAAAATCCTACAGACGCCGAGTTCGCGAAGCCGTTTGCCGCCGGTTCTAGCGCACGCTTCCGTTGTTCCCTTTGGGATAAGTGTGAAAGGCTGGGGACAAAATGATCAAGGCCAGCCAGACATGGGAATCTTTCAGCGGAAAATTTGGAAATCCCTGTGAGGTTCAACAGCCGGATCACCGACAGAG
Organism: Haemaphysalis longicornis; assembly: GCA_013339765.2. Lineage (NCBI taxonomy): Eukaryota > Metazoa > Arthropoda > Arachnida > Ixodida > Ixodidae > Haemaphysalis > Haemaphysalis longicornis. Next base: position 24,203,993 of record CM023457.1, read on the forward strand.
GGAGAGGGGTCGCCAGCTCTGCTGTTTTTCCAATCTTGCACCACTAGTGCAAGCTGCGCCAATTTTTTCGTTCGTACCTGCCCATGCTCGGCGATCCCTGTGCGCCACATTTGCTCGTTGCTAAATGGAAGAATAAAATGCAGCGCTAGTCGTTGAGCAAACTAAAAAAGAGTTTAAACAAACTGAGTGGTTTTTGTCCTCTGCTATTCCTTGGTTATGCGCCTTTGCTCTCTACGACGCACTTGTTACTCCATTATTTTTGATGCAGAGCATCTGATTCACTCGCCTTGTCCCTCCGGCGTCGTCGTCGATGTCGTCGAACCGTCTGTCGTCGGCGTTGTCCACCCCTCCCCCCACTTACTCCTCGCCACCGCAGCTGTCGGCACTTCCGCCCGCTCACACCCTCTCCTCTCCGATAGCGAACACTCTCTCGCGAGGGGCATTGGGATTGGATTTCGATGGATTGGATTTGATTGGCTTGGCTTGTGGCTTTGGCTTGGCTTGCTTGGCTTGGATTGGATATTGGATTTGGATTGGATTGGATTAAAGTGGATTGTGTTTGGATTGTGTTGCGTCATAGGCCCGCGGCAGACGCGCTGGGGCCGGGCATGTGCGGTACTCTCTCTCCGCGGTTCCTCTCCTTCGGCGCGCTGCGCATATAACGGTGTGCCGTTCTCCGGCGAAGCAACATCCACGCTTGCTCAAACACCTAGAGTCTACGCCCGCTTTACAAGTACGCAACGTCGTCATCGACTGGGACCGGCTACGCAGTCCCCTCAACGTTATGCGCGCTATAAAACGCCGGTCCCTTCGCCGCGCTCGCCTATGCGTCGCATCTAGCACAGGGGTTCGTCCGCGAGGGGAGGTGGGGAGTTTTTTTGAGGGGCATTTCGCTTAGCCTTTGCCGATTCTTTATTAGAGAGATAGAGAGAGAGAGTGAGAGAATGAGAGGGAGGGAGGGGAGAAAGAGGGAAATTTAATGAATACTGAAAATTCTTTGTTAGAGGCGTGCACGCGTTCTGCCGGAAAGCTATGGTGGCTCCTACAGCCCGTGCTACCCGGACTTACGCGCAAGTCAACATAGCTATTGCCTGCATTAGTAGATTACCTTATTCCTACTAATACAGGGCAACTGCTAGTACGGACATGATTATTTGCGACGATAACGCACACGGTAACTTCAGGTAAACACATTTGCGAGGTTTCGTAGTGTATATTGTATTGAATAGCCAAGCAGTGCCCATCTTCTTGTTCATTTTGCGCATCCAGTGGAGGTCGTGGGGCGGGAATATTAATACAACGCCATATTTTGACGGTTTACGAAACAATAGTGACCTCGAGTCAATTTTCTGCAGGTCAAAGCAAAACTAACAGCCAATTTAATCTCTACTTAAACATACGACCAATGGTCGCGTTAGGCAAGAAAACCCCGTGGACAGAATCACCTAAAATGTTATGTCACATCAAAACTACCGGGGACACGAGATATAACCAAATTAGGTGAGGCTACTGTTCCAAAGTTCTTTCGGTAGTTAATGCAAAAAACCTGGAGTACTAACTTTTTCCCCCTAAATATATATTAAGGTGACAGTCTCCTTTGATGTAAATGCTTACGGACTGTCATCCTTACATAATCTCCAACCTCTGCATGCCCGCCATCTGACGAAAATGTTTAGGCGAGCAAACCACGTGAACAAGTTTTATACAATTTAGGTAACAAAAACGCCACCGGGAACACGAGATATCACCAAATCAGAAAGAGGATCCTAAAAAGGTTCTTTCAACGGTTAATGCAATCGACCATGAAAACTAACCTTTTTTTAGTTTTACGTTATTGAGAGGGCTGCCTTGTTTGGTGTAAATATTTACGTTCCTACATCCACATAATTATCAGCTTTTGTATGCCCACCATTGGATTAAAAATTCTTCAAGAGATCTCCCAATGCTGCTGCTTTACGTCATCCTTATTCATTACTTCTCTGTTAACATTACAATCATAACTTCTAATTAGGTTTCACGCGTGTTCCTCCGTTTCTTTGCTTTCCCTTCGTATCGACTCCATCAGCCTTAATTGTATAGTTTCCTGCGCATCGCATATTTTGTGCCAAACTAAATCACTTCTCCGGAAGTCCCGTGACAATTTCCTGCCTCTTTTTTGGTTTGTTTGCTTCCGTATCGATGTCGCTCTTCTTTTTTTATCTCAGCCTACTGTGTATCGTGTTCTCCTTGGTGCCTGTTCAGCATAGAATAAGTATTTTGCCGCCTGTCTGTGTCGGTAGTACTTATGGTGTCGTTATTAGAACACCAGCGTAAGTCTAGTAAAAAACTCCTTAAAGGAAACCGTAACGTAAAATTTGCAAGAATACACGGTTAAAAAGATTGTATGCAGCTTTTTTTTCGTCTTCTTCTGTGCTAAGTACATTATCTGCCATAAGGAAAATTCGTTGGAAGACACGCAGCTTGCTGGCAAGTTCTGACAGTTTTCGTAGATAGGCATGTTAATTTCTCGTCATTTCATTTAATAGGCGCTGGCGGCTTCGGCTGCGTCCGAGGCAGTAAAAAACACAAAGTTGTTGGAGTTAAGCCGCCAGAAGAAGAAATAGACATTGTTTTCTCATGAAAGGAAAATAATTTTGGACTGGCCGATCCCATTGCGGGTAATTTACATGAAGAGTGCCATGCTTTTCATCGCTACGCTCGCGTTACCCTCTCAAATGAAGCTCCTGGGGCGATCTTTATAAACGTCATAACCGATTATTCCCTCCACCGTGCAGCCTTGGCCACTTACTACCACCACTAGCACCAAGCCGCCACATCGGGGGGCTTAAAGGGACCCTGCAACACTTCTTTCAACTTTTCTTTAAATTTTGAATGCTTGCAGAACGTAGTCACCCAAAGCACCCAGTACTTAGATTAAGGGGATCGCAAAGTACCTCAGCCAAAAATTATTGCTCTATGCCCAACAAATAACCTGTAAACTAGCTCCAAAGGTTTTTTTCTGTTTCCCGGTCTTGACGTTCTTCGACGACTCGAATCACGTCACAAAGCCATGTAGCGGCTGTTGGCCGGTTTTCCTTCAGTTGCAGCAATGAACGCATTGGATAGCAACCTATAGCTTTCCAGTGTTGCCAAGCGCGAAAGAAAGAGCGAAAGCGCTTATCGAAAATGTTGCAGGGTCCCTTAAAGTACAAGGCCCAAGATAACCCCGCGACTTCTGAGCTAGAGTAGCGTGTCATTGATATCGGTCTGTCTGAGCGGGTCTTTACCCCTTATCAGCACTTTCAATGCACGCGGTTTTCATTGAGGCCCTCCAAAATGTCTGCCATATTCATCGGTTAGGGTAAGAAAACACACTGCGTAAACAGCACTTGCAGCACATTGCACCTACAGCGAAATCTGGGCGTCAGTGTGAATTGTTTTCCCGGGCACGCGGGCGGCTTGGGTAACGCTTTTGCTAGCGCGCTTTTCGATTCGCGCGCGCAGACGCTACGCCACGGGTTCACCAACGACCGTGCCCTTTAGGAGCCGAAAAGAGCAGCGAGCCTCGCTGGAAGACCAGGGAAAGTAATTGCGCTTCACACTCCGGTACCTCACAACCCAGTGTCTTAGCGGGGCCGGCAAGTTGGAGTCATGATCACAAGCGTTAGTGGCCAGGTCCAGAACAGGACCCGCCAGCCATGTATAGCAGCATCGGGGAAGGCGACGAAGCACCGCTCTGCGGCTCACTGCCCAAGACTCGTGGCGCGAGCCGTCGCGAGCCGTCGAGTTCGACCAGGCCCGTCAGCAGCTGCCTTCTGTCTTAAATATATGTGTTGTTCAGCGGCTCGGCGTTTTCATTGCGTAGTGCTGCCACAACCCTAACAGCAAATTTAGGCGCCCTGAGCGTGCAAAAGCCCTCCCATCTCGCCTTCTCAGGCCGCCTCATTATGAGACGGAAAGGCACGTGCACACTTGCATTTGGGAGGTTGTAAAAAATAATAAAATAACGAAAAAAGAGATAACCTGACCTCCCAAATTGAAAGGACACTGAATACAAAACCCAGGTTGGCCTAAATAGACAAATTGGCGTCCCCAGAAAACGAATATACCGGTCTCTGGGGCGGCACCTTTAAAATAATCGCGTATATAATCACGAAATGAAGCTATCAGAAGCCCAGCAGAGATGACGTAAAAGGCGAATGAGCGGAAGTACCAAGAGTCACGTCACGAACAACAGAACGGGGAGCGCGCACACATGCTCTCAAAGGAACACGTAAAATATTTCTGTGCACGTTAACTTGCATAAGTCATAAACAATTATAATTCAAGCCCTGCCGACATTCGCAAGCTGCCAAGCCGCGGTGCCGGTGGCTGTTGTAATGGTTACTGCAGGTTCGGAATAGTCACAGGCCTGTTATCACTTACTGTACGTATAACAATTGCTCCACTGCGCAAGGCCGTCTGCCGAGCCGCAAATTTGAATGTCTTTTTCGAGTTTTTCGGATGAAAGTGCACACACACGTCTGCATAGTAATGGCACGCAAATGCGCACGTACTGCCATTCGAGATTCTCGTACACCGGGTACCTAGGCTCGTTTTGACACAAGGCATGAGGCTCGGTTACAAGTGTAACTAACAGATGGCGCCACGTATCAATCCGAGTGCATCGAAGCGACTAAAACCAAACTCTATTACGAGACTGCAAAGCATAAAGCGCCCCTGACGTCGTTCTCGCTGCGGTTACACCTTCGCCGGACGTCTATGTGGGAAAATTAAAAGGCCGTGCGGCACATTCACATCATTTAACCACCATCGCCCGTGCCTTGCGGCACCAATGTTGGCGAACACAAGTACTAGTAGTAGTAGTAGTTCGTAGTAAACTTTATTCACGATAAAGGGGAAGGGGGGGGGAGGTAGAGTAAAGGCTGGAATCCTATTTCCAGGACTCCAGTGGCGAAAGCCCCTTGCTTGGCTCTTTCCAGAAGTTCTCGCTGACTGGATAGGTCCGAGCTGGACAGTGCCGCTTCCCAGGACTCTACTGATGTGTCGTAGTTATTCTGTTGCCATATGGTCGGGCAGTTCCATACAGTGTCGGAAAGGTCCGCCTTCTGATGGCATTTATGCCGTCTTTTTTTGTGCTTATCTGGAAACATAAGTGCTAATCTGGACTTATGTTGGTCTGGATTTCCCTAACATTTCTGGATTCCTCCGCCTCTAGCAGGAGATGAGGTGTCGGCATTGTTTATCTGTTTAGTCTGTACACTGGAGTCGGTCAGTAGCCGTACTGTATAAAGAAAGGGCGTATGAATGCTCAGACTCCCCGCGGCCCATGATTTGCCTCGCGAGGTAGTCTGCTTTTTTGTTTCCTTCCAGTCTCTGGTGGGCCGGGGCCAATATTATTTTTCTTTTGCTCTTGCCGTCAGAGGCCTTAGATTATTTGTTGTTTCAGGAATAATTCCGCAAGTTAGGTTTCTGATCGCTGTCGTGGAGTCAGCAATCATAGCGACATTTTCCTTTTTGTGCACGCCCCACCTTACGGCCATTAGGAAGGCGGGGGATTCGGCTTCTTGTATGTTCTGTTTTCTGTCTATAGGAAGGCTAGGGCTCTCCCGTCGCAGTTGACTACCACGCGAGGCTTTGCTACGGCTGTTAGTGCCGCTCGGTGTAGACTGCGTCTGGGTCTTTGCCGTAGGTCTTCCTAATATATCTTTCTTGCTAGTCTTCTTCCCTTGTTGTATGTATAGATTCATTGTTTTCAAAATAGGTGAAATTAATTTTGAGGCTTGCTCTTTGTTGAAGAGAAGGTTCCGTCATCCTTTGTATGTAATCTGAGTGGACTGGGTACCCGGCTCTTTTGAGTATTTCTCCTCTACTGGTGGTTTTCAGTACAAGTCGTTCTTTCTGGGTATCCAAGAGAGCCTTTTTCACCCACCGAAAGATGTTGCACACTTCTAACTTGTAGAATATTTCATTACAGGTGTATATCGGAAGGTCGAGGGCTGTCTTGCTGGCACTTGTGATACGTTCGTCGACTCTTTCATGTTGATTTGCGTCGAGGTGGTGGTACGACAGTACACACCCCGCTAAGCGGAACATTCTTGGCTCTCATATCCTTGAACCACGTAGGCAGGGCTTCCTCCAACTTGTCGTGCGGGTTGGTCTTAATGGTTGTTCTTCTTCTACGCATTCCACGACGAAGTTGCATGGATGATCGGGATCCTTTTCCTTCAAGATTTAGAAAAGCTGGCTTGCCTGAATGTCGTGATCCCATGAGAATGCTGAGTTTATCTCGTAAAGCTCCGTGAAAACGAAACTAGATGCCTCGTTTTTTCTTAATTTCTTTTTCTGCACGTGGCGCAATAATCTTCACTGGCGTTTCTGACAAAACATTCTGTATTTCTGCTTTGGTAAGCGTCTGTTTCTCGAATACTTCGTTAAATCGGGAATGGCGCTGAATCTACTTTCGTTAGTTCGAGTTCATAAAAGCATTCAGGACGTATAGGCACCTACAGGGGAGTCAAATTTGTTTTGGATGCAGAGCATCTGATTCACTCGCCTTGTCCCCTCCGGCGTCGTCGTCATCGTCGGCGTTGTCCGCCCCTCCCCCTTCTCCTCGCCGCGCCAGCTGCGCTCTCCGCCGCTCACCCCTCCCTCTTTGATAGCGAACGCTCTCTCACGAGGGGCATTGGATTGGATTCGATGGATTGGATTGGCTTGGCTTGGCTTGGATTGGATTGGATTGGATTGGATTGGATTGGATTAAAGTGGATTGTGTTGCGTCATAGCCGCGGCACGTTGCGTCATAGCCGCGGCACATTGCGTCATAGCCGCGGCACGGGGTTCACGGCACGTTTCACGCGATGGGAGAATCAATCTAACGGAAACAACAACAGAACCCCCTATGCGTCGCATCTACACAGGGGTTCCCGCGAGGGGAGATGGGAGTTTTTTAGATGGGAAATTCGTAAGATCGGGTCTCGTTAGATCTAGTTTGGCTGTATACTATACGTAGTTCTCCAATTCCACCCTTCCGAAGGCAGTATACCCCCCTTCCTTGATTGCTATTTTCGCGTTTCTTACCAAGATATTGTCCAATGCTTTTCGCACCCCTGCGTGAAAGCTGTTTCTGGGTGCGCGTTTTCGTCCCGCTATTTATAGCGGTGCCGCAATTCTGAGCTCCCTAGAATTACGATGGATCGCTGTTCATATCCATTGCTTCAACCTGAGACGTACGTTGATTGCTTTTCGCTGGGAAGCGGGTTCACGCCCACGACACGGCGTACGCCTCTCTAATCCGGCGCCTTGGAGCTTATCGTGCACTGCGCTGCTCAGTCCTGCTACCGTCTTAATGGCCATCTTTCTTTTATGGTGCTGAAATATCGCGCTCTCCGTGTGTTCTCTCGATCGCTTAGCAGGCATGCTTATAGTGATCAGCGCACCCAGTTGTGTAACGTGTTTGTTAATGGTGGGTTGAACAGCAAACAATATTTGCATGTTTGGATGCCGGTAGGTACCTTACAAACTACGTGAAAAACGCGGGAAACGGGTAAAACCGTTACAGTTGTGCTTTTTCGTGAGACTCAAAACGCCTGAGAACCTTCGGATTAGCGAGCGTGGAATCGCGACAGAAATAAGGCGATGAAGGAAGAAACCGTCCCATCTGCGGGACATTTAAACGACAGCTAGATTGGAATGAAACACGAAAAGTTTCGGTTTTCGTCTGTGCTGGGTGTTTTTTTAGTCTCTTTTCACGTCGCCCGTTCTGAACACGCAATCTTCCTTTTCTGTCGCCTTGCATTGAAAAGCAGACCCTTTCGTTTCACTTTTTTTTTTTCGTGCCCCCTTTTTCAACATGTTCACATCTGCTAGAGCTTTGTAATTTCGAGAAATACTTGGTCTGGGGCTCGGCATGTAATCAGAACTGACAACCGGTAGATCACAAGGATGACAGAGTGATTACCGAGGGACGGGGCTAGAAGTACGGGTAGTCAATCGACTTGCGATAGGCGTGCAATAAGCCAATTCAGAGGCAAGGAATATGCTCAGGCATCCCCAGTACAGGGGAGGGGGGGGGGGGTAGAAGTCTATGAGAGAGGTCTTCGTCCTGAGGGGAAAATCATCATCATCATCATCATCGTCGTCGTCGTCGTTCTATTATGTGCCCTATTTATGTGTGTACGTATTTATGTTGCGCGTGCGCTTCTACCTTGCATCCATCCGATTTTTAAATAAAATCTATCTGTCCGACATCTGCAATGATTATTTTCCATCCCGTCCGCCGTGTGCGTAAAAAAAGCGCGCGTGCTCTGACGCGAGCGTTGGCTGCTTCGATGCCTGATTTACAACCGCAGAGTGTCAGCCGTGCTCCGTGCCGAGGACCTCGTCGCGGCGTATCGACTCCAGCCTTGCCTTCAGTCGCTGCGGATCACTCCGTCCAGCTTGCTTCCTCATTCGTGGACGAGGCCCATTTACTGCCGGTTCTTCGTTATGTCTACACTCGCAACCGATGTCGAGATGTGTTATGCGTGTATCCACAAGGGCGTAGACCGGCGCCTGAAAATCCTACTACAGTCGAACCTCGTTAGAACGAAGTAGTATAGGGGCAGTAAATTAGTTCGTTATATTTGATATTCGTTGTAACAGTAGAGGTAAAAATAGGCTCTAACAAATCGACAATCTGGCTCACGCAAAAATCCTAGATAATACGCGCGTTACTGTAAGGCTTCTAACCCACTATATACGAGGTAATCCTTAGCTGTCTCCTTTTGTCGTTTCAAACTAAATGGACCGGAACATGGCAACGTGAAATTACAGTGCAGCCAAAGCCCGTCTGACAAAAGAGGCCTGCGTTCTAATTTATTTCAAGAAGGATGTGATCTTCGCCTGGCGGCTATTAATACACAGCACTGCCGGATGAGGTTTTCCAGTGTCACGCACGAAAGGGCCTTTTCTACTTTTGCAGTTTTACAAGATGTTATCTTCTATATTATATTATTTGCTTTTTTAAACCAGCTATAGAGTTTAAAGCCTCGCGTGAACAAATTATTTCTTCGTTATAGCCGATATTGCGCGCGGCTCGGGCCGTTTTCTGCTGTTATAAAAGTAATAAGTGTCACTGAAATAAAGCGTGACCAATTAGTTCCAATTTAGTTCGGTATATCCAATAATTCGCTATATCAGAGTTCGTTATAATGAGGTTCGACTGTATGTACAGTTCAGTGCAAAATAGACAGGGACTACTAGAAAAGACACAACACGAAAGCGCTCTTGTGTTGTGTCTTTTCTAGTCCCTGTCTACTTTTGCGCTGAACTCTACATAATGGAATACCAACTAGGCCAGTCAATTACGTTACTAAGGAAATCCTAGTAACAAAAGGCCCGAAGGCGTTCAAATTTTCTATCAAATTCTTTAAATATCGTCCCTATAAATCATCGTTGCAAAAAGTATTTGTTCAAAGTAGTGAAGCCAGCTTTAAGAAATCTCGGCGAATAGCCGTTCATAGGAGTTCATAGGGACCTTGGGGGTATGTAACGTTGAATTCCAGTGGTAGATCGGAGCACTTTCAGAGCATTTTTTTTGCTCCGCTTGGAGCAAGCGCGGTCCGTGTCTAGGCGCACTAGTCACAAGGCCCCTCGTCATAGGGCAAACCATCTCAGGTAAACTGGTTAGGAATACCCACTTGTCATAAGGCATTTCGTACGAGGAATTGTCGTGTTAATGGAATGATCCTCGCACGGAAAACTCGCATTAAGAGTGTCATGTGTCAGGGCGCCCCCTGAGAGGGGGACGCATCAAAACCCCCGAAAAAACGAGGAAACAGAACAAAGGAACGGCCATTTGAAGTGCGCGCCAGGAGCGCGCCAATCAGCAAGCGCCAGCGCCGACGCACCGAGGAATCGTGGGCAAAGGTGGCAGCGCACTGGTCGGCCAATCAGGGAAGGCCGCAGTGCAGGGGACAAGTGGCTGGCCATATAAGGACAGGGAAGAAGCGAGAGCCAATGAGAGTGCGCCACGGGAGAGCCCAGAGGGTATAAAAGCAGGGCGCACAAAGAGAAAGGGGAGGAAAGGCAACGAGAGGCAAGACAACGGGAGGCAGACAACCAGGAGGCGGCCGGAGCAAGTGAGCTTCACGGAACGAGCCAGGGGGACGCGGCCAGGCCATCGACCACGCCATCCGAGCCTGGGCGGGAGCGGGCCCTTCGCATCGGCACCGTCATCCTAGGTGCACCACGAACCTGTGTCTTCGTGGCCCCCGGCATCGGTCGGCACCAGCGGCCAACGTCACGCTCCGTCGACGTTCGTCTCGACGGCCGAAAGGCTACGTTCGGGCCGAGCCTACCTGGAACCTCCAGCGGCAGCGGCTACCATAGCCACCGAGGAAGCGCGCCGCCGAAGGGATGACCGCGCGCGTCACGCCGGCATCAAACCTCCAGCGAGAGCGGCTTAGGAAAGAAGTGCGCAGCCCACGCCGTTGACCGCGCGTCGAAGCGAGACGACGGCGAGTTGCGATACGTCAGCGCCGACGACCGGGGTTGGCCGTCCAATAGGGACGCAAGCATAGGACACAACTAGGAAGTTGTGCTTTAGTGAGATCACCCGTACGAATAGAACAGCCGGTTAGAGGTGTGAGTGTTTATCGCGTTTTCATGTTCAAATTGCTCCGAGCTGGTTCCGTTTGACAAAGAGCTTGTTTTACAACGTTAAAGCAATGTTTCGGCCTGCTATGCGCCACCTATATAAAAAAAAGGTGTAGGCGAGCGAGTGCGCATCAAAGTTTCTGATATAGGAAGTTAGGTGACTATGCCGTCACACGTTTTTTGTACTGAAATTATATTTGAATTCAAATTTGCATTACTATGACGCGCAGACAAAGTAAGACAAATCGTAGAAATGACGCGGCGAACAGGTTGTGCACTAAATTAACAATGCTGTTTATGGCACTCGCTAACTACATCATCTCAGAAGCAAAGTAACAAATAAAGCTGGACGAGTTAGAAAGGTTTCATGGTGAAACGGAAGCGCGAGGAAACAACGACAATCGGAAGGAACGATTAAAACGCTCCGTCCCGTTGTAATCGTTCCTTCTGGTTGTCGACATATTTTTGCTTTTACTCGGGGAGCAAAGAAATCGACGCTTCTGTTTCACCATGAATTCCGAAAGCTAGCTGCACTTGAACAGGCTCCGCAGTGGTGAGCTGCCACAAGGGTGCTCACGTGATTTGACCCACTCCTGTTCGTTTTCTCGAACCCGGTACTAAAACACCGGTAAATACACGCCTGGCGTCACCAACGGTCTCATTTCCGTTGGCAAAAACGCCAAGGCGCCAAGAATACACGGCATGCTTCGCCTCTCCCCAGGTTTTACGTTAGTGGAGATGGCCGGGGATTTTTTGTTTTTTTTTTTTCTGCCGGCCTCGGGCATCATGTACTTTGTATAGGATGCCAATACATTCCATTCTTTATTGTTCCCCCCACTTAGGTGCCCAACCTCAACACACCTGTATGATCAGCGCTTCAAACAAGTGCAGGTCGCGCTCACCTCTCCACCCCTCCTAAACAATAGCTGTAACAAGTTTATCATTGTGGGAACCAGTCTCAGGCCCGCTTTGGATGCCAATTCCCGGGCAGCGCTTCGGGGATTTCGTTCACACGGTCGCAGTGCAGCAAAACATATGCGACGAACAGCCACCCTCCCAGATAATTCCTATCTCGAGATGGCATCGAACCGAAAGGTTGGTGTGACGAGTTGGCCTATGACGAGTTCTCCGGTGACGAATGAGCCCGGGACGAGTGGGCTCGTTCCCACGCGTTCCAATTGCACATCGGGCGCAACCGAATCCCGTTGTTATGGCAGATCGAGAGCGCCGTCCCAGCCAAGGTCTCTCCCTGGAGCAAAAAAAGTTGCTCCCCCGAGATCGACGGAGGCGGCCAAATCACGCGCGCGCAGAAATAAGGTTAGAACACAAAGGGCTACGCGCACACACACATGCAAACGTATGCCCACATGCACACACACACGTACGCACGTACGTTCGCGCACACACACAAAGGGTTAGAAGCAAATGGTTACACACACACGCATGCACACACGCAAACGCATACGCACGCGCGCACACTCAACGGGTTACACACGCACGCACGCAGACAGCATCTTACGACAGTGGTCCCTACCATTCCTTCCACTTAAGATGATCAAAACTATTCCGCTGCCTCGATGATACAAGTTTACACAAACGACTGTAGCGCCCGACAAAAGGACGATGTCTTCCCACGCGTGGACGCCCCTATCGCCCCTTTTTCGCCGGCCCTCTCAATTACCCTTTGAATCCCCCCAGCATTCCTCGCCAAACCGGGTTCCGTATACCTGGTGATCCTCTCGGCGCTCCCGCTCGCCTTTCTCCTCCTCATTCGCTTAAATTAGAACGGAGTGGCCCACAACCGATGAACTCTGAGAGCGCCGAGATTATGCACGGTGCGTGGGCAAAGGCGGGACGGTTGCGGCTGATTCCCATGTCGCAAGGCGCCCCAGATTCGCCGGGACGCGCTGCACTATGGAGTCTTGTACACTCAAAAGACTGGATTCGACATCACCTCTCAGAAACCCAATTAGCGCCTCCAAACGAGAAGCGTGCAAGGAGAAAATGTCGCTGCGAGAGCTGCTCGCTTTTGTTTTTTTTTCCGCAACTTTACAGGTCGCCAACTTATACAAAACGCCTGGAGGATCATTTTTTTATTCGCTGTACCGTCTATTTGTTCGTACGTTAATTAGAATCGTAGCGACATGATTACTGTGCATAGGGTCATATACCTGTGTAATTAGTTAGGTCCTTAGTAAAATGCCAGCGCTCGTTCGAACGGGCGTCTATTCAAACAGCTTCTCCCGCGCCCTGTAACGGGTTAGCTCTTTCACGAGGATATGCAGGTAATCTCATTACGGATTATATTTTCTCAATGTGTGTAAGAAAAATTAGAATGCCGAAGCAAAATTCTCTCGGCGGGACTACACCCTGCGTATTACAAAAACAATATATACCAAGGGTATTTTGCAAAATTTTCGGCTATAAAAATCACAACACGAATATTAAATTTTTCAGGAACAAATAAAAATATAAATTATTCAGGCGTAGCATATGTGCTCTCACATTGTATATGATAGAATCTGTTGCCAAAGTTGTAGAGCGCCAAAAGAAAACGCAACCGACGGACAAACAACCAAACATGGTTCCAGAAACCACGGCTTTTAGGACATTAAATTCGTTTCCATATAACAAAATTCTCCAGATAAATTGTCGGACAAGTAAACAAGTTTGCAGTTTACTGTCTATGTTAAGTTTTATTGTTTTTTTTTTTTTTTGGTGGACACGTACTGTGATAGTATATAATGAACTTTCGGGGGTGGCCCTTCACGTAAAACTCTATAAACAACAGAGCTCGCGCTAATTTATTTCGAAGTCCTGTGCCTGTTTTTTAAAGATTACTCAACAGATTTTAAAAAAGAGTCTTTTCAGAATTCGTATTTGTTGCGAAAAATGGGGGGGCGCAGAGAACATGGCGCAAGGTAAAAGGATAAAAACGCGCAGGAGAACATAAAAAGAACCGAAAAACATGAAGTCAATATTTAAAACCGAAATGCGCGGATTATCACAGTGGTGAGAGAGGACATGAAGCCACGCAACCTTGTTGCGTGGCCTGTGACAGAAAAAAGCATTGCTCGGCAGTCATTTTTTGATGCCTCCCCCCCACTAGTACTCGGCGTACGCCAACGCGCTGTGGAGCAAAGCATGCAGTTATTTTCTGTCCACAGATCTTCTACGAAACGGCATTTTTACTCAGCTGCGTACTAAATTTTGTGCCTAAAAATTACCAAGCCGATGTTGCTTTCCATTGAAGTTCGCCGACAAATCGATGGTATTAGGCTTCCGCATACTTAGACAAAAATGACTAAAACTTCGTCTTCTGGGGGACTAACGGCCTTTGCCACAATCATTACTCCCTTTGGGGACTCAATTTGAGCGAACGGCTAGTCCGCCACCCGGTTGGTCCGTTCCGATACTCCCCAAGGACGAACTGCTAAAAAGTAGCACAAAAAACAAAAACCAGCACCAGAAAGGATAGAGCCACCGACTCGCGCAACAATACCCAAGGAATCCAATACGTTGCCACTAGGCCACGCCGCCTTTTTTTTTTTCAACAATAACTTTATTTACAGAAATAAATATGACTACAGTTGACATGGTGGCAAGAGCTATGACGTGAAAGTACAAGAGCATCTACAAGGCTTACTATTACACATGGACACACAGGCACATTGATATATAGGGAAAAGGTCTCGGTTACAGGCAGTAACAAGGCTTGTAGCATGAAAGCAAATTTCACAATGAATTAAGAAAAAAAAGCACCAATAACAGGTTGCGGGCTCTGCAGTATATATACAAAGCATGAATGGGACTTTACGAGGTAAATCAAAAGAAAATAAAGGTAACTAAAGCGATGGGTAAGGTAAGTAGTGCCGTTGCAGTATCTGGCTTGCACGCCTTTCGATGCCACGCGCACACCGTGCAGCATAGTGCTACGCGGGATAAGTAGGCGCGACAGACACGCGTTTGTCTCGGCTGATGACTCCTTTGTTTTAAAGAAACTCGCCGCCTGACACCCTTTGGACCAGTGCCTCGCAGAGTGTCTCCTCCGTCTCGGGTCCCTCTAGCGCACCCGTCGTCCAGTTCACTTTTTGAACGAAGTGGCGCCAGGCGGATTTTGGGCTCAACGCCCATTCAATTGCGTCCACCCGTGCCCTCGAGAGAGAATGGAGGCCCAGGAGGAGAACACGAACGCCAATGACCGGACATTCCGCATCTGCACTTATGTACCTGAGGCTCGACCAGGTTATCTGACGTCGTGTGACAAAAGGTCTGTAATTCATCCCAAAAGCAATGGGCCGTGTTGCATGCAAGGAAGTACTGGGCCGTGTTGCATGCACCATAACGGGCAACGCTCCGACGTGAAAATGAAAGAAAAAATCTTTAGACCCGGTGGGCACAGGAAAAGCTCGCACATGCCTCAATACATACATTCCTGGCGCGCTCTCAGCTGCCGATAAAGAGGATGCGGAAGGACTTTCGCCAGGAGGTCCCAAAAAGCCCTCGTGGTTTAGCGGCGAGAAAGTGTTCCCAGGAAAACTGCTCCTCCTAGGCCACGAGTGCAACGGCTACCTCTTTGTAGAAACCGGTACAGACGTGTGCCCTGGCGAAAAGGGCGATGTGTCTCCTCCTCCATGGCTGAAGTTTTCTCTCAGCAGCCGCCAGTTTCCCCCGCCATCTTCGAGGTCGAGATTTACTCCGCGGTAACTTTCCAAACTGTCCTTCCAATCGATGCCGAAAACACGTCGAGGCTTGAAAACCCGCTCACCAAGCCAGGCGCCCTCTGCCTTGGCCATGTTTATTTCGGCCCCCGAAAAGCTGCGTATAGGCGGCCAGCCAGCTCCACCACCTCACCCACCTGCGCCGCGGATGAGCAAAAAAATTAGCAGTGGCTTAGCTCGGCAATGCCAGGATATACGTAGCGTGAGCTAAGGTTCAGCTGGTCATTCTTGGGTTTCCTGGTTGTCTAGGATTAGCTGATTATCATGCTTACTGCTGCTAAAATGATTTCCAATCCAATACAATCCAATTCAATCCAGTCCAGTCCAGTCCAGTCACTGCTCCTCGAGCATGCTCAGCACGGCTCTTCAGGAGCCACGCGAAACGGCTATCAAGCGGCTCGAGCGCAGCATCAGACTTGGCTACTGCGCAACGGAGGCGCAGAGCTAGGCACGCACCGGCACCAGTACGTCTGCCGCGGCTATGACGCCACTCCTCTGGAATGCGCAGACCAGCGAATGTGCAGACCCAATTCTCTACACACCCGTACTCCATTTGGATTGGATTTCAATTCAACACAATCCAATTTAATCCAACCTAATCCAATCCAATCCAAGCCAATCCAAACCAATCCGATGATCCTCGCGCTTGCGCACATCGGCCCTTCACGGCACACGCGAAACTGCTCAACCTCAGCCAATGTAGCTTACGCTACAAAAAAAGGCCACATCATCCGCATATGCCAGGACTTGCAATTCCTAATCCGCTAGAACAAGGCCTTTGATTGTGCCTGACGCGGTGATCATCACGCAGAGTGGCTCGAGGTACAGGGCGAAAAGCATTGGTGACATCGGCCATCCCTGACGCACCGATCTGCGAGCGGAGATGGGAACACCATTTAAGACCATACTGGTAGTAATGTCTTTGTGACAAGTTTCCATCCATTCTAGCATAATGTCCGCAATCCCACAGTGACGTAGAAGCGCTAGCAGATGGGGGCGGTTTACTTGGTCGGAAGCTTTGCTCAAGTCCAGTTGGAGCACTTCCGATGGGGTGCCTAGCTCTGCCGCCTCGCAGGCGCTCCTCATCCGATGTAAGTTGTTGATGATAAAGCGGCCTTTGAAACCATATGTCTCATGGTTTCCTACCACGCCTCCGAGAGCCAACTGGAGCCGCTTAGCCAGGATCTTTGCGAGTATTTTGTAGTCAGCAGATAGTAGGGCAACTGGGCGGAAGTCATTAACATCTGAGGTAGATCCTGCTAACGGTTTTTTTATAAGGACCAGATGACTGCCCCGCATGGACGCTGGCAGCAGTTCCTTTTTCCGTATACCTTCAAGACGCCAGCTAGGAAGAGGCTAAGTTTTTCGCGGAAAGTTAATTAGAACCCTGCGACAATTTCACCCTGTCCTGGGTTTTTTGCAGCTTTTTAATTGTCTGTTCTGCCTCAGAGGATATTATGGGAAGTTTATTGCCTCCCTAATATCCTCCGACACTTTCGGGATATGCTGCAGTATTTCCTCCTGGACGAGTTCGGGCTGTTTGTCGTCGCTGAAAAGTCGGAAAAAGCATTCGGAGAAGGCGAAGCTACTTCCCAGTCCCGGAGGCAAGAACACCATCGTGTTCATCCTCGGTAATGGGTTTTTTTTTTTTTTTTTTTTTTTAGAAGCGCGCTCCCTCTCGAAGGCCCGAAAAATTTTTGAAGGTTGTGCCTCGTACTCAATCTGCAACTCCTGTACACGGACCAGTGCTCCCCCGTAACGCCGCTCCAGCTCATTACTCAATTCTTGTTTGCCATATTAGACGGAAGTTTTAGTAGAAAATACATATTCAAGCGCGCAGCGTGCAGTATACTGACACAACGCGACAGATTCATTGCAACTGGTGTCCGAATTTCTATCCGTGCAAGCGAACGTGACCGCAATTTGCGCTTTGCACTTTGCGCTTTGCTAACGGTAGGGTCTCGCAGTTTTATTCCCGTGGTTTTTTTTCTCGCAAAGAACAATCAACTCGTCGCACAGTTGAGGCAAGTGGCTCGGTGATCGGACGACTCGTTCGTTCCGCACAAATTAACGCAAACGGGGCATATTCTTAGTGTTCGCCACATGTGTTAAGTGCTGTACGTATCGTGTGCGAAAGCGGTCACCTGTGTGATTGTCAGAATAAGGGAACATACAATATTTTCGCGGCATATTCGAAACCAAATTCGGTGTTGCTTAGTCATGAATTCTTTAAGTTACCGCTGCTACACGATCGGGACTGGGAAATGCAGTCGTGTTTTACAGCAGTTGCAGCGTTGTCATAGCTTTGGTGCTGAAGGCAGTTATGTACCGAGTGTAAACGATAACTTTAAGACGCTTAGCTGTAGCGAGCATTTTTAATTTGCCGTTGTTGTCATCAGCAACTAATGCGCTTTTCTCGTCTGTTAACAATGTACATATTAATTACGCTTGGGGATCAACGCTTGCTATTCTCACTAATATTTGTCTTATTGTTGACGCGTTTGAAATCTTTCAGTTTATTACCTCGCGCGAATCGCATTCAACACAGTTTATTAATATAACCTGAGCGAGAAGCGTTTGTCCATTGCGCTTCGCCGCTCCTGGCCATTACCCGCCGTTTTTTGTTCTTTCAGATTCTGAGTCAGTTCTTTTGTTTTTCCCTACTACTATATCGTGTAAAGCTATTGCAGGCGCCGCCGTGTTGGAATTCCATACTCCAGGTAAAACTGGATTGCGGCTAATTCTGAACTGGAGTTGAGAATGCAGCTGTCACCTTGGAAGGGCCCTCTAAGGAGACCCTTCATTTTGCGTGAGATATGCCCCCAGTGTAATTTCTGGTTTCCCCGGGGCGTCACCAAACAAACTGAGGGTGTCCTCTACCGAATACGCCTAAAGGTTGCAATCCCTCCCAGCGATTTGTTGTTGTTGTGGTTTTTGCAGTTGTTGTTGTGTGTTGTTGTTCTTGTTCGTTGTTGTTGGGTGGTCCGGGTGGGGTGGTGGGTGGT